>JARQOC010000001.1:432977173-433577173 GCA_033576535.1 Allobates femoralis
CACACACACGTAAGTATACACACACATGCACACACACACGTAAGTATACACATGCACACACACACACACGTATGTATACACACACATGCACACACACACACACATAAGTATACACACACATGCACACACACACACGTAAGTATACACACACACACACACGTATGTATACACATGCGCACACACACACACACACATACATATATACATGCACACACACACACACACACAAATATATATATACATGCACACACACATATATATAATCTAACTATATGTGCATCTATATATATATATATATAGATGCACATATGAAATGTGCCTAATCAAAGTGAATGTATATATGTGTGTGTGTAATCCATATCTACATGTGGATTACACACACATATATATGTGCTGGTTTGGGAGGGAGGGGGCCGCCGATACTCACCTTCCGAAGACGCCGGCGACGCTGCGATTCGTTGCCTAGCGACGCTGCGATTCCGGTCGGCTTCACCCGGCGCACTACGCATGCGCGGACCCGGAAATGACGCGGTCTCCGGCCGCGTCATGAAGAGCGGGGCGGGAAGATTCCAATGGGCTTCCCCGCTCTTCAAATCGATAATGCCGCCCATTAGGGCGTTAGGAAGGGAGCGAGGCGGGGGGAGCGCGGCTCTGGGGACCCCGCCCTGCAGACAAGAGCCGACAGGAACGCCCCACAGACGGAAAAAATGTAAGTTTCTAAAGTGTTTATTTCAGCTTATATAAAGCCATATTAGGTCAGGCAGGGATGGTTAGGGAGCTAGTTAGGGTCTGTAGGGGCAGGTAGTGATAGTTTAGGGGCCATAGATTAGGTGACAGGTTCCCTTTAAGACAGGATAGCACTGGTGTATAATCCAGCTGAACTCAATCCAGCATTGCTGAGTGGTTGTATTGACCGTTGCTGCACTGGATGTGCAGGATTCATATACACTCATAGCTGCACCATGAATTTACATCCAGCTGTAGCACTGGGCAGGCTATAGACAGTTTTTTACTAAACAACACTGAGTGGGTGGTTTAACCCCTGCTCTGTTCGGTTTGCAGGATTTTTTGTGCGTTTGCCAGTTGCAATATTACTCCTTGTCTCTGACTTTCTGTTTCCCCTAAACCTCTCAATCGAACACTCTTGACACTTATGGTACCGTCTGACGGGGCGATCTCTGCGGCGATGTTGCCAGAAACTTGGGGGCGTGGCTAAGTAGCGGCAACATCACTCATGAGTTGCCGCGTGTGACAGGGCGATAATAAGGCGATAGGTTGCCTAAGCAACATTGCCAGGTTTCCCAACATGTTGGGAAACATGGCAATATTGCTCAGGCGATCTGCCTGTATCGCCCTGTGTGACGCCGCAACTGCGATGTTGCCGACAACTTCCCCCATAATAGACTCCCATGTTATGGATCGCTGCCAGTGTAGAGTTTAACCTTGGCTGCGATAGTTGCCGTCAAGATCGGAGATGCGTTGCTGGCGATATCGCTGCGTGTGACATCGCAACAGCAACCATGGCTGTGCGCCAAAATAGTGCACGCTCCGGTGAGTTTCCGGCAATATCGCCGCAGAGATCGCCCCGTGTGACGGTACCATTAGACTTGTTTATACACTGCTGCACAATTTTAGGCACTCTATTATGCCCTTATTAGTTACTTGATGCACTTTATTATGTAGACCTTGCACATTTACCATGTGGTGTGATAGTTTTTAAGTTTTAATTTTGTTGGTACCTGACACCATTATTGATTTGCTGTAGGAGTTTCACTGTATGTATTAGCATTACTATTTTTTATGAATTTTATGGACTTTCTTGCACAGCGTAATCACTGTATACCTACCGTGACTAGGGGTATTTGAATAAGGAAATAGAAATAAATATTTTACCTTCATTATTTCACCTTATCCTTTGCACACCAATTTAATTTGTTTTGTATAGGTTTAGGATTATATGAATTTTGGCTACGCAACAGTAATTATTCTACTTTTTTATATAAGGGAGTGAGGCACCAGCACTACAAGCTTAAACAGCACAGCCGGGTGCACAGTGTTCCAGGGATCAGTGTTGCTCAGTCAGCAAGGAGCATGATTTAGATGAAATAAAAGACGGCACTCACCTGATCTCTTCAACGTGCTTTTTATTCACAGAATGTGAGGGTACATAGTGCAAGGAGGGGTCGGCAGGGTGGACAATGCCTCCGTTTTGCGCGTATAGTACCTGGACCCGCAGAAGCGCTATACGCGCGAAATGGAGCCGTTGTCCACCCTGCCGACCCCTCCCTGCACTATATACCCTCACATTCTGTGAATAAAAAGCACGTTGAAGAGATCAGGTGAGTGACGTCTTTTATTTCATCTAAGTAATTATTCTACGATACCAATGATTAAGGTCCCATGTATTTTACAATAAAGTATCAATGGGGTGTCTTGGTCTCTCTTGCAGTATGAATTTAATATCTTGTCATGTATAAGTGTTTTTATTGAACTGTATGTAAAATTTTATTCCAATTGTGATTTTTTTGTACCATTATTTTGGGTTATAAACTCGTTCATATATAGGTATTTTTTTTACCTATATATTATTAGACTGTACCACCAATGACGATATACCTATATATCTAGATAACTTGTAAAAAATAAAGAGCAGCACAGCTGACGTTACCTTTGGGTGCAGGGCCCACCACAATAGTCCTTCCTCCTACCTGGTTCAATATTGAAAAAAACATAGGCAGCACTCCCACTTGTTTTAGATAGATAAGACCTTTATTGGTCACAGTTCACAGGCGACGTTTCAATCCACAATGGATTTTTTTCAAGCAAAGATGGGTGTTGTTACAAGGTTTAAATAGTGCATAAATTACAAAGATATTTACATATCATTAAAAGTAAAGTGCCTTTTTTACAGTGCTTTTTGTGCATATATAGTGTTACAATACATCACATCAGTGTAGTATATTATACATGATTTCCTTCCATCAGATCAATCATCAAAATGTGCTTTACAGTGCATATTATTTACAATACATTGTTAATTACAGTATAATTGGTGCTCAGCTGAACTCCTAATTAATGTGTTTGGCTCACCCTTCTATATGTATCGCCATTATCCACCTGTCGCCTTCCCATAACATGTAGTGACCCCGCAGCGCAGATGCGCATGCCCGGGATCTCCTATCATCGCGGGAGCGGCCATTACACCCATCGCACTTGCGCTGTAGTTTCCTTAGTATTCGTATACCCACTGCGCATGCGCAGTGTTTCTGCAGCGTCATAGCTCATTCTATGGAGCCTGGGCGAATCTCTTCACCTCTATTTACTAAACTATCGCACATAACTAGCTCGAATTACTCAGCCATACCTTTTATGCCTCTAGGCTTCTACCCAGTCTACAATAATGGGAATATTCTTATTTTTAGTTAAGGCCGTCTATATGGATTTTTTCTCTCCTTCCCCAATATGTCCCCACATCATGGCGGCACATTCGGGCATTGATACACAACAATTGACAGTGCCAGTATCATCCAGCACCCCCCAGGTTGTTATATCAGCGGAGACACTCCAAGGCCACTCAATAAACATGTTTTTTCCCTTGTTTTGACTAGTTACTCTTTCTCTTGGGGACGGCCAGCAACAACATTGGTGGTTACTTAAAAATCAAATCTTTAATGAAAAATATATTAAAAAATATCAACAACATTATTATAACTTATTCGTAAATTTAAAAAAAAAACATTTTTTTTTCATATTAGGGCAAGTCATCACTTTTTTTTGGGTGAGTCATCACTTTTTTTTTATTCAGCTCGCACCATCCAATTTCTGTTTGTTTTTCTTTATATCATTACAGAAATAATCATTAAAATACATAAAGACTCAAAAATAACACACAATACATACAATTCTAAAATTACACCCCTCTACTCTCCGACAACGTGAATTAATTCCTATACTATAGCACCTAGTTTAAAGTCTACATTCAGACCATGAGGTTTAAGTGTACCTAGCTCGTATATCCTAGCTGTTGAGTGTCATCATAAAGAAAGGTGGCTATATTGGTCACTAATTTTTTTGGGTTTCGTTTTTGCATGTCAGAAATGTTCATCTAAAAGAGAGATGGGATTATATTTGTTTTTTATTAAGTTGCCTAATCTGCACAGTATTAGTTACCTGCACAAACAGATATCCTCCTAAGATAGCCAAAATAATCCTCTAAAATGCAACTTGCCTAATAATTCTGCACACAGTGTATTGTAACATCACAATAAAGGGGTGGGGCTAACTGGAGGGTCCGAACCATGTGGAGTGTGTGTGGTCATGTGGCGTGGGTATGGTTTGTGGAGTGGGCATGGCTATGAGAGAGGCCATGGCTATGTGGCATAGGCGGGGCTATGTGGAGTTGGAATTTTATAATCTTACATTCTATTGTGACAACACAATAAAGGGGTGGGGCTAACTAGAGAGGTGAGCTATGTGGAATGGGCGGGGTTTGATACATACATACACACACCCATACTCAACTTTATATATTAGATATATATATATATACGAGTTTAGAAGATGAAACCTGGGCACTATACCCTTAACTGGGGTGGAGTTGAAAATGGGGTCAGAGCTCCTAATCAGTGTTGCACGCACTCAAAGGATGAGACAATTCAAAGTCTTTAGAGAGTGATACGAGGCGGCACTCACAGATTTTGTGATTTTCTTCTTTATTGAAGAGTTATCCTCAGGTTACATGTGGCAGGGGAGGGGGTGCTAGAAGACGGCGGACGATGGCCTGCCGTTTCGCGGACAATGCCGCTTCAACGGGTCCTTGTCTTGGCGTGTGACGTCATATACGCATCCTATATAGGGCGGACCATGAACCGTCCATGCTGTACAATTAAATGTGTGCACAAATCAAAATATAAAGCAAAATACAAATAAAATTACACAGAAGAGAGCAACATAGCTACAGATTAACAAATTCTTGTTACCTCTCAAGAAAATATAAATATTTTCATAATATAGTACACCGTAAGTGCAGCAGATCTCAAATACCAGTTCGCTGGTATTTGAGATCTACTGCACTTAAAGCGTACAATATTATGAAAATTTCTGTTCTGTGTATATATATATATATATATATACCGTATTTTTCCTTTTATAAGACACACTTTTTTTCCTCCAAATTTTGGAGGAAAGTGGGGGTGCGTCTTATAATCGGAATATAACATTCTGGCATCCTGGGTTACTTGGGGGGGGGGGGGCAGCGGTGAAGTGGGGTCAGAAGTGGCAGGGAATGGTTCCTGCTGAAGAATCAAGCGGCAGGAGCACCACGTGTCCCCGCTCATTACCGACATGAATATTCACTTCACTTCTCCATGCGCACTGAAGACAGCGCACAGAGCTGGGCATGGGAGCAGGGAGCGCTCCTTTACTCTAATAGCCAGCACATTTGGCTGCTCCCCAGCTTCCTTCAGCTGCTGGGGAGATCGTGCCGGGCTATTAAAGTAATGAAGGAGCGGGTTGTAGCAGCAGATGCAAGTGAATCAGCACTAAGCTTGTGCTGAATCACTGCCATGATGACAGGGGCAGAGCAGGGCAGATCCGTACCTTGTGTCAGCATTCCAAGGTCCCTCTGCTCTGTTTGCTAAGCCCTGCCTGTGTCGCAGAGCTGAGAACCAGGAAGTGGCCGATCTTCATTCACACTGCACTAGATCTGAAGCTGGCAGGGCTGGAGGCCGAGCATCATCACTACAGCACAGCTCCTCCGGTTCAGCTCTGCCTCTATATTACAGGACATCACAGTGCAGAGTGCACAGCTCCCCCAGCTCTGCCTCTATATTACAGGACATCACAGTGCAGAGTGCACAGCTCCCCCAGCTCTGCCTCTGTATTACAGGACATCACAGTGCAGAGTGCACAGCTCCCCCAGCTCTGCCTCTATATTACAGGACATCACAGTGCAGAGTGCACAGCTCCCCCAGCTCTGCCTCTGTATTACAGGACATCACAGTGCAGAGTGCACAGCTCCCCCAGCTCTGCCTCTTATTACAGGACATCACAGTGCAGAGTGCACAGCTCCCCCAGCTCTGCCTCTGTATTACAGGACATCACAGTGCAGAGTGCACTGCTCCCCCAGCTCTGCCTCTGTATTACAGGACATCACAGTGCAGAGTGCACAGCTCCCCCAGCTCTGCCTCTGTATTACAGGACATCACAGTGCAGAGTGCACAGCTCCCCCAGCTCTGCCTCTGTATTACAGGACATCACAGTGCAGAGTGCACAGCTCCCCCAGCTCTGCCTCTTATTACAGGACATCACAGTGCAGAGTGCACAGCTCCCCCAGCTCTGCCTCTGTATTACAGGACATCACAGTGCAGAGTGCACAGCTCCCCCAGCTCTGCCTCTGTATTACAGGACATCACAGTGCAGAGTGCACAGCTCCCCCAGCTCTGCCTCTGTATTACAGGACATCACAGTGCAGAGTGCACTGCTCCCCCAGCTCTGCCTCTATATTACAGGACATCACAGTGCAGAGTGCACAGCTCCCCCAGCTCTGCCTCTTATTACAGGACATCACAGTGCAGAGTGCACAGCTCCCCCAGCTCTGCCTCTGTATTACAGGACATCACAGTGCAGAGTGCACAGCTCCCCCAGCTCTGCCTCTTATTACAGGACATCACAGTGCAGAGTGCACAGCTCCCCCAGCTCTGCCTCTGTATTACAGGTCATCACAGTGCAGAGTGCACAGCTCCCCCAGCTCTGCCTCTGTATTACAGGACATCACAGTGCAGAGTGCACAGCTCCCCCAGCTCTGCCTCTATATTACAGGACATCACAGTGCAGAGTGCACAGCTCCCCCAGCTCTGCCTCTATATTACAGGACATCACAGTGCAGAGTGCACAGCTCCCCCAGCTCTGCCTCTGTATTACAGGACATCACAGTGCAGAGTGCACAGCTCCCCCAGCTCTGCCTCTATATTACAGGACATCACAGTGCAGAGTGCACAGCTCCCCCAGCTCTGCCTCTATATTACAGGACATCACAGTGCAGAGTGCACAGCTCCCCCAGCTCTGCCTCTGTATTACAGGACATCACAGTGCAGAGTGCACAGCTCTGCCTCTATATTACAGGACATCACAGTGCAGAGTGCACTGCTCCCCCAGCTCTGCCTCTGTATTACAGGACATCACAGTGCAGAGTGCACAGCTCCCCCAGCTCTGCCTCTGTATTACAGGACATCACAGTGCAGAGTGCACAGCTCCCCCAGCTCTGCCTCTGTATTACAGGACATCACAGTGCAGACTGCACAGCTCCCCCAGCTCTGCCTCTGTATTACAGGACATCACAGTGCAGAGTGCACAGCTCCCCCAGCTCTGCCTCTGTATTACAGGACATCACAGTGCAGAGTGCACAGCTCCCCCAGCTCTGCCTCTGTATTACAGGACATCACAGTGCAGAGTGCACAGCTCCCCCAGCTCTGCCTCTGTTATTACAGGACATCACAGTGCAGAGTGCACAGCTCCCCCAGCTCTGCCTCTATAGTATAATTACAGGACATCACAGTGCAGAGTGCACAGCTCCCCCAGCTCTGCCTCTGTATTACAGGACATCACAGTGCAGAGTGCACAGCTCCCCCAGCTCTGCCTCTGTATTACAGGACATCACAGTGCAGAGTGCACAGCTCCCCCAGCTCTGCCTCTGTATTACAGGACATCACAGTGCAGAGTGCACAGCTCCCCCAGCCTCTCTGGCCCTCTGAATTTACAGGACATCACAGTGCAGAGTGCACAGCTCCCCCAGCTCTGCCTCTGTATTACAGGACATCACAGTGCAGAGTGCACAGCTCCCCCAGCTCTGCCTCTGTATTACAGGACATCACAGTGCAGAGTGCACAGCTCCCCCAGCTCTGCCTCTGTATTACAGGACATCACAGTGCAGAGTGCACAGCTCCCCCAGCTCTGCCTCTGTATTACAGGACATCACAGTGCAGAGTGCACAGCTCCCCCAGCTCTGCCTCTGTATTACAGGACATCACAGTGCAGAGTGCACAGCTCCCCCAGCTCTGCCTCTGTATTACAGGACATCACAGTGCAGAGTGCACAGCTCCCCCAGCTCTGCCTCTGTATTACAGGACATCACAGTGCAGAGTGCACAGCTCCCCCAGCTCTGCCTCTGTATTACAGGACATCACAGTGCAGAGTGCACAGCTCCCCCAGCTCTGCCTCTGTATTACAGGACATCACAGTGCAGAGTGCACAGCTCCCCCAGCTCTGCCTCTGTATTACAGGACATCACAGTGCAGAGTGCACAGCCCCCCCAGCTCTGCCTCTGTATTACAGGACATCACAGTGCAGAGTGCACAGCTCCCCCAGCTCTGCCTCTGTATTACAGGACATCACAGTGCAGAGTGCACAGCTCCCCCAGCTCTGCCTCTGTATTACAGGACATCACAGTGCAGAGTGCACAGCTCCCCCAGCTCTGCCTCTATATTATAATTACAGGACATCACAGTGCAGAGTGCACAGCTCCCCCAGCTCTGCCTCTGTATTACAGGACATCACAGTGCAGAGTGCACAGCTCCCCCAGCTCTGCCTCTGTATTACAGGACATCACAGTGCAGAGTGCACAGCTCCCCCAGCTCTGCCTCTGTATTACAGGACATCACAGTGCAGAGTGCACAGCTCCCCCAGCTCTGCCTCTGTATTACAGGACATCACAGTGCAGAGTGCACTGCTCCCCCAGCTCTGCCTCTATATTACAGGACATTGCACTACAGCACAGTGCAAAGTGCACTGCTCCCCCAGCTCTGCCTCTATATTACAGGGCACACTACAGCACAGTGCAGAGTGCACTGCTCCCCCCAGCTCTGCCTCTATATTACAAGACATCACACTACAGCACAGTGCAAAGTACACTGCTCCCCCAGCTCTGCCTCTATATTACAGGGCATCACACTACAGCACAGTGCAGAGTGCACTGCTCTCCCAGCTCTGCCTATTCACTAGTCAGTGTGAAATACGACCAAGTTGGACGTGTCATAGATGATTAAACTGGAATGGCCTCCCCCTCTCTGGACGTCTGGATGCGAGCGTCAGCTGCTTGTGTTTTTAAGTAGCTCCACACTCCTGTCCTGACAGGGGGGGAGGCCATTCAAAGTTAATCATGTGTGAAACGTCCAACCTAGTTGTATATCACACGGACAGTGTGATACCAGCCTTAGACGGACACTGGCATTATAAGACGGACCCATTTTAACATTAAAAAATATTTTTTTTCTCTTTTCCTTCACCAAACTTGGGGGTGCGTCTTATAATCAGGTGCGTCTTATAAAGCGAAAAATACGGTATATATATATATATATATATATATATTCACTGATGCAACTACTGCATGTAGTAAGAGTACCCGAAAGAATGTACAAGTGAACTAAAAGGGTGACCCATGTATATGTAGCTGCCTAACATATCTGTAGAAATTAAAAAATAAGAGAAACTAAAACACCTAAAGAGCTGCCACCATCACATGTGCTCGGCACCACTGCCATTGCATGTTTCGGCACATTTTCATCTGGGGCTCTTTTTGTATCTATACATAAACGTACTGTTGTCTATGCTACCAGTCATGCACCCTACTGTGGCCCCCAAGGAAACCGCTGATCACCGATGACTGAGTGGTGTACTAAACAACTCTAAGCAATGTTTGGAAATCTGTTTGATAAATTAAGATGTCAAAACAACTTGCAAAAAAATTAGCCCACTTTCTGATGCTTCAGTGTGGGAAATGTTGCTGACCGACTTTATTTTTGTAAATACATGTGTAACAGAATTTCAGGAAATTTGACTCAAACTCAGTCATATGAGAGTTGATCCACTCACTTCTAGTTTCATCATTTCCAAAACTAAAGTTAATTTTACTTTTATAAAAATTGACTGCCTCTGAGGTTAAAAAAAACTGAGAAAAAAAGCAAATTGGACAAAATTTCACACAAAACTTCAAACTTGGGCTGATGAAATTTTTGGAACCTTTACAAAGTTGTGAGTAAACTATTTTGTTTCAAGCATTTGATGCTAGTTTAAACTCACCTCTGAAAATAAACAGATATAGGCAATATGAAATCAGACTTGAAACCAGATAAAAAGAGAAGCTGATTCAATCTTTCCATTGTGTGTCTGCGTGTGCCACACTAAGCATGGAGAGCAGAAAGAAGTAGGCTAGGGTCACATTTAAAACAAGAATTGCATTCACCGCATCCGGATCCGGATGCGGTGAACGCAATGCCGGGCACACACAGTTTTTTACAAAAATGTGTGCAGTATACCGCACTGCAGTAACCGGATGGCTCAGGATGTGTAATCCTGACCCATCCGGCAACTGCATAGTTTGCTGATCCCGGCTATTGCCGGGATAAGCAAACTGTCCTATGACTATTAAAGAGTTAAATTTACTAACTAAAGTAATGTTTGAGGTCTCTAGGGGGGGCTTAGACCCCCCTAGAGACCGGCTGCCCACTCCGGTGGGCTTCTACTATAATTTCCCCCATGGCACGGGCTCCTCCGAGCTCCGTGCAAGTCCCCAAAACTCCCGCCCCCCGTATCACTATACAGGGGTGCCTGCACCCCTCTTGTATAGTGATTCCTGTATATGTGCCCATAACGATTTAATACAGTATACATGTAAGCTCATACTTACATGTTCTCGTAGGCAGTGTTCTTGTAAATCCATGGGCGGGGCTGTTTGCTGCAGCCTCCGCCCCCTCATTCATTATGGCCGCCCCCTCTGGCCTTCGTCCAGTGTTGTGAGGGCGGCAGCGTCATGAAAGGGGCGGGGCTAACCACGTCACACCGCTAGCCCCACCCCTTTCATGACGCGGCCGCCCTCACAACACTGGATGAAGGCCAGAGGGGGCGGCCATAATGAATGAGGGGGCGGAGGCTGCAGCAAACAGCCCCGCCCATGGATTTACAAGAACACTGCCTACGAGAACATGTAAGTATGAGCTTACATGTATACTGTATTAAATCGTTATGGGCACATATACAGGAATCACTATACAAGAGGGGTGCAGGCACCCCTGTATAGTGATACGGGGGGTGGGAGTTTTGGGGACTTGCACGGAGCTCGGAGGAGCCCATGCCATGGGGGAAATTATAGTAGAAGCCCATCGGAGTGGGCGGCTGGTCTCTAGGGGGGTCTAAGCCCCATCTAGAGACCTCAAACATTACTTTAGTTAGTGAATTTAACTGTTTAATAGTCATAGGACAGTTTGCTTATTCCGGCAATAGCCGGGATCAGCAAACTATGCAGTTGCCGGATGGCTCAGAATTACACATCCTGAGCCATCCGGTTACTGCAGTGCGGTACAGAGAACCGCTGCGAAAACTGCTGCCTGCATGATTTTTAACGCAGGCAGCAGTGCCGGAGACGGACACCGGATGGCTTGTGAAGCCATCCGGTGTTTTGCATTGGCTCCTATGAGGAGCGTTTCCTGGTCCGGTTTTGAGCTTTTTGAAAGCTCAAAACCGGATCAGGATTCTTTTGAAAAAACGGAGATGTGACCCTGGCCGTAGAGAGCTTTTTGAGGACTTGAGCACTAAAATTGTTGAAAAAATATCTACAATCTCTATGTTACAAGTACATATCTTTTGAAGTTCCCTTGTCCATGGCGCGCAACATAATCAAGAAGATGTAAACCCATGGCACTATAGCTAATCTCCCTGGACTTGAATAACAGAGAAAAATTGATGAAAGATTGCCACGCAGGTTAGCCTGGATCATGTATAAGCAGCCCCAATTATGTTATAAAGAAATTCAAGCTATCTTGCAGGTGCATCAGTGTCAGCATGAACTATCCATCAACATTTGACAAATGAAATGAAATAGCAGAGACCCAAGAGGACCCCACTGCTGACACAGAGACATAAAAAAACTAGTTTGCCAAAATGTGAGTAAGTCAAAATGAGACCAAGATAGAGCTTTTTGGTTACACATATCATTCTGCTGTTTACCAAAAATGGAATGATGCCTATAAAGAAAAGAAAACAATAGCTAAAATCAAATATGGTGGAGGTTCAAATATGTTTGTGGGCTGTCTGGCTTCTTCTAGCACTGTGTGCCTTGACTGTGCACAAGGCATCATGAAATCTGAAGAATACCAAGTTATTTTGTGTCGGATACAATGCCTAGTGTCAGAAAGCTGGGATTGCGTCCCAGGACACAGGTCTTCCAGCAGGACAATGACCCCAAACATACGTAAAGAAGTATAAATGGATGAAATGAATGGAGATAAACTCTGGGGAGTTCTGAAGTGGTTAGCAATGAGTCCGGATCTAAATCCTATTGAACACCTGTGAAAAGATCTTAAAATTGCTGTTGGGAGAAGGTATCCTTCAAATATGAAAGACCAGGAACTGTTTGTAAAAGAGTCCGAAATTCCAGTTGAGAGGTGTAAGAAGCTTGTTGATGGTTATAGAAAGAGATTGATTAGTTATTTATTCCACACGGCGTGCAACCGATTATTTAGATGAGTGTCAACAATTTTATCCGACCCATTTTTGGGGTTTTGTTTGAAATTATATTCAATTTGTCTTTTTTCCCTCTGTTTTTTTGTGTTGTACGAATACACACAAAAGAAATAAAGGTGTGCATAACAAAACATGTTAATGCAATAATTTTTTGGAATGAAACACTGCATTTTCTGAAACAATATAAAAGGTGCCAACAAGTGGCAACACTTTCGACCATGACTGTGTCTATTCTTATCTATGCTATACTTATCTACACTTATTTTTAATTATTTATGCTGTTCATTAATTCTGAACATTGTGCTAACTTCATATTTATGAACAATTTTTAACATGTCCCAGTATTCCTTTGGGTTTGTGCATTTTATTTTACCTTCCTTAAACTGTTGTTAATACCATTATTTTTTTTATTTTCCAGCACTTTATGGAATATTATTTGATGAACACAAAGAAGCTGGCTTTGCCAATTATCGTCTATGGGAGTCTTTAGGATTTGTGATAGCATATGGATACAGCACATTTTTATGTGTCTCAATAAAATTATACATTTTGCTTGCTGTGCTGGTGCTTGGAATGATACTTTATGGATGTGTAGAATATACTGAAAATAAAAAACTGTCCAGCAAAACGGCTAAACAAGACTCCGATGAATCTCTGAATAAGCAGACGATAATGTAGCATTTGTTATGTTACTAGAATTTTGAATTTTGTTAGCCATTAAAAGGTATCACAACTACAAGATTATTATTTTGTTTCTCCCACTGAGAGCAATCAACATTTTCAGAATTTTGAAAGATCCCCAAAAGTGATTGGATTACTTTCTTAAAGGGAACTACTTTATGCCCCCAAACCTATCACTACCTGTCCCTGCAGGTTGCTAATATATCCCTAAGCATTCCTGTCTGAGCTGAAAGTGTACTGTCACGTCGCCATTGGACTCGGTGGCCGGTGTTCCTGCCTCGGCCGCTGGGAGGAGCCGGATTCCTTCGGCTGGTGGCACCGGTGACAGGAGGGCCTTGTCCTCATATGGAACTGCTCCCGCGACGTCTGCCTCTGTCGCTGAGCGCCGCGGTGTTTCCCCTCTGGGTGGTGTTGGTTGCAGAGGAGCGGGCCCTGCAGAGGTGTCCGTTAGGCGCAGCCTGCGTTCTTCTGTCAGAGGTGGCGTGGGTGGAGCCAGTCATGCATCTCCATCTGGCCTGGATCTAGGGGCGGTCCAGATGAGGTCAACGGGCTGTGAGCTCCAGCCTATGGGAGGTAACCACGCCCTTCAAATACATTGGAGCCTGGCTTGCAGGCCGCCAGATATAGTTTTGGTTCCCCAGTGATATAGTGTATGTTTAGTTTTGTCTCTGACCTTGGCCTGGATTTCTGACTCTGCTTCTTCCTGTCGATTTTGTACCTCAGCTGCCCTCTTGGTTTTGCCCTTGACCCTTGCCTGGATTCTCGACTCTGCTACTGCCTGATGATTTTGTACCTTCGCTGCCCTCTCGGTTTTGACTCGGACTTCTGACTTTGTTTTTTGGGTCTTGATTTTTTCCCCTGGCGACCTTCCCTGCTCTGTTGCTCATAATAGGCAGCTACCCCCTGGGCTCCGCTATAATTCCAGATCCCTGTATAGGGGTTAAGGGTCTCGGGGTTTCTCGGGGTGCTGCCTTACCAGCAGCTCAGCTTCACAGCGGATGGTTGTCACAGTACTGTAATCACTGAGAAAAAATCATTTTATATCTTACATGTTTGTATGATAATATAGGTAGTGTCTTCGAAGTGCAGACACTCTGTGTGTTCTCTCAGGCTCCAATTTTCCCCCTTTCTCCATGGTTATCACATCCCTGGAGGGCTGGCTACAAATGTGCACTGCACATGCTCTGAAGTTGGCCAGTACACTCAATACATCGCTACACTGCTCAGGACCAGAAATGACGCGACCGCTGCGTCATACCAGGAACGAGCCCAAATAGATTTAAACCTGCACATGGAAAATAGGTTATCACGCGTCCCTTGATGTGATAACCGCAGAGCGAAAGGGGGAAAATGAAGGTTGAGAGAACGTCCAGAGTGTCTGCACTAAAATGATTTTTCTCAGTGATTACAGTACACTTTTAGCTCAGACAGGGATGCTTAAGGATGCATTAGGAAGCAGCAGGGACAGCTAATGATAGGTTTTTGGCATAAAATGGCTAACAGGTTCCCTTTAAAGCTGCATGGTTCCCTTGGGGCTTGTTTTGGACAGTTATAAATACTTAGGACCTTGTTCACTGGGTCATATAACTCTTATCCCTTCCCATAGTCCTCAATCATTCCTTCCCTTCTTCTGTCTATGTGTATGTCTTATATGTCTCCCTATGGCCTCTTGGTTTTTCATTTCTTACATATCAATATAAGAATTTTGGACACTGAAGTGATTTGCTGCATTTTTCTTACTAAAATTATTTATTGCCTTTTCATTGAAACTTATGAAGTCACATTTTTCTAGAAGCTTATTTCTTGTTAAAAAATTACAATCTTTCAATAAAGATTACAATTATTAAAGCTGCAATGGGAAAAAATGTATTGATTCAAGTGGATATTTTACCAAGATCTCTTCAAATATTATTGACATAATTGTGAAAGTTAAGAATGTTGATAACTTACATTCTCTTGAGCAAATACCTGAATATGCATCACATAAGGCTGGCTTCACACTGCAGTTTTTTCACTGATCAGTGTCCATCCAGTTTGTGTGCCAAAACCAGGAGAGGAACCAGGAGAGGAACCTGCAGAGAAAAACTATGAGTGAAAGATTGACGCCTGTTCTGAGTTTTGGAGACACTCCTGGTTTTGGCACACAAACCGGATAGAACCTGATCAGTGAAAAAACTGTGGTGTGAAACCAGCCTAATGGCCACTTTACACGTCCCGATATTGGCGTTAGGAATGGGCGAATCTACTCGCTAGGACTCGTTACTCGGCGAGTAGTAAGGGACTTGCAGGACTCGGTACTCTGTGAGTTTCCCAGTGATTACTTGCACAGTAAACGAGTCCAATGCAAATCAATATCAATCCTAGTTTTGTCAGAGACGCTGACAAAACTAGGATTGCCTTTGACTTGCATTAGACTCGGCTACTGTGCCAGTGATAGCAGGGAAACTCGCAAAGTAACTGCTGTTACTTTGCGAGCCGAGTCCAGCTGTCTTCTCTGTGCAGGCTGCCGCAGCTCCAGGGTCCTAGGGCCCGCCTGCTGCCTGATGTAGCAGAGCTGAGATTGTTCTCAGTCTGCTCATTCCCTGTGCATAGACATCTATATCTATGCACAGGGGATGTAGCAGAGAGGACATCGCGTTTTGGACTACGTCGGACGGAAGAGGATTTTTTTAATTAAAGATGGAGTCCCTAATGGCTTTTTTTTTTATTTCTAATAAAAAATTTTCTCTGTGTTGTGTTTTTTTAACCCTTTATTGGAGATTCTTAGTGGCTGGGTCAAACGTGGCCTGACATTGAGAATCTCGGGCTTAATACCAGCTTGTATAACAAAGCTGATATTAACCCCTTTATTACCCAGCGTGCCACCGCCACCAGGGCCGCTGGAAGAGCGGGGTTCAGCGCCAGAGGATGGCGCTTCAATGAACGCGCCATCTTCTGGGGCGGCTGCGGGCTGCAATTTGCAGCGGGGGGTGCCCAGAAAGCTTGGGCCTCCCTGCGCTGCAGATTCCAGCTCCCAGCTGCTTAGCTGTACCTGGCTAGACATAGAAATTGCGCGGAGCCCCACGCATTTTTTTTTTATTATTTCATGAAATTCATGAAATAATAAAAAAAAAGGGCTCCCCTATATTCTTGTGTCCGGCCAGGTACAAATAGGCACCTGGGGGTTGGGGGCAGCCCGTCGCTGCCTGCTGGATCCGGCTGGTTCCAGAAATATGACGAAGCCCACATGAAATTTTTTTCTGACAAATCCATAAAACAATGTAAATAAAAGGGACTGTATCTCTATTAACCCCTGGACCATGGGCGAGGGGTTAATAAAGATGCAGTCCCTTTTTTAGGATTGTTTTATTGATTTTTCAGAAAAAAAATTACATGGGCTTCGCCGTATTTCTGGAACCAGCCGGATCCAGCAGGCAGTGACGGGCTGCCCCCAACCCCCAGGTGCCTATTTGTACCTGGCCAGACACAAGAATATAGGGGAGCCCTTTTTTTTTATTATTTCATGAATTTCATGAAATAATTTAAAAAAAATGCGTGGGGCTCCGCGCAATTTCTATGTCTAGCCAGGTACAGCTAAGCAGCTGGGGGCTGGAATCTGCAGCACAGGGATGCCCAAGCTTTCTGGGCACCCCCCGCTGCAAATTGCAGCCCGCAGCCGCCCCAGAAGATGGCGCGTTCATTGAAGCGCCATCCTCTGGCGCTGAACCCCGCTCTTCCAGCGGCCCTGGTGGCGGTGGCACGCTGGGTAATAAAGAGGTTAGGGCCAGCTTTGTATTATCAGCTGGCCCTAAGCCCGAAATTTATGGCGGTCACGCCAATATTAGACATGACCGCATGAATTTCTATTAAATTGTTTTAAAAAAAAACACAACACAGAGAAAATTTTTTATTAGAAATAAAAAAAAAAGCCATTAGGGACTCCATCTTTAATTAAAAAAATCCTCTTCCGTCCGACGCAGTCCAAAACGCGATGTCCTCTCTGCTACATCCCTTTGCATAGATATAGATGTCTATGCACAGGGAATGAGCAGACTGAGAACAATCTCAGCTCTGCTACATCAGGGAGCAGGCGGGCTCTAGGACCCTGGAGCTGCGGCAGCCTGCACACAGAGCAGACAGCAGGACTCTTATCTGTACGAGTTTCCCAGCGATTACTTGCACAGTAAACGAGTCCAATGCAAATCAATGGCAAAACTAGGATTGCTTCAGGCTGAAGCTTCCGAGCCACATCTGTGATTTGTAAATCGCACACTACTCGCTATTACTCGCTTCCCCATTCATTAACAATGGACTCGCTAGACTCGCAATGAGTAGCGAGTGCCGGGCTCGGACTCGCTAGAGTCAAGCGATTCCGAGTAATTTAGGATTCGCCCATCACTAATCGGCGTCCAACTCCGATAAAAAGTCACGTGGTTCGTGCGTTGGCCCCGATATCGTTCGTGCGTTGTATGGTGTAAAAGTCCAATGCGATGCAAGACCGATGCCAAACGATATCGGGGAAGAAAAGAGCAGGCTCTCCAACGGGCCGATATTGGATGGTTGATGTGGCCGGATTGTGCTGTGTGAAAGCCCAACAACGATGTGGAGTACAACTTCCCCTATTCTCTCCCATGTTAAATGGTCGTTCCTGGGTCGGCTGTAACAGGGGGTGTACACATCGCAGTTGCGTTGCCTGCTGATATCGCGCTGTGTAACATCTCCTATTCGATCTTGGAATTCTGCCCAAAATGTGCACGCTCCCGCATCGTTGTATCCAACATTGGACCGATGTTGGGACGTGTAAAGTGGCCATAAGAATACCTCACCCAACAATCTCTTGTAACATTATTTAAAACTTGTCCTTTAGATTATTTAGATTGTTTGTATTAACAAGGTATTGTATATATCAATATAAAATATACCAATATGTGTTAATATGATTATTAAACATTTGTTTACAATTAATCCAACTATTGATTGTCAATAAGAAATATTTTTAGTAATATAAATAAAGACATTTTATTTAATTAAGTGTTTTAACATTATTTTAGTGTAAAGGCCGTGTGGCTGATATCTATTATAAACTGACTGTATTTTACATGCATCTTTTTTGTGTCAATTTGATCATTTAAATTTTCATTGTTGATGTTTGTTGTTAAACAGTAAAGGTAAATGTGATTACAGCTCACCAATCAATCATTTTGCTTAGAGATTGGGAGGTATGAGAAGGGATGAGCACATCCGGCACCAGGTTTCTTCATAAAATCATTAAATCTAATGCCCCCATGGTCTGATGCATTTTGAACGTCACCACATGTTCAAAACCAGATTCTACCAGATTGTACCGGTCTGATGCAGTCCGGCGCCCCATAACATGGGGCTCTATGGTCCCGGATTACTCCGGACTGGGGCAATCCAGGAGAATCCGGTTTTTACTTAATGCTGTGACAGCGGCCGTGCTTTGCGGCTGCCGTCGTTCTGTGCGGCTGCTGTCGCAAAGCAGCAAAGACACAGAAGAAGATGGCAGCTGCGGAGGACGGTGAGCGAATCGACACCCCCCCGCACAATAGTGCCAGCCACTGCTAACAGCAGAATCCTCCGCTCCCCCCCGATCCTATGTTAGGATAGGGTGGGGAGACGGTGGGGGGAGGGGTGGATCCTGCTGTCAGGCGGCAGGGAAGCTGTCAGTGGCTGTCAGCATTGCGGCTTTTTACTGTTGGCTTTTAAACAATGAAATGGGAAATTGCAGGTTTTTCCTCTGCTGCCAGACCTCTTTATATAGGGTCCAGCAGCAGAGGAATTACTCGCAATTACTCACTTCCCCATTGACTTACATTGGACTCGCTAGACTCATAACGAGTACTGAGTATTAGGATCTAGTATTTTAGTACTCGCTCATCCCTACTTAACAAACCCGTAAAAAGGAAAAAGAAAGCAGCTGAAAGACTAGAGGCAGTTAAGAATAACCGTCTTCCCCTGTCACACCACCCCACCACTTCCCCTTCCCCCCCCTTTTTTTACCTCTCTCCTTGAACCTGGATGGTGCCCTTTTAGAGGCACATAGAAGAGAAGAGGTTGCAAGCTCAGTTTTGAGGTTGATATATTTTTACATGCCACAAGACACTATGAAAGACTCAATTTCTCTAGCAACTCTTACTTTAAAGGTTGGATGTGAATTATGAAGGAAGAATTTGGGTGGTGGGGGGAGGAGTAGAGGATGAGAGTTACAACACATACCATACTGACTCACAGATCAAGATGAAGAATGTTAGAGTAAGATGAGCAAGAACCTGGGATATAATTAGATAATATGCCATAGAGTTAGGTGTTTGGTTGTTCAGCAAGATAGATATAACACAAAAAAAATTTGGGGGGTTCTATTATTTGGTAAAATATGTGTTCTTTATATAAATGGAGGTGGGTGGAGGGAGAGGCCTATGTCGGAAAAAAGGGAAGTCATGAGTTGTAGGAGTGTAAGCATGAGGAAGATTATGGGGAGAGGGAGGGAAGGGAGGGTTTACTATCCAATCCAAACAAGTGTTCTTTCAAAGGCTACCTTCACTAATAGCTTACCAGTCTACTTATTGGAGACTTATATCATGCCATGGATATCCCTAGATCATACTTAGAACACACTGTGAGATAAAGTATGGTTAGATTGATTACTTGGAACGTAAAGGGACTTCGTTCGCGTAACAAGAGATCGATGGTTCTTAGAAAGGCTGAAAGCCAACATTGCTCTGCTACAAGAGACACATCTGGGACAGGATGAAGTCTTTAGGTAAGATGTGGGCAGGGGAGGTCTATGGCTCAGGAGCACAAAATAGAAAAGCAGGGGTGCTAATATTGATCAAAAGAAAAAGTTTTGGTACCATGTTAGCCTGTTGAGAAAATGTTGATTGCTCTCAGTGGGAGAAACAAGATAATGATCTTGAAGTTGTGTGTACCTTTTAATGGCTAACAAAAATAAAATAAGTGATGTTACAAGGTGAGCTTTTGAGACGTCTCAGGTTCCTTCATGAGGCATGGTATGACAAGATATTGAATGAAACTCAAAATATATACATGCACACTAGAATGAATGGACATTTAACCAAATAAACAAAAGAAGCCTGGACATTTATCTAAATAATCAAAGCAGCCTGGAGAGGGTTTTTAATCAGCCAGGCTTAGTGAACTAACGCTCCCGTCACACACAACGACGCATCAGCGATCCCGATAACGATCCTGTAGGGATCATTGGCGCGTTGTTACCTGGTCGCTGGGGAGCTGTCAAGCAGGCAGATTTCCCCAGGGATCAGGGAGCCACCTCCACATCGTTGGTAACTATGATAAACAGCGGGTATCTAGGCAGCGCGCTGCCTAGATACCCAGTGTTTACCATGGTTACCAGCCTGTGAGATCGCTGATCGTTGGTTTTTCGCTGTCACACGCAGCGATGCTTGCTGACCAGCAAGAGACCAATGACCTAAAAATGACCCAGAGCACTTTGTAATAATCAGCGATCTCACAGCAGGGGCCTGATCGCTGCTAAGTGTCACACTTAACGAGATCGTTAGCGAGATCGCTGTTACGTCACAAAACCTGTGACGTTACAACGATCTTGCTAACGATCTCGTTATGTGTGATGGGGGCTTAAGCCTGACTGATTAAAAGGAACCTGTCATCAGGTTTTTGCCACCCCATCAGAGAGCAGCACAATGTAGAAATAGAATCCCTAGAATCCATAATGTAGAAATAGAATTCCAGCGATGTATCATTTACTGAGCTGCTTGCTGTCATTTTGATAAAATTAGTGTTTTCTCTATTGCAGATTTAGCAGTCTGTGAATATGCCAGACTACCTGGCAGCAGGCCAAGTAGACTGCTAATGATAATCTCCAGCTGATTAAACAGTGATTTTATCAAAACTACACTGAGCAGCCCAGTAAGTGACATCACTGGAATCAGGATCTCGGGTCCTATATTATGCTATTCTCAGATTAGGTTGCAAAAACCTGGTGACAGGTTCCCTTTAAGGACCCTCTCCAGGCTGCTTTGTTTATTTAGCTAAATGTCCAGGCTTTTCAGTTTATTTGGTTAAATGTCCATTCATTATAGAGTGCATGAATTTATTTTGAGTTTCTTTCAATATTTTGTCATACTATGCCTGATGAAGGGACCTAAGATGTCTCGAAAGCTTGCTGCCTTGTAACATCACTAATTTTATTTTTGTTAGCCATTAAAAGGTATCACAACTACAAGATCGTTATCTTGTTTCTCCCACTGAGAGCAATCAATATTGATCAAGAAACACCTGGCACACAGATTGATATCTGTAGATTCAGACCTGGAAGGTCAATTAATACACTTACGTATCCAAACTCAAAATGAACATATTAACCTATACAATGTGTACTATGCACCAAACTCTGCCCAGAAAACGTTTTTCGAGAAGGTGCAGAATAAGCTTCTGGGAGACGTACACTAACAATGTGATCAGGAAGGGGGGATTTTAATGAGGTGTTGAGAGATGATGAGGATAGACAGAAGAAAGACACAAGAGTGAGGCAATATGGGGGGGGCTGAGGCTAGGGTAAAGGGAAGCTTCTTGGAAGCTTCTTCTCTGAGATCCACCTCTGTCAAGTAAAGTGGCCATGGCTGGAACTAATTTTGTACAAAATAGGACTGGTGGGTGCATTTAGAGACTTTGTTACTATTCTTTACTCTAACCCGAAAGCCAGGGTGAGTACTCCGGGGTTTCTGTTTGACACCTTCTCACTACATAAAGGGACACGCCAATTGAGCCATTGGCGAGATACCTAAATGAACATAGTGCATACAAAGGCATTACTATTGGAAAAAAATTAATCAAATATGCCCTGTTTGCGGATGACATAATCCTATTCATGAATAATCCACACAGAGATCTTCCTCAACTATTAAATAAAATTGAACAATTTGGAGTATTTTCAGGATTCTGATTAAATAAATCGAAATGTGAAATTCTGATCATGAAGGAAGAGAGACTAGGGTACTTAAATAATTACAGAGCAGGAAAACTAAAGGTTAACACATCAATAAAATATCTCGGGGTACATCTGGGTAGGACACTGGGGCAAATCTACACTTTGAATTATGCTCCGCTCATAGAAAAAATAGAAATGGAAGTAGAAAGGTGGGGAAAATTGCCTTTATCCCCTCTAGATGCCACCAACTCAAAATGATCAGTTTTGCTCACCTACTATATTCATTACAAGCTATCCCCATGCTGATATGGCATACAGATGTTACCAAATTGAACAAAGCTTTTACAAAATTTATATGGAAGGAAAACGAGCTAAGCTCAATATGCGCACACTAATGTATACAAAAGAAGCCAGAGGAGTGGGATAACCCAACATACACGGATATAACATAGCGGTTGTGGAGCCCCAAGGGACGTGGGGTACTCGGTACCGGACCGGTCTGCGTCGGGGATGTCACGGGTGGCTTGGTCCGGACCGTGTCCCTGGCTCAGCACAATAAAAGGGGAATATTTACAAGGGATATTGTCACGGGTGACGCCACCCACTTGATGCGGCCAGTAATGGGGGCCGCCGCTGCTGCAGAACCTCCGGGGGTGATGTGAGGGCAGCGGAGGTGGTATAGTTCCAGTGGGGGGAACTGTATCCCCCGGGGCAGTAAGGGTTAAAGTCTATTGGGATTATAGATGGTGGAAGAGGGGTTGGAGGACACACACTCACGTTTAGTTGATACTGGTGCACTTCTTCTCCTGATGCTGCAGAGCTGACAGGCTGGATCTGTAGGGAGGAATTGTCTCTGTGCTGAATCTGGAGCAAAGGTCGCAATCACTACACAGACTCCAAAGTTGTTTTCCAAGCTTTACTGCTGATATTATTGCAGGCTATAGTCCACGGAGTCTGTAATGGGGGCTGAGCTCTCTCCCCACACCCTGTCCTGGTCGTTGGCCTCCTTGTGCTGCACTGTGTGTGTGTCCTGAGCTGCTGCTTCGAGCTAAGCTGCTGGGATTCCTCACGTCTCTCTCTGTATTCTGCTGGTACCACTTGGTTAGGCAACTTGGGTCCTCTATGCTGCGCTGACCCCTCCGTGTTGCTTCGCTCTGGTACTAGGGGGTATCTAGAGATCCCGCTGTTCCTGGATTCGCTGTGCTGTGGGTGCCAGACACAGTACCGGATCCGGTGTCCGTCTCTCTGTGCGTACTTCTGGGGCAAGTGATGGTGTCACTCTAGCTGCCAGACGTGTTTCTCTGTCTTTCGTTCTCCTTGTCCTCTGACCCTTGCTAGGTCTGCACTGAGCTAACTCTGCTCTCTTCTCAGCACTGCACCCTGCTGAACGGTCTTAGCTCTCAGTTCTCCTGAGCTGTTCACAGCACTACACCGTGCTGTACGGTCTGAGCTCTTCCTCATAGGCAAGAGTATATAAGGGAGCACGTGGTGCTCCCCCTATTGCCCAGAAGTGGTAGTGTTTGTCAGTGTGTAGTGGGGGAGAGAACCCGTGTTATGTTATTGTGGCACATTAACCCATGGGGTGCCACACGTGTATATTAAGGCATGTTTAAGATAGGGTGAAAAAACAAGACATTATTCAGATTACGACATAGAATCCGAGTTTTGTAATCCTTGCGATTTTCTGCACGCATGCACACACCTTTAGCTGACATGCCATCACATATTATTATTATTATTATTTATTTATTTATAGAGCACCATTCATTCCATGGTGCTGTACATGAAAAAGGGCTACATACAGACAAGTTAAAATACAATGAACAAACTAACAGTGACAGACTGATACAGAGGGGAGAGAGGACCCTGTTTTGTGTGCTTACATTCTACATATTAAACAGTCCCTTGTTTGCCAAGATACTATCATGATTTGGAAAGCAGTAAGAAAAAAGCTTAAACTCTCATGGAGGGTCTCGAAACATTTCAATCCCTGGGCGTACCCGGCTTTTAAATGGGAACAGGGAAATAAACTATTTAGGGAGTGGGGCAGAAAAGAAATAAAAGCACTGGGAGATGTACTCCAAAGACAAGAACAGAGGTGGATGACAGGACAAGAAGTGTTAGATTCTTATAACTTGTCAACCGTCCAGCTACCACAATACAGCCAATTAAATAATTACGTCCTACAAAACTTTCCAAATGTGGACAGGAAAGTAGATATTAAAAACTTTGATGAACTGGTCAATATTGATATGAATGACATTACCATCTCTTTTGTTTACAAAACAATACGGGATAACCTGACGCCTTTGGGAACGGCCAAAATGTTTCAATCATGTCCGAAATACCTACCTGACGAAGACTTGGAAAATAAAATCTTATTAATGAACAATGGCGGGATAGCCAATTTCGTATAATGTATAACATATTATATGGCTTCAATATAACTCCCAACCGACAACATCCTGAGAGATCTATGATATGTCCTAAGTGTGGTACAGAAAAAACAGATATGATTCATGGCATATGGTCATGTCCGAATGCACAGTCATTTTTGAAAATGATTCAACAAAAGGTGAAAATGACTTGTGGTATATGGGTAGACTTAGACCCTTTATGTTGGATATTCCATTTTATAGATGACAGAACAAGAGGAGGAGAGATACAGGCCATCTTTTACATGATAACCATGCTGGCAAAAAGGTTAATTCTCCAATATTGGCTTGCGGGAAAGCTGCCTGGGGAGAGGGAGATTCAACCTGGTTTAATGGTGGTGATGAACTTAAGATAGGAGAGAGGCTGAAAAAAAACTGATAAATTGGCACCTGGTTTCTTCAAAAATAGAGATCCTTTATAGAATCTTCTCTATCAGATGAAGAGATACAGAAAGTGGTATCACCGCTTGCTCTCTCAGAATGCTATCTCATGGGAGATATTCAGTTTACCCTGCGTAAACTTAAAATATGTCCAGAAACGGGGTTACAATGGTAGGGGACAGAAAGTAACGATGTTTAAGATGTAATATACGGAATTCGGGATAAACCTACTGGACTGGTTTACGGAATGAATCTGAAATAGAGGGGATGGTAATAATTGACCAACTGTATATTAAGGTAATTGAAACTAACACATGTATAGGGTTGGATATAAAGAGGGAGTTAGTTCATGTTGATGTATAAAATACAAACTATCATAATGACTGTTATCATTTGTATTATGAATATGATTTAAAACTTAATAAAAAACGAATTAAATTAAAAAAAAAAGAGGCATAGATGCTCACATAATTTTACCTCTATAAAAGTCACTAGTGCGACACAACTCTGGTCTCCGGTGTATAAGAAAGACATAGCTGAACTAGAGCGGGTGCAGAGAAGAGCGACCAAGGTCATTAGAGGACTGAGGGGTCTGCAATACCAAGACAGGTTATTAAACTTGGGGTTATTTAGTTTGGAAAAACGAAGGCTTAGGGCTGATCTTATTACAATGTACAAATATATGAGAGTACAGTACACCTTTCTAATGATCTTTTTACTATTAGGCCTGAGACGGGGACAAGGGAGCATCCTCTACATCTGGAGGAATGAAGATGTAATCATAACCACCGAGCGGATTCTTTACTGTTAAGGTACCGTCACAATATTGCTAGGCAACTTCACTGGCAATTTTCTGGTTGCAGTGAAATCATGGACACATTGTTCTATTTTGTTGCGGTGTACAAATGGAACAATGTGTCCATGATTTCACTGCAACCAGCAAACTGCCAGTGATATTGCCTAGCAATATTGCCGCGTGCGACGGTACCTTAAGAGCAGTGAGACTATGGAACTCTCTGCCACATGATGTTGTAATGAGTGAGTCACTACTAACATTTAAGAGTGGCCTGGATGCCTTTCTTGATAACTATAATATTACCGGTTATATATACTAGATTCCTTGATAGGGCGTTGATCCAGGGAATTAGTCTGATTGCCGTATGAGGAGTCAGGAAGGAATTAATTACCCCAATGTGGAGCTTTTTTTTTTAATAAAATATTTTTATTAAGCAAATCAATTCTTTGAAGTAAATAGAAAAATTCTGCACAGACCGGGTATTCTGGTTTAAAACTCCAATTCTTTATTCATCCATACGAATAAAACACAAGTAGATTTATTCAGACATCACCTATAAGAATAATGACTGATGGGAATAATGAATAAGGGGTGTGAAAATACCCATGCAGTTGTGAGATTTAAAAACCATAGCTATCTCTCATATTTACATTCATATACAGTCATGTTCAATCATATTTATAGTTATATGAATATTACTATATAACTATGTTCCATCTTATATGTACTAGCAAACTAATATATGATCTGTTAAATATTGGTCTGGTTGACTATTGTTTGTAATTACTCTGACTGAGTAGAGTAAGACATATGTGTATTTAATTATGGATCTAAAGGAAGGTTCTGTAAAAACGAACCTGATAGAATATAGTACTCAGTCAGTAGTAAGAGATATAAGGCCAACCTGTAAATGTTATTGGTTATATTAGATTTGGTTTTTTCCTGCAAAAATATTTGGAACTTTGACCTGCTCTCTGAAAAAGTTAACTCTTTGATTCTGGAATAATTGTTAAATGATTGCACATGGGTGATGGTAGGGGGTGTGTACATGTAAAGTCTCCTATATATGTGTTGTGCAGACACTGCTGTGTATGCCTATGATTAAGGTGCTCTAACCGAAACGCGTAAGGAGTGGGAGGGGGGCTTGTGTACCCCAGAACTTGTGTTTTATTCGTATGGATGAATAAAGAATTGGAGTTTTAAACCAGAATACCCGGTCTGTGCGGAATTTTTCTATTTACTTCACGGCTAATCTGGATACCAGCTTGGATTCCAGCACAAACAGCCTAGGAAGGCCATGGTGAGCTATGCACTTTGAAACTTTATTACGTAAATCAATTCTTTACCAGTGATGAGCGAGCACTAAAATGCTCGGGTGCTCGGTGCTCTGGCCGAGCATCTCAAGATACTCGTGTACTCGGCCGAGCACCAAGCCCAATGTAAGTCAATGAGTGACAGGCTCCGCCCACAGACTTCCGGTTATAAAACGAGTATTTCTGGGAAAGGGCGGGAGGGGGGCTTTTTTAAATCACCACAACACATAACACCTTGCTGTGGCCCCCAGAGGGATCCTAACAATGAATCTGCTCCCTGTGTGGTGCCAGCTCACTGTGTGCACTGAAGGGAGCTGTGGTATGTGTGTCAGATTGCTAATTATTAGCGAGCAGTCCGAGCATCTCGCCGGTACTCGGTGCTCGCCGAGCACCCCGAGTACCGGGATACTCGTGCGAGTAACGAGTAGCGCAGAGCATACTCGCTCATCCCTATTCTTTACACATTGCATCAATAATCCAGCATTTTATACATTTACTAGATAGTGGCCCGATTCTAACGCATTGGGTATTCTAGAATATGTATGTAGTTGACATGCTGTGACTGACAGAACTTGTTCAGTCAACATGAGTGAACTACATATATACATATAGATACATATATAGAATTGCAAAAAATTGGAACAGCACTATATTAAAAATCGGGTGCAAGCTTTTCCTACCATGCACCAAGGTACAAAGCGGGCATTGCGAGTCGTTGCCCCACGAACAAAGCCACAGCATGGGGCTGTAGTGTACACCGCTATGTATGTCTATGGGAAGTGAGGCGCTGTTCTGATTGGTCGCTCTGTGCTTCCGCTGACCAATCAGAATTGCGGCGCACTTCCCATAGACATAGAATGGAGAAAAATCGTCCATTCTATCTCTATGGGAAGTGAGGCACGATTGTGATTGGACAGCGGAAGCACACAGCGACCAATCAGAACAGCGCCTCACTTCCCATAGACATACATAGCGTTGTGTCCGCGATTTTATGCCCGGCCTTCTGGTTCTATTTTGCGGCCAGAAAATCGCGGACACACCGTTATGTATGTCTATGGGAAGTCAGGCGCGATTCTGATTGGTCGCTGTGTGCTTCCGCTGTCCAATCACAATCGCGCCTCACTTCCCATAGAGATAGAATGGACGATTTTTCTCCATTCTATGTCTATGGGAAGTGCGCCGCAATTCTGATTGGTCAGCGGAAGCACAGAGCGACCAATCAGAACAGCGCCTCAGTTCCCATAGACATACATAGCGGTGTGTCTGCGATTTTATGGCCGCAAAACTGAACCAGGGACCCGGCCATACATTTGCCGACACGCCGCTAATGTATGTCTATGGGAAGTGAGGCGCGATTCTGATTGGTCGCTCTGTGCTTCCGCTGACCAATCAGAATCGCGCCTCACTTCCCATAGACAAACATTAGCGGTGTCTCGCCAAATATATTGCCGCCCTTCTGGTTGTATTTTCGGCCACGGGGCTCGGCTATTTCCGGTCCAAAAAATATATATATTTTTTATTTTTGATTTATTTTTATCTATTTTTCTATATATATTGTTATATAGATAGATAGATAAGAAAAAAGATAGAAAAAGAGATAAAAAGAAAGATACATAAAAAAAAAAAAATTTTTTTTTTGACCGGAAATAGCCGAGCCCCGTCGCCGAAAATACAACCAGAAGGCCGGCAATATATTTCGCGAGACACCGCTAATGTTTGTCTATGGGAAGTGAGGCGCCATTCTGATTGGTCAGCGGAAGCACAGAGCCACCAATCAGAATCGCGCCTCACTTCCCATAGACATACATTAGCGGCGTGTCGGCAAATGTATGGCCGGGTCCCTGGTTCAGTTTTGCGGCCATAAAATCGCGGACACACCGCTATGTATGTCTATGGGAAGTGAGGCGCTGTTCTGATTGGTCGCTGTGTGCTTCCGCTGACCAATCAAAATTGCGGCGCACTTCCCATAGACATAGAATGGAGAAAAATCGTCCATTCTATCTCTATGGGAAGTGAGGCGCGATTGTGATTGGACAGCGGAAGCACACAGCGACCAATCAGAACAGCGCCTCACTTCCCATAGACATACATAGCATTGAGTCCGCGATTTTATGCCCGGCCTTCTGGTTCTATTTTGCGGCCATAAAATTGCGGACACACCGCTATGTCTGTCTATGGGAAGTAAGGCGCGATTCTGATTGGTCGCTGTGTGCTGTCGCCGACCAATCACAATCGCAACTCACTTCCCATACACATACATAGCGGTGTGTCCGCGATTTTATGCCCGCAAAATAGAACCAGGGCCCGGTAATAAAATCACAGACACACCGCTATGTATGTCTATGGGAAATGAGGCGCGATTCTGATTCGTCGCTGTGTGCTTCCGCTGACCAATCAGAATCACGCCTCACTTTCAGCGGTAAATTTGAAAATCAGAAAGCGCCCATTCTATGTCTATGGGAAGTGAGGCGCGATTCTGATTCGTCGCTGTGTGCTTATGGCGACCAATCAGAATAGCGCCTCATTTCTCAATGCATCTCTATGGGAATGCGCCCTCCAATCACAATCGAGGCGCCATTTTCGAAAATCCACAGCGCCCAATCAGATTCATGGCGCCATCTTTCTGAGGTTGCCGCCCACCAATCAGATAAGGCCGCTATTTATAGCGGGAAATTTGAATCTTCTACCTCTTTGAATCCTGTTTGCGAGACAAAGAAAAACTACCGCTGGACCATCTGTTGGACTATCGTTCGCCCAAGAAATCCATCCTTCGTGAGAGTCTTTGAGGTAGAACGAGAAGCTACCGCTGGACCATCTGTTGGACTATATTTCAGCCAAGATATCCATTCTTCGTGAGGCCCGTCGGGAAGCAAGCGCCGGATCGACTTCTGCGATTGATCAGCTAAGATATCCTTTTTGAAATCTACCTTTTCACATCAGTCTATATGCCTGATGCTACGTTTTATTTTCACCTCTTTTTATATCTTTTATTTTCACCACTTTTACTTTCTTGCGCCATACAGCGCCCATCGGCGCTGCATGGAGCCTGCGCCACAGCTCGGACACTTCGCCGCTAAAAGCGGCGACGTCTGCGCTACTAGCGCAAACTTCGGCGCTTCTAGCGGCCTCCGCGGTCTATGAGACCGCTGTGCCCGAATACTCATTACGGCGCCGTCATAGAATGGAAAAAATCGTCCATTCTATCTCTATGGGAAGTGCGCCGCAATTCTGATTGGTCCGCGTTAGCACACAGTGACCAATCAGAATCGCGCCTCACTTCCCATAGACATACATAGCGGTGTGTCGCCGATTTTATGGCCGCGCCTCTGGTTCTACTTTCGGCCATGGTACTCGGCTCTGGTCGGTAGTTCGACGGGGCCGCAAAATCGCACTCAGCGCTTCGCGGCGATAGCTAGCGTATCACCAACGACTCGCAATGATTGCGAGTCGTTGGTAAGGCGCGAGCAATGTCCGCGAAGCGCTCATTGCGAGTTTGCGGCCCCGTGGAAAGACGGATCAGAGCCGAGTCTCCTGGCCGAAAATAGAACCAGGAGCTCGGCCCTAAAATCGCCGACACACCGCTATGTATGTCTATGGGAATGAGGCGCGATTCTGATTGGCCGCTGTGCATTTTTAAAAATGGCACCGCGAGTCTGATTGGAGGGCGCATTCCCATAGAGATGCATTGAGAAATGAGGCGCGATTGTCATTGGTTGTTGGACATGGCGGTTTGCTTCCGATTGGTTGGCGCTCAGCGGAGAAAGCTGAACTTTCCTTGCCGAGCGCCTGGTTCGATTTTCGGCCACGCCGTTCGGGAGGCTCGAAGTCTGTAGCTCCGCCCCACTCTGTTGTGATTGGACAGCGGCATCTTCACACAGTAGCGCCGACCAATCGTATTCATGGCGCCATGTTTATGAAGTTTCCGCTCTCCAATCAAATAGCGGCTGGTGTCTGACGGTTTTTTATGAATGAACATTTCGCGTCCGCCATGTTAGAGCGCGAGATTTGAATTTGTGAACTATGTAAAAGTTAAAAAGCTGTTTTCACAGTACAATATCACATCAGAGTATATATTCCTAATGCCTATGCTTATATTAACCCCTTCTTTATACTAATTTCATATTAGCTACCTTTCACCATATTGACCTCTTTTTTTCAAACTTTATTAACCCCTTCTATTCTATTTCTGCTCCACTTGCTATCTCACTATGTGCTGTACTAAGGCCATTTCTACATTAACCTCTTCTATGCCTTTTGCTTTTTACTTTTCCCACACAGTTTTATATGGTTCAAACTGCTACATTAACCCCTTGCATTCTGTTTGCTATTCACTAACTGTGTCGCTATGTGCTGTACTCATTACATTTTAAAATTAACCCCTTCTATTCTATTTCTGCTCCACTTGCTATCTCACTATGTGCTGTACTAAGGCCATTTCTACATTAACCTCTTCTATGCCTTTTTGCATTTTAATTTTGTTACACTGTTTTCTAGGGTTCAAACTGCTACATTAACCCCTTGCATTCTGTTTGCTATTCACTAACTGTGTCGTTATGTGCTGTACTCATTACATTTTAAAATTAACCCCTTCTATTCTATTTCTGCTCCACTTCCTATCTCACTATGTGCTGTACTAAGGGCATTTCTACATTAACCTCTTCTATGCCTTTTGCATTTTAATTTTCTGTCACACTGTTTTATAGGGTTCAAACTGCTACATTAACCCCTTCCATTCTGTTTGCTATTCATTAACTCTGTCCCTATGTGCTGTACTCATTACATTTGACAATTAACCTCTTCTATACCTTTTCTTTCTTATTTTCTCTTCTACACTGTTTTAGGCCCCTTTCACATCAGCGTTTTTTGAAATTTGCGGCAGATGCGGGGAAAAAAACGCATCTGCCGCAATTACCGCATACCGCCTCCACTTGTGGCACGGTTGCGGTAAACGCAATGCAAAGTATAGGCGTACTTGCGGCAGGTGCGGGAAGTGCGGCTTTGCACTTGCGGCAGGTGCGGCAGCGAAAAAAAAAGCGGTTGACCGCGGTTTTTTTCACTGCCGCACCTACCGCAAGTGCAAAACCGCACTTGCCGCACCTGCCGCAAGTACGCCTATACTTTGCATTGCCTTTACCGCAACGGCGGTTTTTTTCCCTGCCGCAAGTGCAAAACCGCACTTGCCGCACCTGCTGCAAGTACGCCTATACTTTGCATTGCGTTTACCGCAACTGCGCCGCAAGTGGAGCCGGTATGCGGTAATTGCGGCAGATGCGTTTTTTTCACCGCATCTGCCGCAAATTTCAAAAAACGCTGATGTGAAAGGGCCCTTATAGGAGTGCAAGTAGTACATTAACCCCTTCTATTGTCTTGGCTATTCACTGCCTATGTCACTATGTGCTCTATTACTGCCATTTTAATACTATTTATCATTTTATTGATCGTGCCGTATTTTGTACGCGTGCCAGTGCTATATTAACCCCTTACAGACTGTTCTTTATTTTATTTCTACGTGCAGTGTGTCGTTACACTGTTATGACTACATTAACCCATTATATGCTAATTTGCTTATATTTCATACTAATTAGTATGTAGGACTACTAACTGTCTTATATTTAACAGTTTGGATGTAATGCTACCTGTCCCTTTCACATCTGCGCTAATTTTTACATTGTGGCAGATGTCGTGAAAAAATCGCATCTGCTCTGCTTGCTGTATAGCTGCTGCATAACTGATGCACTTGCGGTCCGGTTCCGGTAATCGCCATAGTCCGTATATAGGGACTTGCGCCAGATGCCGCAAGTGCGCTTTAGCTCTTGCGCCAGGTGCTGCTGCAAAATATATCACGGTTGCACACCGTTTTTTATCGCCCCACCACCTGCCGCAAGTGCTAAACCCAAATTGCCACACCTGCCGAAATTAACTATATAGTGACTATGGAGATTAACGCAAGTGCAGCGGTTATGCTGCGGCTATGCACCAAACGCTGCAGATACAGTTTTTTCCCCGCATCTGATGCTATTTCTAATTACCGCTAATGTGAAAGGCCCTGTCGTCACAGTAGGACATTAACTAATTTTACATACCAAATATATTGCTTTCATGCCATTTTACACTGTATGACCGACTGGGGCCCCTTTCACACGCGTGTTGTACATGCCGATTTACATTATTCCATAGCAGCTGGAAATATTTCCATTATTAACGCAAGTTCACCATACCCGTCACCATGGGTGCGGTTGCGTAAGGTCACGCTACATCGACGGATTAACGTTGATTTTTACATTGACCTGCCTGTTTCACCATGTACTCCACAAGTGGCCTTATTTCTATTTTCACCATGCTTGGGTCACATTGTGCCATTTCACGCTCACTGCTAATGCCACTGTTTCCACCAACTCCAGCAAGAAACAAAAAAAACAGTCCTTTCCCTATAATCCCAAAACCCTACGTTTAAGGTATAAAATAACGCTACCTCTCCCATTTTGCACCACCTTCTGCAACTCCACCCCTGCTGCCAGTTATGCGGAACTTCCTGTCATATCGGTACTTTAACCGCTTTTTTTACAATGTTGGAAATCTGCTTTTACAACGCGCCTATCAAAGGGCCCTTGCATCCATTTGTCTTGCCTTGAAGTCTCTTTTAAAGGACTTTAAACACACTGATTGCCATTCACTACTCCATACAGTAAACATCATGAAATATTTGTTTCGTACTTTAAAGAACTCCATCATTTCATTTTCACAGGTTTTTTAAATACACACTTTCCTTTTATTGTTTTTGCCTATTTAGACATAGTTATTATTGATTGTTTCCTTAACTAACACACTCTAGCTCATTTTGGATTTGATTGACTGACTATTCTTATTAAGATGAGCTCTCCAACTAAAAATATCGCTCTTGCCAAGGAGGCTGCATCTACGACTAAGAAGAAGCGTGCAGAGGAGACTTCGGAACAGACACGTCCTCGGTTAGATCGTGATAAGGCTGCTAAAGCAAAACGCATTGCAGAGGAGACTTCAGAAGAGAGACATCTTCGGTTAGATCTTCGTAACGCTGCTAAGGCGAAACGTATTGCAGAGGAGACTTCAGAAGAGAGGCGTCTTCGCTTAGATAGTGAGAAGACTGGTAAGGCGAAACGCACTGCTGAGGAGACCTCGGAACAGAGATGTCTTCGCTTAGATCGTGTTAAGGCTGCTCACGCCAAACGCATTGCAGAGGAGACTTTGGAAGAGAGACGTCTTAGTTTACAACGTATTAAAGCTGCTAAAGTGAAACGCATTGCCAAACTGTCTTCTCCAATGAGATGTTTTCGGTTGGATGCTGCAAAGGCTGCTTCGAAGCAACGTATTGCTGAAATGTCTTCTGAAGAAAGAAGTGTACGAATGTCAAAAAGAGCCATGGGTGCGCGTGCCAGACGGGAAAAACAACAAATTACTGTCATTGAAGAACCGTCTGAGAAAGATACTACTCCTGCCTCTTCGTGTACTGACATTCTACCAAGTGAACAGCCTTTAACACCTCCCATGACCTCCATGGGAAGCAAAGAAGCAAAGGTTCAAAAGGAGTCTGTGCGTATGCGCAAGAAGCGTGCCGCGCCTATGCGTCAAAGACGCAAACATCAAGAGTTCATGCCTACAGGAGATCCGTCTGACCCTCATACTGCTGCCACCTCTTCGTCTGACCGTCATACTGCTGCCACCTCTTCGTCTGACCGTCATACTGCTGCCACCTCTTCGTCTGATCCTCATACTGCTGACACTTTTTCGTCTGATCCTCATACTGCTGCCACCTCTTTGTCTGATCCTCATACTGTTGCCACCTCTTCTACTGTGTTAACTACTACTGAACAGCCTTTACCACATCGCAAGGCCACATCTGAAAGAAAACTGTGCTGAGGAGACGCCATACAGCAAACAGTCTAACATTATCCGCAAAAAAGGACAAGACAGATGCATCAAGATACACTGTCTCCTACGTCTAAAATACTCCACTTGACCTATTTGGCTGATAGACGTCGTGACATACGCACACGTTCTTCCACTTCTACATTGCAAGAGCCACAACGCAATTTATATTCAACTTCTTCTTTTCTTGAATGTTTTGATTTTACGTCCCTTCCACGTCTCATCTACGTAGGATTACACAATAAAAATCTACCTTTCTTATCTTCACCTTTCCTTCAGCCAATGGGATTTATTGATCAGGATCATGCTATTGGAGAACATACCTGTGGTTTCATGAATGTAATATGTGAACATTGTGAGGCTCGACATTTTTCTGATGAACGCCCATCAGATAAACACTTTACTCTTTGTTGCCACAAGGGAAAAGTTAAGGTACCATTACCTCAATACCTGGTGGTCTTCCAACGCCTGCTGAAAGGAGAGAGTGAGTACAGTAAAAATTTGGTGGAGAATATCAGGAGCATTAATAGTTCTTTTGCTTTTGCTTCCATGGGTGCCCATGTTTCTCCACCACCTGGACACGGCCCTTACTGTTTCCGAATTCATGGGCAAATTTATCATCGTACGGGAACACTCCATCCTGCTGAAGATCAACCTCCAGCATATGCACAACTGAACATTTTAGATACTGCAAGCGCTGTAGAACAACGGATACAGTCTCCAGAAAATGTGAAATGTCATCCAACTTTAATGAGTATCATTTCTCTTCAATTGGATAATATTAATCCCTTTGTTTCGGCCTACAAAATGCTACGAGACGTTGAATTAGAAGAACAACAGAAGGCAGTAGAATATGGCACCGTCATGCCAAATATTATCATGGCCATTAAACAAGACAGAGACCAAGACCCTAGACGCTATAACAATCCTACTGTCAATGAAGTTGCTGTGGTCTTTGAAAATGCTGATGGAGAGCCACCGTTCAATAGAGACATTTTAATTCATTTGAAACCAGATCCAAATAACCCCTTGGCCCCAAAAACACAGCAAGTCAGTATTCTACACAGCAATTTAGATGCATTACTGTATCCCTTATTTTTCCCTCATGGAGAACAAGGCTGGCATGAGGGACTCAAGCATCACGGCCAAAGTCAACGCAGGGTTACACAGCTCCAGTATTACTGCTATTTGTTGTCTGTACGGAATCGGTTCAATCCTGTCCTGAATGGTGGCAAACTTACGCAACAGTACTTAGTGGACGCGTATGTGAAAATCGAGGCTAATCGCTTAAATTTTATCCGTCAACACCAAAAGGATTTAAAAGTGGAGGATTATTGCGTACTCCAGGAACATCTCCTGAAAAAATCTGTTGAGAAAAGTATTCCCATTGGCAAGACGGTCATTTTACCATCTTCCTTTGAAGGCAGTCCAAGAAACATGCAGCAACGCTATCAAGATGCCATGGCTATTGTGACTAAATTTGGACGACCTGATCTTTTTGTAACCATGACCTGTAATCCTAAATGGAGGGAGATTAAAAACAATTTAGAGCCATGGCAGCGTGTGGAACATAGACCTGATTTAGTCGCCCGTGTCTTCAGAATTAAACTGGAAGCCCTATTAAAAGACATTAACAGTGGATTATTTGGCAAAGTTTGTGCAATAGTTCATGTGATTGAATTCCAAAAGTGTGGCCTACCACACGCTCACATTTTGATCATTCTGGATAGCAAATCCAAACTAAGAACTGAGGTTGAAGTGGATAATATAGTTTGGGCTGAAATCCCTGATCCAGAAGATTACCTTGTGCTCTATGAAATTGTGATGCAACACATGATTCATGGACCCTGTGGACAACACAACCCCAATTCTCCATGTATGGATCTTGGAAAGTGTAAGAAAGGTTTTCCTAAAGATTTCCAACCAAAAACAGTCTTAGCTCAGGATTCATACCCTACTTATCAAAGAAAGGAAGGATCATCCTTTCAACACTATTCAAAGATGATTGATAATTCTTGGGTTGTTCCCTATAACCCTTTCCTACTATTAAAATACAAGTGTCATATTAATGTTGAGGTATGTGCTTCCATTCAAAGTGTCAAATACCTATTCAAATATGTCTACAAAGGACATGATAAAGCCAATCTTGAAATATGCCAAACTAATATCCACCATGATGAAACACATCAATTCATGGATTCAAGATACGTGAGTGCACCGGAGGCAGCTTGGCGAATATTTGCTTACCCGATGCATAGACAATCGCACTCCATTATTCGCCTTGCCGTACATCTCCCACATTCTCAACCGCTTTATTTTCATGAGGATGACTCTGTTGACAACATCAGTTACACAATGCACAGAAAATCCACTCTTGTGGCGTACTTTGAGCTCAATGAGAATGACCCGCATGCTCATGATTGCTTATACCGCCAAATTCCAGAGCACTATGTTTGGAAACAAGGTGAATGGGAAATTAGAAAGCGAGGAGGTTCTTCAGTGATTGGAAGAATGTATACTGTCAGTATGAAAGATCAAGAACGGTACTATTTAAGGTTGTTGTTATTACATGTCAAAGGAGCAACAAGTTTTGACAACATAAAGACTGTTAATGAAGTCACATACCCAACTTTTAAAGAGGCAGCATTAGCTCTTGGATTGCTCTTTGATGACACTGTTTGGAGAAATACTTTATTGGATGCCTGTGTTCTCAACATGCCTGCACAGCTTCGTGATATGTTTGCATATATATGTATTTTTGGTCCTCCAGCTCATCCATTGGAGTTGTGGCAAGAATTTAAACAATACTTTATCCAAGACTACTGCCATGCATATCACTCCAACACTGAGGAGTGTGAGAATTGTGAAGGATATGCAATGACAGATGTCCAAAATGTTCTAAAATTTCATGGCAAAACTTTTACTGATTTTAATCTACCACGACCAAAAAGAAAGCCACACATCGCTCCACTATACAACAAGGATGATGAGTTAAGAAGAGCTCAGCAAATGAAAGGTACTTTAAATGACCAACAACTTTTGGCCTATGATGCGATCAATCAAGCTTTACACAATAGAAGTCTACAACCTAAGTGCTTTTTCATTGACGGTCCAGGTGGCAGTGGGAAAACATATCTGTATGATTTATTAATTCATGAACTAAGAGGAGAAGGCGAAATTGTATCACCTGCAGCCAGTACAGGGATTGCAGCTAACTTACTGCAAGGAGGAAGAACCATCCATTCGCTTTATGGCATACCAATTCCAATAAATGAAACATCCGTTTCCAGAATAAAAAATGATACAGATGCTGCACAACATTTGAAAAGTACCAAACTTTTCATTATTGACGAGTCCACTCTGTTATCTAAATATGCATTGCATGTGATAGATCAACTTTTACGGGATGTCATGACAACAGATATTTCCAAGAAAAATACAACACCTTTTGGAGGAAAAGTCATTGTTCTGGGAGGAGACTTTCGACAGTGTCTGCCTATCATCCCACATGGTACAAGAACTGACATTATAGAGAGTTGTATTAAATACTCACGACAATGGCAGCTTTTCACTCAATTGCCACTCTTCAACAACATGCGCTCCATTGATCCTGATTATAGCAGTTGGTTACTTCAACTGGGAAATGGTGAATTGTCCAATGATTTCAACCTTGGAGATGATATCATTGAAATCCCACAAGACATGATCTGCACTGGCTCACTTATACTTGCTATATTTGGTGAAAACATTCTCATTGATGTACATAACAATGAAAGCATTCAGATTGCTGCATCACATGCCATTCTTTGCCCTAAAAATGACCATGTGGATATAGTGAACTCTAATGTCATGGATTGCATTGCTGGTGAATACACTGAATACATTAGTGATGATTCCATTGATCCTGATGAGACTGAAGATCCAGATCAATATCCTGTGGAATTTTTAAATTCACTCACACCAACGGGAATGCCTTCTCATCGCCTCAAATTAAAAATCGGTACCATTGTCATGCTTTTGCGCACCTTTAACAGCAGAAAAGGTCTTTGCAATGGGACTCGCTTGATTGTCATCGCTTTGTTTGACAATCTGATTCAAGCAAAAGTCATTACTGGGTCTGCCGAAGGAAATGTGGTGTTTATTCCAAGGATTTATTTATCTCCATTAGAGACTGCCTTACCTTTCAAGTTAAGACGTCGACAATTTTCCTTGAAGCCTGCTTTTGCCATGACCATCAACAAATCCCAAGGCCAAACACTGGAGAAAGTAGGGATTTTTTGCCAGAACCGGTTTTTGGACATGGACAGTTATATGTGGCTTTTTCACGAGTGAAAAGACGATGTAATGTTAAGGTGAAAGTGCTGGATACACCCATTCAAAGAAAGTTGGTGCCTAATTCTGAAAAAGTCTTTACTAAAAATATTGTCTATAAGAATATTTTATCTTAAATTCTTTAGATATATATTACATTTCCATACATGATGGATATAACAATGAACGCATTCAGATTGCTGCATCACATGCCATTCTTTGCCCTAAAAATGTCCATGTGGAAATGGTGAACTCTCAGGTTATGGATTGCATTGCTGGTGAATACACTGAGTACATTAGTGATGATTCCATTGAGACTGAAGATTCAGACCAATATCCAGTGGAATTTTTAAATTCACTCACACCAATGGGAATGCCTTATCATCGCCTCAAATTACAAATCGGTACCATTGTCATGCTTTTGCGCACCTTTAACAGCATAAATGGTCTTTGCAATGGGAATCGCTTCATTGTCATCACTTTATTTGACAATCTCATTCAAGCAAAAGTCATTACTGGGTCTGCAGAAGGAAATGTGGTGTTTATTCCAAGGATTTATTTATCTCCATCAGAGACTGCCTTACCTTTCAAGTTAAGACGTCGACAATTTCCCGTGAAGTCTACTTTTGCCATGACCATCAACAAATCCCAAGGCCAAACACTGGAGAAAGTAGGGATTTTTTTGTCACAAACAGTTTTTGGACATGGACAGTTATATGTGGCTTTTTCACGCGTGAAAACACGATGCAATGTTAAGGTGAAAGTGCTGGATACACCCATTCAAGTCAAATTGCTGCCCAGTAGTGAAATACTCTTTACTCTAAATAATCTCTCTAATATTTTATTTTAAATTCTTTAGATACATATTAGATTTAGATATAGTTACTTTCTAATAAAACATAAATATTACAATAAATTAGTTTAGCCATAGATATATAAGAATAGAAAAAAAAATAATACCAAAAAAATTATTTTAGTTATAGAAAAAGATATTATAATTAGTTATTAGATATAAAATAGTTATTTAAGAAATATAGTCGTTACTGTTCAATTTTACTAAAAATATAGTGTATAAAAATATTTTACTTCAAATTATTTAGATACATGTTACATTTAGATACATAGTTATTTTTAAATTAGACACAAATATTACTATATTAATTTGTTTAGCAATAGATGTATATCAATATAAATAAATCAAAATACCTAAAAACTTAGTTTAGTTATAGATAAAGACATTATAATTACTTATTAGATATAAAAGTTATTTCAGATATATAGTCGTTATTTTCACTTTTCACTAAAAATATAGTGTATAAAAATATTTTACTTTCAATTCTTTAGATACATATTACATTTAGATACATAGTTACTTTCTAAGTAAACACAAATATTACAATAAATTAATTTAGCTATAGATGTATAGGAATACAAATATACAAAAATACCAAAAATATTAGTTTTGTTATAAAGACATTATAATTAGTTTTTAGATATAAAATAGTTATTTAAAATATATAGTAATTACTTTTTTAGCTTAGAAAATTTATTTTTAATTTTCATTGTATATGTATGTAAACAACACATTTTTTTTGTAGATTATAGATGTGTATCATCTAAATGCTTGCATTTAGTGATAAGAACCTGAAGCTTCAGCAGGATAGCTGCTGCGAGATTTCATTTTCTTTTTACACAGGGTGAGGTTTTTGTGAACAACTAAGGCTGCCTTCAGACTTGCAGATGCATCTGCAGCATTTTAAAGATGCATCTGCAAGTATCTGCATGCAAACGGCAGCTCCTATCTTTATAATGGGACGTACGGTCTCTGCAGATGCTTGCAGACAGCCGTGCGCACCCATTTACTCCTATATGTGATCTCAGCACAGGCGCATGCCTGCATACAAATCACACAATCCCGCCTGCACCAGGAATGCAACATGTCGCCTCCCTGGTTTGGAGGAAAGTCTGTGATCTGTACGAAGGCATCTGCCTGCGCATAGATCACATATAAGAGTGAATGGCTGCGCACAGCTGTCTGCAAGAATCTGCAGACACCGTGTGTTCCATTATAAAGATAGGGACTGCCGTCTGCATGCACATGCTTGCAGATGCATCTGCAAAACGCTGCCGATGCATCTGCAAGTCTGAAGGCAGCCTAAGAGATGGGTGGGACGGCTGTTCACACACATCTCTATCTTGAAGTGTGTTCTGTACATATAAATACATATATACACATAGGTACATATTTAGACACATAGGTACATATTTAGACACATAGGGAAAGAATAGACATTTTGATTTTACATCTGAATTATTCTGCTATTTGTTGAATTTTTAGTTGGAAAAAAACAATTTTGCCACTTGCTGCCTAATGGTGACCTACAGTACTCTTAATGTAAGTTGCATGAAATGTTTATGGAATTTGTCGTTTACTTGCGGTAGTTGCAGCACATGTGCTTTCGACAATTTCAATCGCTAAAATCAGTTAGCTCTCATTTTTAGTGGTTACATTTAGTCAACCTGTTAAAGCTCTGCTTGCCGTATTTACTGCAAGCTAAGTGCAAGTTCCATATTTATTACATGTTACTTGCTGAAAGTTAGCTGTAGGAAGTCCCTTTGGTGCCAAGTTCAGAAATTGTATTTGGTTATTCAATACTTTCTGCAAATAGCCAAAAAATATTTGCTTTAAAAGGAGTCTAACTATTAATTATTAGGGATAGAGTAGAGTAGGTCCCACCAGCTGTAAGGCTACCTTCCCGTGGTTGGTGGGGAAACATGTACTGGTTCAATCATAGATTATTAATATTCATATATAAGTTGAATATACGTAATCTGTACAAAACATCAGTGCCAGTATCTGTACGAAAAGCCTTGCCTTAGAATCATGACATGTACTACACTGACATATACCATACAAACATTGGTAGTTGATATATAGATATCATGTCTTATGTGCATTATTGTCAAATTTGAATGAATAATGTATATATGCATGCTACACTCCCGATTCTTTAACATTGGGCCGCCATCTATCATGGAATAATAGGATTATTACTTAAAACTCTAATTTAATAAACTATACACCGATTCTAGAATGCAATCGCATCGGGCTCACAGCTAGTTATATATGATTGAAGACCGCATTAATGTAATGTTTTGTAAGATCTAAAGTTGCTCTATTGGTTTAATGGTAATAGTATGTTTGTTTTCGGTGTTGCTATGACAAATATGGCCACCGAGAATCTCGCAGATGCACTGCGCATGCGCGGGATCTCACATGAGCTGGAGAGTGAGATTCCCGTTATTGGAGCACTGCGCATGCGCGAGATTGGGAACACAGCGCAACTGGGCATGCACGAGCATCCCTCGTGGAATTACATGTTGTACATGGATATGGTATGTGTGAGCCATATGCAGGCTTGGTTTTGATAGTTTTCATCACCAGTGCATACAGGTTCGATCAATATGTACCTATTACAGGAATGTACAGGGTTTTTAATCTTAAATATTGATATTATATCAACAAAATCTATTGATATTTTACACTATCACTAGTAATAGCACTGTATTACGTTTAGAGCACTTTTTCACTATTTATTACTGTATAATAACAGTTTTTTATTCTTAATGATATAATCACTAGTGATGAGCGAGTACTAAAATGCTCGGGTGCTCGAAGCTCGGGTCAAGCATCCCAAGATACTCGTGTACTCGGCCCGAGAACCGAGCCCAATGTTATCCTATGGGAGACCCGAGTATTTTTATGAAATGACTGCCGGCAGCATGTAGAAACCCTAAAAATGTCACAAAAGTCTCAGAAGAGTGCTCAAATGACATGGCAACACCATGGGGAAGACCCCTGTAAGCATTTCTCACTCAATAGTCACAGCTGTGAACAATGTTGTCCAAGTTTCACGCCAATTTTACGGAGTCACCAGAAAACCTTCCAAAATGACACCAAAATGAATATTCAGGGTGGAAATGTTAAGGGCACATACCCAATAGTGAGATACAGCTGGTGTATGTAACTTTTTGTGATTACATGAAAGATTTCACGTGAAAACATTGTGCGGCACTCCGATGTCCCTAAGAAGCGACGTACATGAAGCCCTGTCTTGACTTAATGTGCCCATTTTGAGGAAGTGGGTCTATTGTAGTATTTTCCTTTGCCAGGGCAGTCCAAAATTGGGAGGTTCAACAATGCCCCTGGATACAGACGTGCATGAGGGCCTCAAAACACTTTTCCCATTGAAAAGGAGTGGGTCTCCTGTCATTGTAATTCCCATTCTAAAAGAATGGGCGAAAAAATTTACCACTCGGGGTATACCTGAAACAACAGCCTAACTATTGTAACGGTCATCATGGTGGCACATGAGGAGAAGGAGGAGCAGTCCAGCGATTAGCCAAAGTCCAGAAGTGTGTACCCATGGGTGAGTGGAGGTACATGGCAAATTCCCATAACAAAATTTAAATTCCGCTGTCATTTGTTGGTGGTGTGGTGAAGTCTGGCCTAATCCAACCCTTGTTCATCTTGATCAGAGTCAGCCTGTCAGCATTTTCAATTACACATCCCTGAGGAAGGAGCTCGGTACGTGGCTCCGAAATGCGTTGGAAATAAACCTCTACTACCAGTACTCAGACGTCCCAGTGTCGTTGGTGTATTTTCCTCTCTGGCAGCAGCGCGGACATTAAGGTACTTCGTCCAAAATACCTGATCACAGCACCGCACCTCGTGGAAGTACAGTCCCTGCAGCAGCTGCATTGTTTGAGCGATTACGCTGGTTGTGTGCTACACAACCTGACCAGGTGAGCAAATCTGATTTTTTCACATTTACCTGCCTATAAAGGATAAGACCCTATGGGCGCATTCTCAACCCTCTAGATATAGCATTTTCAATTGACAGGCGGGTGCGTTTATCAGTAATGATTCCACCTGCGGCACTGAAAACACGCTCTGACAAAACGCTAGCGTCAGGGCAGGCCAGGACATCCAAGGCGTAGAGAGCCAATTCATGCCATGTGTCAAGCTTGGAGACCCAATAATTGTAAGGCACAGAGGAATCTCGCAGTACAGTTGTTCGATCTGCAAGGTACTCCTTCAGCATCTGGCCAAACTTAGCATTTCTTGTGGCACTACCCCGCACCTCAGGGGCTGTGGTACGTGAGGGGCTGAGAAAACTGTCCCACATCGTAAAGACTGTTCCCCTACCTCTGGCGGATTGGACTTGTGCCCCTCTCGGCCGTACGCCTTGGTTGTCCACCGATTCCTGACCTATGTCACTAGCGTTTTGTGAGGGAATGCTTTGCCTACTTCCGTGACTATGGCCTTCTGGAACTGCTGCATTTTGGCTGACCTCTCCACCTCAGGAATGAGAGACATAAAGTTCTCCTTGTACCGTGGGTCTAAGAGTGTTGCCAACCAGTACTGATTGTCGGCCAAGATGTTCTGAACGCGAGGGTCACGAGCCAGGCAGCTTACCATAAAGTCAGCCATGTGCGCCAGACTCTTAACAGCCATCAGTTCAGTATCCTGACCAACACGATGACTGAACATGCTGTCCTCCTCCTCCTCCTCATCTCCCCTGTCCTCTGGCCAGCCACGCTGAAGCGAGGGTATGACTGGTGTGCATGTCATATCCTCAATTTGGCCAGAGAGTTGCTCCATGTCTTCATCCTCCTCCTCCTCCTCGTCATAGTCCTCCACTGCACGTTGTGATGAGATGAGGCTGGGCTGTGTGTTATCACCCACACCAACTAATGTTTCTTGCTCCAAGTCATCGCGCTCCGCCTGCAAAGCATCCTCTTTGTTTTTCAGCAGAGACCGTTTTAGAAGGCAGAGTAGCGGTATGGTGACGCTAATAATGGCGTCATCGCCGCTCACCATCTAGGTGGAGTCCTCAAAGTTTTGGAGGACGGTACATAGGTCGGACATCCATCTCCACTCCTCAGGCGTTATGTGTGGAGTTTGACCCATTTCCCGACGGCTTAGGTGATGCAGGTAGTCAACAACTGCCTACTTCTGCTCACATATCCTGACCAACATGTGCAGAGTTGAATTCCAACGCGTGGGGACATCACACACCAGTCTGTGGGCCGGAAGACGCAAACGGCGCTGAAAGCCAGCAAGGCCGGCTGAAGCAGCAGGTGACTTGCGAAAATGTGCAGACAGGCGGCGAACTTTTACCAGCAGATCATACAGCTCTGGGTATGACTTTAGAAACCACTGAACCACCAGGTTGAGCACATGGGCCACGCATGGAACATGCGTCAGCTGGCCTCGCCTCAAAGCTGCCACCAGGTTCCGGCCATTGTCACACACGACCTTTCCTGGCTTTAGGTTCAGAGGTGTGAGCCAGTGATCTGACTGCTGTTTCAGAGCTGTCCACACCTCTTCTGCATCGTGGGCTTTGTCACCTATGCATATTAGCTTTAGCACAGCCTGTTGCCGCTTCGCAGAGGCAGTGCTGCAGTGCGTCCAGCTTGGGACTAGTGTGGAGGGTAAAGTGGATGAGGATGCGCAGGAGGAGGAGGGAGGAGGAGGCTGAGGAGCATGACATTCCAGAGCTGTAGAGTGTGGGTGAAACCCTGACTGAGGTAGGTCCTGCAATCCTTGGTGTGGGAAGGACGTGTTCCGTCCCTCGCTCAGACTGGGTCCCAGCTTCCACAATATTAACCCAGTGTGCCGTCAAGGAGATGTAGCGGCCTTGCCCACAAGCACTTGTCCACGTGTCTGTGGTTAGGTGGACTTTGGCTGAAACAGCGTTGTTCAGGGCACGTGTGATGCTTTGGGACACGTGGTAATGCAATGCGGGGAAGGCACATCTGGAGAAATAGTGGTGGCTGGGGACCGAGTAACGTGGGACAGCAGCCACCATCAGGTCGCGGAATGCTTCCGTCTCCACCAGCCGGAAAGGTAACATTTCTAGCGCAAGCAGTCGCGAAATGTGATAATTTAGGACTGTGGCATGTGGGGCGTTGGCAGCGTATTTGCGCCTGCATTCAAAGATTTGCTGAATGGATAATTGAACGCTGCGCTGGGACAAGGACGTGCTTGATGGTGGTGTTATTTGTGCGTGGAAAACGTCAGGTGCAGGGCCGGAGGCTTGTTCGCGGCCAGCATGGACAGGGGATTGGCTCACACGCACAACACGCGAAGACGTAGCAGTGACATCAGCAAGCACCGCACCTCGACTCTGTTGTACTTCCCACAAAGTCGGGTGCTTGGCTGACATGTGCCTGATCATGCTGGTGGTGGTCAGGCTGCTAGTTTTCATACCCCTGCTGATGCTGGCATGGCAGGTGTTGCAAATGGCCTTTTTAGAGTCATCTGGAGCCAACTTAAAAAACTGCCAGACTCGGGAAGACCTAACATTTGCACAGGCACCTTGTGTCGTGTTGTTGTTCCGGGGAACGGTTGCCTGCCTTCTGCCTGCGGACACGACCCTGCTTCTTACTGCCTGTTGTGAAGCTACGCGTCCCTCCCCCTGTGCACTGCTGTCCTCGCTCTGCATTTCCTCCTGCCAGGTTGGGTCAGCTACTGGATCATCCACCACGTCGTCTTCCTCTTCCGCACCCTGGTCCTCCTCCTGACTTCCTGGCAATTGTGTCTCATCATCGTCCACCCCTTGTTGAGACACGTTGCCAACGTTTCCTTTGTGAGAACGTGGCTGCTCAAATATTTGGGCATCTGTACATACCATCTCATCACCCACTTCAACAGTAGCTGGCGAGAGGCCAGATTCTGCGAATGGATACATGAACAGCTCTTCCGAGTGTCCTAGTGTGGGATCAGTAATGTCCGTGGACGTGTACTCGGCCTGGTGGTAGGAAGGAGAATCAGGTTGCGAAATGTGCGGTGCAGTATCACGGCTACTGACACTTGACCGTGTGAAAGACAGGGTGTTTGTGGAGGTGCCAATCTGACTTGAAGCATTATCCGCTATCCAAGTAACAACCTATTGACACTGGTCTTGGTTCAAGAGCGGTGCACTGCTGCGGGCCCCAAGAATTTGGGACAGGACGTGCGAGCGAGTAGATGTGCCACTTTGTTGTTGCGAAATTAATGCTTGCACACGACCTCAGCCTCTGCCTGCACCACCATCACGTCCACTTCCTTGTCCCTTGCCAATGCCCTTGCACATTTTTCCTGTATACAGCTACAAATGTCTGGTGACTGTTCTGGTCACAGGAAAGCTGGATATTAGACCCTGCCTGTATAGAGCTAGTCAAGTACAACAGTCTGGTGACTGTTCTGGTCACAGGAAAGCTGGATGTTAGACCCTGCCTCTTTAGAACTAGTCAATTACAACAGTCTGGTGACTGTTCTGGTCACAGGAAAGCTGGATATTAGACCCTGCCTCTTTAGAGCTAGTCAATTACAACAGTCTGGTGACTTTTCTGGTCACAGGAAAGCTGGATATTAGACCCTGCCTGTATAGAGCTAGTCAAGTACAACAGTCTGGTGACTGTTCTGGTCACAGGAAAGCTGGATATTAGACCCTGCCTATTTAGAGCTAGTCAATTACAACAGTCTGGTGACTGTTCTGGTCACAGGAAAGCTGGATATTAGACCCTGCCTCTTTAGAGCTAGTCAATTACAACAGTCTGGTGACTTTTCTGGTCACAGGAAAGCTGGATATTAGACCCTGCCTCTTTAGAGCTAGTCAATTACAACAGTCTGGTGACTTTTCTGGTCACAGGAAAGCTGGATATTAGACCCTGCCTGTATAGAGCTAGTCAAGTACAACAGTCTGGTGACTGTTCTGGTCACAGGAAAGCTGGATATTAGACCCTGCCTATTTAGAGCTAGTCAATTACAACAGTCTGGTGACTGTTCTGGTCACAGGAAAGCTGGATATTAGACCCTGCCTCTTTAGAGCTAGTCAATTACAACAGTCTGGTGACTGTTCTGGTCACAGGAAAGCTGGATATTAGACCCTGCCTCTTTAGAGCTAGTCAATTACAACAGTCTGGTGACTGTTCTGGTCACAGGAAAGCTGGATATTAGACCCTGCCTCTTTAGAGCTAGTCAATTACAACAGTCTGGTGACTGTTCTGGTCACAGGAAAGCTGGATATTAGACCCTGCCTCTTTAGAGCTAGTCAATTACAACAGTCTGGTGACTTTTCTGGTCACAGGAAAGCTGGATATTAGACAATGCCTCTTTAGAGCTAGTCAATTACAACAGTCTGGTGATTGTTCTGGTCACAGGAAAGCTGGATATTAGACCCTGCCTCTTTACATCTAGTCAATTACAACAGTCTGGTGACTGTTCTGGTCACAGGAAAGCTGGATATTAGACCCTGCCTCTTTACAGCTAGTCAATTACAACAGTCTGGTGACTGTTCTGGTCACAGGAAAGCTGGATATTAGACCCTGCCTCTTTAGAGCTAGTCAATTACAACAGTCTGGTGACTGTTCTGGTCACAGGAAAGCTGGATTTTAGACCCTGCCTGTATACAGCTGGTCAGCTACACAGTCTGGTGACTGTTCTGGTCACAGGAAAGCTGGATTTTAGACCCTGCCTGTATACAGCTAGTCAGCTACAACAGTCTCCTGACTGTTCTGGTCACAGGAAAGCTGGATTTTAGACCCTGCCTGTATACAGCTAGTCAGCTACAACAGTCTCCTGACTGTTCTGGTCACAGGAAAGCTGGATTTTAGACCCTGCCTGTATACAGCTAGTCAGCTACAACAGTCTCCTGACTGTTCTGGTCACAGGAAAGCTGGATTTTAGACCCTGCCTGTATACAGCTAGTCAGCTCCAACAGTCTCCTGAGGACTGTTCTGGTCACTGTAAAGCTTGGACTCCGATCTGGATCACCCTGCCTATATCCTCCTAGATTAGTTCTGAGAAGGACTGTTGTGGTCAGCAGCAGTTTGCAGCCCTGCTCCAGATCTACCTATGAGGGCCGCAAATCTGTCCCTTAGCAGCAGCAGACACTCTCCCTACACTCACTGTCTGGATGGCTGTGTGCAGAGCACATCGTGGCCGGGTCTTATAAAGGCTCGGTCACGCTGTGCGGGTCGGCCAATCACTGCAATGCCACAACTAACAGGGCTGTGGCATTGCAGTGACTGCCAGCCAATCCCTGCATGTGGGCTGCCTCTCTAAAGAGCGCCAACATGCAGGGATGAGGACCCCGAGTATAGCACGAGTATCGCGAGATTACTCGGTACTCGCCGAGTAGCACGAGTACAGTGATACTCGTGCGAGTACCGAGTAGTCACAAGCATACTCACTCATCACTAATAATCACAAATTGATGTAATTGCCCCTGTGTGGGCCTTATATATCTATGCACTTGGTCACTTAGACTGTACTGCTTGAGAATAGCTGTCACTCAGCCGAAACGTCGCAGTCCAGGAATAAATCCACATTTTTATCACTGGAAAAGATGTGCTGCTGTCTGTTTATTGAATATAGATATATATATATTATGTGGTGATGCAACCCATGGCCGGGTGCATCACACAGGTTGTTGGTATATGACTCTGTTCTCACGTATCCGGTTTTACTGTGGTTGTGCTGTGTGTTAAACCTACCTGGAACATAGTGAGTTAACAGCTGAGAGTGAGTGCTGTAATCCTGTCCAGTGCACAATAGGTTAATAGCCAGGATATTCATGACCCTAATGAGCAGCTGAGAGTAATGTGTGTACTGATTACCTAGCAGCTCAGGTGGGTGTGTCAGTATGGGAAGACCAAGTCCTGGGAGAATGGAGCCGTGAGGCCAGACGACAAGGGTTGGTAGAGGACCGGGAGTTGGGAAGTGGGGCTGACCCTGGAGGGGCTCGCGAGGGCGTGTTTGGTGCAGCCGCTTGCCTGGAGGTCTGGCCTGGTGATGGCAGACTTGGAAGCGGCTGGCGACCTGGAGACATGTGCCGAGGAGTTCTTGGGGGCCTGACTTGCCCTGGAGCTCCGGTGCCTACAACCAGGTCGGGGCCTGGTTCAGAGCAGCCAGAGCGCTGTGTAGAGGGCTGGGAACAGTTAGCAGCCTGTGGGAAAGGACTGGACTCCCAAGGGGACACTGGGCCAAGGAAGAGGCTGGCCAAGGGTAAATACCGTCAGGTGTGAATAGGGGTAAGCCGACTAGGCCAGGATCCCTAGAGGACGGTGTGTTACCCATGTACTCTGTGTTGTGTAACGGTACATTGAGGTTACCCGGGAGAAAGGATATATGCAATATAATTTATGTACCGTGGAATGTAACGTGGTGTTATTTATAATGTATGTGATGTGAGTGTATTGTATGTATTTTATATGAGAGGAGCAGTTTACATTTAATAAACTGCTGCATAAAAAACATGTGTTGGTGTAATTTACGCTGTCAAGCGAACCCCCAGGAGTACGCTACCTCACAATATATATATATATATAGCAGCGCTATGGTATACGGTGGTACATTACAGCACATGTAGAGCAGCACTATAGTATATGGTGGTACATTATAGCAAATGTATAGCAGCACTATAGTATATGGCAGTACATTACAGTACATGTATAGCAGCACTATAGTATATGGCAGTACATTATAGTAAATGTATAGCAGCGCTATGGTATATGGCGGTACATTACATTACATGTATAGCAGCACCATGGTATATGGCGGTACATTAAAGTACATGTATAGCAGTGCTATGGTATATGGCGATACTCCGCTCCCCGCGGCCCCCCACTCCTCCACAGTAAAAGTAAAAAAATCCTCAGTGAGGATACTCACCTGTCCGCCGGCTCGCTCCACCTCCGTCTTCTAGGTCCAACAGGCCTTTAGGACCTGTCGTTGCCTGGGAAACCGATCAGGATGGAGCAGGGGGCAGGATGGTGACAGGGAAGGGAGGAGAGGCAGGATTGTGTCGGAGGGCAGGATGGAGCAAACGGGGCAGGATGGAGCCAGGGAGGCAGGATGGAGCCGGGGGGCAGGATGGAGGCAGGTGGGCAGGATGGAGCCGGGGGACGTGGCAAGATGGAGGCGGAGGGGGGGCAGGATGGAGGCTGAGGGGGCAGGGTGGAGGCAGAGGTGGGGCAGGATGAAATCGTGGGAGCAAGAACAGCGGGGGCAGGATGGAGCCGGAGGAGCAGGATGGTGGCTGGGGAGGGCAGGATGGTGGCTGGGGAGGGCAGGATGGTGGCAAGCGGGGCAGGATGGAGCGAGCGGGGCAGGATGGTGGCGGTGGGGCAGGATGGAGCCGGCATGGCAGGATGGTGGGAGCGGGGCAGGATGGAGCCGGAGGAGCAGGATGGTGGCGGGGGCAGGATGGAGCGAGCGGGGCAGGATGGTGGCAGAGGGCAGGATGGAGCCGGCGGGGCAGGATGGAGTGAGTGGGGCAGGATGGAGCCAGAGGAGCAATATGGTGGCGAGCGGGGCAGGATAGAGTGAGCGGGGCAGGATGGTGGTGGAGGGGCAGGATGGTGGCGGGGGGGCAGGATGGAGCTGGCGGGGCAGGATGGAGTGAGCGGGTAGGATGGTGGCGGGGGCAGGATGGAGCGAGCAGGGCAGGATGGAGCGAGCAGGGCAGGATGGAGCTGGAGGAGCAGGATGGTGGCGGGGGGGCAGGATGATGGGAGCGGGCAGGATGGAGCGAGCAGAGGAGGATGGTGGCAGGGGGGCAGGATGATGACAAGGGGGGGCAGGATGGAGCCGGCAGGGCAGGATGGTGGGAGCGGGGCAAGATGCAGCGAGCGGGGCAGGATGGAGCAAGCAGGGCAGAATGGAGTGAGCGGGGCAGGATGGAGCCGGAGGAGCAGGATGGTGGTTGGAGGGGGCAGGATGGTGGCTGAGGGGCAGGATGGTGGGTGGGGGGCCAGGATGGTGGCTGGGGGGGCAAGATGGTGGCTGGGGAGGGGCAGGATGGTGGCTGGGGGGGCAGGATAGAGCCGGCGGGGCAGGATGGTGGGAGCGGGGCAGGATGAAGCAAGTGTGGTAGGATGGAGCAAGCGGGTCAGGGTGGTGGCGGTGGGGCAGGATGGTGGGAGCGGGGCAGGATGGAGTGTGCGGGACAAGATGCAGCGAGCGGGGCCGGATGGAGCAAGCAGGGCAGGATGGAGCAAGCAGGGCAGGATGGAGCGAGCGGGGCAGGATGGAGCCGGAGGAGCAGGATGGTGGCTGGTGGGGAAGGATGGTGGCTGGGGGGCAGGATGGTGGCTGAGGGGGGGCAAGATGGTGGCTGGGGAGGGGCAGGATGGTGGCTGGGGGGGCAGGATGGTGGCGAGCGGGGCAGGATGAAGCAAATGTGGCAGGATGGATCAAGCGGGTCAGGATGGTGGTGGTGGGGCAGGATGGAGCCGGCGGGGCAGGATGGAGCCGTAAGAGCAGGATGGTGGCAGGGGGGGCAGGATGGTGGCGAGCGGGGCAGGATGGAGTGAGCGGGGCAGGATGGAGCAGGAGGAGCAGGATTGTGGCGAGCGAGGCAGGATGGAGCGAGCGGGGCAGGATGGTGGCGGGGGGCAGGATGGTGGCGGGGGGGCAGGATGGAGCCGGTGGGGCAGCATGGAGCGAGCGTGGCAGTATGGTGGCGAGCGGGGCAGGATGGAGCGAGCGAGGCAGAATGGAGTGAGCAGGGCAGAATGGAGCCGGAGGAGCAGGATGGTGGCAGGGGGGGCAGGATGGTGGGAGCGGGGCAGGATGGAGCGAGCAGGGCAGGATGGTGGCGGGGGGGCAGGATGTTGGCGGGGCGGCAGGATGGAGCCGGCGGGGCAGGATGGTGGGAGCGGGGCAGGATGGAGTGAGCGGCAGGGGCCCGTTTTTGGTGCCCCCCATCGCACCACGCCCCCCTGCAGAGAGAGGTGTAGCTAAGAGGAGCCTAGAGGTTCCCAGTATAGTTGGAGTAGTGGATGGTTGCTAGATGACCGCCAGCAGGGAGGTGTCAGTCATGTTTTGGGTCGTAATCATGTGGAGAGAGCTAGTTTGCCCCTATAGGGTCCATGAAGGCGTGAAAAGGACCACGGCAAAGTATATATACTTTTAGACTGACCACTTTTTTCTTCGTACAAAATCATCCCCATGCATGACAATGCACCATCTCTTAGTGCAGAGCATAGCCCTGAGTAATTGGCTGCTATGGACATAAAAGTAGAGAAAACCATGGTGTGGCCACCAGTCTCCCCTGATCTCAGCCCTATTGAGAAACTTGGAAGTACCATTAAGCAAAAAAAATCTAAGATGCTGTAAGACATTAACCGTCAAACCAGCAGCTCTGGGAGTCAATTCTGACATCCTGCAAACAAATGAAATCTTAAAGCATCCAAAACCTGACAAGTTCAATAAATACAAGAATTGTAGAGGTGATAGCAAAGAAAGGCGATGTACAATATGAGACATACTGGTAGGATGTTTTCATTGTGAGCCCCAATGGGGACAGTGTTGATGATGTGTGTAAAGTGCTGTGGAGTTCATAGTGTAATATAAATGTAAAAAAATATTTCTTCATATGTCGTCACAATACCGGGATCTGAGGATCTTCTATTTGGAGGTCAGGGGCTCTCTGATGCCATGTCGCTGCCTGTCTTGCTGTCTTCCTCTTTTGACACTGTAGTGCGGTGGACAAGAGAGCATTAACTGGTTAATATCAAGAAGTATGGAGTGTACCAACTGAGCCATAAACCCTCCCCATACCATGAAGTATGGTGTGTACTGACTGAGCCATAAACCTCCTCATACCATGTCCAGCAGACATTGTAGAATTACTATATGGATTTTATTATTGGGGCACGGACACACTGGCGTGAAACTCGGATAACTGCAATGTGTGATTTTATCGCAGTGCAGACAGTTAATCAACGTCTGAAACACATTGGCGAGTGTCGGACGCTTTTTTTCTCATCCAGATTCTGGATGGGAAAAAAGTCACAACATGCTGCAACAGCCTGCGATTCATGCGCGAGACTCGCCAATGCAAGTCTATGAGTTCGACAAAATCACATACCGCACACGGATCATCCGAGAGGCATCAGTTTTTTTCACTGATACATTATCATTCTGAGAACACTGTAAAATGCTCCTGTAAATTATTCTACACTAATAGCTGCTGAGAAACAAAACAGATTGCACATGGATGTGATCTAAGAAAACTGTCGGACACTCGCACAGCATTTGGATGTCCCAGTGGCCAGCTACATAGACAGCCCGCCACAGCCACACACAGAGCCACAGCCACACAAAAACAGTCAGCCACATAGACAGTTAGCCACATAGACAGCTACACAGACAGAGAGAGCCACACACAGAGACACAGCCAGCAACATAGACAGCCATAGCCAGCCACACACAAGCAGACGCAGCCAGCCAAGCACAGACACAGCCAGCTACACACACACAATCAGCCACACACATACAGCCACACACAGCCAAAGTCAGCCAGCTACACATACAGCCACACACATACAGCCAGCCACATAGACAGCCACACACACAGCCAAAGCCAGCCACACACAGGCGCAGCTACCCACACACACACACACAGCCAGCCACACACACAGCGAGCAATATAGACAGCCATAGCCAGCCACACACAGACATACAGCCAACCACACAGCCAGCCACACACACACAGTCAGCCACACACAGCCAAGAAGCCCCAGCCACACACACACAGTCAGCCACACACAGCCAAACAGCCCCAACCACACACAGCCAGCCACGCAGCCTCAGCCACAGCCATGCAGCCATAGCCACGCAGCCCCAGCCACACACAGACATAGTTAGGCACACAGCCAGCCACATAAAGACACAGACACACAGACAGCCACATGCAGCCACGCAGCCCTAGCCACACAGTCAGCCACACAGACACATTTTGCCACACACAGCCAGCCACGCAGCCTCAGCCACACAGACACAGTCAGCCACAGACAGCCCCAGCAACACAGACACATAGTCAGCCACAAAACCCCAGCCATATACGGACAAATAGTCAGCCACACAGACACAGCCCCACACACAATCAATCCTATACACACAATTATACACACACCTAATCCCATACACAATCCTATACATGCATACACAATCATATACACATTCAGACATACACATATTAAAGTGCTGTACAAATCATGTGAAAAGGATGACAGAAAAGACAGTGCAATCATGCTGCCCCGGCCCGTATAGCTGTCCAGCCCGCCCCTGCACACATCCCCTCTGACCTATGTTATCTCTGTCATGCTGCCAGATCTCGCTCCATGTCTCCTCCGTCCTGTGTCTGCCGCCCCTCCCCCTCCTGAGTCGACAGTTGAGAAGTGAGGATACACTTGTATGGAGGTTTAGCTTCTCTGCTGTGGAGGTCGGATCCTCTCCCCACACTGAGGGAATTACAGCCTGCAGACATGGCCGGGCAGGGGGGCGGCAGCGATCAGAGAGCACAGGAATCACCTGACTCTCTGGCGCCCCCTCTGCAGCGTGGCGGCTGGTGCTCTGTGCCATCGCACAACTCCCTGGACACCAACCTACGAGGACTACTTTGCCCCAGGAGGCAGTGTTCCAGCCCTTGCAGTTGAGGAGCGGTGGGGCTGTGGCTGCTATCACGCAGCCCGCACTCTCACCATGCTTCCTGCCGGGCATGTCCATTGTTGGCTGCTGTGCAAGCAGCTGCGGCCGCAAAGCAGAGCCGCCGGGCCGTTTCAATATGGGGGCGGCCCTAGATAAGGGCAATTCCACCAGCCTGGGGGGCACTTGCCCCCCAGCCACCTGGGCCAGTGCGCCCCTGGTGAGCGGGGCAAGATGGAGCGAGCGGGGCAGGATGGAGCAAGCAGGGCAGGATGGAGCGAGTGGGGCAGGATGGAGCCAGGGGAGCAGGATGAAGGTGAGGGGGGAGGAGGGGGCAGGATGGAAGGAGGGCAGGATGGTGGCTAGCGGGGCAGGATGGAGCGTGTGGGGCAGGATGGTGGCGGAGGGGCAGAATGGTGGTGGGGGGCAGAAAGGAGTGAGCGGGGCAGGATGGAGCAAGCGGGGCAGGATGGAGCGAGTGGGGCAGGATGGTGGCGGGGGGGCAGAATGGAGTGAGCGGGGCAGAATGGTGGCGGGGAGCATTATGGTGGCAGGTGAGCAGGATGGCGACAGGGGAGCAGGATGGTGGCAAGCGGGGCAGAATAGAGTGAGCGGGGCAGGATGGAGCCGGCAGGGCAGGATGGAGCCGGCGGGGCAGAATGGAGCGAGTGGGGCAGGATGGAGCAGGATGGTGGCGGGGGGGCAGGATGGGGGGAGGGATGGATGGTGGCGAGCGGGGCAGGATGGAGCCAGCGGGGCAGGATGGTGGCGGTGGCAGGATGGTGGCGGGGGGGCAGGATGAAGCAACCGGGGCAGGATGGAGCGAGCGGGGCAGGATGATGGCGAGCGGGGCAGGATGGAGCGAGCAGGGCAGGATGGTGGCGGGGGGCAGGATGAAGCGACCGTGGCAGGATGGAGCGAGTGGGGCAGAATGGTGGCGGGGGAGCAGGATGGTGGCGAGTGGGGCAGGATGGAGCCGGCGGGGCAGGATGGTGGGAGTGGGGCAGGATGGTGGGAGCAGGGCAGGATGGAGTGAGCGGGGCAGGATGGAGCGAGCGGGGCATGAGGGAGCGAGCGGGGCAGGATGGAGTCGGAAGAGCAGGATGGAGCCAGAGGAGCAGGATTGTGGCGGGGTGGGGGGGCAGGATAGGGGGAAGGGCAGGATGGTAGCGAGCGGGGCAGGATGGAGCGAGCAGGGCAGGATGGTGGCGGGGGCAGGATGGAGCAAGCAGGGCAGGATGGAGCGAGTGGGGCAGGATGGAGCCAGGGGAGCAGGATGGAGGTGAGGGGGGAGGAGGGGGCAGGATGGAAGGAGGGCAGGATGGTGGCTAGCGGGGCAGGATGGAGCGTGTGGGGCAGGATGGTGGCGAGGGGCAGAATGGTGGCGGGGGGCAGAAAGGAGTGAGCAGGGCAGGATGGAGCAAGCGGGGCAGGATGGAGCGAGTGGGGCAGGATGGTGGCGGGGGGGCAGAATGGAGTGAGCGGGGCAGAATGGTGGCGGGGAGCATTATGGTGGCAGGTGAGCAGGATGGCGACAGGGGAGCAGGATGGTGGCAAGCGGGGTAGAATAGAGTGAGCGGGGCAGGATGGAGCCGGCAGGGCAGGATGGAGCCGGCGGGGCAGAATGGAGCGAGCGGGGCAGGATGGAGCAGGATGGTGGCGGGGGGGCAGGATGGGGGGAGGGATGGATGGTGGCGAGCGGGGCAGGATGGAGCCAGCGGGGCAGGATAGTGGCGGTGGCAGGATGGTGGCGGGGGGGGCAGGATGAAGCAACCGGGGCAGGATGGAGCGAGCGGGGCAGGATGATGGTGAGCGGGGCAGGATGGAGCGAGCAGGGCAGGATGGTGGCGGGGGGCAGGATAAAGCGACCGTGGCAGGATGGAGCGAGTGGGGCAGAATGGTGGCGGGGGAGCAGGATGGTGGCGAGTGGGGCAGGATGGAGCCGGCGGGGCAGGATGGTGGGAGTGGGGCAGGATGGTGGGAGCAGGGCAGGATGGAGTGAGCGGGGCAGGATGGAGCGAGCGGGGCATGAGGGAGCGAGCGGGGCAGGATGGAGTCGGAAGAGCAGGATGGAGCCAGAGGAGCAGGATTGTGGCGGGGTGGGGGGGCAGGATAGGGGGAAGGGCAGGATGGTAGCGAGCGGGGCAGGATGGAGCGAGCAGGGCAGGATGGTGGCGGGGGGCAGGATGGAGCAAGCAGGGCAGGATGGAGCGAGCGGGGCACGATGGTGGCGGGTGGGCAGGATGGAGCGAGCAGGGCAGAATGAAGCCGGGGGAGCAGGATGGTAGCGTGGGAGCAGGATGGTGGCAGGGGAGCAGGATGGTGGCGGGGGAGCAGGATGGTGGCGAGCGGGGCAGGATGGAGCGAGCGGGGCAGGATGGAGCCGGCGGGGGCAGGATGGTGGCGGGGGGCAGGATGGTGGCGAGCGGGGCAGGATGGAGCGAGCGGGGCAGGATGGAGCCGGTGGGGCAGGATGGAGCTGGTAGGAGGGGGGCAGGATGGAGCAAGCGGGGCAGAATGGAGCGAGCGGGGCAGGATGGAGCTGGCGGGGCAGGATGTTGACGGGGGGGCAGGATGGCGCATGAGGGACGGGGGGAACAGGAGGAGCGGGGGGGCCGCAGGAGAGTGGAGGGAGGCAGGAGGAGCGGAGGGGGCAGCAAGAGCGGGGGTGCCACGGTGAGCGGGGGGGGCTGTGAGGAGAGCGGCCGCCACTACGGCCACCGTGTATCCCGGCAAATGCGCCGCTGTCGCCGGGCTGCAAATAGGCGCGAAATTCAAACTTTGAATTCTCGCGCCTATTTGCATAGTCTGCGCTCATTGGCGCCCGCCTCCGGTGGGCACCAATGAGTGGCCTCTGTCTGCGCGATTTCGGCGACAGACACACTCAAAAAACCCTTAGACAATTATATAATAGACTAGCTGTGAGCCCGATGCAAATGCATCGGGATTCTAGAATGTGCATTAATTTGATTATAGTAGTTATAGCTGGTGTGAGGACTTTTTGGGGGGTGTTCAATACTTTTTGGGGGGGTTGAATACTTTTTTGGGGGGTTCAATACTTTTTGGGGGGTTGAATACTTTTTGGGGGGTGTTCAATACTTTTTTGGGGGGTTCAATACTTTTTGGGGGGGGTTCAATACTTTTTGGGGGGTTGAATACTTTTTGGGGGGTGTTCAATACTTTTTGGGGGGTTCAATACTTTTTGGGGGGGTTCAATACTTATTGGGGGGGTTCAATACTTATTGGGGCTGAGTGCTCGCAATGGCCGCTAAGCGGGCATTGCGAGTCGCTGGCCGAAAATCGAACCAGAGGCTCGGCCACAAAGTTAGCGATTTACCGCTCAGGCAGCGACTCGCGCTACATGAGCGGTAAATCGCTAACTTTGTGGCCGAGCCTCTGGTTCTATTTTCGCCCAGCGACTCGCAATGGCCTCGCGGCCATTGCTCACGCAGGCTAACGACTCGCATTGGCCGCTACGCGGCCAATGCTTCGCTCCTGGTGACGTCACATAGTGACAAAGCCACGGCGATTTCGGGGTCCAACACGATTTTGCCTACGGCAATTATAGAGTAGATAGTACCCTAACAAATAGGCAATGTCACATCCCCCACAGCCCTCCCCCCAATAGACAGCTTAAACTGTGCCTGCTGTCTGGAAAATATTATACAGAAATCTAACATAGAACATCCACATTGAAACCTTTTACAACCTTGTCTGACATAGGTCCAGAAATATAAAAGAAAAGTTTTTAAAACATTTTGAAAGCATTCCTCCTTTGATATACATTTTCTTCTGTGCGTACTATGTAATTTACCTGTTGCAAATATTCCTCACTAGAGGGCGGCTCAGTCCTGATCCATCCCCTGGCTATCACTTTCCTTGCAATAAGCAATAGCCTTGCCACCGCTATCTTCTGTGTGACACAAACACTAATGGTACCTTTACCCGTCGCAACAGGATGGTGGCAACAACCGGGTACATGAGAGAAATGTATCTTGCACCGCCAAATCAACCAGAGGTAGCGGCGTGTGAAGACGGTTGTTGCCACCCGCCACTTGAGGCACCTGTTTCAGAGCAGTGCCCTAAAACAGGTTGATTTCAAGGCGATGGTTGCGGCCTGTATCGGCATGTAAATAAGGAACAGAAGGGTCGTTTCGACACCAAGCTATGTACCTGGGGCGTGACACAGGCTCCGGGTTACCGCGCCCCATCAGCGATCATTGGTGGAAACTCCTGCGTTACGATTGGTAGACGCTGCATAGGGCGGCATATTTAAGGAGCTGACCAGTCACAATACACAATTGCTCAAGCGTCATGTATTAGTCAGCCTCCTGCGCTGGCTGCCCAATCATGATGTTATTGCTTTGTCCTATCAGCGTACGGAATTCTCGTAATCCACAATTGTGGCACGCCTATGTGTTGTCCCTGCTGCCTTTGTTTCGCCCATATTACCTTGTTATAGCGGCGTGTAAATGAGGTAAGGTGAGCTACAGAAGGTAACTTGTGGCACCCGGCGGTGTATCCAGAGATAGATGTAACCTACCGTAGCGCACCTTGTTGCGGCGTGTAAAGGTGGTGCGATTACCGTTTGCAACCGTTTGTGCGTGCTCGTGCACGTGAAGCACCCGGTTGTTTCTACCATCCTGTTGCGGCGTGTAAAGGTACCATTACGGCTTCCATGGAACATTAATATCATCCTTCAATTAGATTAATCACCACCATCCAAAAAGCCTGCATCCTCGGACATTCCCACATCATATGTAACACTCCCGCACCCTCATGCATACATCACGGACATTCACAGGTGTTCCTCACACCGATCTTATATAAGAATTCTGGGGATCTGTATACTCTATGTATCGAATACAGCTGTGACAACCTACCCGGCTTACTCAGACACAATTTTGGACCATATTCCAGTATACTGTCCTAAACCTCATCATCTGTTACCCCCAAATCTTCTTCCCACTTGTCTAGTACCCAAATAGGGTGCCGCAGCAAAAAAGTATGTAGATCTCCATACACAGTTGAAATAACCTCTCGTGTGCCTTCTGCAATGCATATATAGTTTAAGACATTGTCTTTTTGCACCCCATGGTCACTTATTTTCGCTTGCCTCCTATGAGCATGCTGAATTCTGAGGTATAAGAACGTATCCATTTCCGGGGAATCAAACAACTTTAGTGTCCTGTTCTCTACGAGTTGCCATAAATATTCTAGTCCCTTACGCATCCAAGATTTTTGTTCCCCCAATTTATAAAATACCACCAAATTTTTATTCAGCCAGATAGGGGTGTACTCTGTCACTCCATTTACTTCTCTCAACTTTTTAATCTTAGACCATATCTTTTGTACCAGACCCAGGGTGGGAACCACCACCTCCAATCGACCCAAATCTCCAGCCTCCAAACTCTGTACCAATGGGGATCTTTTTGACATATCCTCCAAAATTGTCTTTGACAAACTCCCCTTACCTCTTGAAACTCATCCTCTAATATGCTGGCTCTGGGATGCTAAGAAATAGATCCACGGGTTTGGTAAAGCAATTCCCCCCTCTGTCTTTGATCTCTGGAAAATTTCAAGTTTTATTCTAGGCTGGCTTCCACCCCAAAATAGATCCCTAAGTAAGGAGTTGAGTCTCTGAAATAGTCCCAATGGGAGCCACACAGGCGAATCATGGAGCACATATAGGATCTTTGGCATAAATATCATTTTGACCAGATTAGCCCTCCCCACCACCGAGAGACGCAACTTCCACCAAGATTGGGCCTTATCTTTCAATTTCACTAACAGCGGGTCTACATTCAGTCTAACAAAATCTGTGACTGGCAGGGTAATTTGCATTCCCAAATACTTAAACTGGTTTATGACTTTCAGTCTAGTACATCCGAGTTCTCCCAATTCTCCCATTCTTTCCATATCAATTATCTAAAGGTTGGACTTGTCCCAGGTAATCCGTAAACCCGACATATCCCCAAACCTCTCAACTAATGCTACTGCCTGTTTTAATGATTCCAAGGGATCCGGCTAAACAGGAGAACATCGTCTGCATAAAGTGCAATTTTTTCCTCCACAGGACCAAATTTAAAACCTACCACTTTGGCCACTCTCCTAATATGTACCGCTAGTGGTTCTATTGCAAGAGCAAATACCAATGGAGAAAGGTGGCATCCCTGCCGAGTTCCCCTAATAAGAGCGAACCTATCTGACCTTTCTCCATTTACCCTTATGCGGGCACTGGGGAGAAATATAGCAACCTTATCCAGGTGATAAATACCTGTCCAAAACCCATTTTCTCAAATACCAACCATAGTTAGTCCCATTCCACCCTGTCAAACACTTTATGGGCATCCAAATACACCACCGCCTTACACCTCACATTATCTGCCGGTAATTGCATATTCAAATACAACCATCTCAGATTAATAGCCGTCGACCTATTTGGCATAAATCCAGATTGGTTTGGGTGAATCACAGCCGTGACCACTACCGACAGCCTTCGTGCCATAACTTTGGCCAATAACTTAGCATCTACAGACAGCAGTGAAATGGGCCTATATGACTCAGCTCTATGTTTATCCTTATCCTCCTTAGCTAGGACCACAATTGTGGCCTCTCTCATGGAGTCTGGCAGTCTCTCTCCCCCAAGAGCTTCCTGGAACACCTAACATAATCTAGGTAGTATAACATCCTGAAGTTGTTTGTACACCTCTACAGGCAATCCATCCCCCCGGGAGCCTTATCATTTGCCATAGAGAACAATGCTTCCTCCAACTGTTCCACTGTTAAGGTTTTTCCAGAATGACTCTCTCCTCAATTCAAATTTGTCTTATATTCACTCCCTCCAAATAATGCATAATGTCTTCCCTAGAAGACGAAAGCCTGGAAGTGTACAAATCTTCATAAAACATCCTTAAATATTTTAAGAATACCCTCCGTTTCATCTACCAGTCTACCTTTTCCATCATATATGGCACACACATACGAAGACTCCCTTTGAGCCGCTGTCACCACTGATAATAGATGACCCACCTTTTCGCCATCTTCAAAAAAAGACACCCTCTGAAACTCCTGTCTCTTTTTTGCAGTATTAATATGTACCCTATCAACTTCTTCCTGGGCATTCTTCAACTCCCCTTGCATCTTCGGGGTGGGTAGTCTCACTGGTTCACATTCTGTCATTCTCAATGCGTCCAAAGCTCCCTGTTCTTCCTTCCTTGACTCTGATTTACACCTAGAGATGTCCCTTATAAAAAGACCTCTCAGTAAGGACTTCATAGCATCCCAGGTGATCCCTACAGCCGCACTCCCTTCATTTTCTTGAAAAACCAACTCCACCTCCCTCTTAATATTCTTCATATCAATCAATTTCAGCCATGTTGGGTGAACATTCCAATCGCTCTTAGGGTATGTGCACATCAGTCGTTTTGTGGGCTGTTTTTGGAAGTTTTCCGTCGGCGGTTTCCGCTGAGTTTTATGTTAATTTATGTTAATCCTAGCCACCGGCTGGATTAACATGCTAGTCAATGGAGTTTAGAAAACGCTGTCTACATTAGAACGATTTTTGTCTGGTCGTTTTCAGTTTATTCACCGGTTTTCCACCGGTTGTCAAAGATAGAGCAAGCAACTTCTTTTCAGTGTTTTTCCAGCGGGTCCAGCTGAACAAGTGCACCAAAGACCAGTCTGGAAATCGCTAGGAAAAACGCCGGGGAAATCGCCAAGAACACGCTGTACAAACGCTAGTAACCCGATCCAAATCGTTAGCAAAACACTAACAAAACCAGGGACACTAGCGAGTTCAGAAAACTCAGTTCTGCCATTCTCCACCGGTTCCCGGTTGTTCTGCAAAGATGCAGAAACGACTGATGTGCACATACCCTTATGGTCCACACTTCTCTCTCCAATTTGAATACTGACCTCCACTGGCTTGTGGTCTGAGACCACTTTGGGTAGATACACTATCCTACTGACCATGGCATCAAGATAGCTATTACCCATTGCCATATCTATCCTTGACATTGAATTATGGGAAGCCGAGAAGGGCGAATAGCATTTCACGTTTAGATTTCTAACTCTCCATAGATCTATTAATCCTAATTCTTTAATGTGCAAGCAAAAGACGTTTCGGCCTCCCTCCCCAAATATCTCTGGCCTCGTCCTTCCCTGGTCAAGATCCCAATTTAAAATATTACTCATGCCACCAATAATTAGCAGTGGGATCCCCACTCTGTGCGTGGCCAAGTCCATGATCTCATGCAATTTCCCATTTGAGTATGGTGGTGGAAAATACACCGCTACCAAGCATAACAATTGTCCAAACACCACACATCACAAACACATATTGCCCATCTTTATCCACATTCACCTCCACTTCTTCGTACAGCACTGAGGCATGGACCAGAACCGAGACCCCCCCTGCATAATTAGAGTAAGTTGCATGATAAAAATGCCTAGTCCCAACCCTAGCCAGGACTCCGCACCTCTCCCTGACAAAGTGTGGTTCTAGTAAGCGCAAAATTGACAGTTTAAATGAAAGTATATGCCTCATCACTACTGTTCTTTTACTCCTATCTGCTAGACCCCTTATATTCCAGTTTATAACTTTAATCTGTCTTACCATAATATATTAGAACCTATAACAGTAAAAAATCACTTCCCATAGCATCTCCAATCCCTGCCGTCTATTCCCTTTCCTGTCTGCCCCCTCCCTCTTCCCATCCCTCCCTCCTTCCCCCTTCCCTTCCCTTCCCTCCAACCTCCAAACCCCACTGACATTTAGCTTCTCCCAGTACGAGAGTGGGTAAAAACGCTGGTCCCAGCCCCGTGCATCCCCACCATGGTCTCTCGCCCTGAACATGTTCTACTGCAACCACCTCTTTGCCCTCCTTGCCCTCCCGCCTTTAGTGAACAGTTAACACATCTATATTCTTTTTTATAGACTAAAGCAACCTGCCACCACCAATTGGCACCTCCATTATGCCAGGCAACAGTCCCTGTTTAAACCTTTTTTGCTCAAAATGCAGTGAAAAAGAGAAAGAAAACCCCAGCATCAGTCATCAGTGGTAACAGTCCCAGTATTAATCCAGGATATGTAAAAAAGGGAAGAATAAAAGATGAAAAATCAGAGAGAAATTATTCCCCATTTTGCACAATCAGTCAAGTTCAAATGTTTTCAACCAGCTCCTTGCTCCCGCAATTTATTACTATTGCAATCTATCCAGTCAGAAACCTCCTCATGAGACTGGAAGAAATGTACTTTGTCAAGAGCTACCATTCTCAATTTGGCATGGAGTACTGAAATCTCATTCTAAGCCTCTGCTCTGCCGGTGAATAATCAGAATAGATAGAGATATTTTGTCCATCAATGGTCATGTCCTTAGCATTCCTCGCTTTTCTCAAAATTACATCTCTGCCCCTGTACTTCAAAATTTTTGCCAGCATAGCACAGGGAGCTGCTCCAGGGGGCATGGGTCTCATCAGGATTCTGTGGGCTTTTTCGACCACAAACACTTTAGAGAGCATCCGCACCCATTTTTTGCAGTAGCCAGCTCTTAATAAGTTCAGTGGGGTAGTCCAAAAATTGTGAGATTTTGGGTTGAAGTCCAGGACCTAATATTTAAAACTACCAGTATAAAGTTAACACTCACTCCCAAAATGGCTCTTCTCTCACTAGGAGTTCCAGACCAACCTCACAATATTAGATTTATTACCTCTCAGATTCTCTTAACCGCTAAGGTCCTCCTAGCCGCTAGATGGAAAACTACAATCATACCTACATCCTTGGAACTAATTGATAGGATATCCTCCCATTGCACATTTGAATTCAGCTACGCTATTAGAAACAATTCATATAACAAATATCTCCGTAATTGGGAGCCCTGGATATTGTCCCACTCTCTTAAGCATCTTAATAAGACCATTGACGACACCACCACATCGTAATTATTACATTTTAGGAACCTTTAGATGTCTCTAGGAAAAAATATCTGGTTACCTCCTTACTTAAATGATTTAATGGGGTCTAATAAACTAGTCTAATGTACTATTATGTTCGTTATACTTTAGTCTCGCTCAAGACATAAGTATCCTACTAGTTAAGATTTAGATTGTATAGACATACAAATTCACAATTTGCAACCCTATGATTATCCCAATGTTTCTGTTTGTTTGTGTTATGTATAATATCCCTATGTATACTAATTACCCTGTAAAAACTTCCAATAAAAATATTTGAGAAATAAAATAAGTTCAGTGGGGTTAGCACATTCTGCCTTCTCAGGCACCCCCACTATCTTAATATTGTTTTACCGTGAACGGTTCTCCAAGTCATCATTTTTCACAATAACCACCTCCAAATGTTTAGCATATTGTTTCTGGCCCTTCTGCAACTTAACAATATCATATTCCGCAGTATTAACCCTCTCCTCCACCTCTCCTGTTCTGACATCTGCTTTCTGCATAGTGAATTTTATATTTCCAATCTCAGCTTGTATGCCTTGGATTTGCTGAGTAAGTACAGTCAGGACCTCTTTGCAAAGGTTCACAGCTGCAAATATGTCCTTCAAAGTAGGCTCTGCTATAGCAGAGTCCACATGTGGTCCTGTATTTCCTGCCCTAGCTTCCCTCTGGCTTTACCAGCTCCCTCCTTCTGCTCCTTCCCGGTCTGCTCCTGCTCATCCTCCGTGTCATCAACCCCTGACTCCCTCTCCCCCAGCCCCTGCTCCATTTTCTCCTCCACCCGTGCAAACCCTTGTAGGAGGGCTGCCGCCGATATCCTCCGTGCGCAGGCAGCATTCTCCTTCTCCGCCTCCTCCACTGCCTCAGCACCATCTTGGGACCTGTGGGAGTCTATGGTGCCGGCATCCCACTGCCTCCTGCGGGTCAGCGCTGCGCCTCTTCACTCTCCAAAGCCTCCCTCGTGATCCTCCGGTGATCATTAGTGCTGATCTGGGTGCCCAGCTAAGCAGTGGTCACAGCCTATACACAGGGCCTTCAATAGGGGAGACTCTATGCTGCGACCGCTCACATCACTGGCTAGGCCATGTGCCCCCCCAAAATGTGGACTTTAGTGTTTACCACATGGGTTTTTTTTTTTACTTAAAGTCTAGCTTCAAACTTAAAAACTATGTTACAAGGCCCAATATGGCCGTCGCAGGGATCAGATGCACATGAGGGAGCTCCACATCCAGAGGAGTCAATCCATGCCATCCACCCTTAATAGTGCTTCATTACCCATCCTGCTCTGCTCTAGTGGGTGCCCAGTACCTGGGGGACCAGAAAGTAGGAGTTTTAAACCAACTTCTCCAGCCTGAAATTGCCTGCACAACCTCTTCAATCTATGGCCTACTACAGGGCCTGAGTGAGAGGTTCTGAAAGGATCCAGGCACTGGCCTATTATCTGTGTCACTGGTTATCATCTGACTTACTATTTCATCCAATATATGAGTTAAGTTGGAGCTTTGCTGCCATCTACAGAAGACCTGCACATTTATATACCTTGTGAGCTACACGGACTAAAGGGGTACCACTTTTTCAGACTGAATTAGGCTATAAACAAGCAGGCAGCTGCCATTGGCTGAATATAACCTATTTTTTATGTGACTTTTCGTCTACTACTCCGGATACCACTGCTGAGTAGCACTCAGTGCTCTTTTTTATACACAGACGCCTCTCTTAAGGGCTCGTCCTCTAAACTCCTGTGGATACCGCCCAAATTGGGGACCATTTTCAGCCTGTTTACTTTTATGATCTTCTGAGTGGTCCGTATTCCTTTAACCATCTTGGATCTCCTCAAGACCAATTCTCCGTGATGTTCTATCTAAACTACTTAGTTATATAGGTTCTTGCACTTAACTCTCGACCGTCTCCTCTCTCCTTACAAGTTCATTTCTATTCATTTTCTATTCCTCTCCACCTACATGGAAAAATGTGTAAATCCCAGTAGCTCCAAGGCTACTAAAACTAGGGCACAGGCCACCAAATGTTCTCCTGAATCACCGAATTCTAACTTTGTCATGTCTAAAGAATCTCTACAAACCATTGCTGACTATCACAAATCAACTTATGCCAAGAATAGATGCAAAACTTCTTTCCTTGAAGTCAGATCCCAGTTGTCCAACCATTCCACCAAAATTTTGGCAGCGGAACAGCGGATCAGTGATTTGGAGGACACTGTACAGTCCCATGCTGCTCAGCTTAAAGATAAAGACCATGTGATAGACCAGCTCCAAGACAAATTAGATGATCTGGAAAACGGAGCCGCCGAAACAATCTTCGCGTCATTGGTGTTCTCGAGTCAGTACAGGATCTCCACCACTTTACTTCCTCCTGGCTCCTACGAGCACTTAATTTGCCTGATCGGGCTGGATCCATGATAATTGAATGAACCCACAGACTTGGACCTCCAACTCCAGATTCCAGTGCCAGCCCTCGCCCTGTTATTTTTAAGTTGCTTTACTTTTCAGGACAAAATGCTAATATTTAAGACATTTTGCGCTATGTCTGCTTTGAAATATGAGGGACACTCTCTTCTTATGCTTCAAGATTATTATGCCGTAGTTGCGGCCAAGCACCATGCCTTTGCCCCAGTTTTTAAACTTCTGCATGACAGAGGCTTCTGTTTTGCCCTTCTCTACCCGGCACATCTGAGGGTGTAACTCTGAGGAAAGACAATGTTTTTCGTTGACCCTAATGAAGCCATGGAAGAGGTGAGTGGCCCTCTTCTCCGGCCATTTGATTCCAATATCATGGTTTTTGTAATTTTTTCTAGTTGATAGCCATGTTACATATCTGTTTATATATACCTGCATGGCTAATATTTTTTGGTTTCTCCGCCCTCTTTCCCCCCCCCCCGCCACGCTCCCCCTCTCCAGAAACTCCCTCACCTCAACTCTGCAACGCACGTCGCCTTGTAGAAACAGTCCCTCATCAACTTCAAGGCAGCAGACACATGAAAAAATGCAGAAAACAATTGCACACCCTTAATCACAACAGCGATTTTATTGATAACAAAGTAGGCGAACAACACTTATGTTAAAAACACTTAAAACCAAGTAGGTCCCAGCAAGCCAGTTACATATAATAAGCCATAACACATTTATATGACCAATGATTGCCTCTAATGTAGGGGATGTCTCACAACCTTATCTCAGAACAGATAATGGTCCCTTAAATCAGAGTCTAAAGATGACCAAAAGAACTTAAATGGTGTATATATTTGTCCTGGCTAGGCAAACCTCATAAACAATAAATCATACACAATTTAGATGCTGCAACTTGGGTGACTGGGGGCCCCACACGTTCCGCTGCGCCTGGCAGCTTCCTCAGGGGAGTCTGATGTACCCTGTGCTGCTTCAGCCTTATATACTAATGCCTATAGTACAAAGTGGGTCATAGTTGCTGTAGTTAATTAATATCAGCTGTAATGAAGGGTTGTTACCTGGAGACATGTGCATACTTAGAAACCATGTTGTCAGGGGGCAGGATGCAGAGCGTACGCATCTGGTAATATCAAGGGCATATCCTTATGAAGCAATCTCCGGATGTGTGCGTAGTCACCATGTTGGTGCTGTGTGTACGCGCGCACCGGAAGTGACATGATCCAGTTGTTATGGCGACATAGAGTTTACTTGCGCACCGGAAATGACGTATTATCGGTCACCATAATAGCGCTGTTAGTGACAGCGCATCAGAAATGATACGACCTGGTCGTCATGGTGAGCGATATCAATCCTCACCAGTGAGAAGGAGTGTACTGCTCATGTCCCCACAGCATAATGCGGACAATAATGAACAGAAAATCCCAGATGTAGTTAGTATATGTACATGGTATCAGAGCATATATTTAGATGTCAAAAACGATCTTAGTGTTATTCAGTCCATAAAGTTGTTCAACCATAAGGACTGAGTATTTTGTTGGACCCAAATAGGGAAAATCCTGTAAAGAGAAATATTTTTTATGTTAGAAACCTGACAAGTTGAACAAACAGGAAGATAATTTCAAAATAGCACGCTGGATAAGCTATCTATACATGTGGAGGTGGTTATAAGATACCCCTGTAGTGAAAGCAAAGAGGGACGGTTTACACTGACCCGAAGGAAAATTAATTTCCATTTTCAAGCCCGTGCACCCCTGTCCATCAAGGCCCAAACAGATGGTCTATTATGAGATGGTGTATAGTTAACCTGTGCATCAACCTAAAACAAATATTTAGGAAAAAAGAAGAGAAAACCCCTCATCTAATATATAAAGCTGAATGTGTGTATGTGTGTGTGTATGTGTGTATATTCGGGATTGGCATCTACACCGTCGCAACTACAGCCGCAAAATTTTGCACAGTTACACGTCTGGACCCCGGGAGCGTCATAGGCTATGTTGTGAGGCGAAATTTTAACCCTGCGCGTTCCAGTTCACCAAACAATTTTGGCCCTATCTACATAATGGGGAAAAAGGGAAAGGAAACGTGTGGGAGGAAAATCGACAGCTGTCAGCTATAGAGACAACATTTTGCACAGTCACATGTCTGGATCCCGGGAGCGTCATAGGCTATGTTGTGAGGTGAAATTTTAACCCCGCGCATTCCAATTCACCAAACAATTTTGCCCCTATCTACATAATGGGGAAAAAGTGACAGTTACCAGTTGACAGTTGTGAATGAGAGGGGCTTAATGACAGCGCCAAAGACTAACAGCATATACCAGCATATAGTCACTAAGGTGGGGCCCCAACATGAGATATTCACCACACACGGGGACATGTATACACACCACACGCACACAAAGAGTAACAGCAAGTGTATAGTTGCTAAAGTGCAGCCCCAACATTGGATACTCACCACGCACCCAAACAAACACACACACACCACAAAGAGACACACACAACACAGAGACACACACACCCCCAAGGGGACACACACACACTCTATAGCGACACATGCACTCACCCCACAGGGACACACACACCACAAAGAGACACACATAACACAGACACACACCACACAGACCCCCCCACACAGGGACACACACACATAGCCACCCTATAGGGACACATGCACTCACCCCACAGGGACACACACACCACAACACAGGGACACACACACCACAAAGAGACACACACACCCCACACAGACACCCCCCCCACAGGGACACACACACACATACACACCCTATAGGGACACATGCACTCACCCCACAGGGACACACACACACCACAAAGAGACACACACAACACAGATACACACACACACCACAGACCCCCCCACAGGGACACACACATACACACCCTATAGGGGCACATGCACTCACCCCACAGGGACACACACACCACAAGGAGACACACACAACAGAGACACACACCACACAGACCCCCCACACAGGGACACACACATACACACCCCAGGGACACACACCACACAGACAGACACAGATGTGCACAAATCACCTCACACGACTCGCCTCATACGTGTGCTATCTTTATTTTCCAAACATAAACATCTGATTAAAAACAGCCAATGTGCAACACATGTGCCATATAGGGAATTAAGGCAGATGTCAGTCACATGAGCTGTCTATTATGTGTATATGTGAGGTAACATATACTGCCCGGCCAGGGGGAGGGTTTACTGTTGGCTGGAGATTTATTAGGCTGCCTATAGCAATCAATCACAGCTCAGCTTCTATTTTCTTACAGGTCATTAATATGACATATTCAAATTCTATTTTTTTTTAACTAACAGCAGTTATTTATTAACCCGGGCGTAGCCGGGTACTACAGCTAGTTTCATATAAAATAATATGACGGATGAGGGTCAACCAGCCCCAAGGAACCGTTACTTTCCATATAGAGCTGGTATATCCCAAACCGTTATTGTGGGTAACTATACAGAATTTGGCTTATACATGGTATATATAATGCTGGAGCCAAGACATGACTCCAGTATGTACCCCTATGTGGGTGCAGAATTGCTATCCCATGTCCTAACCCATCACCATACTGTTAGGTAAACATTACATGTGTATGTTCCAAAAAATCATCTTTATTGACAAAATAGCATAATAAATACAATACGATCTAATTTCCAAAGTATCCAATATTACTCAAAGTAAAATCCATCACAAACGCGGATATCCATAGCTAAAAAGAGGCAGTTCTGAACTGGAAAATACAATCACTCAGGATGGTATTATGAGTCCCTAAATCCATGTGGAATTAAAATTAAAATATAAATGGAGGATATCCCCAGGGGTGTAATTTAACACCCACTCTACCTCCAATGTACAGGTCAATAGACCAATGGAGACCCCCAGGTCGCAGCATCAGGACGTAGTAAAGCTCTATAATAAGTATGTTACATCAAAGGTGATGTTATCAAACATCCAAACCAAAACGGTGTCCACAAATCAACAGTCCATACATAGTTATATAAGTATAGATGACCGATGTCCCGTATGTGGCCTTTCAAGTTGTATTTGGGTCCATCCAGAATTCGATACTGTTTTTATGAATGAAGCATATAGAATGATCACCAAAGGAGAGATAAGACAGCACTAACCACCGCAAAACAAGCTTTCTTCTCGTCTCTCATTAGCTCCCTCTCCTACAATCCCAAGCAACTATTCATAACCTTTAATGCCCTACTCCATCCCCCCGCACCCACTCCCTCTTCCCTCATCACCACCGACGACTTTGCCAGCTTCTGTAAACAGAAGATTGACAAGATCAGAGAAAGCTTCGATTCCCAATCCCCTCGACCCTCCCTATCACCCTACCCCCCTCAACCAATAGAAACTTCTCCGTGACTGAAGTGCGCCTCTCCTCCCTTCTAGCACGATCACACCTCACCACTTGTGCCCTCTACCCTCTCCCCTCCCATCTCATCCCTAACCTCACCACTGTCCTTAACCCCGCCCTAACCCATCTCTTCAACATATCACTTAGCCTTCCCCTCATCCTTCAAACATGCCCTCATCACACCCATCCTCAAAAAAAACCTCACTCAACCCCGCAACAGTCTCCAACTATCGTCCCATATCTCTCCTCCCCTTTGCCTCAAAATTGCTTGAGCAACATGTCTACTCCGAACTGTCCTCCCATCTCTCCTCGTGCTCCCTCTTTGACCACCTGCAATCCGGTTTCCAAGCCCACCACTCCAGCAAAACAGCCCTAACCAAAGTTACCAACGACCTACTGACCGCCAAGAGCAAGCGACACTACTCCATCCTTCTCCTCCTCGACCTCTCTGCTGCCTTTGACACAGTCGACCACACCCTCCTGCTTCAAATTCTAGAATTCCTTGGCATCACTGACCTGGCCCTCTCCTGGATCTCCTCGTACCTAACAGACTGGACCTTCAGCGTCACCCACTCCCACAAATCCTCCTTGCCCCACCCCCTATCTGTCGGAGTTCCCCAAGGCTCAGTTCTGGGACCCTTACTCTTCTCCATCTACATCCTCGGCCTAGGCCAACTCATCGAGTCCCACGGCCTCCAATATCACCTCTACGCCGACAACACCCAGCTCTACCTCTCCGGCCCTGACATCACCTCCCTGCTATCCAAAATGCCACACTGCCTGTCCGCCATCTCATCCTTCTTCTCCGCGCGTTTCCTCAAACTCAACTTGGATAAATCCGAGTTCATCGTCTTCCCTCCAAGTTGCTCTTCCCCCCTACCTGACCTAACCATCACGGTCAACGACTGCACACTCTCACCTGTCCCCCACGCCAAGTGCCTCAGTGTAATCCTCGACTCTGCCCTCTCCTTCAAGCTACACATCCAGGCCCTCACCACCACCAGCTTAAAAACATCTCACTGATCCGCTCCTTCCTTGACTATGACACTGCCAAAATACTTGTCCACGCCCTCATTATCTCCCGCCTTGACTACTGCAACCTTCTGTTCACCGGCCTCCCCACTTCATCCCTTGCACCTTTCCGAACCATCCTAAATTCCGCTGCCCGACTCATCCACCTGTCACCCCTTTACTCCCCTGTCTCCCCCCTCTGCCAAGGCCTCCACTGGTTCCCTACTTCCCAGAGATCTAAGTTCAAAACCCTAACCCTGACATACAATGCCATCCACAACCTGTCCCCTTCATACATCTTCGACTTGGTCTCCAGATACTACCCCTCACGCAATCTGTGCTCCTCTCAAGGACTCCTTCTCTTCTCCCCCGAATCTCCACCTCCCACAACCGCATACAAGACTTCTCTCATGCATCCACCATACTCTGGAACTCTCTTCCACACCACATCAGACACTTCCCTACCCTGGGAACCTTCAAGAAAAACCTGAAGACCCACCTCTTCCTTCAAGCCTATAACCCACACTGAGACCTAATCCGCTGCACCATCTCACCTCTCCCCCTCCTACTGTCTCCCACCCATCCCCTATATACTGTGAGCCCTTGTGGACAGGATCTCTGCCCTAATGTACCTGTATGATTTATTCATTGTTATTTATGTTCTCGTCCTTGTTCTGCCCTTACACATGTACAGCACCATGGAACCGATGGCTTTATATAAATAAATAATAATAATGATAATGTTGTAAGCTATTTCTTACTGCATTATGAATACAGGAGGTCTTAGTCGAGATACTATTATATAATGTTTATTATTGTAGATTCTGTATTGCTTGTGGGTTTGTTGGGGGTGGGGGGTGGTGTCTTCTTCCCTAAGCACGTTTTTTTTTTCTGTTTTTCTTGGTGTTAGGGTTTGCCTGCTGCGACAGACTCTTGTCCAGTTGTGTTTTCTTTGATATTACTCTTTCATGGCCTCAATGTGGCCTAGGCTAATATGGCTAACTCTAAAAATGTAGCTCCTCACATCAATGTAGACTCTCTCAAATTGTTATCTTCGAACGTCAATACTCCGGTGGAATGCAGGAAAGTTTTAGACCATGTTACTCGTATACGCCCATACAATGTGTTTTTGCAGGAAACTCACTGGATTCCTGGAAAACATCCTCCACTCCGTAAGAAAGTATTACCCGGACTGCATAGAGGCTTCTTTATCAAGGAAGAAACGTGGGGTTGCTGTCCTGTTCCATAAAGACCTTGAATACTCCATTCAAGATGTGGTAAGAGACAAGGCGGGACGCTATTTGCTGATTAGGATCCTTGCTGAGCAGAGGGAAACCAGCCTTATTAATGTTTAAGCACCTAATGTGGCTAACCCTTCTTTTTTTTCTAAGCTTGTAGAAGTTATCCATAGCTGGCATCCTACTAACATTCTACTAGGTGGGGATTTATGTTCAAAATATTTTAATTGAATGGATATAATCATAGAAGTTAATGGATTTTACAGTCAAGTTCAATAAGTAGAATATCAGAATCGTACAGTTCAGATTAATTAATTAGTGTAATTAAGTCAAAATTGAGATAGTATTATACATAGAATCTAGTAATTTCGAGTTTTATATAGTCTCATATAGCTCAGAGATTTGTAGTGCGTATTACCATCAAATGGGTTACAAACAATTAAATAACTATTTACAACTTTATAAATCATGTTAATCAATAAGGGAAGGCAGTAGAAACGGGAAATTGGGGGGGGGGGGGGGATAAACTGGAGTGTGAAGAGCCCATTGGAGCCATTTAGACAAAATTGTGTAGAGTATTTCAGTATTATTATCTATCTATCTATTTAGCTGCAATAGTATTTTTTGCTGCGAGAAGGATATGTGCTATTATAGGTCTATATTTGTTTGGTAGATTTTCAAGGCCTAGTAGCAATACTGCTAGTTCTGAAGTGAGTTTCAGATTTAGGCCTTATAAATTATTTATTAGAGATTCAAATCCTGACCAGAAGGGATTAAGGACTGCACGATCCCAGAAAATATGAGTTAGATTACTATTAGGGTACCTTCACACGCGGAAATATTGCATGCAATTTCACTGGAAATTTGCTGGTTGCAGTGAAATCATGGACACATTGTTCTATTTTGTTGCCGTGTATAAAGTAACAATGTGTCCAAGATTTCACTGCAACCAGCAAATTGCCAGTGAAATTGCCTAGCAATATTGCCGCTCGTGAAGGTACCCTTATGCGAACAATTTCTCCAACAAAGGGGAGAGTTAGTTTCTTGAATTTTGGAGAGCTTAACTGGTGTAAAGTACCACCGAGAATAGATCTTGTATTGTGTTTCTAATAGAGAAACATAAGGGATAAATCTGTATATAGTTTTAAAGTTTTTTTGAAGTACACCAGGAGAGATATTTATTTTAAGATCCTTTTCCCAAGCTGTGATGTTGGCAGCTTGTTGGAAGATAGAGTCCTGATTAAAATTCTGATAGATGTGGCCAGTTTTCCAGAATATTTGGGCTTGTGGGAATTTATGCATTTGTACTAGATTATGTGGCAGAGAGAAGTACAATTTATGAGTTTTAATGAGATTTTCAATTTTTTTCCATGTAGCTTCCTCTGCGTGGTTGAGTTTGTATTTGTTTTTCTTAGTATTAGGAAGGGTTCTAGTTTGTGTTTGTCGTTTAAAATTTCAGATTTGAAGGTGATGTCTCGTTCTTTCCATGAGGTCAATCTAATCCTTGAGGATATGTATTCCAGAATTTCTATTTTTATCCAGGAAGGGGGAACCATAGGGTACCATTTATTTGAGATTTTTAGTAATGATCTCCAGGCGAGAATTGTGGATCTAACTGTGGGTAATTCAGGGAGTGGTTTTGTCGCATAGATAAGTGAGAGTAGTTAAATCTAAACCACTATGTGGATGTAGGGGATCTTCCATTGAGAGCCAAACAGGTTTCTCCCTTCCCGTCCACCACGATTGACTGAGTTTCATTAGGGTGGTATAAAAATAGGAAGTTAAATTTGGGAGTCCATCTCTTTGTTTACTCTTTTCTAGGATTAGTCTAGCCACTCTCGGTTTATTTTTAGCCCATGTAAAGGAAACTAATTGGGTTTGTAATTTTTGTAGCCAGTTTTTGGGATTATTAGTGGGAGCGATCGGAAGATATAGAGAAGTTTTGGTAGGAGGCACATTTTATATGCAGCTATCCTGCCTAACTAGGAGACCTCCTGTTTTGCTAAATGAAGCATATCTTTCTGCAGAGTTTTGTAAATATCATTTAAATTTGCTTCAATAATTGACAATAGTTGTTTGGTGAGCTTGATTCCAAGGTAGTTAATATGATTAGTTTCCCAGGACATTGAAAAGTTTCTTTTAAGGGTCTCTAAGGTTCCGGGGTCAAGATTTAGGTGAAGAATTTGCGTTTTAGACAGATTGATTTTGTAGTAGGAAACTGCAGAGAATTGGTTGATAGTGTTTAGTAAATTGTTTAGTGAATAAATTGGATCTGTGATTGTTATGAGAACATCATCAGCAAACAAAGAAATTTTGCAGTCTTTTTGATGCAAGGGGATACCTTTTATTAATAAATTGGTTCTTATGTTTTCTGCCAGTGGTTCTATATAATGATCAAACAAGGTGGGTGAAAGCGGACATCCCTGCCTCATGCCATTTGTAAGAGTTATTTTGTCAGATAAAACATTATTAGCCATTTTTTTTGCTGAGGGACATGAGTAGAGAGAAGAAATCGCATTTAAGAAGTTATCCTCAAAACCGAATTTTTGTAGTGTTGAGAAAATATATCCCCAATGAACTCTGTCGAACGATTTTTCTGTGTCGACAGCAGTCATTAGGGCTGGAATTCTAGTCCTCTCTGCATGGTGTAAAAGATTGATGGCACGTCTAGTGGCGTCAGAGGTTCCCCTTCCAGGAACAAATCCCACTTGATCTCTCTGTAGTAGTCCCCGGAGATATCTTTTGGAGTCTTGAAATGAGAGCTTTGGCAATAATTTTTAAGTCCGAATTTAGTAATGAAATAGGGCAATAATTAATTACATTGTCTGGATCTCCTTTGTTCTTATAAATAACTGTAATTACAGCTTCTTGCATTTCTACTGGTAATGCCCTTTTTTCCGTAAGAGTATAGCTTATGAGTTTAGTGAGAAAGGGAGTGAGGGAGTTTTGGAAATGTACCGTATATACTCATGTATAAGCCGACCCGTGTATAAGCTGACCCACCTACTTTTGCCCCCAAAACCTGGGAAAACCTATTGACTCGTGTATAAGCCGAGGGTGGACCCCAGCACAGGTATACAGCCCCCAGCAATGTGGTTTACAGGTTCCCCCAGTGGTAGTATACAGCAGCCTCCCCAGTGGTAGTATACAGCAGCCTCCCCAGTGGTATATACAGGCCCCAGCAGTATATACAGCAGCCCCAGTGGTATACAGCAGCCTCCCCAGTGGTATATACAGGCCCCAGCAGTATTACAGCAGCCTCCCCAGTGGTATATACAGGCCCCAGTGGTATATACAGCAGCCCCAGTGGTATACAGGCCCCAGTGGTATATACAGGCCCCAGTGGTACACACTGGCCCCAGTGGAATACAGGCCCCAGTGGTATATACAGGCCCCAGTGGTATATACAGGCCCCAGTGGTATATACAGGCCCCAGTGGTATACACAGGGCCCAGTGGTATACAGGCCCCAGTGGTATATACTGGCCCCAGTGGTATATACAGGCTCCAGTGGTATATACAGGCCCCAGTGGTATACAGGCGCCCCTCCTTGCTGCCACACACCTATAAAGTAATACATCATTATACTTATCCCTGTCGCTGTCACCGCTGCCGCCGCTCTGACACTGCGCTCCTCCGGGTCTTCATGCTTCTTCCTGCTTCCTCCGCCGGTGGGCGTAGGCAATGACGTCATTGTCTGTGCGCCGGAGGAAGAAACAGGAAGAAGCATGAAGACCCGGAGGAGCATGGTGTCAGAGCGGCGGCGGCGGTGACAGTGATAGGGATAAGTATAATGATGTATTACTTTACAGGTGTGCGGCAGCAAGGGGGGCCCTGTATACCGATGGGGGGCGGGCGGCCTGTATACACCTATGACTCATGTATAAGCCGAGGGGGGGACTCTTCAGCACATTTTTTGTGCTAAAAAACTCAGCTTATACACGAGTATATACGGTATATAATATTCATTTTGGAGGCCATGTGGGCCTGGGGATTTATTCTTTTGCAAGGAATCTATTGTCTCTTTAATCTCTACTTCTGTAAATGGGGACTTAAGAAAATCTAGATCTTTTTTAGATAAGGAGGGGAGTTTAATATAATCTAAAAATTTGTCTATATTAGATTGTGTGGGCAAAGTGTCAGCCGAGTCATCTCTCAAATTGTAGAGGTTTTTGTAAAATTTAGCAAAAACATTAGAAATATCTTTGGGATTTTTGTAAGTTTTGTTGTGTTTATCTTTTATTTGTAAGATTTTAGTTTTAGTTCTGTGGGCTTTAATTTTGTTAGCAAACAATTTAGCAGGTTTATCCATAGAGTTGTAAAAGTTGGATTTAATAATACGAATGTGTTTGTCATACTCTGCGGTTAATAAATGTTTTAATTGGACTCTAAGTTTAAGAATTTCTGTGTGTGTTTTGTCCGTGGGCGCATGTTCCTGCGAGAGTTCTAAACTTCTAATTTGCTTAATTATTTTTTCTGTATTTGAAATATTATCACGCTTCATTTTAGAATTAAATTGAATCAGATGGCCTCTGTTTACGGTTTTGTGAGCACTCCAAAGTGTAGGTAGTGAAATGTCACCCTTGTTATTTTCTTTAAAATATAGGTCTATCGTATTTTGAATTGCAGCTTTAACTTGCGGGTGGTGGAATAGGAAAAAATTCACTATCCATATTTTTTGTTCAGAGTGGGAGTACCCCTGGTTGACTTCAAATAATAGCGGTGAGTGGTCAAACCACGACCTGGGCAGAATGGTAATGGATTTAATATTTTGCAGCGTTCGGATGTCTGTTAGAAGTAGATCAATTCTAGCGAATGATTTGTGGGCGTCAGAATAATGAGTAAATTCTATTGACGAGGTATTTAAGCAGCGGAAAGCATCGAATAATTCCACTTTATTTATCCAGGAGTCAATAGAAGTGTTTGAGTTCCTGTTTTTATTCAATGAATCCAGATTAGGGTTGGGTACCGCGTTAAAATCTCCAAAGATAAGCAACTGGCCTTTCCTAGAGTCTTGGACAATTTTTATTAATCTCTTTAGGAATGTAATTTGACTTTTATTTGGGGCATATATATTTACTATGGTGTAACAAATATTGTCTATTTTATAAACGAGTATTAGAAAGCGACCATCTTCATCAGAAATCATGTCTATTTTTTTCGAATTTAACAGAGTCTTTTACAATGATGGCAACTCTGATTTCTTTTTTGTTAGAGGCTACAAAGGTGTGTGGTAGTATTTATTCGTGAATTTAGGTGGGTTGTTTGAAGAGAATTTTGTCTCTTGAAGACTAGCAATATCAATGTCTAGTTTTTTTAAGTCTGACCATACTAGGAATCTTTTCTGAGGTGAGTTGAGGCCCTTTACGTTATAAAACAAGAATTTCTTAGCCATACTCTAGTCTTTGTAGTTGTTTAGGTTCATATGCTCTCCAAAAGAAAAGGGTTCGGAGGGAGATGGGGAAGGTTTATCATTGTAAAATAACAAATTGGTATTTTTCATTCTTAAACAATTAAAGATAAGTGAAAAAAAATTAGGTGATATGCACCAGTAACAATTTGATAACTGTAAACAATAGAAAGTGTAACAGCGGAAAGGTCAGTGGCGGTGTAAAACTTTCGTAAAAGCTCAAGATTTAGCCTTTGTGTCTAGGCTAGGACCTATACTGATTATCAAGATCACAAATAATTAGTCATATGCAATCATGTGTCAGAAATGCGTAAATCCTTTAGGATTTTTAGTCCAGTTACTGTATCGTCTATTGTGATGTTTTTTGGTTAAATGTAAAGGAAACACTAGTAGTGGGTCTACCCCATCTGTAGAGGATTTTGTTTTTCTGGAGGACGTCAGTAATTGGTTTTAATAATTTGCGTTTAATCATGGTTTCTTTTGAAACATCTTGGAAAACCTTGATTTTCTCAAGAGAGGGAAGTACTTTATTATTCCACAAGAAGTTAGTAAGTAGTTCCCTGGTCTGGTAAAAGGAAAATGTAACTATTACATCTCTTGGGATGTCACTTGGAAGGCGCAATGGCTTTGGGAGTCGATGGGCCCTCTCTATTGAGTGTTGGATAGCTGGAAGTGTGGGGAGTGTTGTTTTTATCAAATTTATGTAAGGCATGAGGTCAGGATTTTTAATTTTTTCCGGTATGCCTCTAAATTTGAGGTTATCTCTATCTTCCCTGTCTGTTAATTTATCTTTGAGTAATCTTATTTCCTCTTTCATCAGATCCTGTCCTTTTTTTGACATTTTGTTTTCTTCATCTAAAACATGAATTGCACTTTCATTTCCATATGTTCTGGATACTATGGAAGCTATCGAATAGCGCATATCATAAAACTGCTCTGTTAGATCATCCTTTGGGGACTGTTTAAAAGCAGTGAAGAGACTCAGAAAAAAATCTCTATCCATGGGTTGGTTAACATTTAAGTTTAAGAGTGGGTAATCTTCCAGTTTTTCTCTTCTAGAGTGGCGCCTAGCTGGGCTTTTGAATTTGGTATCATCATCTGAATCTGTATTATCTTGTAGACTGAAGGTTAATTGTGGTTTGGGTGGAGTCCTTCTGTCTTTACGTTTGTTAATTGACTGTGAGGACTCTTGGGTCATTAAGTCATCTGAAGGATCATCTCGGTCATTCTGTTGGCTATCTCCTACATCCATTATATTCTCCTGTCCAAGGTCTATAGGTCCTTGGTGCATTTGGGATGTTTTAATTGTGTGAGAGTCTTTGCTAGACTCAATTTTCTGGTCATTAGAAGTTGTTTTGTTAGGTTAGGTTTAATTTTTGGAGGCATTTTATTTGAGATACGGAGAAGGACCTTCTGTGAGTCTATATTATCAAGTTTTAAATCTGAATATATGTGACAATTAACCAGCCAGCCAGCAAGATGTGTGGACTTTAATAGGATGGCTAATAAGTAAGCTAGATTAGATATGAGAATTTAAATAGTATTTCTCTATCACGTGTGTCAGCACTGAATTAGTTCTTAGACTTTTTACCAGTGATGAGAGCAAGTATATCAGGAAAGAGAGTAGGTGTGAGCATGGAATACAACACTGTTATATCAAAGGATAAATATTCTAATCTTCTTTCTTCTTTCTGCGAAGCTTGGGAGCATTGGAGGCTCGCCAGCCTCACTTGCTTGTAGGTATTAAGCATACGATAAGATAGTGTTGTGCTACCTATCTAAACCTATTATAATAAAGGATAAATTTCTTCTGTCTTCCCTCCTCCATCTGCGAAGCTTGGGAGCGTCAGAGATTCACCTACCTCACTTGCTTGTAGATATCAGGAGATCCCATCAGAAAAGATGTAAAATCCCTCATTAAGTCCTTATAACAAAGGGGATGAATTTAGAGTACAGGTTATAATAACAAATGCTCGTTCAGTCTAGGGGAGAAATCTTATTAAGAATCCAGAGTCTGCACAGCTGGAAGGCAGTGAGAATCTGCCGATCCCTTTTGCTTGAAGTTTCTCCTGCTCCTGGTTGTCTGTAAGTGATCAGCAACTAATGCTGGTTTTTAAATGCAGCAACACGGTCTGACACCGACAAGCACTGAAGCCCCACAGGTCCCAGCACTCACCAGAAGAGAATGACGTCAGCTCTTCAGACAGGCTTGATCTACAGAGGGATATTACTCGGCCAAGAAGCGCTGGCCGTCGTCAAGGAGAAGAAAAAGAAGAAGAAAAATAGTCCCTCCTCCTAGTTTCACCAATCAGCCTCAGTTGATCCGAATTAAGTAAAAGTTTTCTTTCACCAGCATAACAACTAGGCTGTGTCAATTTAGGTTATTATAGCAGCAGAAAAGTCCAGACTACAATATTAGTGAAAATGGTAGCAATGTATAGCAAAGGCAGTTTCCTGTCATAAAGATATGTAAAGTGTTTGTGAGGTAAATCCAAATGACTGAATATAGGAATTACACCAGGATCTTTAGTGGGTGTTAATGAACACAGTTTGAATCACATATACCAATGGTAGTATAGTTAAATCTTGCGCCGTACAGGTTTAAAAGTCACCTATTGTTAGGTAAAGCTCTTCTGGACAATAAAAGAGATTTAATGTAATTTCATTAAACTATAGACTGAATTTAACAATTCCCATTGACTGATATGGGGCCAGTGCAATTTATGAGTTGGCCAGTAACCTCAAAATGGGGCCTCCATCACTTCCCTAAGAGATCAGATTTCAAGATGGTGTCTTGAGGTGAATTCCTCACAGGAGTAGTCTCAAAATGGCTCAAATGTAGCCCAAGAATAAAGTCTTACAGGTCTTGTTGCTTTATTGAGACAATTTGCCTTTAAAAAGGCAAAAGGTCACAGTAGATTTTCTGTGGGCACAGGAGCTCACGGATCCACGTCCTTCACATCCCACTGCAGGCCAAATCTCACACTAGGTGGGGATTTAAATGCTCTTCAAGATATCTTTTTAGATGGTCTATCCCACCGCCTGCATCCCTCTCCTCGGTTGGAATGGTTCCCATCTTATTAGATAGGCTTGACTTATTGGATTCCTGGAGATGCTGCCATCCTATGGAAAAAGAATATATGTTTTACTCTAGGGTTCATGACGTACACGCTCACATTGATTACTGGCTAACGTCCACTCTTCTTTTTACATTTTTAAAATCGGTTGAGATTCTTCCAATGGTTATTTCAGATCACTCTCCTGTCCCTAGATCTTCCCACAAAGAAAACTCTCTCCTTTCTTTGGCATTTTCCATCATATCTTTTTACGTCAGATGATTTAAAAAAAAATGCTTGACTGGCTGGTGAAAGACATACATGTAGGATAACTTGGAACACTTAGAAGACATGTTTATTCTGGGTTACTGCTAAAACAGTGCTCAGAAGATATATTATCTCTTATGTGTCTCAGAAAAAGAAGAAATTGTTGTCCTCCTTGCGGCCTCTTCTTGACCAGCTCACTCAAACCTATTCAGATTTCCGGCTACATAATACCTCCTCATGCAAGGAGGCTTACCTCACTGCTAAACATAATCTAGACACCTTACTGCATGAACAAGCGCATAACCAACTTGCCTATCAACGTAACCACTTCTTTCGTTGGGGCAATAAACCTGGGCACCTTTTGGCACCACTAATGAAACCCTTCAAAACGGCTACTAAAATCACTAACATCAAACATCCTAATGATTCCATTATCCATGACCCAGTTCAAATATGCGCCCACTCAAAGATTCTCAGGAAGAAGGCTAGAATTTCCTTCTCAATGTTGATCCACCAAAACTTTCCACCAAAAACATCTCTCAAAGAGAATTTTTAAATAAACCAATCTCTCCTGGGGAAGTTGGATTGGTCATCCAGTCTCTTAAATTGCTTAAAGCCCCTGGCCTGGATGGTTACTCAGCAGAATTCTATAAAATATTGCGACCATTATTTATACCTCACCTTACCTCTCTTTTTAATCATATTACAGATTCAAATTCCCTACCTGACAGCTTCAACTAAGCAAGTCTTTCATGATTACCAAAACCGGGTAAATACCCCCTTCTCCCTGCCTCTTACAACCCAATCTCTCTTTTAAATGTAGATTTAAAATTGCTCACCAAAATTATTGCCAACAGATTACAATCTATACTTCCTAATATCCTCACCACGTCCCAAACGGACTTTGTCCATGGGCGATCCATTATCTACAATATTAGAAAGGCATTAGCCGCTGTTATCCATAGTCATCAAACCAAAGCTAAACAAAACATCTTGGTTAGCCTTGACGCCGATAAGGCTTTCAAATGGGTATCTTGGTCCCACCTCATCCAAATTCTTAAATATAAAATGTTTGGATTTTCCTTTTTCAATTTTATCCAGACGAGCTACACCATTCCTCAGTTTTTAATTTGGCTCCATGTATTCAATCATCCCGTTTCTCAATTTTCAGAGGTACGAGGCATGGATGTCCTTTATTCCCCTTATTGTTTAATACTGCCCTAGACCCTCTAATTAGATATCTGGAGATGATTCCTTCCTTTGAGGGAATTGGGATAGGCCATCTTACACTCAAGTCCTTGGCATTCGCCGATGACCTACTACTCATGATAGCCAATCCTAAGGAGTCCATTCCTTATAATGGAGGCTTTCCATGAGTTTGGAGAAATCTTGGGATTTCGCATAAATTTTAACAAATCCAAAGCTTTAGCGATCTTTCAGGATGCTCGACAAAGGTGGCCTTTCCCTTTTCCATTTCAGTGGGGGCATGGTTCCTTACGATATCTTGGTATTCGTCTACCCTCCAACCCACATACTATTTACCAACTTAATATCCGACCCTTAATGTCTGCCATTACTCGGGATATACAATCTTGGAAGTCTTTTAAATTATCTTTCGCGGATAAAGCTCACCTTATTAAAATAGTTTCCTTCTCTAAAATACTCTTCGCTTTACAAATGCTACCTATTCTATTATCTAAATCTGACGATAAACTCCTAAGATTTTTCGACAATTTATATGGGGCTCGAGGGGGAGATCTAGGATAAGTATTTTTAAATTGCAACAGACTAAGTCTTTGGGGGGGCCTCAATTTTCCAAATTTAAGATTGTATAGCGTTGCAACCATTTTCAGACATTCTCTTGATTGGATTTAGGTCCACACTCAATTTACCAACACCCCATTAGATGAAGCAATATCTGGTCTGATCAGTCTTCCTGCCTTACTCCATTTACAACAAAATAGAGTTGCCACTGTAATCAGCAATAACCCTCTGCTATGGTCCATGGTATTGGCATGGCGTCATGCTTGAAGGATCAGCGGACTAGTCCCTTCCACCTCAGTTTTTCTTCCCTTTTAAGGTAATCTCTTTTTACAATGCAAACCACCCCCAATTTACCGAGTGCTGGGGGAGAGGGGGTGCAGACTAGTCTGTGATTTTCTGACAACTGCTCAATGTCCTCTTTCTTTGGAGGGGATTTTATCCAAATATTCAATCTTAGTGGGTAATATTTTTATTACTACTCAGATTAAGCATTATCTTGACTCAGTCTTCAGAGGCATACCAGACAGTGTCAGAACCTGTCCTTTCCATATGGCCTCCCTTGGCGCTCCTGCAGGAGTTTATTTGCCGAGTCTTATTCAAACCTTCTATTTCATGGTCAGATTCTTCACCAGACCCAGGAGATGGGTATCACAACTAACTAATTATAGACTGACTGATCTTTTGAAAGCCACTCTACGTTTAAACTCTTTATTGCCATATGACAACTACTCAACTATGGCCCTCATGATTTTCCATAGGGCTTACATTTCCCCGGTGGTCAAATCTAGGATGTCTCTATTGGCTAATCCCTCTTGTCCCAAATTTTATACTCTCCAGCTGACATCTTTCATTGTCTCTAGGATTGTCCGAAGGTTTGGGATATGCTTCTTAGCCATCTCACCAACAAGTTCAACATTCACTTTACATTATCTCCGGAATGGGTGTTATTCAATATTCTTCCATGGGATCAGCTACTCGGACTCTCTACTTAGCAAGGACGTGGTTTAACCCCTTCACGACCCAGGACGCAGCATATGCGTCCTCAAAACAAGTTCGTTCCCGACCTTGGATGCATATGCTGCGTCCTCGCCAGTTTCCCGTCCTGCGGCTCTATTAACCGCGGTCACTAAGGGGTTAAAAGAGCCGCAGCTAAGTGACAACCTATACTTTAGCCCGAGGGGTGTGGCTTAGCCCCCCTCGTGGCTAAAGTCGCTCTGATTGGCAGTTAAAACTGAAACTGCCATCAGAGCGAATCACACAGATTCATCCCTCCAGATCTGATTGGAGCTCTCCAATCAGATCTGGAGGGGCGGATTGGCAAGTGTCCTCCCCCTCCTCCAGGCACAGTAAAGATTAGGGACCCCCGTTCCTCCAATCCGCCCCCCTCCTCCGGTTCTGTATGTATCCGCCGGTGGGCTGCAGGGCTGCGGGCTGCAGTGCGGTCCCGCGGTGCATCCCGCCGGCGGATACATACAGATCCGCCAATCAGGCTCCTCAGCCCCCTCCCGATCTATCTGCTGGCGGGCAGCACCCGCCAGTGCAATCACAGATCAGCCCAATCCCTGCTCATCTGTGCGCCCCCCTGGATCAGGTCCCCTCCCACCTCTCCCGGCAGGCTGCACCCGCCCGTCATCTTGATGAGCCCCCTCCCTGCTCATCCCCGCCCCCCCTGTCCAGTAACCCTTCCCCCCCTGTGCAGTCACCCCCTCTCACCTCTCCCGGCGGGCTCCACCGGCGCCCCCGCCGATCAGCTTCCTCCTGTGCTGTGTGGGCCCCTCCTTCTCTCCTGGGCCACACCTCCTCACCGGTGGATCGTGGATGAGGTAAGTATGAATGAATGAATACATAGATTGATGTGTGTGTGCATGGACATTGCATGGATAGATGTGTGTGTGCGTGCGTCCGTGGATGTGTGCATGGATATTGCATGGATTGATGTGTGCGTCCGTGGATGCGTGCGTGTTGTGCATGGATGGATTTGTGTGTCTGTGGATGCGTGCGTGTTGTGCATGGATGGATGTGTGCATCCGTGGATGCGTGCGTGTTGTGCATGGATAGATGTGTGTGTGCGTGCGTCCGTGGATGTGTGCATGGATATTGCATGGATTGATGTGTGCGTCCGTGGATGATGCGTGTTGTGCATGGATGGATGTGTTTGTCTGTGGATGCGTGCGTGTTGTGCATGGATGGATGTGTGCATCCGTGGATGCGTGCGTGTTGTGCATGGATAGATGTGTGTGTGCGCGTGCGTCCGTGGATGTGTGCATGGATATTGCATGGATTGATGTGTGTGTCCGTGGATGCGTGCGTGTTGTGCATGGATGGATGTGTGTGTCTGTGGATGCGTGCGTGTTGTGCATGGATGGATGTGTGCGTCCATGGATGCGTGTGTGTGTGTGTGGATGTATGCATGGACATTGAATGGATAGATGTATGCGTGTATTTGTGGATGTGTGCGTCCGTGGATGTGTGCATGGACATTGCATGGATAAATGTGTGTGTGTGCGTGGATGTGTGCATGGATATTGCATGGATGGATGTGTGCGTCCGTGGATGCGTGTGTGTGTGGATGTGTGCATGGATGGATGTGTGTGTCCGTGGATGCGTGCGTGTGTGGATATATGCATGGACATTGCATGAATAGATGTGTGTGTGCATCCGTGGATGTGTGCGTGGATGTGTGCATGGACATTGCATGGATAGATGTGTGCGTGCGTCCGTGGATGTGTGCATGGATATTGCATGGATGGATATGTGCGTCCGTGGATGCGTGCGTGTGTTGATGTGTGCATGGATGGATGTGTGCGTGCGTGGATGTGTGCATGGATGGATCTGTGCATCCGTGGATATGTGCGTCCGTGGATGCGTGCATGTGTGGATGTATGCATGGACATTGCATGTATAGATGCGTGCGTCTGTGGATGTGTGCATGGATATTGCATGAATGGATGTGTGCGTCCGTGGATGTCAGCGTGTGTGGATGTGTGCGTGGATGTCAGTGTGCGTGCGTGGATGTGTGCATGCGTGGATGTCAGCGTGTGTGCGTGGATGTCCGTGTACGTGCGTGGATGTGTGCGTGCATGGATGATGGGTGCATAGGTGGATGGATGGGTGCAACAAGAGATCAAGTGTCCTCTTGTTGTAGTCTCTGGGATCATAGTCATGGTGCACTGTATGACAGATCATTATCATACAGTGCACCATAATTCTGACCCCAGAGACTGTAGGAAGAGGACACTTGATCCCTTGCTGCAGTCTCTGGATTGAGCAGAGGTGATCGAGCGTCGTGGGACCTTCGTTGTGGACTATGTCAGAGGCGATCGAGCATCGTGGGACCTTCGTTGTGGACTACGTCGGATCTTTATAATAAAGATGGAGTCCGAATTTTGTTTGTGTTATTTTTTTCAAATAAAAAGATTTTTCTCTGTGTGTATTTTCTGACTATTTACGAGAGATTCCTAATGGCGGGTCTAACATTGGCCCTATATTATGAATCTCGGGCTTAGTGCCAGCTGCCAATAAAAAGCTGGCATTAACCCCTTTATTACCCAGTTTGCCACCGGCACCAGGGCAACTGGAAGAGTCTGGGTACAGCGCCAGAAAATGGCGCTTCAATGAATGCGCCATTTTCTGGGGCGGCTGCGGGCTGCAATTCGCAGCATGGGTGGCCCAGAACGCTTGGGCTTCTCCATGCTGCAGATTCCAGCCCCCAGCTGCCTAGTTGTACCTGGCTGGACCAAAAATATGGCGGAGCCCCACGTAATTTTTTTTCTAGAATAAGTTCTAGAAATTAAAAAAAAAAAAATGGGCTTCGCTGTATTTTTGGTTCCAGCCAGGTATGACGAGGTAGCTGGGGGTGGGTGGCAGTCCGTAGCTGCCAAGTTGTACCTGGCTGGACCAAAAATATGGCGGAGCCCTATGTCATTTTTTTTCTAGAAATAATTCTAGAAATAAAAAAAAAATAGGCTTCGCTGTATTTTTGGTTCCAGCCAGGTTTGACGAGGCAGCTGGGGGCTGGTGGCAGTCCGTAGCTGCCAAGTTGTACCTGGCTGGACCAAAAATATGGCGGAGCCCTATGTCATTTTTTTTTTAGAAATAATTCTAGAAATAAAAAAAAAATAGGCTTCGCTGTATTTTTGGTTGCCAGCCAGGTACAACTTGGCAGCTAGGGGGCTGGAATCCTCAGCATGGAGAGACCCAAATGTTTTGGGTCCCCTATGCTGCGAATTGCAACTACTAGACTAGTATGCTTTTTCACAAAAAGTTTCTTTGGCAATTTGTTGGGCAATTTCTCCTGAGTACACCGATACCTCATATGTGGTCATAAACCACTGTTTGGGCGCACGGCAGGGGTCAGAAGGGAAGGAGCGCAATTTCACTTTTTGAATGTAAAATTAGCTCCAAAATTCAAATTGTGCTCCTTCCATTCTGAGCCCTGCCGTGCGCCCAAACAGTGGTTTATGACCACATATGAGGTATCGATGTACTCGGGAGAATTTGCACAACACATTTTAAGATCCATTTTATCCTGTTGCCCATGTGAAAATGAAAGAATTGAGGCTAAAAGAACATTTTTGATAAAAAAAATTAAAATATCCATTTTTTGTTTCCACTTTGCTTTAGTTCCTGTGAAGCACCTGAAGGGTTAATAATCTTCTTGAATGTAGTTTTGAGTAGCTTGAGGGGTGCAGTTTTTGGAATAATGTCACTTTTGGGTGTTTTCTGTCATGTACACCCCTCAAAAGGACTTCAAATGTGATGTGGTCACTAAAAAAAATGGTTTTGTAAATTTTGGTTGAAAAATGAAAAATTGCTCATGAACTTTGAACCCTTATAACGTCCTACCAAAACATTTTTTTTTTCCAAAATTGTGCTGATGTGAAGTAGACATGTGGGAAATATTATTTAATAACTTTTTTCTGTCACATATCTCTCTTGTGTATCAGAAAAAAAAATAAAAAATGTGAAAATTGTGAAATTTTCAAAATTTTTGCCATATTTTAGATTTTTTCACAAATAAACGCAAAAATTATCGACTTAAATTTAATACTAGCATGAAGCCCAATATGTAACGAAAAAACAATCTCAGAATCGCTAGGATCGGTTGAAGCGTTCCCGACTTATAACCTCATAAAGGGACACTGGTCAGAATTGCAAAAAAGGCCAAGGTCTTTAGGGTCAAAATAGGCTGGGTCCTGAAGGGGTTAATTATTTGGGTGGCAGCTACCAGCAAAAGTATTCTGCATTTGTGGGCACATGACGCAACCCCTTGATTAAATCAAATTTCTTCTAAGGTAACATATTTGTTTAAAATGGATTGGATTGAGTTCATACTCCATAAATAAAGTCATATAGAATGTTTTTTCCTCACATGGTCCTCCTTTATTGATCTGCAGCCACTATCGGTGCTGCAAGCATTACATGGTTGCTTTCAATTCTCCAATTGGTATATGAGAGAGCTTATATCTGGTAACACACCTATTAGGCTTACCTGATTAAACCCCAGACGTGCCTGGGGAGGGGTGGGGGGTTGGGTGGAGTTGGGGAGGCAGACTGTTAGGGTACGGACATTCGTGGCGTGAAACTCGGACGACTGCAACACGAGTTAAAAATAAATAAATAAATATCATTGCAGTCTGACCAATGTTATTTAATGTCTGAGAGCACATTTGCGAGTGTCGGTCGTTTTTTTTTCTCATCCGATTCACAGATGACGAGTCAGTCGCAACATGCTGCGATAGTATGCGAGTCACGGACGAGGCTCGCCAATGCAATTCTATGGGTCCGACAAAAATCACGAATCGCAGTAGGACCATCCGACTCGGATCCGATTTTTAATCCTGTAGCTTACAACAATTGTAAAAAAATGTTCCTGTAAATGATTATACAGTAATAGCTGCTGAGAAAAAAAAAACAGATTGCACTCGGACAGCAACAGCACTCAGATGCGATCTGAGAAAAATATCAGACAGTCGCATCGCAGTGGGATGTAAAATGAACCAAAATTCGGATAACACTTGTCTGACTCTCGGATACGTGAATCTGATCGTTTTTCCACTTGCCAGTGTGTTTCCAGCCTTATATTGAATAACTGTTTTCTTTTGAGCCTTTCAAACTACACTTTCTGGATAATGTTATGTCTTTCTGTGTCTCTATATGCTATTTATCTTCCTGATTCTTATTTTGTTTGGAGACTGTAATAAATAAATATTAAGCTCCGAAACGTGTCGAGAAGTAGGAAATAAACACCGTTATAGATCACTTCATGGTCTTCATTTGTATACAGCAGTGCGGATTGTGAAATACTGTCATCTGCATGCCTGCTGGCCTCCCAGGGTTCTCACTACTTCTCCTGTCACTGGATGCAGAAGAAGGCCCTGCCTCTCCAGTCTGCGTCTCCCAGGTCTCCTCTACTGGATGGTCCCTCTGTCTGCGACAAGAGAAGCAGTGAGAACCCGGGAAAGTCAGCAGGCATGCTGATGAGGCAGCGAGGGAATGCTGAGTTGATCCACATAGGAGCCTGACATTGTGCAATATCAAAAATATAAACCCCGGCACACAATATGTGAATAAGAAAGTTCAAAGACACATCAAACGGTGTTGGAGCGTAACTGTAATTTATTCTCTCGCAGCTGAGCACAACGTAAAAGTATACAGTGTGACGTTTCGGCTAACATAGCCTTCCTCAGACACTGATGATATACTAGATCAGAGTGAATAAATGACAAAGAAAAACATGTCAAAAACATTGTGTACATATTATTGACAATATTACATGGTATACAAGAGAAAACAGTTGCATCCAATTGAAACTAGGATTGTAATAGAGTGAAAAAATCAAAAACATAGTAAAGCCGAACTCATCGTACCAAAATGCGTAAGTGCTTATACATGGGGCTGCAACATGAATGAGGGAATCAAACGCAAGAAATCTGTGTGTAGAAAAAGACAATTATTAATCCATAATTGTACATGCACATCTAGACATATCTTGTCTCTGAAGGACCAAATATGGGAGGTGTAACCCGAATACGACTAACGTATATGGGTATATATATCTATATATATATATTTTATTAAATGAGAAAAATGGAAATAAAAATGAGGCAAAAAGCTGGGGGAAAAAAACTCAAGCACCAGGCTTACCCAGGGGCACCTGGTAGGGTCAGAACCTATGGTCGCGAGTAGTAGTTGTCAGAGGAACCCAATGGTATATTTATGATAACTGTGTAGATCAGCGACGGGCTCTGTTAACAATTGTGGTCATAGAAGAACTGAGTAAAGAAATATAAACCAGACAATAGAGTAAACACATGACCTCAAAAGGGCTCATAAAGCGAAAAAAGAAAAAACCTGAGGTAGATTGATTACCTGTAACATATGTTCAATTGTGACAGTATCTTACGGGTCTAAATGCCCTTAGGGGGTCCGGCAGAGGGTCTGGAGTCAAAAGGGTAAATAAACACCACAAAGTGCGGTATCACATGAGCATGTGAATACTACAGTATACAGTTATTATAAGACACTGTTATTTGTGATCAAAAGCAAACCTTATATAATGGGCAGTTTCACCAAAGTATCTAATGAATACTCCCACTACCAGAACCACCTAGGGCAAGGTACAGAAAGATGTTATGAGCATACTACAAGTAAACACTGTCATCATTCAATTATCCCACCATATAACATACTAGTGCAGTACTACCTTATTGAGCAGCAAACACAGATTACTGGCTCCTATCTGTGCCCCAAGAGTGGTGTGAAATAAGAGGAATTAATGGCCTGGAAACAAAGCAAAGACAGTGAATAACTGCTGGACTGGGATATACAGCCCAACAGAGTCTGGTACCTGTGATACAGCAGCCTGCAGCTGCTGGGGAGGTGGGGGAGTGCTGCTTACAGTCCTGTGCTTTAAGTAGTGTGCAGACAGGTGATGTGCATTACTGACTAGTGTGCAGATCGCCTCCTGCTTCCTGCCACTGGAACGCAGGAAGAGATCTGAAGTTCCACTTCAGATCTCTTCCTGCGTTCCAGTGGCAGGAAGCAGGAGGCGATCTGCACACTAGTCAGTAATGCACATCACCTGTCTGCACACTACTTAAAGCACAGGACTGTAAGCAGCACTCCCCCACCTCCCCAGCACGCTGCAGGCTGCTGTATCACAGGTACCAGACTCTGTTGGGCTGTATATCCCAGTCCAGCAGTTATTCACTGTCTTTGCTTTGTTTCCAGGCCATTAATTCCTCTTATTTCACACCACTCTTGGGGCACAGATAGGAGCCAGTAATCTGTGTTTGCTGCTCAATAAGGTAGTACTGCACTAGTATGTTATATGGTGGGATAATTGAATGATGACAGTGTTTACTTGTAGTATGCTCATAACATCTTTCTGTACCTTGCCCTAGGTGGTTCTGGTAGTGGGAGTATTCATTAGATACTTTGGTGAAACTGCCCATTATATAAGGTTTGCTTTTGATCACAAATAACAGTGTCTTATAATAACTGTATACTGTAGTATTCACATGCTCATGTGATACCGCACTTTGTGGTGTTTATTTACCCTTTTGACTCCAGACCCTCTGCCGGACCCCCTAAGGGCATTTAGACCCGTAAGATACTGTCACAATTGAACATATGTTACAGGTAATCAATCTACCTCAGGTTTTTTCTTTTTTCGCTTTATGAGCCCTTTTGAGGTCATGTGTTTACTCTATTGTCTGGTTTATATTTCTTTACTCAGTTCTTCTATGACCACAATTGTTAACAGAGCCCGTCGCTGATCTACACAGTTATCATAAATATACCATTGGGTTCCTCTGACAACTACTACTCGCGACCATAGGTTCTGACCCTACCAGGTGCCCCTGGGTAAGCCTGGTGCTTGAGTTTTTTTCCCCCAGCTTTTTGCCTCATTTTTATTTCCATTTTTCTCATTTAATAAAATATATATATATAGATATATATACCCATATACGTTAGTCGTATTCGGGTTACACCTCCCATATTTGGTCCTTCAGAGACAAGATATGTCTAGATGTGCATGTACAATTATGGATTAATAATTGTCTTTTTCTACACACAGATTTCTTGCGTTTGATTCCCTCATTCATGTTGCAGCCCCATGTATAAGCACTTACGCATTTTGGTACGATGAGTTCGGCTTTACTATGTTTTTGATTTTTTCACTCTATTACAATCCTAGTTTCAATTGGATGCAACTGTTTTCTCTTGTATACCATGTAATATTGTCAATAATATGTACACAATGTTTTTGACATGTTTTTCTTTGTCATTTATTCACTCTGATCTAGTATATCATCAGTGTCTGAGGAAGGCTATGTTAGCCGAAACGTCACACTGTATACTTTTACGTTGTGCTCAGCTGCGAGAGAATAAATTACAGTTACGCTCCAACACCGTTTGATGTGTCTTTGAACTTTCTTATTCACATATTGTGTGCCGGGGTTTATATTTTTGATATTGGACTATTTTTCCCCAAGGCACCGATAATACAGGGTAGCCGGGCCTACTTTATTAATTGACATTGTGCAATGACCATGCACAAAGTCAGGTAACCTGGGGATGGTATATAGTGACAGGGAGGGAGGGAGGGAGAGGGGAAGAAGAGAGGGAGGGGAGGGTTTGAATTAGAGCAAAAAAAAAAAACTATGTTACAATCATTTCAGAGAAAACAGTTATCAAACACCATGAAACAAGTGCAGCAGCAAATTAACATAACTGCAGCACAGCATCACTACGAGGGGTTTAAAAATCCAAAAAGACAATGTGTCACGATTTGCGCTGCTGTATATAAATGAAGATGAAGAAGTGATCTATAATGGTGTTTATTTCATACTTGTCAACACGTTTCAGACCTATTCTTGCTCCTTCCTCAGGAATACACCATGTCATAGTGTATTCCTGAGGAAGGAGTAAGGATAGCTCCGAAACGTGTCGAGAAGTAGGAAATAAACACCGTTATAGATCACTTCATGGTCTTCATTTGTATACAGCAGTGCGGATTGTGAAATACTGTCTTTTTGGATCTCTGTATCTCCACCATTGCACTCATGAGAAGGGATTCTGAGAGTGAGTGTAGATTGATGTGTTATAGGTTTCGGCGGGGGTGATCGAGTTTGCGGAGAGAGGGTGGCGTAGTAGGGGAGGTGAGTGAGAAGGTCAGCAGATTGTGGTCGGACAGGGGGAGGGTTGAGTTTGTGAGGTTAGTGAGGGAGCAAAGACGGGTAAAGATGAGGTCCAGAGTGTGGCCATCTTTGTGGGTGGCAGAGGAGGACCATTGGGAGAGCCCAAAGGAGGAGGTCAGGGAGAGAAGTTGAGAGGTGGTTGGGTGGGCGGTGTCGATGGGAATATTGAAGTCGCCCATAATAATTGTGGGGATGTCAGCAGAGAGTAAATGAAGTAGCCAGGTGGTGAAGTGGTCAAGGAAGGTGGGGATGGATCCAGGGGGCGGTAGATGACGGCCAGCTGAAGGTTACAGGGGAGAAGATGCAACAGAGTGGGCCTCGAAGAAGGTGAGAGTAGCAGAGGGAGGCAGTGGAATTGGGGCGAAGGAGCAGGTGTTGGACAGGAGTATGCTGACACCTCCGCCATGTTTATTGGAGGGGCGGGGGTGTGTGGGAAAGACTGAATCCGCCATACGATAGTGCAGGAGGGGAGGCTGTGTTGGAGTGGGTGAGCTAGGTCTCTGTGATGCCAAGGAATGAGGGTTTTTTTAGAGATAAAGAGTTTGTGGATGTATGGGAGTTTATTACAGACTGAGCGGGCATTCCAGAGTGTGCCAGGCAGGGAGATTAGGAGAGCAGGGGCTGGGGGGATGGGTCGAAGGTTAGTGAGGTTACGAGAGTTGGTGATGGGTCGTGGGGGTGGGTTGTAGGTGACTGTGGGGATGTGGTGTGGGGGGCCCGGGATTAGGGGAAATGTCGCCAGCGAGCAGGAGGAGCAAGGAGAAGATTAGCAGGTGGGAGCAGGAGCGTTTACGCTGTGGGCGTATTCATGTTATTCATCAAGACGTTTCGCAGATGATTCCTTTGCTGAATTTTGCAATCATGAAATTGAACCAGGCTGCAAGCCCAGCTCTATACCATATTGCAATATGTGTAAGGTGTGACCTGAATAGGTCTATGGAGCGTATTACCCCTATTTCTCTGGCTTAGAATAAATGTCCTGAAAAATGCATCGTACACCAACCACCAAAATTTTTGTCTAAATTTAAGGGAAATGACAATTTATGAAAAGCGAGACAATCATCTCATTTCGGCCCCTGGACAACCCAGGGATATTCTTCTGCCACCAACAGTCAGTTTAAATTGCTATCGAATAATTATCCCCTATTTAAAGCGAACCTGACACCCCCCCCCGGGCATCAAAAGCTATAATAGCTACCTTCTGCAGCACTAAGGCTGCATTCTGAGAAGGTGGCTATAGGCTTTTGATGCCCTTTATACTATGAAATATGTAGTTAGGTAAATGCTTACACTTCTGAAGACCAAAGACCGGGAGGCGGGGTTTCACGCTCCTCTGACCCGCCCCCTCTTGTCAGTCATGGTGCTCGCCTGCTGCTGCCTCCCCTGACTGTGTAAAATGAACGCGCGTCTCCGTTCTCCTGTATGGAGCCGCGCATGCGCTGTGCGCCCGGTGTCCAGGAAGTCGTCGGCAGCGCGCACAGCGCATGCACGGCTCCATACAGGAGAACGGAGACGCGCGTTCATTTTACACAGTCAGGGGAGGCAGCAGCAGGCGAGCACCATGACTGACAAGAGGGGGCGGGTCAGAGCAGCGTGAAACCCCGCCTCCCGGTCTTTGGTCTTCAGAAGTGTGAGCATTTACCTAACTACATATTTCATAGTATAAAGGGCATCAAAAGCCTATAGCCACCTTCTCAGAATGCAGCCTTAGTGCTGCAGAAGGTGGCTATTTTAGCTTTTGATGCCCGGGGGGGTGACAGGTTCGCTTTAAGTAACAATTTGGAACTACACACATATAATGAAGAGGGAAAATTGAACACTGTGCTGGGACAAAAAAAGTGTACGTGGTTGCTAAATGTTTGTTGTGTATGTTCAAATGCATGTTCTAGGCAGGAGGCATCACAACTTCTTCCTGCACAGCATACTGTGACAGACATAACATAGGGGGAAGTGGCAATTCTTTCACACTCGGAGACAGTTTTTTTTCCCCAATCCAACCACTTATTGGTGTGCTGCCTATGTCAGCAGTATTTGTGTATGCTAACAGAGGTATGTAGAATTTCAGGTTTTAGAGGGATGTGTGGTTAGACTTTTCTAACAAGCAGCATATATATATACAGCAACAGGAACAGGAGGGGATGGTACCCTGTCCGCGAGGGCTCACAGTCTATGGGGGACAGGGGGTATACAGTAGGAGGGGGAGTAGGGCCAAAACATGAGACAGTGCAGTGGACTGGGTTTCATTGCAGGCTGTAGGCTTGTCAGAACAGGTGGGTCTTCAGGTTTCTTTTGAAGGATCCCAGGGTAGACGAGTGCATGATGAGTTGGGGAAGAGAGTTTCAGAGGATAGCAGATGCGCGGGGAATATCTTGTATGCAGTTGTGAGAGGAGGAAATGAGAAGGGAATAGAGAATATAGGTGAATCTAGTGGAAATGTAGAGTCCCTGTGGGTAGAGAGATAAGGGGAGGGGGAAAAAATAATAAATTACTGTTAGGAGTTTGCTATAAGTCTCCAACAATAATAGAAGTGGAGGAGAATATACTCATAAAGCAAATAGATAAAGCAGCGACTCAGGGAAAAGTCATTATTTTCAAGTATCCTTTAATAAGATGTGTAGTAGAGGGCTACAAGGACACTAAACTTCAGGAAGGCAAATTTCCAACGGTTGAGAAATGATCTTAGTGCAATAAACTGTGACGATGTCCTGAGCCATAAAAGTACACAAAGCAAATGGGAGACGTTTATTAGCATCCTAAATAGGGCCTGTGCAGAATATATATCCTTTGGGAATAAGCATTCTAGAAATAGGAGGAAACCACTATGGCTAAAAAAAGCGGTAAGAGGCGCAATAAGTGACAAAAAGAAAGCATTTAGGGAATTAAAGCAAGTAGGTAGTGATGAAGCGTTAAATACAGAAGATGAAATAACATTTGTAAAAAGCAAATCAAGTCAGCAAAGATTGAGACAGAGAGACTCATTGCCAGAGAAAGTAAAAATAATTCCAAAATATTTTTTACCTACATAAATAGTAAGAAACTAAAAATGATTGTGTTGGCCCCTTTAAAAATAATCTGGGGGGGGGGTAGGGCCTGGCTTGGACATGGAGCCGTGAGGACACGTTCCTGAAGAGCTCCAGTGTCCACTGGCATTATCAGCCTGTAATCAGCCCATCGTAACCCGCAGGCGACCTGAAATGAAAGGGAAAACCGGGCTGACATCCCAGGCGCCCAGGGAGACCGGCCTGAGCTCCAGGGGAGCGGACATTACCAGGTATATGTCGGTGCCCAGCAGCACATGCAGGAAATCAGGGTCTGCAGCAATGGTGCCTGAGAGAGACGCTCCCGCCCGGCCCACAGCACAGGGAAGAGGAGCGATCCTGTCTGCAGCGCCGACACGCCGCCTTACTGCCTCTGCTCTCAAAGGTGCGGATGGCAGGAAGACACAGGACCCAGCAAAGATGGAAGAGCGGGAAATCGTGTCATTGGGAGTCGATGAAGCATATGGAGCGGGTGAGATGTTAGCAAGCCCATCTCCCTCCCCCTCTTCTCCTCACCCCGGTCATTGTGCGCAGGACGCAGTTCCCCTGGATTCCATCCCTCATATTGTGGTGTCTGCCCCCCAGCCTCCAGACTGTGTGCATTCTCTTTGCCTGACAGGGGTTGTGTCTGGGGATATGGAGAGGGACTGGGGCCACAGGGCGGATTACAGTGCCCCCCTCCCCCTGCACAGGGAGGTAACCTGACTCTTGAGCCCATAGATGCAGCAGACATTAGAGCACGACTGAGCACTATGCCCACCAAGATGGACATGGAGCACTACATTCAACGGCTGGAGGCAGTTTGCATGGGGGAGATAGGCACTCTGAAGGAGGACGTGTCTGTTATTCAATCCAATGTTAGCACCATTGAGGCCACCGTGGAGAAGCTTTCCTCCCAGGTTAAAGCTCAGCAGCAGCTTCTTGATCTTCACACCGGAACTTTTGATTTATTGCTGGACATGATGGAGGATGCTGAAAATAGGAATCGACGCAATAACATCAGAATCCGTGGCTTGCCAGAATCGGTAGAGCCACAAGACCTGGTTTCCGCCCTCCATCGTATCTTTAACTCTTTGCTGGATAGAGAAGCAGACATGCACATAGAAATTGATAGAGCCCATCGATCCCTGGGCCCTAGGAGCCCTGACGCAGTCAAGCCGAGGGATGTCATCTGCCGCATTCATTATTTCCGTATTAAGGACAATATTATGCTCCATGCTCGGGGCCATGACTCTATAGAATTCAACGGGGCAGAGATTATGCTCCTGGCTGACCTATCCCGCATCACCTTGGCTAAGCGACATGCGCTTTGCCCTTTGCTGGAAGCCCTCAAAGATAGACATATTCCGTATGACTGGGGATACCTTTTCCAGCTGGAACATGACCATATTGAGATCACCAGCGGACTTACGGGACTTTACAGCTGCATTGAACCTGCCGCTGGTGGAGCTGGGCGAGTGGCCTCAGCTCTCCACATTTGCCTTGAGAGGACCGAGTCGTGTGGGGGTCCCCCGGGTGACTCGCCGGGCTAGAGGAGGAGGATCAGGCGACGTCTGCACGGATCCCCTGTCCGCTCCGGGGACGTCTGAAGGCCATTTCTCTTTTTTTTTTTTCTGGTTTATTGCCTAATTGCTCGGCTGCGGAGTTTCCCATTTGTTTGGGTGACATAATGTTTGTCTCCTTTTGAGGGTTTGGCGTCTGGTCTTCGACTGTGTGTTGAGGTGGTCCCCACGTGAGAGCCTGTGCGATTGGTATTAGTTCCCGGTTGTATGTGTGCGTGCACCCGGTTTAGATTGCTCTCACTGGGGATCACCCCTCCTTCCACTTTCTATTAATGTTGTATTGATAACATAGTAGTCACTTGGTATGGCCCTGGTGGCCCTGTGTTCAACCATCCCCCACGTTAGGACGTGTCGACGACACGGTTGTTCAGAGCCTTTTCTGACCTGTCTAGTTCCTGTTGAGCCTGGCGGTTTAGAACCTCTGGGTTCCTCAGGCGGATTACTATCCTCCATCTGATTGTACTTTTTCAACGTTTTTCCTATTTTTTGTCCTTTCCCCTGTTACTTCCTCTTATCGCTCTTCTCCCCGCTTTTTCTACCTTCCTTCCCTCCTCCCTCTTCCTTGATCTACACCACTTCCCCTCTCTCTTTTGATCCGGCTGTGGGGTGAGACTCGGGAGTACATATGGCGACTCTTCAGCTATGTTCCCTGAATGCCAGGGGCTTTAATGTCCCTGAAAAACGTTCTAAAATTCTATATCAGATGCATAAGAAATGGGTTGAAATTCTCCTCCTCCAGGAGACACATTTTCGATCGAGTAAAATCCCCTAAATCTTAGGTATTACTCACAATGGTTTCATGCCAGCAACCCGGAGTCCAAAGTCTAGGGGGGTCAGTATTGCTCTTCACAAATCCCTGCGGGCTCAGGTGCTGGCCTCGGAGGTTGACCCGAACGGCAGATACCTGTTTATTAAGCTTAAAATTGCCAACGACACTTTCACGGTGGCCAATTTCTACCTTCCTAACAGGGACCAGGCCCATACGTGTAAGCGATATCTTCGCGTGCTCTCGGCCTTTGCAGAGGGGTACGTGGTGGCGGGTGGGGATTTCAACATAGTGTTAGACCATGCCCTTGATTCCTCATCTGGTGGGTTGGTGGTGCCTCCTTCACAGTTGGAGAGCCTGAAACGCATGCTGGTGTCTTTGCGGATGGTGGATGTGTGGCGTGTTATGCACCCTTTAGACAGAGACTACACCTTTTTCTCTACAGTCCACAATTCCTATAGCCGGATCGATTACTTTCTGGTGAGTCATGAACTCCTGTCCTGAGAACCACGAGCAACCATTGAGGTGTCGGTCTGTTCGGATCACGCTCCGGTGATGCTGTCCCTCCGACTTCCGGGCATGTACAGGAAAGAGTGGACCTGGTCTCTGCATCCGGGCCTACTGAGAGAACCTTCTTGTCTGGAGGCGGTACGGACAGCGATCTCAGATTTTTCTGGCATACATAGCACCGACCCTACGGCTCTTCCCTATCAGTGGGAGGCGTTGAAGGGGGTTATTAGGGGAGTGCTTATTCAACACAGAGCCCGTCTGAAAAAAGTCAGAACTGAGGCTATTGCCGGACTGTTGACCCGGATCCAGACCTTAAAGACTGCTTATAAACAAACGGGAGACGCACAGGTGATGGTCGATCTCCCACGGGCCAAGACGGACTTGACTGGGTTGCTTGACACTAAGTTGGCGAGGCAGAGAGATCGTTTCCGCTGCTACTTATACGAATATTCTAACAAGCCGGGAAGGGCGCTTGCGAGATTCCTGCATCCAAGGGCCCCCACCACATACATCCCTAACATAAAAGTAGGCTCCGGTGTTGTGGCTCACTCCCCCGAGGAGATAGTAGACTCCTTTCGACACTATTATGACTCCCTATATAATCTCAGAGGTCCTCTAGCGAACATGCCCGATGGGGAGTTTCGGGCGAGAGTGGAGGAGTATGTTCGGGAGACACCGGAGGTCGAGGCGGAGGCGTTGGAAAGTCCCTTGACGGAGAAGGAGATCTCTGACACTGTTAAATCTATGGCGAATGGTAAGAGCCCCGGACTGGATGGCTTTCCGGCACATTTTTATAAGCTATTCATAGACTTTCTGTCACCTTTTATAACTAAATTATTTAATTCCATCTCGGCGACCTGCCCCTTTGACCCTAGACGCTACTGGCCACAATAGTGGTCATCCCTAAACCAGACAAGGACCCTGGATTGTGTGCCAATTACAGACCCATATCCCTTGCTTACGTGAAGATTTTTGCCAAGATCATAGCGAGCAGACTGGGTCCGGCTCTCACGAAGGCTATACACAATAACCAGGTGGGCTTTGTGCAGCACAGAGAGGCCAGGGACAATACGGTTAAGACCTTGCTCCTTACCTCCTACATGCGCTCAGGTAGGATCCCGGCCTGCTTGCTATCCATTGACGCAGAAAAGGCGTTTGACCGCTTGGTTTGGCCTTTTCTCCGGGCTTCTTTAGAACAACTAGGGCTTGGGACCGGTTTGTTGGTAAAGATCCTTGCTCTGTACAGTGGCCCGACAGCTCGCCTTAAAATAAATGGTGTTCTCTCGACCCCCTTCTCGATACGCAATGGCACCAGGCAGGGCTGCCCTTTGTCTCCTCTCCTCTATGTTATTGCCATGGAGTATCTGGCGGTGGCACTCCGCGCCTCGCCCGATATTGAGAGTGTGCGGATTGGACAGCATGAATTCAAACTCTCATTATACGCAGATGACTTGCTTCTTTATGTTACCAACCCGCTAATAGCCTTCCCAGTGCTCATCAGGGAATTTCGGAGGTTTGGAGAGGTCTGCCTGGTGCCTTGGTAGCGCAGCTCCAGGAGTCCTTTTCCTTCAAGTGGAAGACCTCTGCGCTGAAGTACTTGGGGGTCTTGCTCTCAGCAGACCTGAATGATTTATATGAATTGAACTATGCCCCACTTTTGAGGAGAACGGTCTTGGACCTGGCGAAATACAATAGACCTCAGTTGTCCTGGTGTGGGCGAATGAGTGTCATTAAAATGGATGTGTTGCCCCGGTATTTATATCTTTTTCAAACCACCCCGATTTCCGTCCCGGATAGCTTTTTCCAACGCTTGCAATCGGCCATTAATGCCTTTGTTTGGGGAGCTAAGAGACCTCGGACTAGGTTCTCGGTTTTGACTCGGCCAAAGGGTGAGGGAGGGGCGGGGCTCCCTGACTTTAAGAAATATTACCACGCAGTCTTGCTTTCCAGATTGGTGGATTGGAGGCTCAGCATAGTCCATAAACAATGGGTGGCTCTGGAAGACATGCTTTCCCCCACACCCTTTTACCATTTGCCCTGGCTGGACAGGACCTCTCGACCCCCCAGTGACGCGACTATCCCCACTCACCCTGACGGTTATACGACGTTGGGACATCATTAACCGAAAACTTCAGTTGACTACTACCCCGAGTAGGCTGAGTCCTTTGTTCACCAATCCTGCATTTCCTCCTGTACTAACTAGAGCAACCTTTTTGTGTTGGTCGGCACGGGACCGGGTTTGTCTGGGACGGGTTGTGTCTGAGCTTGTGGGGCTCTCTGGCGTGGAGGGGCCCCGAGACCAGGCAGGCGGAGTCGTGCTCCCCTGGATAGAATTTGTTCAATTGCGAGATTTCCTTTCTAGGATTCCCATGGGGGTTCTGACACCATTTGAGATCCTAATGCTCTCAGCTGAGGGCCCTGCTCACACGGTATCCCTGGTGTATGCCCTGGTCCTGACCGGTCAGGAATCTGGCCCCCTCGGCTACCTGAGGGCTTGGGAGGAAGACCTGCAAACCACATTTTCCGTCCTGGATTGTCAGAAAATTTTCATACTCACTCATAAGATGTCAGTCTCTTGCTCTGCACAAGAACGTAACTACAAGATCCTGACACGATGGTATCGCTGCCCCACCATCCTCCACAGAATTGACGCTGGAATTCCGGACACCTGTTGGAGATGTGGGAGAGAGAGGGGCTCCATGCTCCATATTTGGTGGTCTTGCGGTCTCCTTCAGCCTTTTTGGTGCTCGGTCTTCGAGGCCTTTCGTCTTATGTCTGGGGTACACCATGTACCGACCCCCAGATGGCCTTTTTGTCCCTAATACCAGACAGCCCCGGACCGGTTTTTGGCCCCCTATTAGCCTATGGGGCCAGATGGAGCCGGATGGCAGCTCTCTGCCATCCGGTTTCATCATTGCGGTGGAGAATATAGATTATTCTCTCCGGTCACAAAAATGTTGCTTGCAACATTTTTGTGTCTGGGGAGAAATATCTCTCCAATTTGCCGGATCCTGGAATCGCCCGGATTCTCCCGGATCCTACCGGGAGGATCCGGGAACCGGACACCTGCGGCTGCACGCCGCTGTTCTTTCAGGACCGCGGCTAGCTCCCTGCCAGCCGCGGTCCTGAATCATTAGCAGCTGCAGCTGCGTCCGGCTGCACACATTTGGCCCTCCGGTTCTGTATGCTGAACCGGTCTGGGGCTCTCAGGTTCATCCCGGACAGCCCCAGACCGGATCACACCATGGTGTGAAGCCAGTCTAAGAGATGCTATATTATTATACTATATACTTCCCTGGTGGGATAACTGGCTGGTGTCCATGTTGTAGACTCTTAAGCGAGGCTCCATGGACTTCATCTGCATATATAATTATTATTATTATTTATTTATATAGCGCCATTAGGTTCCATGAGGATGAGGAAGACAAGAACAAGTACACTAAATCTAGGCGATCAGGACGTACAGGTACAGGAGGGGCAGGGACCCTGTCCACGAGGGCTCACAGTCTAAGAGATACTGGAGTATCTGAAGAAAAATAACCTCATGACCCAATATCAACATGGGTTTACGAGGGACCGCTGCTGTCAAACTAATCTGATTGAATTAGCAGAGAGTACAATATCCTTGTCGTCACCTCTGGAGATTGGTGGCTCATGCTCTACAGGGGTGGCACCTGTGCCTTGAACGGATGGGGGTTGGATTGGACGGGGCTCGCCACCATTCTTCATCGTGAGAGCCTTTCTCGAGAGTAGCAGAAACGGGCACGGGCACAGTCCCCGAGTCGCTTTGTCCAGTCCTGTCTTCTGAATAGCAGGGCCTCAGCATATTACGATGCAGGATGAGGGTGCCGCCTCCCCGCTCGCTTCTCACTTCGTACACTGGCCCGTGGGTAGAGATTCTTCTGATCACAATGTTCGGCTCTGGTTTCCAGCGCTTACTCAACTTGTGTCTCGGGTATTTCTCTGCAACTAGCATTCTGTCTCTTGGTAAGAACGGAGCCTCACGTACAGGTTCCTGCTGTGGGTATATCTTTTCTTGCAACCGCTTGGTGACAATTCGATGGATAGTCTCCAGCCGTCGGCGGTGACAATCAACCCAAGAACCTACGCTCTGACTTTCACTGATCTCGGGTGGAGCCAGGTTTAGTTCTTCAATGCGTCTTCCGGCACGTAGCACGTATGGGGCATACCCAGTGGTGGAGTGGACACGGTTATTGTACGCCCATACGTGTTCTGCAAGATAACTGGGCCAGTGACTCTTACGCTCATCCTCCAATGTGCGTAACATTTGTAGGAGGGTCCGGTTAAATCTCTCGCAGGCTCCGTTGCCCTGTGGATGATTAAGGCGTGGTTCTTGACTTTTGCATCCCGTAAATCCTTTGCAGCTCTCTCAGGACACTGCCCTGAAAGCAGGCCCCTTCATCAGAGTGTATTGTTTTAGGGCAGCCGTACACCCGGATAAAGTCATCACTGATGGCTCGAGCAGCTGATTCAGCTGTCTGATCTCTGGTGGGCGTCACCACCGCAAATTTTGAGAAGTGGTCTGTCATCACAAGGCAGAACTGATAGCCCTGGTGCGAATGGCCAATCTTCAGGTAATCTATCATAAGTGCTTCCAACGGCTCTTTGGTGACAATGGTCTGTACTAGTGCTCGCTGTGGGAGAGCTTTATTTAACTCGCAGGAATGACACAGTTTACAGGCCTTCTCCACTGCCCGAACTGCCTGAAGCATCTGAGAACAGTACACTATTCTTTGCAACCACTGGTAAGTCTTGTCCAGCCCAAAATGGGCTCCTCTCTCATGCACTTCTCGGGCCAATGGTACTGCCATTTTCTGGGGTATCACCACTTGCCACCGTACTTCCAGCTCCGTAGCTAGGTGCACCTTCCGATACAGCATCCCTTCTTGCACCGATAGCTTGTCCCACTGGCTGAGAATCTGTAGGGCCGCATGTGACAGCATGGCCCGTGTTTCCTTTCTAGGCTTGCGCTGCCGGATCACCCACTCTTTCACTTGAAGCAGTTCTGGATCAGATGACTGGATCTTCACCCATTCCTCTCTGGTTTGGCCAAGCAGGCGCGATGTTGCGCCTGACGTAATCTCCAGCATACAAGCCTCCACCACGTGGGCGGTGAATTTACTGAAGTCTGGAATTTCGTCTTCCTCTAACTGTTCATCTCTTTCCCCCACTGGGGCTTCTGTGGTAACACGAGAGAGAGCATCCGCATTCTGATTTTCGTGCTTGGAACGGTACTGAACATGATAATTGTATCTGGAGAGTCGTGCCAACCACCTCTGTTCCATTGCTCCCAGTTTGGCGGTGGAGATGTGAGCCAGTGGATTATTATCCGTATAGACTTCAATCTGAGCTCCCGTGAGATATTCAGAGAAACTTTCGGTTATTGTCTATACTAGTGCCAGTAACGCCAGACGAAAAGAACTGTAATTCTCTGGGTTGAGTTTGGCTTCTCGCAATGTCCGACTTCCATATGCAATCACCTGTTCAGTACCGTCCTGTACCTGGGCCAGTACTGCACCCAGACTGTAAAGGCTCGCGTCTGTATACACCCGAAAGGGAAGGTTGTAGTCTGCATAGGCAAGCACAGGGGCGCTGACCAAGGCCTCTTTCAGTTGGTGTAAGGCTTCTGCTTGTCTTGGTCCCAGTGAATTTTCTGTGCCTTTAGTCCTTTCGCAGTTCCTGGGAGCAATTCATGCAAAGGTTCTGCCTCCTTCGCGAAGTCCTTGATAAAGCGACGGTAGTATCCGGCCAGTCCCAGGAAAGCTCGAACTTCCCTCACTGTGCTGGGTGTGGGCCATTGTAGCACTGCTCTCACTTTCCCATCGGATGGCTGCACGCTGGCCTCCGTCACCTTGTGCCCGAGATATTCAATCTCTTTTTGAAAGATCCGGCATTTTTTTGGTTTCAGTTTAAGCTCATGGCCCCGTAACCGTTGAAACACTTGGCCCAGTTGTTCGAGATGTTTTTCGAAGGTTGCAGAGCACACTACGATGTCATCCAGGTAGATTAACGTGGCTTCGAAGTTCATGTCTCCAAGCCAAACGGCATGCGATTGAACTCAAAGAGTCCCATGGGCACAATGAATGCGGTCTTGGCCTTGTCTTTCTCTGCCACAGGGACCTGCCAATATCCGCTCGCTAGATCAAGGGAGGAGAAGTAGCGTGCCTTTCCCAGTGCAGACAGGGACTCCTCTATCCGGGGCAGGGGATAGGAATCATGAACCGTGCACCATTAAGCTTGTGGTAGTCAACACAGAAGCGGGTAGACCCATCCTTTTTCTTGACCAGCACGATTGGGGCAGCGCATGGACTCTGACTTTCTCTTATCACCCCGCTCTTCTGCATCTGTGCCAAGAGCTCTTTCACATCTTGGTAATATTTTGGTGGTATTTGTCTGTACCTTTCTCTGATCGGTGGTGCATCTCCCATGGGTATTTTGTGCTGAATCTTGTCAGTACAGCCGAAATCTTCTGCGTGACGGGAGAACATGGCTTGATTCTCCCAGATGAAGTCTTCTATGGCCTGGGCTTGCTCTGAAGCGAAGGGGGTCAGGTCCACTTCCATCTGTCCTAGGATGATGCGATTGTTCCACTGGTCAGTGGGCTCCTCTCCTCTCTCCACAGAAACAGCCAAAGTCTAGGTCTCCCCTGCCATGGGTTTCAATTCAATCAATTCTGCGCTCGCCACCTCTTCAGGCGCCAGGTAGACATGGGCCAGAACAACTCCCGAGGTCAAGGTGTAGGCCTGTTCACCGGTGTTCACGCAACGGAAAGGGACTCTTCCATTTCTTACTGTTGCTAAAGTGAGAGCCACCAATGGTTCGTCTCCGTTCTCTTCACCGCGGTAAGGTTCCATCAACACCTCCATCCCCTCGAGCATACAATGGGCACCTACTGGCAAGGTGAGTACTGTCTCCCGATTTGGAGGTAGAGTAATTGTTGTCTGTCTTGGGACTCGAACCCTCCCCACTGGGTAGCGGCTCCCACCATTCCTCCACAGCCCTCTGGCACAGATGAGGTGTTGGAAGACCTTTTGAGCGGGCCTTTTAGCAGCAGTCATTTTACAGTAATCACAGCCTTCTTGTTGAAGAGTAACTGCTCTAATTCCTTCAGGATGTTCATGCCTACGATAGCCGGCACTTCTCTGTCATACCGGCCCTCCGTTAACACGATCCTTTTTGGCCTAAGTTCTGACCACAGGCACGTATGTTCATCCACACGACCCCTACAACCTGAATGGGAAGATTATTCGCAGTCCTCAGTTTGATATGTGTCCTTTTGTCAATGGATACAGTTTGTCCAAAGTGTTGATAGAAGAACTGTTCTGGCATGGTGGTCACTTGAGACCCAGTATCCATCAGGCATCTTACTCCTTTCCCTTCAAATTTGGCCGTGATCGTTGGCGTTCTGGCTGCTATATCTTCAGGGCGGTTGTTTTCTCTAAACTCAGTTGGTCCCCCCCCCATGTGCCCGACCATGGAGGGAGGCACTAGTTTAACGGCAGTCTTTCTTGAGACATCCTCCTCTCCGGGCAGTGTCGTGATATATGGTCCCGATTTCCACAGTTCCAGCATTGGTAGTCTCTAGCGGGTCTCGATCGTCTCTGCCCGATCTGTCCCCTCTCTTCTTGATAGGTATACATGCGGGTATCCGGCCGCGGTGCTGTCGTTCTTACTTCTGACGCCGGGACTTGCATATTCTTCAGCAATTCTTGTAGAATGGTAACAGTCTCTTGTAACTGATCCACTTTAGCCTCAAGCTGGCTTGGTTCTCGGTTCCTCTCAGTCGGGACTACCCTATGAGCACAAACTTCTCCCCCGCTTGTGCGCGGGAGACTGCTTCTTCCAGTACTTCCTGAAAAGTTAATTTTTTTTCCACCCTGAGCCATTCATGGAGAGCACTTCTGATCTTGGGGTTATGTAATCCTCTGAGGAATTTATCTCGCAAGATACGGTCAGCGTAACCAGGGGTTTGTGTTAGCTCCGGCCCTGCTGTAAGCATTTGTCTCATTATTCTCTGGAGTGCATTCGCATACTGCGGCAAGCCTTCTTCTTCACCCTGCAGCCGGTAGAACAGTTGTGCCTGCAAGTCACCTGCTTCTGGCTTCCCGCCATACACCCTCTCCAGAATCTTCACCACCTGTTCTAAAGTCTTTCTTTCACTCTCAGGGCGCAATAAAACAGTCTCTTGAGAATGGTCCTCAAGGGCAATGAACAGTATCTCCCCTTGGTTTTCTGCAGTTACTCCTGCTACTTTCAACATGCCCCTCACTCTCTGTGCCCAGTCATGGAGAGGTACATTGTTGCCAGTAAATTTTGATATATGAGTCAGCATAGCACCCAGGGACAGTTGCCTTGCTGGTATTCCCCCATCAGGTTGTATTGGAACATTTCCATCAACAACATCCCTCTGTCCTTCCATTGCTCAGTACCAGCCTGCGTATCCTGCCGACTATGCCAAGTGTAATAGCCCACAGGTGACGGGATACGCAAGGACTGCAGGGAACCACAGAGTGTTAAACAAATGCACTTTTAAAACAACTGGGGGAAAAGTGCGGGAAAGAAGTGGAAGGAGCGGGAAGGTGTGCAATAGTAAATACAATATACATATATAAACTATAGTGACTAGTTTGCCCGGAATGCAAGGTCTCTGAATGTCTTTAAATAACGAAATGCAAAGTCCTTATCGAGCCAAACGCAGAGTCCTTGTTTTATCTCTATTACTTGTATATCGAAATGCAGAGTCTTTTTCTATCTGTCCCTAACTAAAACAGTGCGCGCACTTTACTGCGGGTTTTACTACGAGGTACCTCGTTGCCGTTGGGGCCCGTAATTGGCTGGCAGGAGCCTCTCGAGTTTGGTCCTTGTCCTGGATCTGTGCCTTGCTCGTGCCGTCTGGCTCCTCACTCCACATCCAGTCTCTTTAGGTCTGTGTCTTGGAAAGACGCCGAGCACCACTCTCAGGTACTTAGAATGAATCTAGCGGGGCGGGCTGCGGCCTCTTTCTTGCAGCATACCTGAACACACTCCTCTCTCCAACACACGTGGACGTTGTCTCACCTCTCCTTCAGGAGACCCCACCCATCCATCTCCTGAACTGTACCATGTCACTCTCAGCAGCAGTGGTTTTATGTCTGCTATCCTTTCTTTTGGCAGCAGGTGGCAGTATAACACAAGGAAGAGCCCACAAAACAGTCCTTTAACCATATTTATAAATGTTAACAGGTCTTACAGATGTGTGGTAAACTTTTCTAACGAGCAGCATATATATAAAAATATATATATATATATATATATATATATATATATATATATATATAAAACATATTTTATTTTTCATATTTTTCTTATGTGTAAGGCTGAGACTAGTGATGAGCGAGCGTATTTGTTACTATCTGCTATTCGCACAGTTAGTGCAATTTTCGCATTACTCGTTATTCTGTGACTATTTGTGTACTTACCTTGCTATATTCGGATGTCCCACCCTGCATTTTTGGTGCCTCCTTTGCAGCCACTAAACATGATGGGCTTCTTAACCATCCACAGTAGTGCCGCAGGCATCTTGGTTGTGGCATTACTATGATTAGCTGGCCGCCCAGTGTCCTAGGGTCTATTTAAGCCCTTCCACCACCATTTTGCCAGCATTGCATTCACAGCCAGTGTTGGAAAAGCATAGAAATAGAGATTGCTGAACAACTAGTGGGAGTTTTTAAGCCTCTTCATAACAAAAAAGCCCTTTTCAGGGCTACCTCTAGTGTATACTACGTTATTGTAGAGTAGGTAGGGAAAGATACTTGAACAGGGACAGTTTAAAGGAGCCGCTCAGTAGCTCCCTAACACCCCACAAAAATAGCTCTTTTCAGTGTATTTAGCAAGTTGCTACAACTGCTCACCTGTGTGGGTTGTGAGACGTCACAACTCCCTCATAAACCTGTGACAACTGTAGATGTCAAGCTATACGGTGTGCAGCAGTCCTCCCGCAAGTTGAACAATCCAATGTGTATGGGAGAAGTGGGAATTAAGGACCACGCTCCCGCCTCAAGGAATCCATTGACTCACGTTGTTAGAATCCAGATGGTCGTTTATTACATGTTTCGGGGTAAACCCTTTCCTCAGAGAATACCACACAAAAAGATGTATCTTTTTGTGTGGTATTATCTGAGGAAGGGGTTTACCCCGAAACTCGTAAAAAACCATCATCTGGATTCTAACAATGTGAGTCAATGGATTCCTTGAGGCGGGAGCATGGTCCTTAATTCCCACTTCTCCTATACACATTGTATTGCACAACAACTTCTTGTCTGTTATTATGTTGACCTTCCTAGTTACAGCATTGGTGACAGCATGGTTGATATTGTTTCACACATGGTTATGTAAGTCGTGGACAGCACACCAGCTAAAATAGTGGCGGCTATGAATCGAGTATCGTGGGGCAGTAGTGATGGGCGAGTCCTAAATTACTCGGAATCGCTTGACTCTAGGGAGTCCGAGCCCGGGACTCACTACTCGTTGCGAGTCTAGCGAGTCCAATGTTAATGAATGGGGAAGCGAGTAATAGCGAGTAATGTGCGATTTACAAATCGCAGATGTCTCGGAAAGCGCTCACATTGCCCACTCGCAACAGTTTTTTGCTGCTGTGTCCGTGTCTGTGGTTTTTATCCAAATTATATGATAACAAGAGAACTAGAGACAGGGTTTAATAGGGATATTGTCCCATCCCTGTCTGTAATGTGTGTTTTATAGACACTAGGTGTGGGAGAACACTTTTTTGTTATTTTAACAAATGTTTATTAAAGGTTATATTTTAAAAGTGCACCTTAAGTAAGAAATGTGTCCGTGTTTGTGTAGCAGCACACTAGTCCTTGCAAAATTTATTAAGTGCGCACAAGTAGTCGCACAAGCAGGCTATTTGCAAGTAGGAGAGCAGCAACGCACTGGTCTGCCACAGAGAAAATAAAGCTGAAGGGGTTATTATGACCCAAAATCTATCAGGTGCAAAAAAATAGGAAGTAGTACCTCAGCTAAGCCTCTGACTTCAGCTATTAGGACAGCTGAGTGATGCTGGGTTCACATTTGCATTCCCCTCCGCAGCTTTCTGCAGAGGGGATCCGCAATGTGACCCCAGCGGCCGTGAGCTCCTATCTTTATAATGGGAGCGCACGGTGCTGCGCTTGACCGCGCATGACCGTGCGCACCCATTCACTCCTATATGTGATCTGTGCGCAGGCGGACGCCTGCGCACAAATCACACAGTCTCGTCCGCACCAGGGACGCGACATGTTGCAATCCTAGTGCGGACGAGACTGTGTGATCTGTACGCAGGCATCCGCCTGCGCACAGATCACATATAGGAGTGAATGGGTGCGCACGGTCATGCGCGGTCAAGCGCAGCACCGTGCGCTCCCATTATAACGATAGGAGCTCACGGCCACTGCGGTCACATTGTGGATCCCCTCTGCAGAAGGCTGCGGAGGGGAACGCAAATGTGAACCCAGCATGAGTAAGCTAAGCTATGAGGTCGGTCCTGTGTGTACTGTAAGGCTGCTCCTCCCCGCCTGCCTGCCTACAGTCCTCTACACAGTACTCCTCTGTCCTCCTGGTAGCTCTCGCAAGAGCTGTTTGGGTTAAATATAAGGAATTTTTAAGTTTCCCTACACTGACTGACACTCCCTATGATCTGCTCCAGCATCTACCTCACCCTGCTCTAGGTCAGATCTCACAGGAATGGGGAGAAAATGGCGGTGGCAAGGCTTATATACCGCCTCGTCTCTCATACATGACATAGGCATCACGATGGACAGAAGCCAATCATAGTCCTGCCACAACCAACATGGCTGTGGCATTACTGAATATGATTGGCTAACATGCTTGTCCATCTTCACAAGTTTTCTGACCTAACACGCTAGGCTGTCTCGGAAGCTTTGTCGGAACATAACAGATTCTGTATTCGTGAGTCCCGAATACAGTATACAGGACTCGGATTTGTAGACGCACTCAGACTCGCTCAGACTTGCTGCTGACAGCGGGTATCCGTGAAGCGGTGCGATTGTTTAAACGATTTGAGGAGATTCAAGCTACATAGCGATGTGATATAGCGAGTCTAGCGAGTCAGAAAAAGTAAACTCTGACAAAACTAGGATTGCCATTGACTTGCATTGGACTCGTTACTGTGCGAGTAATCGCTGGGAAACTTGCAGAGTACCGAGTCCTGCGAGTCCCTTACTACTCGCTGAGTAACGAGTCCTAGCGAGTAGACTCGCCCTTCCCTATGGGGCAGCCAAAGGCAAGAAATCGTGTTAACATTCTATTCCTACAAGCCTAAATGTCAACATCTGCACAAATAGCAATTTGGCAATGTGCGATTTTAGTATTTGTGCCTGTGTGTACGTGGCTGGTTATTTATGCTTACTTTCCAAGCTCTCTGCTATGGACAATTTGATGCTTCGCTTGGACAACTAAGTGGAAGAGGGTAATGTTTGCTTTTTTCTTTGCAACCACACCTTGACCTACAGAGACAGATTTGGTACCCTGGTGTGCCGCCCACCTACTGGAGTGCTTGGCTGACATGTGGTTACGTATACTCTCTGCCCTGACCTCTGCTCAGCGTGGTATGGCAGTTGCTACAGATTACAATGTTTTTCTCTGAAGGACTTTCAGTAAAGAAAATTCCAGAAAGTGGCTGAACACATGCCCTGACTTGGGCCACAGTGGGGGTGATATTGGGAACAGTTGATTCAGTTCTCTTTCTGGTCAAACCACTACCTCTTGGCACCTGTATTGGTGTTACGTATCAATCTTCCTCTGAGTTGCTGCGCTAAGTTTACGTGCCAATGGTCCAGGTCAGATCATTAGACTTATCATTGGCCAACTCATTTTCCATGACATCCCCCTTCACAATTTAGATTGTAGGCTGACCTGATGGCAATTGTGTCTCATCATCATCGTCGTCCTAAACATCTGGAGACAGTAAATAAGGATGTGCAAAGTGACTTTCTTCTGGCCGTGAGTCCAAAAATACTTGTGCATCATTTGAATGTAGGGCCGCAAAATGTCATGGAGGTGGAGTAGGAGGAGGAGAGTGAAGCCCAACACTACAATGGGCACTTTGTAAAGTGCTATGGAATAAATATTCCACTATCACAGTGTCAATGAGGGAGGGACCACCCAAGGGTTTAAGTAAGACTAGTCCCTCCAAGTGTATGTTACAAGACCACCTGAGGCCTCTAAGGTGAAAGATCAACATACCTACTGTCAAATTGTATCTGTCATTGTAAAGAGCTGGGTAATAGCTAACTAAAAATTATGTATGTCTGGCAGAAGAGAGGGAAAAGAAAAGAGCACACTGATCTAAATGTAGGTGTATGGTCAGGTCATAGGTAGGTGTGAGTTGCACTCACCTTTGTCAGAGGAATACCACAACTTAATTAATGAAGCTTATGGAAAAAAATATTATAAATAAAAAAGAAAATACAGTTTTGACAAATAGGAATCCTAATACAGTTTCATCTCGGAAGGCGAAAAGACCATGTCTCTTTATACAAAAAGACAAATCCACCATCCCATCCGGTACCATGATGGTGTCCTCACCCCTATTCAGGACATCCAGAAGGCACCATTGCAAGTTACCTTCACCAAAACAATCGAACAAAGCCTCAGACACTCTTCCTTTTTTTTCCCCAGCAACAGCAGCCTGAGAGCCATGTAACACACACAGATATCTGTACAGAGATTGTTCGCAGATCTCTGGTTGCAGTGAAATCTTGGACACATTGTTCCATTTTGTGGCCATATACAAACGTTACAATGTGTCCATGATTTCACCAGAGATCTGCGAACAATCTCTGCACAGATATCTGTGTGTGTGACGTGGCCCGAAGCATAACTACTGACCCGAGGGCCAGTTGCCATCACCGTGGTCCGGGCAGCGGAACTGTCAAAAGTCACTCCAATTCCAACATTCACTCGGCACAACCAATCACTCCATTGCTCCAGACACTTAAACCGCCACACCACTTGTACTCTCAATGGTTACTAGAGATGGGCGAGTCCTAAAAGACTCGGAATCGCAAGACCCCAACGAGTCCGAGTCCAGGACTCGGGACTCGTTGCGAGTCCAGCGAGTCCAATGTTAATGAATAGGGAACCGAGTAATAGCGAATAATGACATTTACAACTCGCTGATGTGTCTCTGAAAGTGTGCGAGTCCAAACTCGCTGGTTTTTCTCTTATTTGGAGGCTTGGAGCCGATGATGCGAGGGAATCGATTCTCCAGCACACACCATGCTTTAAGGAAACAGGAAACGAGTCGCGCTGACAGGCGCACACACAGAGCAATCCATTCATCAGTGCAATCATGGCAGCAGGCCGTGGCACGGTGAACACACTGCGTCTTATTCAACTTGTGGAGGCTCGTCCATTTCTATGGCTCCCTACAGATCCTGACTATGGGGATAAGACCCAAATTAATACAGCCTGGAGAGAGATCGCCCAAGAGATGTTCCCTGCGTTCCATCAGAGTGACCATGAGGAACAGAGCAATCTGGGTAATTTAAATGAGTTCACACGTTATATATTGCATTTACTGTATATATACTCGTGTATAAGCCGACCCGTGTATAAGCCGACCCCCCTATTTTTGCCCCCAAAAACTGTGAAAACATATTGACCGCCATCCTGGTATACAGCGGCTATCACTGGTAGACAGCCCCCCAGCAGAGTATACACCTCCCCCTGCAGAGTATACAGGCCCCCAGATGGGTATACATGCCCCCATATTGTGGTATACAGGCAGGGGCGGACTGGCCCAGGTGCCACGGGTCATGCGGCTGCAGGAGCATGAATCATCCGCATGTCACTGAAGCAGCAGGCGGAAACGGAAGCTCCTGGCCGCACGATGACGTCATCAGCGCGCGGCTGCGTCCGGGAGTGAGCGTCTGTGAGTGGTGTGCGGCTGCGACTGTGAGCGAGCGGCTGTGAGGAGTGCGAGGCTGTGGCTGGGAGCGAGCCCTAGGAGACTGCGGGAGCTGCGGTGACTGTGAGGCGGCCGCCAGTCATCACCCCCCCCCACCCCCCGTCCTCACCTGTGTCGGGCCGGTGAGGGAGGGTTGCCACCCAAACTGTAGGGTGCCAGTCAGTCCCTGTATACAGGGCCCTCAGTGGGTGTACAGGCCCCCCAGCAGTGGGTATACAGGGCCCCCAGCAGTGGGTAGACAGTGCCCCAGTGGGTATACAGGGCCCCCAGCAGTGGGTAGACAGTGCCCCAGTGGGTATACAGGGCCCCCAGCAGTGGGAATACAGGGCCCCCATAGCAGGGTATACAGGACCCTGAATGTGTTATCATGCTCCACCGCATAGTTGCCTATATTTGGATGGGGTCACAACAGTACACTTAGTTTAAGGTCTGATCCTCCTGGCTCTTACGGCCAAGGGGTTGGGTGTATATAAATACCACTAATGACCAGAGTCTGGTGCCCGCACTATTACATTCTCTATGCGTTGACATGTGTCCTGCCTCATTTGTGATTATGGCCACGTGAGCTCAATGCCCGTAATGCTGTTGATGATGTTCCACACTGTCGTGTCACTGTGCCTTGTATACATATTACACACACAACATGAATAAAATGTTATTGTTGATTTGTACACATACTTTTGGTGTTTCAAATATTACACATCTCTAAACCCGGTTTGAAATAATTTCACAGTTGACCATCTTAAAAAACGGTGGAGGAGCTGCCGGGACCAGCATAGGAAGCAGTACCGGCAGTACTCGGAGAGAGAACCGGGAGCAGCTCCATTGCTGACCCACTACCATTTCTACGACCGGCTGTCCTTCCTTCACCCGGTGGCCCGTATGCCAAGGTATGTGTCTGCAGCACTGTTGTGTACAATTATTATTATTTAGTAATATATACATTAGGTTCCAATTCGGCTCTGTGGGTAGCAGAGTATACAGGTGGCTCTGTGGGTAGCAGAGTATACAGACGGCTCTGTGGGTAGCAGAGTATACAGGCAGCTCTGAGGTAGCAGAGTATACAGGCGGTTCTGATGTAGCAGAGTATACAGACGGCTCTGTGGGTAGCAGAGTATACAGGCGGGTCTGAGGTAGCAGAGTATACAGACGGCTCTGTGGGTAGCAGAGTATACAGGCGGCTCTGTGGGTAGCAGAGTATACAGGCGGGTCTGAGGTAGCAGAGTATACAGACGGCTCTGTGGGTAGCAGAGTATACAGGCGGGTCTGAGGTAGCAGAGTATACAGGCGGCTCTGTGGGTAGCAGAGTATACAGGCAGCTCTGAGGTAGCAGAGTATACAGACGGCTCTGTGGGTAGCAGAGTATAGAGGCGGGTCTGTGGGTAGCAGAGTATACAGGCAGCTCTGAGGTAGCAGAGTATACAGGCGGTTATGAGGTAGCAGAGTATACAGACGGCTCTGTGGGTAGCAGAGTATACAGGCGGGTCTGAGGTAGCAGAGTATACAGACGGCTCTGTGGGTAGCAGAGTATACAGGCGGCTCTGTGGGTAGCAGAGTATACAGGCGGGTCTGAGGTAGCAGAGTATACAGACGGCTCTGTGGGTAGCAGAGTATACAGGCGGGTCTGAGGTAGCAGAGTATACAGGCGGCTCTGTGGGTAGCAGAGTATACAGGCAGCTCTGAGGTAGCAGAGTATACAGACGGCTCTGTGGGTAGCAGAGTATAGAGGCGGGTCTGTGGGTAGCAGAGTATACAGGCGGCTCTGTGGGTAGCAGAGTATACAGGCCGCTCTGTGGGTAGCAAAGTATACATGCCGCTCTGTGGGTAGCAGAGTATACAGGCGGCTCTGTGGGTAGCAGAGTATACAGGCGGCTCTGTGGGTAGCAGAGTATATAGGTGATGAGAATAGGGTTAATAGATGGTGCTACAGTGTTGGGGCGGGCTAGAGGGAGCAGAGATCCAATTACTGCCATCATTACTGACCTTATTAAAGATAGCGGCCGCAGCTGAATGACATCATGGCAAAGGTAAACATGGGTGTGGTTAGCTGCAGGAGGGCAGTGAGAGGTGTGGGTTGTTTGGCAGAGGGCGTGGTGTGGGCGGGGTGAGCGCGGCTCCTGCGTCAGATATGCTGCGAGCGCGGACCCGCGGCAGATCTCCGGGAGCAGAGGACGTGTCCGGTACGTCCATAGCCCCCGGCCTCCCCGTTGTCCGCACACACAGCCCCGCTGTGACCTCTGCAGTGTCACAGGCCCCGGCGGGCGGCTGTCATCTCCTCCTGACACTGACCTCCTCCTGATTTGATTGTCTGTGTTGTCCCCCCCGCTGTCAGCATCAGTGATCTGCTAAGACCTGTGGGTGCACAGACGGGATAAGTACAAATGCCAGCATGCCGGGGCGGATGGGGCGCTGTCAGGGGCGCAGGTCTTGCTGGGAGCGGAGGGCGCGAGGCCGCTCGCGAAAACGCTATAGCGGCTGTGTGAGTTAAGCGTCTGCGGCTCGCGAAAGCGCATACGCGTCTCCGCTCGCAGTGACGCAAAGGAGTTTGGGATTCGGCTACAGTGCCCGAATTTCAAACTCCCGATTATATAAATAGATTATATATATATATTGTATACGTTTCAACCCCTTCCCTGGTTTATATAGATGATATAAGCTAAAAGTTTTGTAAATTAAGTATGTCAAGTTAAAAGTGAAGTCAGGGGGACGTTTTTTTCATGTGAACCATTGGTGTTATTGATCGTCTAGATTAGATGGGATGGGGTGGGTGGTAATAAGGGGGGGAAAAATGATGTATTATTATGGAATTAGCAAACAAAGTCACGTATTCCTTTATGTTATGTACAGTTGGTTATTCTTTAATAATAATAAAAAATATCTGATTAAGAATACACAGATACACAGAGTCTAAAAAGCGTGCAACTTAATGTTTGACCTATGTTTTTGTTTCCAAATGCAATGCATTCACCAAATTTTTTTTTTACTTTACCCACAGAGAAGCTTACTACAGAGGGCGGCGTGCAGCTAACCCTCCACCTCCAAACAGAAGGCGGCGTGGAGAAAACCCATCACCACCACCACCACGGCCGCCGCCACCACCACCACCGGCGTCGTCGCCACCACCACCACCACCACCACCGCCGCCACCAGCGGCAGGGCCAGCACCACCACCGCCGCCACCAGCGGCAGGGCCAGCACCACCACCGCCGCCACCAGCGGCAGGGCCAGCACCACCACTGCCGCCACCAGCGGCAGGGCCATCACCACCACCGCCGTCGCCGCCACCACCACCACCACCCGCCGCCACCAGCGGCAGGGCCAGCACCACCACCGCCGCCACCAGCGGCAGGGCCAGCACCACCACCGCCGCCACGAGCGCCAGGGCCAGCTTATGGTCAAATCCCGGGGTCACCTCATTGTAATTTAAAACAGAGTAATGCTGACTTTGCCCGCAGTATAATACCATTCATGGATAATATTCCATTTGACAGGCTACTGCGGGCAAGGTCAGCATTACAGATAGTGCTTGAAGCCTGTCAGCCCACTAACCACCCAGGTGAGGTTTTTGACTATTTGGATGGGTGGAAACTATCGGCTCTAACAGGCTAGGCAGGCCCACACCCCGGGACAGCCATGTGCCACCCCACAGGGCTATACCTCATTTGCCTCACTGCCAGTGGCCACCTAACAGGGACCTACCAGCGTTCCCTACACCTGAGCAGAGGATCCACCCTCAAGGGTTAGCCCAGGCCATACATGGGGCCCTTGACCTTTTACAAGATGGACAGCCCACCTACCAGGACCTGTAGGGCTCCATTTGTTCTTTAAATACCGTATATACTCGTGTATAAGCCGACCCGTGTATAAGCCGACCCCCCTACTTTTGCCCCCAAAACCTGGGAAAACCTATTCACTCGTGTATAAGCCGAGGGTGGAACCCAGCACAGGTATACAGCCCCCAGTAGTGTGGTATACAGGCCCCCCAGTGGTAGTGTAAAGCAGCCTTCAACAGTGGTAGTACTACACAGCAGGCCACCCCAGTGGTATACTCATTGCGCTCCGCCAGTGGCACTATACAGGCGACCTACCCGTGTCCTACACTGAGCAGACTCCCCAGGGTACCAGCCATACATGGGCTGACCTCACAAGTGGTAGTATACAGGCTAGGCTCCATGTAATAGATATACTGTGTATATCCCCGTGGTATATACACCAGTACTTTGCCCCAAACTGGGAAACTATCACCGTGTAATAGCCCAGTGGTAGTATACAGCACAGTACGCCCCAGTGGTAGTATACAGGCCCCCCAGTGGTAGTATACAGGCAGCTCCCCAGTGGTAGTATAACAGCAGACCTCCCCAGTGGTAGTATACAGGCAGACTCCCCAGTGGTAGTATACAGGCAGACTCCCCAGTGGTGTATACAGGCAGACTCCCCAGTGGTAGTATACAGGCAGACTCCCCAGTGGTAGTATACAGGCAGACTCCCCAGTGGTCAGTATAAGGCAGACTCCCCAGTGGCAGTATACAGGCAGACTCCCCAGTGGTAGTATACAGGCAGACTCCCCAGTGGCAGTATACAGGCAGCTCCCCAGTGGTAGTATACAGGCAGACTCCCCAGTGGTAGTATACAGGCAGACTCCCCAGTGGAGTATATAGGCAGACTCCCCAGTGGAGTATACAGGCAGACTCCCCAGTGGTAGTATACAGGCAGACTCCCCAGTGGTAGTATACAGGCAGACTCCCCAGTGGTAGTATATAGGCAGACTCCCCAGTGGCAGTATATAGGCAGACTCCCCAGTGGCAGTATATAGGCAGACTCCCCAGTGGCAGTATATAGGCAGACTCCCCAGTGGCAGTATATAGGCAGACTCCCCAGTGGCAGTATATAGGCAGACTCCCCAGTGGCAGTATATAGGCAGACTCCCCAGTGGCAGTATACAGGCAGACTCCCCAGTGGTAGTATATAGGCAGACTCCCCAGTGGCAGTATATAGGCAGACTCCCCAGTGGCAGTATATAGGCAGACTCCCCAGTGGCAGTATATAGGCAGACTCCCCAGTGGCAGTATATAGGCAGACTCCCCAGTGGCAGTATATAGGCAGACTCCCCAATGGCAGTATACAGGCAGACTCCCCAGTGGCAGTATACAGGCAGACTCCCCAGTGGTGTACTGTCGGTGTGCAGTGTCGGTGTGCATCGGGATGAGTCTTTCTGCTGCGCCTGGAGACATACCTTCCTTAAATGAATATCTGGAGGTGCCGGGCCCGGTATTGCTGGAGACTGTAACGCCGGGAGGCCGAACACCGTTCGTGATGCAGTGAGGATGATGGGGGTACTGTGCTGGCGCTGCGGGGATTACGGCCTCCTGTTGATTTAACCCTCACTGCACCGGGCACAGGTCACAATGACTGCTCTGAGTGAAGAAAAGCGGGAACTGACACTGGAAGGAGGGGGGGGACGCTATAGAGGGACACACAGGAGAGGGGACGCTATACAGAGGGACACACAGGAGAGGGGACGCTATACAGAGGGGCACACAGGAGAGGGGACGCTATACAGAGGGGCACACAGGAGAGGGGACGCTATACAGAGGGACACACAGGACAGGGGACGCTATATAGAGGGACACACAGGAGAAGCCTCCTGCAGCCTCCCCAGCCCAGGACGCAGCCCACACCACACCATGTACCGTATTGACCCGTGTATAAGCCGAGGGGGGGACTTTTCAGCCCAATTTTTGGGCTGAAAAACTCGGCTTATACACGAGTATATACGGTACTTTATTTTTATTTTACATTTTTGTGTTATCTGGAGCAAAATGTTCAATTGCTCTGATTTTACTTTTCTAGAAATGTATCCGCAAAATGGAAAAGCGGGTGATATTGGTTGGGGGTGTGTCCTTTCATATGGTCACAATGTCCAACCAGTGCTGCCATTTTGTTTTTGAAACACAGTTTTAAAAAACAGCTTTGTGTCTGTCTTTTTTCAAGGAATGGATGTGTAGTTTTTTTTGTGGGTGGGCTTCAAGTCATCATCATTATTATAATTATTATTTATTTATATAGCGCCGATAGGTTCCATGGCGCTTTACATGAGGATAAGGTAGACAAGGACAAGTACAATAAACATAGACAATAAGGTCATACAGGTACAAGAGTAGAGGACCCTGTACGCGTGGGCTCACATTCTACGAGGGGTGGGTGGGGATACAATAGGGTGGGGAAGGTGTCGGTCGTGGGGCGTGTAGCGGGGTCTCATGGCAGGTTGTAGGCCTGTCGGAAGAGGTGAGTCTTTAGGTGTCTCTTGAAGGTTCACAGGGTAGGCGAGTGACTGATGAGGTGAGGCAGGGAGTTCCATAGCATGGCGGATGACCGGGAGAAATCCTGTATGCGGTTGAGGGAAGAGGAGATGAGGGGGGAGTGTAGGACAAGTTCTTGGGATGAACGCAGGTTGCGTGAGGGATGGTATCGGGAGATCATGTCGGAGATGTATGGTGGGGATAGGTTGTGTAAGGCTTTGAATGTCATGGTCAGTGTTTTAAAGTGAGCTCTCTGTGGGGCGGAGGGGCCAGTGAAGGGCTTGGCAGAGGGGGTAGGCAGGGGAGTAGCATGAGGACAGATGGATTAGTCGGGCAGCAGAGTTTAGTATAGATTGGAGAGGTGCAAGAGAGTTGGCAGGGAGGCCTGTGCGAAGGAGGTTGCAGTAGTCAAGGCGGGAGATGATGAGGGCATTAATGAGTGTTTCAGCAGTGTCAGGATTGAGGAACGAGCGAATTGGTGAAATATTTTTGAGTTGGAGTCACAGGGACTTGGTTAGGGACTACAGGTGGGGCTTGAAGGAGAGGGAGGAGTCAAGGATTACCCCGAGACATTTGGCGTGGGGGACAGGGGAGAGAGAGCATCATTAGCAAGTACTTTACGGCCCGCATGGCGCATGAAGTCACCTTGGTTACTAAGTGTCAAATCATGACTCCACATACAACTGTTGCTGACAAATAAACAGTGCCTGTGTTTGGGGGGTTACTTAATGCCTCGCTATGGCAACAAGACTATGAACACACATGTGAGAGGCTGGGACGTCTACATGCTACACATCGCGTCTACGCGTTTTCTACGGAGCGTACAGTGGGACCCTTCACCAGGCTCCAGCAGGATGATAGTACAAGCAACGCCCACGATGCAGGCATAGGCTTGGTGCCTCGAAAATTAGCCCAAGGGGCTGTTTGTCATTTTGGGTATAAATGCAGGCCTAAGGGCCATGATAAGCTTGTTAGCCTGGGTGTCTCCAAAACCATGATAAGCTTGTTAGCCTGGGTGGCTCAAAAAATTAGCCCAAGGGGCTGTTTGTCATTTTTGGTATAAATGCAGGCCTAAGGGCCATGATAAGCTTGTTAGCCAGGGTGTCTCCAAAACCATGATAAGCTTGTTAGCCTGGGTGGCTCCAAAAATTAGCCCAAGGGGCTGTTTGGCATTTTTGGTATAAATGCAGGCCTAAGGGCCATGATAAGCTTGTTAGCCAGGGTGTCTCCAAAACCATGATAAGCTTGTTAGCCTGGGTGGCTCCAAAAATTAGCCCAAGGGGCTGTTTGGCATTTTTGGTATAAATGCAGGCCTAAGGGCCATGATAAGCTTGTTAGCCAGGGTGTCTCCAAAACCATGATAAGCTTGTTAGCCTGGGTGGCTCAAAAAATTAGCCCAAAGGGCTTAATAAAGTCTATTTTTAAATAAAGCAGGGCGCTTGGCCCATAGCATATTATTGCTTGGACTATGAGCATAGAACAAGCAACGCCCACTATGCAGGCATAGGCTTGGTGCCTCAAAAAATTAGCCCAAAGGGCTTAATAAAGTCTTTTTTTACATAAAGCAGGGCGCTTGGCCCATAGCATATTATTGCTTGGACTGGGTGCCTAATGAAATCAACAGAGCTAAGGGACATGTAATTAATTCCTGTCCAAAATGGGCATATTGTTAACAGCGCAATCTCCCAATCATATAAATTATGATTAGGTTAATCTAGGATTGTGTACTGTCGTCTGGAGGGCTTAGGAACTGTGATGATATCCAATCCTTGTTGAATTTAATTAGAGTGAGCCTGTCGGCATTTTCTGTGGTGAGGCGGGACCTTCTATCAGTGACTATACCCCCAGCGGCACTGAAAACACGCTCTGATGTCACACTAGCAGCTGGGCATGCCAGCACCTCCAAGGCATACAATGAGAGCTCAGTCCAAGTGTGCAGCTTGGAAACCCAGTAATTAAAGGGTACAGAAGGGTCGGTTAGGAAGCTGGTACTGTCACTGAGATACTGCTGCACCATGTTGGACAATTGTTGTCTCCTACTCAAGGTGACCGTAGGCAAATTCCGTTCTTGATTGGAAGGTCTGTTGAACATCGCCCAGTTGGCGGACATCTTACCCCCACCTCTTCTTGTCATTGATGGCGTTTGTGTCCCAACCAAAGGCTGCTGTTGCAAAGAGCTGGTTCTTCGATGTATAGCGGATTCAGACGGTGATATTGCCAGCAAAATATCAAAAAGAACCCTCTTTACATTATCCATCGTTAAGCCCCTGGATGAGTGCGACAGCAGCGACTGAAATTTGTCTTTGTACCGTGGGTCCAAAAACGTTGACAACCAGTAGAGGTCGCTGTCATAGATGTGTATGACTCGTGGATCTTTGGAGACACATTGACACATTACTTCAGCCATGTGTGCTAAGCTGCAAAGACTCATCTCCTCGGTTACAACAGAATGAAGATCACTACGCGTCGTGGCCTCTAAATCGGTGTCCGCCTCCTCCTCTTCAGCCCACCCATGCTGTACCGACATAAACGTAGGGTTGGGAGTCCCATCAGGGTTCACATCAGTACCAGAGAAAAATAAATCTTCTTCATCATCACCCTCATCACCATCTTCCTGAACCAATGTAGCCTGCTGATATTGGCTTGGGTGGCTAGGATCAGCGATGTTCAATTCTGGCTCCATAGCCATCCGCTGTGCTCTCAAAGCATCTGTTTTGAGATTCATTAGGGATTCTTTGAGCAGGCAGAGCATGGGGATGGTGAGACTGATAATCGACTGATCCCCACTGACAAGTTTGGTGCAGTATTCGAAGTTATCCAGCAACTCGCAAAGGTCAGCGATCCAGACCCACTCGAAAGTACTGATGTGTGTGGTATGACTTCCGGGTTGACGGGCATGTTGCAGCTGAAATTCCGCTATTGCCTTCTGCTGCTCATTAAACCTTGCCAACATATGGAAGGTGGAGTTCCATCGCGTAGGCATGTCGCAAATTAGCCTGTGTTTCGGCAAGTTAAATTGGATTTGAAGGGCTGAAAGACTTGCAGCTGCTGTGGACGAATGTCTAAAGTGGGCGCAAATTCGCCTCACCTTATCCAGTAGCTCAGATAACTCTGGGTATATTTTGAGGAATTTCTGAACTACCAGGTTCAGGACGTGAGCCATGCAAGGCACATGTACAAGTTTACCGTGCTTTATTGCCGCCACAAGGTTTGCACCATTATCGCTCACAACTAGACCTGGTTGTAGTTCCAGTGGGGCCAGCCACTCATCGGTCTGTTGCTTGAGACCTTTCCACAACTCAGTTGCAGTGTGACGTGTGTCACCTAGGCAGATAAGCTTCAGAAGAGCCTGTTGTCGCCTTGCTGAAGCAGTACTGCAAAGCTCCCAACTCGGACGTGATGGTGCGGGAGGCTCAGCAGTGGACAAGGAAGTTGCCGCAGCAGATTGTGCACTGGACATGTATGATGAGGCAGACACCCGGAATGATGTTGGGCCCGCTATTCGTGGAGTTGGTAGTAAGTCAGATGGTACAGTTTTAGAAGTTGGGACACTCTCCACCAGGTTGATCCAGTGAGCCGTTAGTGAAATGTATCTGCCCTGTCCACAACTACTTGTCCACGTGTCCGTTGTTAGGTGGACTTTTGCGATGGCAGCATTTGTTAAAGCACGTTTTAAGTTGTTAACCACGTGCTGGTGTAACGCGGGAACGGCACTACGTGAGAAAAAGTAGCGGCTGGGTACAGAGTATCGTGGTGCTGCCTCAGCCATCAACTCCCGAAAAGACTCTGTACCCACAAGCCTAAACGGCAACATTTCTACAGCTAACAACTTTGCTATTTTCGCAGTCACTTTTTGGGAATATGGGTGTGTCGGTTGGAACTTCCGCTGTCTTTCATACAGCTGTGGCACAGACAACTGCACGTTTGGACCAGACTGACAAGAGGATTGACTACTGTCATGTCTGTCTTGTAAAGCACCTTGGGAGGAGTACGCTTGAGCAGGAGCTGATGCCTGAACACTTGCTGGTGAAGGATGGATCTGAGGTGGCCTGGAAGTGTTGGGATCAGAAGGCACTGATTTTGAACCCTGATAGGGCGCCCACTGAATTGGGTGCTTAAGAGACATATGCTTGCGCATACTGCTGGTGCTCTGGTTTCCTTTTACCGTGCCTCTGCTTAGCCTTGCCTGGCACATCTTACAGATAACCATATTTGGTACTGTTGGGCTATCCTTAAAAAATTGCCACACACTGGCTGTTCGTCCTTTATTTTTAATTGGAGGAAGAGGAGGATGACTCTGTTCAACACCAACTGTGGACACATTTTGGGCAACTGTGTTTGCAGTTTGTGCAACAGTTGGTACAGTTTGTGCCACAGTTGACGCTATTTGGGCAACTGTTCTCACAGTTTGTGTTCTGGAGACAGTACGCCTTGGTGATTTTGCCAGTGGTACATAGCCACTTTCGTCCTCCTGGCTGCTCTCTTGGCTATGCAATTCAGCAATCCAGGTAGGATCTGTGGTGTCATCATCCACCCCTTCCAGTTCAAAGGATTCTGGATAAACTGACTGAGCTGGCTGGCCAGATGAGATGTGTGTCTCATCATCCTCATCATCATCCACCTCCTGAGATACTGTTTGCATGTCGTGAAAGTGTTTTTCTTCAGGACGAGGTGCTTCCAAACTTTGGCCATGAGTAGACATTTCGTCTACTTCAAGTATCTCGTCAGGCAGTGACAAAGAAACCCTTGATAAGAACCGAATAAGTCATCGGAGTGACCAAGGTCGAGATCCAAATTTTCCTCTGGCTGCCGATGGGTTGAGGCAATAGGAAGACTTTGAGGATTGGATGGCACTGCATTGTCTGTAGCGACACTAGAATGTCTTGGCACGGATGATTGTGTACTGCAAGAACCAGTGGTCGAGGGCGTCTGAGCCATCCAAGATGTTATCTTGTCATGCTCATCCGGCCTCAACACACGTTTTTTTTGAGTACTGGGATTTCTAGGTAGAAAAAAGGACGTTCTATCAATCTTAGGCTGTGTACTTGTACCAGTGCCTTCTTGGGCAAGACTGCTGCGGCCACGACCTCGTCCCTGTCCCTTTGCAACATCCTTTTTGGTAATTGTTTTTTTTTGAGACATTGTTGACGAATGCACAGTCACCGAGTTGGAGTTAGGTGTTGCTGTATGCGTCACTTGCTGGCGGGGTAAGTGTGCGCGCTCACACTTGGCAGTGAAGCCGCACACTACACTCCCTAAAAAAATTGGTTTTAAGTGCGCACAGCCACCGAGATGTGGTTTGGTGTTGCTGTATGCGTCACTTGCTGGCGGGGTAAGTGTGCGCGCTCACACTTGGCAGTGAAGCCGCACACTACACTCCCTAATAAAATTGGTTTTAAGTGCGCACAGCCACCGAGATGTGGTTTGGTGTTGCTGTATGCGTCACTTGCTGGCGGGGTAAGTGTGCGCGCTCACACTTGGCAGTGAAGCCGCACACTACACTCCCTAAAAAAATTGGTTTTAAGTGCGCACAGCCACCGAGATGTGGTTTGGTGTTGCTGTATGCGTCACTTGCTGGCGGGGTAAGTGTGCGAGCTCACACTTGGCAGTGAAGCCGCACACTACACTCCCTAAAAAAATTGGTTTTAAGTGCGCACAGCCACCGAGATGTGGTTTGGTGTTGCTGTATGCGTCACTTGCTGGCGGGGTAAGTGTGCGCGCTCACACTTGGCAGTGAAGCCGCACACTACACTCCCTAAGGTGGTGTACGTGCTATTTAAAGGTAGGAGAGCAGCAACGCACTGGTCTGCCACAGAAAAAATAACGCTCTATGGGTTATTAGGAACAAAAATCGATCTGGTGCAAAAACAAAAAGGAAACAGCACCTCAGCTAAGCCTCTGACTGCAGCTGTTAGCAAAGCTGAGTGAGTAAGCTAAGCTATGAGGTCCGTCCTGTGTGCACTGTAAGGCTTCTCCTTCCTTCCCTCCCTGCCTGCCTGCCTGCCTACACAGCACTACTCTGTCCTCCTCCTAGCTCTCAGAAGAGCTGTTTGGGTTAATATAAGGAATCTTCCCTACACTGACAATCCCTGATCTGCTCCAGCATATATCTCTCTCTCCCTATACTAGGGCAGATCGTCTCAGGAATGTGGCCAAAATGGCGGGGACAAGCCTTATATACTGCCTTGCCTGTCATACATGACATAGGCATCACGATGGACAGCAGCCAATCATACTCCTGACACAACCAACTTTGCTATGCCATTACTGACTATGATTGGTTATCTTCACAAGTTTTCTTACCTAACACGCACGCTGTGCTGACTCGAAACATAACAGATTCTGTATTTGAGAGTCCGACTCCCGAATACAGTATACAGGACTCGGAATCGTAGACTCGTAGGACTCGGAATTGTAGACTCGCTCAGACTCGCTGCTGACAGCGGGTATCTGTGAAGAGTCAAGCTTATTGCCATTGAATTCCATTGGACTCGTCACTGTGCGAGTCCAAGCTGGGAGATTCGCCGAGTAACGAGTCCTGCGAGTACCTTCAGAATCGCCGAGTCCCGAGTCCTAGCGAGTAGACTCGCCCATCCCTAATGGTTACTACCTCCATTCTCTCATCATTTATAACTCCATTCACACCTGCTGGGACGGTCTCAGACAAGGCTTTATCAGTAGTCACATTATTTGCATCTTTTGTCACTGTATCAAATTTCACAATCCTTTTTTATTTCTCCTTTTCCTCCCCTGGGGCCTTATACTCACCAATGGATGAGGACCCTGCCCCCTGGCACAGCAATGATCCCTATTACCTTTTACCAAGTGTCGCTGCACTAATAGCAGGGGTCCCAACCTGCCTCTCCTTTTCAGTGGCAGCACAGCCCCCTGCATTTAGGGATGCACTCGCACCCAATGGTGCACATGATTCCTCTTTTGAGGCATGCAGCCCCCCTGCTGCAACTACGTGCCCCCCATCCCGTTCCCTCCATCACTGGTGGGGACCGGCCCAGATGGAGGGGGGAGAGATGGAAATTCCTGTGCACATCCAATGTCCGGTACCTCTGCAGCAGTCATGGGGCCAGGGTATTGACTGTCCAGGGATTTAACAGTTCAAGGGATTTCAATGTGGCAGTCCCCAGAGGTTGTGGCCATGAACGTACATTGTTAAGGGAATATTTACATGGGAAATTGGTTGGCGTGACGCCAACTGGAGAAGTGCCCTGTAGGTGGCTAAGGGCTGTGGTGGGGAACCTCCAAGGGATGATGGTCTGTCAGCCAGCTATTGGGCCCACTCCAGTTAGTGCCTAAGTCCCTTGGTAGGTGTAGGATGTAGTCGAGAGGAGGAGGATCAGGGTTGTAGCAGTGCAAGGTAATGGCTCTGCAGGTGGGTGCAAGGAGGCACAGAAAGGACTAGATAATACACAGGGCTCTTGTGATTCTTACCATTTACTTGGTGTTGAAGCAGATTACAACCTAGCTGGGGTACACAGTCCAACAAGCTTACAGCCTGGCCAACCAGAAGAATTCTGGGTCCACCTTACTGAGACACAGGGTATTTGGCCTTCCTTGCTGCTTTCCTCTTCCTGACACTTGCTACCCTCTTCCTCTCCTAAGTATCTTATGGTTGCCAGTACCAGAAGGCAGGTGACTGCGGGTTCTGTGAGCAACAAACTTGCTGGTCCTCTTAACCCTATATAGTTCCTTGAGCCTGGGGAGGGTCCACAATGGTAGCCACTGTGCCTGAAGCTCAATAAACTCCAGTTTCCCAGCTGGTCTTGAAGAATTCAAACCTAATTAGGGCTGGTATCCCTTCTGCAGGTAGCTCCTCTGCCTGACTTGAACAGCAGATGCATGTCCTCAGGCCCAAGGACTAGCACTTAACTCCATGTGTAGTCCTAGCTTTCCCAGCTGCCTGACTGGATCTCACTAGAGCTGTCTCCTTCTTCTTCCCACAGCTAACCTAACTTTTCCCTCTACCCAGTAGGTGGGGACTTCCCTGAATGTAGGGTTCTTCCGCCCAGCACCTCCCTGGCCTGGAGTTTGAATTATGGGGGTCTCAGCAAAGCTTTACCCTCTTACCTCTGGACATGGTACCATACATGTGAAATGCATGCAGTACCATTAGTGGCAGCCTGACCGCTGTTGCACCACATTCCCCCTTGTTAAACTCAGCATGTCCATGGGCTGCAACGAAAGTGCAAAGGTGTTAAAGAAAAATTGTGTGTTTTGCCTTTTTTTTTTTTTTAAAGAATATTTTTTTGAGTTTTGCAAGAATCACGTATTAATAGATCAAAACGTTTCCAAAGTGTATAAAATGCTGTCAATCAACCTCATAAATGATAATAACAATAACATTTTTTTTGGTACATTAGCTGGTCATATTTAATATACAGTGCTGTGCAAATTAATTGGGACAAAGCAAGTCTTTACTTGTTTTGCTTGCATTAGTTTTACTATTGCTGATAAGTGTTTTATCAGTTCTTGGTGTCATTTTCCTTTTTCTTCCACATTTCCCTTTTAGAGAAAACGATCCAGTTTCATTGTGTGTGTGAATTATTCTTGAAACGGTAGGTTTTCCAATACCAACGGTGGAAGCGATTTCTCTTAAGGCACCTTTACACGCCGTAACCGTGGCGAGAAATCTGACCGGCGATGTGTCTCCCCGGCACCATCGCGGTGAAATTGCCTCACAATTGCAGCGTGTATTTGGGGAATTTTGCGGCCATAAAAAAGGTTGCGCCTGGTTCCGATTTCACAGCACTGCTCCAAAATCAGAGGCAATCATGAAGGCGAAATTCCCGGCTTTTGGCGTGTGAATGGGCAATAGGGATGGAATCAGCGTTGCCTATTGATTTCCCGTAGGCGTGCCACAGCGTGCTGGAGTCCGCGCCCCGTCAGCGATGATTGGTGGTGGCTACTGTGTTTCCATTGGCTGTCCCTTCACAGGGCGCCATATTTGAAGAGCTGTCCATTCACCACCACGCTATGGCAATGGCGTCATGTATTAGCCCGTCTTCCAGCGAAGGCTGGCCAATCATGACGCTATTGCGTCGTCCAATGACCCTGTTTGGGGCACGGTGCCAAACAATTTGGCATTCCTATGTTTTCTCCGTGCTGAACATGCACGCCCACATTCCTTTGGGGATTGCGGCGTGTGAAGCGGCGACGGGAGTCTACCGGATGTTTCTCGCTGTTGGTGTGGCAAGTTCCGGGACGACACATCGCCTTAGGTTGAGGGCGAAATTGCGGCGTGTAAAAGCGCCTTCGGCGATCTGAGGCAACCATGAAAAACGTGCACGCGAACGTTAGATTGCCTCCTATCACCGCCAAAACTTGCGGCGTGTAAATGTACCCTTACAGTCAGACTTGTATGTTCATTAAGAGTAATAATTCTAGACCTCTTCCGTGGCATAACATCCATTTTTACAGGTACGAATCCCACTGAGAGAAAAAGTACACTAAACCGCTCCTCACAGAAGCAAGCTCTCAACTGAAGCTGAGGGGGCAGCTAGCTGTTATTTTCTGACTAAAACCAGTCAAACCACATTTGTTACTCAAGGTTGTACAGTACACTCACACCTGTTCAAAGCAGTTAAAACTGGTTTGAATCACTGACTGGTAACCCCAACTTACAATTTTACTTAAAAAATACTTTGTCCCCATTAATTTGCACAGCACTGTACCAAGATTCAAACCCCAACATTCCCTCCCTTCTCCCTCCCCCCACCTACCCCCCAACATCCACTTTGACATCTGATTGTACTCCTGAGCATAAAAGTAGTTTCTCAAAGCCTAGCAACCCCGCCCCCTGAGGTGCCCCGGACCATCAAATCATCTAATGGCAAGACTGACTCCCGATGTCCCCATAATCTGCAATGGGCAATTCTCGCTCCTAAAAAGCTGTTAGGTTCTTAGTGCGTGCATTTACAAATCGCAAGTGTGTGCCCGTTGGTGGCAGCGTAAGGGTGCACTTTTGTGTGTTTTGCACAAACTATGATAAAACGCACAAGTAGAGTGAATACACGTCTCTGTCTGTGTCTGACTTAAACTCTAATTGTCGCTCTTAAAAAGCTGGTAGCAATAGCTATAATCTGATTGTCCAGGTAAAACCCGTGTGTTGGGACGCCTTCATTTAGCTGTGTACCGTCAGCACAGCATTGAAAATGCGCAAGGGCGTTGGCAAGGGACAAGGAAGTGGACGTGATGGTGGTGCAGGCGGAGGCCGAGGTCGTCTGCAAGCTCTAATTTCGCCACAACAAAGGGCCACATCTACTTGCTCGTAAGTCCTGTCCCAAATTCTTGGGGACCGCAGCAGTACACCGCTCTTCAACCAAGACCAGTGTCAACAGGTTGTTAGTTGGATAGCGGATAATGCTTCCAGTCAGATTGGCACCACCACAAACACCCTGTCTTCCACTCAGTCAAGTGTCAGTAGCCGTGATACTGCACCGCACATTCCATAACCTGATCCTCCTTCCTACCACCAGGCCGAGTACACGTCCACGGACATTACTGATCCCACACTTGGACACTCTGAAGAGCTGTTCACGTATCCATTCGCACATTCTGGCCTCTCACCAGCTCCTGTTGAAGTGGGTCATAAGGAGAGCGTATGTACCGATGCCCAAATATTTGAGCAGCCACGGTCTCACAAAGGCAACGGTGGGAACATGTCTCAACAAGGGGTGGATGATGATGAGACATGATTGCCAGGAAGTCAGGAGGAGGAGCAGGGTACGGAAGAGGAAGACGACGTGGTGGATGATCCAGTAACTGACCCAACCTGGCAGGAGGAGATGCAGAGCGAGGACAGCAGTGCACAGGGGGAGGGAGGCTTAGCATCACAACAGGCAGTAAGAACCAGGGTAGTGGCCCCAGGCAGAAGTCAGGCAACCGTTCTCCAGAACAACAACACGACACAAGGTGCCTGTACAAATGTTAGGTCTTCCCGAGTCTGGCAGTTTTTTAAGTTGGCTCCAGATAATTCTAAAAAGGCCATTTGCAACACCTGCCATGCCAGCATCAGCAGTGGTACCAAAACTAGCAGCCTGACCACCACCAGCATGATCAGGCACATGTCAGCCAAGCACCCGACTTTGTGGGATGTACAACAGAGTCGAGGAGCAGTGCTTGCTGATGTCACTGCTACGTCTTCGGGTGGTGTGCATGCGAGCCAATCCCCTGTCGATGCTGCATGCGAACAAGCCTCCTGCCCTGCACCTGTAGTTGCCCACGCACAAATAACACCATCATCAAGCACATCCTTGTCCCAGCGCAGCATTCATTTATCCATGCACAAAACTTTTGAACGCAGGCGCAAATACGCTGCTAACGCCCCACATGCCACAGTTCTAAATGCTAACATTTCGCAACTGCTTGCGCTGGAAAAGCTGCCTTTTAGGCTGGTGGAGACGGAAGCATTCCGCCACCTGATTGCGGCAGCTGTCCCACGTTACTCGGTCCCCAGCCGCTACTATTTCTCCCGGTGTGCCGTCCCCGCATTACATAACCACGTGTCACAAAACATCACACGTGCCCTGAACAACGCTGTTTCAGCCAAAGTCCACCTAACCACAGACACGTGGACAAGTGCTTGTGGGCAAGGCCGGTACATCTCGGTAACGGCACACTGGGTTAATATTGTGGAAGCTGGGACCCAGTATCAGCGAGGGATGGAACACATCCTTCCCACACCAAGGATTGCAGGCCCTACCTCAGTCCGGGTTTCACCCACACTCTACAGCTACGGAATGTCATGCTCCTCAGCCTCCTCCTCCTGCGCATCCTCATCCACTTTACCCTCCACACCAGTCCCAAGCTGGAAGCACTGCAGCACTGCCTCGGCGAAGCGGCAACAGGCTGTGCTGAAGCTAATATGCATAGGTGACAAACCCCACAATGCAGAAGAGGTGTGGACAGCTCTGAAACAGCAGGCAGATCACTGGCTCACACCTCTGAACCTAAAGCCAGGAAAGGTCATGTGCGACAATGGCCGGAACCTGGTAGCGGCTTTGAGGCGAGGCCAGCTGACACATGTTCCATGCATGGCCCATGTGCTCAACCTGGTGGCTCAGCGGTTTCTAAAATCATACCCAGAGCTGTCTGATCTGCTCGTAAAAGTTCGCAGCCTATCTGCACATTTTCGAAAGTCACCTACTGCTTCAGCCAGCCTTGCCAGCTTTCAGCGGAGTTTGCAGCTTCCGGCTCACAGACTGGTGTGTGATGTCCCCACGCGTTGAAATTCAACTCTGCACATGTTGGTCAAGATTTGTGAGCATAAGAGGGCAGTTGTTGAGTACCTGCATCACCTAAGCCGTCGGGAAATGGGTCAAACTCCACACATAACACCTGAGGAGTGGAGATGGATGTCCGACCTATGTACCGGCCTCCAAAACTTTGAGGACTCCACCAAGATGGTGAGCGGTGATGACACCATTATTAGCATCACCATACCGCTTCTCTGCCTTCTAAAACGGTCTCTGCTCAAAAACAAACATGATGCATTGCAGGCGGAGCGCGATGAGTTGGAGCAAGAAACAGTAGTGGGTGTGGGTGATAACACACAGCCCAGCCTCATCTCATCACAACGTGCAGTGGAGGACTATAACGAGGAGGAGGAGGATGAAGACATGGAGCAACTCTCCGGCCAAATTAAGGATATGACATGCACACCAGTCATACCCTCGGTTCAGCGTGGCTGGCCAGAGGACAGGGGACATGAGGAGGAGGATGAGGAGGAGGAGGACAGCGTGTTCAGTCATCGTGTTGGTCAGGACACTGAAGTGATGGCTGTTAAGAGTCCGGCACACATGGCTGACTTTATGGTAAGCTGCTTGGCTTGTGACCCTCGCGTTAAGAACATCTTGGCCGACAATCATTACTGGTTGGTAACACTGTTAGACCCACGCTACAAGGAGAACTTTATGTCTCTTATTCCTGAGGCGGAGAGGTCAGCCAAAATGCAGCATTTCCAGAAGGCCATAGTCACGGAAGTAGGCAAAGCATTCCCCTCACAAAACGCTAGCGGCATAGCTCAGGAATCGGTGGACAACCAAGGCGTACGGCCGAGAGGGGCACAAGTCCAATCCGCCAGAGGTAGGGGAACAGTCTTTAAGATGTGGGGCAGTTTTCTCAGCCCCTCGCTTACCACAGCCCCTGAGGTGCGGGGTAGTGCCACAAGAAATGGTAAGTTTGCCCAGATGCTGAAGGAGTACCTTACAATTATTGGATATCCAAGCTGGACACGTGGCATGAATTGGCTCTCTACGCCTTGGAAGTCCTGGTCTGCCGTGCCGCTAGCGTTTTGTTAGAGCGTGTTGTTAGTGCAGCAGGTGGAATCATTACTGATAAACTCACCCGCATGTCAACTGAAAATGCTGACAGACTGACTCTGATCAAGATGAACAAGGGTTGGATTGGGCCAGACTTCACCACACCACCAGCAAATGAGAGCGGAATTTAGATTTTGTAACAGGAATTTGCCATGTACCTCCACTCAGCCATGGGTACACACTTCTGGACTTTGGCTAATCGCTGGATTGCTCCTCCTTCTCCTCAGGCGCCACCATGATGACCGTTACAAAAGTTAGGCCGTTGTTTCATGTATACCCCCAGTGGTAAATTTTTTCGCCCATTCTTACAGAATGGGCATTACAACGACAGGAGACCCGCTCCTTTGCAATGGGAACAATGTTTTGAGGCCCTCATGCACGTCTCTATCCAGGGACAATGTGGAGCCTCCCAATTTTTGGCTGCCCTGGCAAAGGGCTATACTACAATACACCCACTTCCTTACAATGGGCACTTTAGGTTTACAGGCCCTCATGCACGTCTCTATCCAGGGACAATGTGGAGCCTCCCAATTTTTGGCTGCTCTGGCAAAGGGCTATACTAAAATACACCCACTTCCTTACAATGGGCACTTCAAGTTTACAGGCCCTCATGCACGTCTCTATCCAGGGGCATTGGTGAACCTCCCAATTTTGGACTGCCCTGGCAAAGGAAAATACTACAATAGACCCACTTCCTCAAAATGGGCACATAATGTCAAGAGACCTTCATGTACGTCTCTTCTCAGGGACATCGGAGTGCCACACAATATTTTAACGTAAAATCTTTCATGTAATCACAAAAAGTAACATACACCAGCTCTATCTCACTATTGGGTATGTGCCCTTAACATTTCCGCCATGAAAATTCTTTTTGGTGTCATTTTGGAAGGTTTTCTGGTGAGTCCGTAAAAATGGCATAAAACTCGAACAGCATTGTTCACAGCTGTGACTTTTGAGTGAGAAATGCTTACAGGGGTCTTCCCCATGCTGTTGCCATGTCATTTGAGCACTCTTCTGAGACTTTTGTGACATTTTTAGGGTTTCTACATGCTACCGGGGGTCATTTCATAAAAATACTCGGGTCTCCCATAGGATAACATTGGGCTCTGTGCTCGGGCCGAGTACACGAGTATCTTGGGATGCTCGGCCAGAGTATCGAGCACCCAAGCATTTTGGTACTCGCTCATCACTAGTGCTGACCAGTGGGAGACCAAGGACCAAAAAATGGTCCTGAACCATGTGCAGCGATCAGCGACCTCACAGCAGGGGCCTGATTGCTGCTATATGTCACACATAGCGACATCGCTGGGGAGGTCGCTGTTGCGTCACAAAACCTGTGACATAATAGCGATCTCGCTAGTCATCTCGCTATGTGTGACGGGGCTTAATTCTGTAATTCTTAATTCTGTAAGAGTTGGAGCCATCGATATTAACCAGTGTCGCAGTATAAGTCGTTTGTGCAGAACCATGATAGAGTGAAATAGGTATTGACAGAGAACAGAACAAACTAGGTACCGTAGTTCATGAAAAATCCCCACCATGTAATCTAGTGGGGCAAAACGCTGCAATATGCTTTGTGTCAAGTTCTTCACTAATTTCCATATATGAAAAATAACCCTGCATTCCCAAATCCCATGAAACATGTCTGTCTTATTTTCTTTGCATTTTGGGCATGATTGACTTCTATCTGGATGGGACACACTGAGCAGTATATTGAACCCCAGAATAGCTCCATGCATTATTCTACACCAGGTGTCTCTCCATCTCTCATTCAAGATGTGTTTTCAGATCTCGTGCCAGTCCCTTAAAATCATATCTTCAATCTCTCCATCCTGCAGTCTCCCTTCCCATCTGTTAAAAATATGTCATGGTCACGACGGAATCAGCTCTCGTCTTAGAGTGGCGTATGTAGTAGAAGCATTTCCGTCTCAAGTCACGGAGAAGATTGAGCAGATGCCTCAATTGTGCGAATTGAAAAGTATGCGTGTTGTCGAGTCGCCATCGTCTCAGAGTTTCCCCAGCTGTCAGCCACCTCGACTCCTTTGTCTGTATTAGGTCTTGTAACGTTCTTGTTCCTCTTGCCATACATACTTTAAAGAGTGCATTTTCCCTTTCCTGTCTGATGTCAGGATATTGCCATGGACTAAGGTATTTAGAAATTTTTCAAGATAGTCCTAGTTAGTTAGCTAGTTAGATAGTTTGGTTTGCAGTGCTTTCCACGCCCCCCTACTGTCTTTAAAAATGATTGAGTGTTTCACCCAAGGATCTTCCGATGCACCTGCTGAGCGTAAAATAGCTACTGAGTCCCATGGGCTGCACCACTCCGACTCTAATGCGTAATCCGAGTATCTACTTGTGCGTCTTAACTAGTCAAGTATGTGACTAGTCAAACAGGCTATATTGTATCCCCGTAAATTTGGTAGTCCCAGTCCACCCTCATCACGAGTGAGCATCAGTGTATACCCCCTGACACTGTGCTTTCTACCTCTCCACAAAAAAGTTGTGAAAGGTCTATTGATCCTGTTGACGTTTACGTGTTGAAGTAGGAGAGGAACAGACTGTAGCGTGTAAAGTAACCTCGAGAAGCTACACATTTTGATAAGATGACACCTCCCCAACAGGGACAATGGCAGATTTTTCCATCTCTCCAGTTCTTTTTCGATTTAGTTGATTAATGGGGCATAATTTAGGCAATATATCTCCCGTGTACCTCTCCCTAGGTGCATTCCCAAATATTTTATGGATCCCTTAGCCAAGGGGATACCGCATATTTTTGTCCTAACACCCCCCAATCCCCAATTTTCTTCCTTCTATGTCCATGCCCCTTAACAAGAGTATCTTGCATTTGGACTTATTCATGTGAAATCCGGAGAATTCCCCAAAACCCACAGTTGCATCAAAAGAGCAGAGAGGTCCTTGTTTATATCAGACATATATAGAATGACATAATCTGTGAAAAAACTAAACTTGATTTCCTTACCACCAACTTGTGTTCCCTGAAAGCTGTGGCACTCATTATTAAACCGCGATAGAGGCTCAATCGCCAGATCAAATAATAATAGTGACAAGGGGAATCCTTGGCGTGTGCCCCTTCCCAGCTGAATCACATCTGATTAAAAGCCTGGCATGTTCACTCTGGCTTTTGGGTTCTTATATAATGCATGCAGAAACGTCCTAAATGTCCCTCTCAGACCTATCTTATCTAACACTGTATCCAGCCATGACCAGCTGATACTGTCAAAAGCTTTTTTTGCGTCTAATATGACCATGGCTGGAGTCCTGCCTGTCTTGGTCCCCCTCCCCCTCGCTCTGTCCTGTGAATATTCCCAACCGCTCACCTGCCCTTGACAAACCCAGTTTGCTCCTCTACCACCAAGCCTGAAAGTAGAAGAGCTAGTCGGTCTGCCTTAATTTTGGCTATGATTTTAAGGTCTTGCTTTATAAGCGAAATAGGTCTGAAGCTGGCCGGATCATCTGAGATTTTATTCCCCTTTGGGAGAAGCTTTATATAAGTGGTGTTCAATTGGTCTGGGATGTCTCACCCATTTAAAAATCCATTAGGTGAGGCGTGATCTGTTCTTTTAAGATTTTATAGAACCCAGCCCCAAAGCCATCTGGGCCTGGCACTTTGTGTATATTTGATTCAGATATCACCTTTGAAATTTCCTCCCTCGTGATTTCCTCGATTAAACCTTACAATTCTACATCCATCAATGCTGGTAATGTCACTGACTGTTGCCATCTCTCTCCCGCCTGTCTGTCAGCAGGTCTGTCTCTATATAGAGTAGCGTAAAATATCCCCAAAATGCCATTTATTTCTCTGGGATTAAATGTCAACGTATTGTCTGATATTTTTCAGTGCCGTTATATATGTCATGCCTCTTTTAACCCTTGCTAAGGTAGCCAGTAATATGCCTGCCTTGTCCCCGAATTTGTATAGCTTGGGGAGGGATTTCCCAAAAAGTTCCCTCTTTTTGGCCCACATGTCAAACTGCAATTTTCGCCTCATGCCACAATTGTTTCGTTCTGAAAGAGGGTTTAGCTAAAAAGTCTGTGTAGGTCTGTCTAACTTTCTGGCTTGTTTGTAGGTTGTGTATGTTAGCCACCTTTTCTACCTTTATGGTGTGGGTGATGATCTTGCTTCTAAGGACCACCTTAGCCATTTCCCAAAATAGTGTAGGATTGTCCTCCACCCCCTTATTTGTTTGGTAAAATTCTGTCGACGATTCCCTCATTAACTTGGTAAAATCTTGATCTTGTTGCAGAAAGTGGGGAACCTTCACAAGATTTCCGTTCCCCATGGATAAGTATCTCTCAATGTTCAGGCTATGGTCAGAGATTACCATGTCCTCTGTCGAGGTCTCTTCCACTCTCTGCAACAAGTCATCCCGTGTGATAAAAAAATCTATTTGAGACCAGGTTTTGTGGGGATGCGAGAAATGTGTGAACTGTCTCTCCATTAGGTGCTGTAAACTCCACACGTCCCTTAATGCGAGATCTGTTGAGAATCCTTGTAATGTCGTTGTGGCGCCCCTGCGACCAAGCAGCCACAGGGTGAACTGCAGTGGGACAGGTAAGACGGTCAGCTCACTAAAACACACATTCACTCTCCGACCCTGAGCCCAAGTCGCTTTATACCAGGCTAGGGGTGGCAGGAGTAGCTACGTGTGGGTGGGAAGTAGAGAGAACCCGGACAAAGGGGTGGAGGAACTAGACTCCAAAGAAAAGACCTAGGAACACTAAGTTGGGTGAGTCGATCGATAGCTTCCCATGAGAAAGGAGTAGACGGAGAGAGCTCCTGGAGGATGGAGGAGAAGAGAAAGCATCCCCAAGCTGAGACACGCTTCAGCTGAGTACGGACTAACAGAGACTGAGGACAACGGGGCCTGGCGGCCTGCACCACTAAGGGCCGGCTGGGAGCCCAAAAAGCTAAGAGCCATGGATGGTAGAAGGAGCCAGGTGATCCCAACTAACCCAGGTCACTAGTGGTGGGGCCAGAGAACCAGAGAGCCAGCTCTGTAGATGTGACCAGGAATGCTTTATGCCCCTAACCACGAGACACCCGGCGGGGTGCGGGAACTCCAGGTCCCGAGATCTAACAACCGGTGCAGAGTAGGACAAAGTCATCGGACTAGGGCTAGTGACCCAGAGTGTGGGATGACTCACTGTAGAGCCTGTGACGGCCGTACCGAACCCATACGCATTACAGCGGAGAGAACAGGAGGGCCCGAGAGGTACACTGAGGGGAGTGACGCAGAGGAACCGTCCCCACAGCAGTAAGAGTCCCAGCCGGTGACTGTTATGTGGACCCGGTCCACAGCTTGAGTGCAAAGAACTGTGTGTTGAGTAACAAGGAAAGTAAAGTACCCGGTCAACTCAAGTTCTATGTGTGACTGTTATTCCAAGAGTGTGGAGACCGGGCTCGCCTGAGGGGCCATAGACTGACTGTGTGAGCCGCTGTGTAGGAGGCAGCGGGTGCCTGCTAAGCGGTACCCTGATTCTTGCGTGTGCCGGCCGGAGGAGTTGCGAAGGGAAGATACATGCAGCATCCCCAGCACGGAGCCTCCCTACAACCGCCCAGGGACCCAGCCTTACCCGTAGAGGGCTCACCATCCGGGCTATTGCCACCACCACTGTCCCTGGCAGATTCCACGGCAGCGGTGGCCACATTGGCCATGACCCACGGGTGGCGACACGACCCATGGGTGGTGTCACGAATAAACTTTATCAATTTCCCTTATTATTGCCGCACCAGGGACCACGGAGCCTGGCCACAGATACAGTACGGTCCGGCGCTGAGTATCCCGGCCCCTGCGGGTGCGACACCATCTCCGCCTCCCGTGAGTTTAAAATCCATGTTCCCCATCTATTCTTCGTTCTGTCCTCTGTCTCCGACATTACCCCATTCATATCACCTCCTATTATTAAGTTGAGTTCTTTGTCATGATGGTTTGTAGTAGGTCTTGGAAAATATACTAGTGTTATTACTCCTGCCCGTCTACCCAATGCTCCTGACCCGTACACTCCTCCTACCCACAATCTATGCATGCAGAACAAATCCCGTTGCAGCGGATGCACCTCTTGTAAAAGAAATGTGTCCCTCTTTAGTCTCTTAAGATGTCTAAGTACCATGGCTCTTTTCTCAGGTGATCTTAGACCCTTTACATTCCATGATATTATCTTAACCATGGTTACTGTTTCCTGGCCAAATGATACATCGGTCTATGTATTCAAATCGTAGTGGTGATGGTATTCCCGGGTCCCAGCCAATGTTAAGTGCTAGTACAAAAGGCGCTCCAGACAATGACTTCAAGTGTAGCTCAATGATCAATGATCAAAGCGGTTCTCTTAACAGAAATCACAATTCCAACAACCCAACTCAAAATCCCAACCCTCCCTTCCCTTTCCCCCTTCCCCCTTCCCCCTCAGAACAAATACATTTGCATCAACTTCCATCTTTTCCAGCGTGGAAAACAAGTCCTCTTTGCTCCTGCCAACTCGCCTTATGCAAGTATGTGTCTGTTGCCAGCTGCTGCAAAGGAATAAGCTTACAGTACATCTCAAACACAACCTCCCCATGACAGTCCCATCCCTCCATCTCCTCAAACCTCCTGCCACACCGTCGCTTCTCCCAGGCATCCTCCTCCTCTGGTGTATCTCTGCACGGCTAGTGTGGATTGTGGAGTGTGTCCCCAGAACTGCACGACCAGTATCTTGTGGAAGACTTATGCATGGTAGGATGCCGTTGTTAGCTCTCTTCACTTACGAGAAAGGAAGAAGTGACAAAAAAAAAGGAGGGAAAGTTGGGGGGGGGGGGGAGAGGGGGAATGGAGGTGGGATTGTAAAAGTGGGAGAAGGGAGGCAGAGCTGAAGAAAGAGCAGAGGAAAGAGCAGAAAGAGAAGGAAGAAGAGGGGGAGGCCAAGGAACAGTTTCTCAGTCAGCTTGGGACTCTAATAATTAGGTGTTCTATCGCGCTATGTCAGCCCTGATGATCCGTTGTAGTTGTCATCTGATCCAGAACTGGAGGGCCATCAGTCTCCTCGGCTCATGGCAATATGTGTAGGTCTTTGGGAGGCAGGCTTTGTAGTGGTAGCGACATTGCTGGTTGATCATGTCTGCGGCCATCTTATCGCCTGCTTGCATCATGGTCTTTGGGGTATCTTCCCAGTGAGCTGGTTGTGAAGGCTCGTAATGCTTCCTTAGGGTCCTTCCAGAACCTGAATGCTCTGTCTGGGCCTCTAATTTTAAGGGTGGCTGGATTTAGAAGCTGTAATTGAATGTTACATTTAAACAAGATGCTACATATCTCTCCAAACGCTTTGTGCTTCTTGGACACTTCTGCAAAGAAGTTCGCAAAGAAGACCACCCTATGCCCCTGGAACAAAAATGGCTGTCTCTTGATCCTGAAAAGTCATAACAATTTTTGCTTATCTTTAAAGTCAAGATATTTTGCAATGACTTGTCTAGGTTTCTGGGAAGAAGAGTTCTCTCACCTGTTCCCATTGAGGCTGTCGTGTGACCCCCAGTTCGGCAGGCCCACTCTGTGCACTCTTTCTACTTTTTGTTGTCCCTGTAGTTCCAAAGCATTTGGGGGTAGATCTCATCCAATTGTGGCAGAAGAATCAATTCTGGGAGACCTACGATCCTGAGATTATTCCTCCTTGACCTGTTTTCCAGGTCATCTATTTTATCTCTCATCCAGCTGGACTGACTTTGTGCTGAGTTCCATTTTAGCCATCTTGTCCTCCATATATGACACATGCTGCTCCTGTGGCGCCCCTGCGTCCAGGAGGCCACAAAGGGAACTGCAGCCAGGCAGGTAGGACACTTGTTGCACAACAACACCCTCACAGCCCACACAACCCACGTGTAGAAGAGGTTAACATCCAGCCCTGAGATTAGAACTCTATGAGATTGAGGGGTGGTGGATTCAGAGGAGTGGGTTGGGCACACCAGAAGTCAGGTGACTTGAGAGTATATAGGAAGGGGGAGGAGTGAAGGAAGGCAGTAGGCCATGGTGCTGAGAAGCAAAGAGGAGAAGCTGAGACAGAAAGACAATCACACGTTCTGTGAGTGCAAGGCTAGGAGCGCAGAATCCGTACTGAGCCAGTGCGAGCCAGAGGGGAGAGAAAGCCCGTCCGACGCTGATGCCACCAGGAGTGTGAGAGAACGGAGAGGGCAGGTGTAACCCGTGCCCTAGACAGCAGCTGAAGCCACTGACTACAGGCAGAGAAGTCCCTCCTATAATACTGGAAAGGAACAGAGAGAAGGAGCCTGGTAGAGCCTCGTGCTGAGGACTGCTGGAGGCTGGGCTGAGTAGAGTGTCGGCTCTAGAGGGGACCGCAGTTTACCCGGGATCCCCAAACAACACGACGGGGGACCACAGCTCCACGTTAGGGTCCCCAACCCAAAGGACAGGCAGCTCAGTGACAACCAGGAGGGCCCACCAGGGGTCCGAGTCACCGCCATACTGTCCAGTGTCGCACAACACGTAGCAAAGAGAATGTAAACAGCCCGGAAAGGACATTAAAGACTGTGTGAGGGGTCACAGAGAGAGAGGCCTGGCTGCAGAGCGAAGGGAACCCGGAAAGGGAGAACGAGCCCGTGTCTTTGAACTGTGTACTGAGAACTGTACTTGAACTTTGTAAAGAACTGCCAATGACTTGTGAACTGCTTGGAAAGAACTGAGAGTAAAAGACACGGAAAACCCTGAATTGGCCTCTCTTGTCAGTCTCTCTCTGCAGACTATTCCTCCCACACAGGTTGCAGCAGATTCCCACCTACAGAGCTACAAGCCTGTCAGCACCAGCAAGGAAGAGAGATCCTGCAGCGTCTGCAAAGTAAGTGTCCTGGACAATTCCACAACCCTTAACTCTTACTGCCCCGGGGGATACAGTTCTTCCCACTGGAACTATAACATCTCCGCTGCCACTCCATCACCCCCGGAGGTTCTGCAGCAGCGGCGGCCCCCATCACTGGCCGCATCAAGTGGGTGGCGTCACAAGTGACATTTCCCCTGTAAATATCCCCCTTTATTTGCCGAGCCAGGGACACGGTCCGGACCAAGCCACCCGTGACTTCCCCGGCATCGTCCGCTCCAATACCGAGTACCCCCGTCCCGTGGGGCCCGACACTCCAAATAATCCAATCTTCCTGCATGTTGTGCAGCTGTCTCCTGGAGCTCATCCAGAGCCTCCCTCACTGCCTCTCTTACTGCAGTTTTAATGTCACCAGCTAAAAACTTTGCCACCTCCCTAGCCCCTGATCTGCAGTCTGTGGAGGATATAAGGTTAAAAATAATGTTTCTAAAATGTCCCCTGCTCATCTGGGGATAGTTATATCCTATCTGGCTGCCTCCAGCTTCTCCAGTCCCCTAGCATTCTGACCTCCATGTTTTCTGACTCTGTGCCTCCTGCGGCGCCTTATCTTTTCTGCGGCCGCCCTGACCTCCCGCCATCTTGCCGGCACACATGGCAACTATTTGATCCTCCGATGCCTCGTCCTCCTCCCCGCCCGCACTCCGCAGCCACCGATCAATGCTGCCACAAGGTTCCCCCATGTTAACAGTGTCTGGCGGTGAGTCTGGTGCCCGCCAGCTCTTTGTGTCGGTCTATGGCCTGTTGGCGGCCGGAGTAGCTTCACACCACTGCCTCCACGCTGGCGCTGTAAGTTGAAACCTCATCCAGCACCATGACAATCAGCACCATGACAATCAGCACAGCAGAGCACAATTTTTCTTTTTTTATAAATAACAAGTAAAACATCTTTCCTTTATGGAAGGCACATGACTTGAAATTTACAAAAATACAAACGGGTATAAGACAATTGCATAAAACTTTGTAAATGGCGCAAGGTCATGCATTGTAGTGCTGTGGTGGATTACTGTCCGAAGCCACCTTTTATTGAGGTATCATCCATGGGCGTGGCTACAGGGCATGCAAATCATATTTGCTTAAAGGGAACCTGTCAGGTGGTTTATTCCGCTATCACTGTCTGCACCATTACAATACTATTCTAATCATCCCTGCCTGAACTCATAGTGAAAGGTGAAAGAAAAACATTTATACACTTACATTTCAGTCCCCACCTTGGAGGAGGGGGACTGTCTGGCAGGATAATACCTCACTTTTAACTTGGATAGCTAAAGGACCTGTGTGATGTAATGATCACGTGACCATAGTGGGCGGAGCTAAGCCAGTAAACGTATTATGTTCTATGACAACTTAACTCCGCCTAACATGGTTGTGACATCACATCAGGTCTCCCAACATGTTCTAGCACAAGGCTGAAAATGTTAACTATTAACCTGCCAAACAGACCCCGTCCTCCAAGCTGGGGACTGACTGCCTCATTACATAAGGAAATGTAAGTGTATAAATGCTTTTTTTTCACCTTTCACATTACACTCTGAGCGCAGACAGGGATGATTAGACTGGTATTATAAAGCTACAGCTACAGACAGTGATAGCTGGAGAGGCATAAACTAGATGACAGGTTCCCTTTAAAAAACAAATCTTAGGCCCCTTTCACTTCACTGATCGCGGCAGTTGCGTTGAAAAAACCACAACTGCCGTGATTGCTGCATAACGGCCGCACTTGCGGTTCACCTGCGGCGAGTCCCATGCAATGTCTATGTTTGTCTATTGCGGTAAGTGTGCGGCTGACTGCTTTTTTTTTCGCGGCCGCATCTGCCACAAGTGCCGAAACCGCAACTGTACCACACTTGCTGCACCTTCCGCAAGCCCCATAGACATTGCACAGGGCTTGCCACAGGTGAACCGCAAGTGCGGCCGTTATGCGGTAATCGCGGCAGTTGCGTTTTTTTCACCGCAACTGCCGCGATCAACGATTACCGCTGATGTCAAAGGGGCCTTAGATGCCGGGCACTACTAGGATTTTTACATAGGGAGTTTCCCCATATGTCGGTCGTCTGGATAGAGCGGCTGTGCACCTGGGTGTGCTCACTCCAAAATAGTTCAGAAAAAAAGAGGGCACTCACCTAATCGGTGTTTTTCGGGAGTTTATTCCTTTCTTATTCAGGGTTCCATACAATGCAGGGAGGGGAGGAACGTGGAGGGATGCCAGACACCGGCCCATTTCGTGCCCTAAGTGGCACTTCTGCTGGTCCGATAGATTGTGACACCATTTCCCTTTATTTATAAGGGGATTGATCTAAGGGCCATGTCACACACTCACATATTTGTGCAGATATTGGTCACAGATCTCTGGTTGCAGTGAAATCATGGACACATTGTTTCATTTGTACACAGCCACAAAATGGAACAATGTGTCCATGATTTCACTGCAACCAGAGATCTGCGAACAATATCTGCACAATTATCTGTGTGTGTGACATGGCCCTAATGAACATCATACTCATCACATAACAAAATAATTGTGCAAAAACAGTGATAATAATCAATTATAAGTAGAAATCCAGAATGCATTTAAGGCCTCATTCACATGTCCGTGCCTCCGGCACGTAAGCAGTATGTGCTGACACATGCCGGAGGCACGGACATACGGGAACACATGTTCCCCAAGGGCAAATTCACTCATCCTAGTTTCCGCACGGACGGTGTCTCTGTGTAGATGTAAATGGGGGACGGTGACGCTGGTGGGGCGCCAATAACGTGCGCGCTCCCGCCCGTCGCCGCCGACACCTCCGTGGCAATTTTGCTAGCAATTTCCTGGTTGCAGTGAAATCATGGACACATTGTTCTATTTTGTTGCCGTGTACAAATGCAACAATGTGTCCATGATTTCACTGCAATCAGCAAATTGCCAGTGAAATTGTAAGCAATATTGCTGCATGTGACGGTACCTTCAGACAGACTACATTTGAGCATAGTGCGACATAAACATAAAAAATAATACGGGTAAACTTAGTCAAATGCAGGCACAATGGCGCAACTGGTTCAGTGGCTCAGAGAGTTAGTCTTTTCCTCTCTGCCCTCCGCCAGAGATGGTGTGGGAATCTTGGCAACCCACATTGATGGTACCATAGGGATCGCCGCTCTATCTTCCCTTGTACCAGGTGCTGGCAGGACCTCACCACGTTCTTCCTTAAATCTCACGATCCCTCATCCAAAGCCTGACTGGGCTGAGGGACGACTAGCACATTCAGTATCCGCAGGTTGAATTGCTGCTGCTTTTCGGGCTGCACTGCCTACTTGCTCTGTTGTGGCCAGCAACTGTGGGCACAGCCAGTTTTGGGGGTACTGTTGCCACAATAGATTGGACCCGGGTTACGTCTATGATGTACCAGCCCCAATGTCCCAACAGCCATGAGTACTCCACCAAGTCCACTGGGCAGAGGTCACGGTTTGCATGATGGGCAAGTGCTGGTCTATGTCATTTCTATTTACAAAAATATCTAGGGACAACCAGAGTTCCTTTATGAACCTGAACCCCTTGAATCAGTGAAACTCAATCATTGACCCAAGTCGGCGAATCTGGGGTTCCTGCCGGGCCGCCCTCTGTCTGTGCCGTTTGTCCTGAATGAGCCATGCCTGGAAGGGCTTGTACATGGCCTGGTATGCTTCCTCTTCAGTGATGGCAGCCTCCTGGCAGTCCCGAGCAAACTCTTTAGCGGCAATTATCTCTGGGTCCTCCCTTATTGCTATGGGTTTCATCCCCTGTGCACCCACCTCAGGATTGGCGACAATTAGGGATCTCGCGGTGAGGTGTGGGGGGAACACCATTACATTCTCTCCAGGATGCACCCATTGGAAGTACAGCAGTTATTGAGGTAACACGCCTTCCTAGATTGCCCAGACAGGTTCTAGTGGATCCAGAAGCATCTCCGCCGGGATGCACACTCCTGCCATGTTCCCCCTTGCTGATAGGGCTTTTCCCAGGACTGCAAGGGTCACGCTAAGGAAATTGCTAAGGGTCCTACTAAGTCAGTGTCTATAACGGGGCCAGTCACATTACATCCGAATGGTGGGACGGTGGTACTCCGCTCCTCCTTCGTCTCCTGATATGGTCCTTTTTCGACTTGGGATTGCAGCTCCCTCTGTTTCTGAGTCCACTCAGCTAACTGGGCCACCTGGAACTGGGTGATCTGCTGCTCCAGTTCCTCCATCTCCAGGGTCTTGAGTCAGTTAGATGCTGGTACCGGATTAGCATGAGTCGGGCCTTCTGGGCCGATGCTGGTGCCTCCGCTGCTTCTCAGTTGGCGAGAACCGACATGATGCCCTCTGTGGTACCTCTCTTCTCCTCGGGCCCACAGCAGTGATGGCATTCTCCTTGCTCACATGCTGCTTCTCCTTCCTCTCTCTTTCCAGACTTCAGCCCCCACCTATTTGGAGATGGAGCTCGCCCGGCGAACAGACTTGCATTGCAGGGGGTGGTGCATTCTGGCTGAGGGAAACACCAGCCTGTATTAGAGTCCATTGAGGGGGCAGGCTGTATTTTTGGTGCCGTGGCTGGGCTCTTCCCAAGATAGGAGGAGGCGCCCCTCTTACCTCGGGGCATGGTACCATACATGTGAAATGCATGCAATACCATTGGTGGCAGTCTGACTGCAGGGGCGCCGCACCTTCTGCTAAAATCACAACTCTGCCATCCCTGCTGTGAACCGCAGCAAGTGCAGCATCATTTTGCCTTCCACTCCAGACTCACCACACTGACCTGGTGCACCTGCCAATCAGGGTTTACACAGGAGGTTGCAACAGCATCAGCAAACATAGACATGCTTAGGGTGGATTCACATTGGTGTGGAGGGGAACCACCATATGAGCCCTGCCACCGCAAGCCCCTATGTTTATAATGGGAGCGCACGGTGCTGCACTTGACTGCGCATGACCATGCGCTCCCATTCATTTGTCTGTGTGATTTTTGCGCATGCTTGCATACAAATCACACTCTCTCATCCGCACCAGGAACGCGACATGTCACATTTCTGGTGCGGACGTCAATGTATGATTTGTACGCAAGCATGCACATGCGTACAAATCACACAGGCAAATGAATGGGAGCACACGGTCATGTGCAAGTCAAGCGCAGCACCGTACGCTCCCATTATAAACATAGGGGCTTGCGGTGGCTGCGCTCGGATAGCGGTTCCCCTCCGCAGAACGCTGTGGAGGGGAACGCCAATGTGAATCCACCTTTACATATTTGTAACTATCCACCTCCCATGTAGCTTTCTTTTCTTCTTTTTTTTTCCCTTTTCTTCTCTTTTGTCACTTCATCTTTCCCAAAGCTGAAATTAGTCAGGTTGGTGAGGGACTCCAACTGCTTTATCTCCATGAGCAATCAACCTTCACAGGATTCACTGTAACTTGTACTGTCACTTGAATACTCTTCACCCCCTGCTCCTTTGTCTCTGTAAAGGTACTGTTACATGGCACAACGTTGAAACAATGTCGCAACTATCTCATGGGTGCACGGTCATTTTCGACATCGTTTTGACATCTTGGGTGAGATGCAGAGGTGTATCTAGGTTTTCTGGCACCTGGGGCAAGACTTCAGTTTGGCGCCCCCCCTCCCTCTTCCCCCCTCCGGTTCACATATATTCCCCCCACTCTCTCCCCCCAGTTTGGTCCACATATTCTCCCCCCACCCTCTCCCCCCCAGTTTGGCTCAAATATATGGCCCCCACCCTGTTCCCCCTTGTTTGGCTCACATATACTGCCCCCTCGTTGTCCCCCCCAGTTTGGATCACATATTCTCCCACCATCATCTCCCCCGTTTACTCCTCATACTCCCCTCAACCCTCTCCCCCCCCAGTTTGCTGCCCACATTCCCCTCCGCCCCCCAGTCTCCTGCTCACACTCCCCCCAAAGTATGCTCATGTTTCCCCCCCCCCTGTTTTCTGCTCACAACCCCCAATATGTTGCTCTCACGCTCCCCCCACTCTGTCTCCCTTCTCCTAATTACATTACTGCTCTGTTCCTGGAGCGGTCTTCAGCCTTCTGCCTCGGTGCCTCTGCTGTGACGTCAGCAGCGTGGTCAGGTGATCTGTTCACGCAGCTGACTGAGCTGAGGACCCAGAAGTGCGGGAAACAGGGCGGCAGCGGCTGAAGACGCTGCTTCCATGGTACAGGCGTCTGATAGATGCCTGTACATGGACTGTAGGAGCCGGCGGTCGCAGAGTCTCTGCTCCCCACAGCGGGGGGAAGGGCGCAATATGCGGCCGTGGGGGAGACTCCTCAGGCGCTGCAGCAGGAGGCTTGACAGCGCCCCCTGCCTGCTTGCGCCCGGTGCAAATGCACCCCCAGCCCCCCCTAGATACGGCCCTGGTGAGATGTCACACATATAGAGATTGTGGACAACACAACAACGATGTTGTGAGCAGGTATTGTTCTCAAACCCCGCGAACGATCGCTGCTCATTAAGGTGACCACAAAAAATCGATGTCGGAATTTTGTCCGTCTGGACCCCACAAAACGATTCCCCTTTCCAGATATTGAGATAGCCAAAATTTGAGCTTGGTCAAACGACGTTAACCCGTGCCGCTCGTCGCTCAAAGTTTGAAAAAATCAAAATTTTTGGCCAAAAAGCTGACATATGGAGCCATAACTCCAGAACGGTAAATAATAAAAACACGCTTAAAAGAAAAGAAAGCTAATGTTGTTCTTCAAAATTTATATTTTATACATAATTGTTGTTATTTTAAGTCAAACTGAGTTACAACAGCTTTTAGCCCCAAGAACCTGACCTGGCATCACTAGGAGCATACTTCATATATTTTGTTATTAAGTGATAAATTTTGGGTTTTTTTGGTATATTTTTGAGTTTAAAGTAGAAATATAATAAAAAAACAAGTAATACTGATAAGTCTAATGACATTTTTTATTTTAAAATATAAAAATGAGGTATATAATACATACAAAACATACACAGAAAAGATACAGACGTAGTACCTACAGTACATGAGTTGATAATTTTACATAGTTATCTAATCTATTCTAGAGCTTTTGTTAAAGTGGTTTTTGAAACGTCAGAATATAATGCTCGGCATTTGCTTACAACTTGCAGGACATATTGCTTTTGTTATTCATCTTTTGTCAGAAGGTTGTTAATGTCGGTTATTAATTTAACACCACGCTCAGCCATATCATTAACTACTATGATAAGGATATGACGCGTGAGCATGCTCAGTACACTAAAATCGGATTCGGGAAACAATCCTGTTTTGTCCCTGATCCGCGCTCCATAGGCCCCCATGTTATTTGCCGCAGAGCGCATTGGATTCGATTCTGTCCGATTTGGTTCGCTTTTCTAAAAATCGGATCAGTCTCCGATTCTGGGCACATCAAGAAATCGGACACAATTGGATCCATGACAATTTGGGCACAATCAGATGGCCATATAGGACCAATCCGTGCTCATAGGGATACATGGGGGCCAAATGGCTATCAGTTTTACAAAAAAATTGTGATGTGAAGGGGGCCTTAGATTGTTTTATTGGTGTATTTAATATATTGTATTTTTATTTTGTGATAATTCTTCTCTTCATTGTTGTTTTCAATTTATTTAACTTCCAAGACTCCTGCTTTGTTCTGAAAAATGTCAAGAAATGAAATGTGTGTATCAAATATTCATGAATGTATTTCTTCTTATTACATTTCTTTTGAAGCAACAATGATATGTTTCATGGGAACAATGTGCACCTGGCCGAGGAACAGATTGCAGTATCGGTTTGTCAGCAATGCATTCCATATTAAAGTTGGCCTCTTAATCCCTAGACTTTAAATAAACTGACTGATGGGTGTGGAGAGATTAAAAGGAACTTGTTTGAAGCTTTAGGTTTTCTGATGATATGGTACAAAACTTTCCCATTAAATAACTTATAGTTATAGAATCCTGTGCTTGCACTTTTGTTCAGGTGTTTGATGTAGATGTAATAAATTATAATATGGCAGTCTTTGTTCAAGGCAAGGATGCCGTCTTTAATTCTCTCTTGATTCTGCTTCATTGTTTTCTATATAGAGAATCTTTCCGAAAAAGACTGAACCATATGCACAGCGATGACACAAGAATATGCAAAGGTGATGTAAAAATGACTGCAAAGATAACAAAGATGATGTTTCAACAAAAACGCCTGAAGCATTTTGTTCTACAGGAAAAAATTGGGGGAACTACACTGCCATCTAAAAGACTCCATATGCACACACTCTAATGGTACCTTTACACGCGGCAACATTTCTAGGGTGTCAACAGGTAACCTACTGGCTGCAGTGAAATCATGGAGACAAGGTTCTATCTTGTTGCTGTGTACAAATGGAATAATCTCTCCATGATTTCACTGCAGCCAGTAAGTTACCTGTTGACACCCTAGAAATGTAGCCGCGTGTAAAGGTACCATAAAAGTTGCCTATCTGCCAGTAGTGGTCTGTTTACAAGAATCCTATATGGACTTTGGGAACACTTGGGTATCGTTACACACAGAGATATATTGCTTGCAACTCACTGGTTGCAGTGAAATCATGGACACATTGTTCCATTTTATACACGGCAACAAAATGGAACAATATGTCGATGATTTCACTGCAACGAGTGAGTTGCAAGCAATATATTTCTGTCTGTAACGGTACCTTTAGGGTACTGTCACACTTGGCGACGCATTAGCATTCCTGACAGCAATATGACCTGTAGGGATCGTTGTTGCGTCGCTGTCGGGAGCACTGGTGAGATGTCAAACAGTCAGATCTCACCAGCGACGCAACAACGATCCGGAATGTTACGGAGGTTGTTGGGACCTTGTTTTTCAGACCTGTAGTATTGAGGTCATTGGTCATTGTCCCTGTCAAACACACCGATGCATGCCGCCAAGCGGGACCCCAACGATCAAAAAATGGTCCAGGCAACTCTGATGGCCACTTTACACATCCCAACGTCAAGTCCGATATTGGATCCGACGCCGCGGGAGCACGCTTTTTCTGCCCTGATTTCAAAGATTGCATCAGAGATTTACACAGCGCGATATCGGCAGGCAACGCCACTACAATGTCTACTCCCCCCTTGTACGGCCGACCCAGGAACGACCATTTAACATGGGAGAGAATAGGGGACATTGTACTTCACATCGTAGTTGGGCTTTTACACAGCCCAATCCAGCTCCAACCTCCAACTAATATCGGGCCGTTGGAGAGCACGCTCATTCGATCCCTGATATCGTTTTGGCATCGTTTGTGCATCGTATTGGACTTTTAAACCATACAACGCACGAACGATATCGGGGCCAACGCACGACACGTGACTTTTGGTCGGAGTTGGACGCCGATATCGGGACGTGTAAAGTGGCCATGACACGACCAGCGATCTCACAACAGGGGCTAAGTGTCAAACATAGTGAGATCGCTGGCGAGGTCACTGTTGCATCACCAAACTTGTGACTTAGCAGCGATCTCGCTTAGTTTGACGGGGACTTTAGGCCCCTTTCACATCTAATTCAGGGCTGCGTTTTGCTTCATTTGCGTTTCGATGCGCTTTTACAGCTAAAAACGCATCCAAACATATGAGTTTTTGACCCCATTGATTTTAATGGAAAATGCATTGCAAACACATGCAAAAATGTGGGCTGCTGCGTCTAGGGCTGCGTTTGCAAATACACATGCGTTTTTGCATGCGTTTGCAATGCGTTTTCCATTAAAATCAATGGGGGCAAAAACGCATGCGTTTGGATGCGTTTTTAGCTTTAAAAACGCATAGAAACGCAAACACAGTAAAATTCAGCCAAGGCTTATGTGGACTGGGCCTTAGGCTGCGTATTTTTCACATTTTTTATGGGGAAAAATGTGCGTAAAAATAAACGCGAGCGAACAACTTGAATTGCACTTTTTTTACGCGCCTTTCTTCCAATGCTTATAATGGGGGTCTATGAACAAAATGCGCGTAAAAAAGCGGAAAGAATTGACATGTTCATTCTTTTTACGCGCGTGTTTTTTACTCTAAAAATGCTACATAATGTTACGCGGTGTCTGAATTGCACAAAGTGAATGCCCATTCACTTTGCCGGGAAACACAGATGCACATATGATTTTGCGGCAAAAACTTGCTTAAAAAGACGCGACGAATATGCAGCGTGTGAATGGGATTTAGTCACTGGCAGGTTTGGCACATAGCGTTATCGGCATGTAATGCTATGCACCACCTGCCTATGCATCTCTATGGCAACCTGATGCTTACTGCAGCCGCCAGCTCCACAGAGAATTCCCGGATATGTGCTATTGCAGAGCGCACAAGAAAACGCTGCAAACCGCATTTCCTGTGCGCTCTACAATAGCGCATATCTGGGGATTCTCTGTGGAGTCGGCGGCTGCGGTAAGCATCATGTTGCCAGAGGGATAAATAGACAGGCGGCACATAGCGATACATACCGTTAACGCTATACGCTAAGCCTGCCAGAGACTAAGTTTTAAGTGGATTCGGCAGGCTGAGGGCAGACGCCGGTCTGACCCTAGCTGTAAGGCCCCATTACACCTAAGATGTCCCAGTGATCCGACCAACGATGTGGATCGCTGGGATATCTACAACAAAATAAACAAAATATGTGTTAAACAGCACCAGGGGCGTATATAGCAATATTACAGAGACTGAGACACTACAACGGGGTGGTTGTGAAAAAATTAACAAGTATAAAGTTTATTCAGTGCTATACGGTTAATACATATACCAATGTACCACTATCTATATATGCACAGTGCTACCTATTATACACATATGGTTATAAATCACTTATTTTTACACATCACCTTGCTCCAATGTATGGAGCTATCCACATATACATTAGTGGTGGTACCAGCAGTGGCGCACCCAGAAATTTCCCGAGGTAGGGGTCCAAGAAACACACACCGGCCCTGAAAGGGGGGTGTCACCCCCAGTGGGGTTCCGAGGGGCAAAGCCCCCGGTGGGGGGGTTTGGGGAAGCGAAGCCCCCCTAAAAGCAGCCTCTTTTGTGGGCCCTTGGGTGCTGTGTAATTGTTCCTGTCTCCTGACATAGGGGCCCAGCTCCTTGTGTACTGCACCACTTCTCAGGGCCGTCCAAAGGGGGGGGTCCAGACACGTAGGTCCCCCCCCTTGGGTGCGCCTATGGGTACCAGCCAGGCTATAGGGAGACACGGAGTGGAATGCCCCACGCGTTACGCCAGACACTGGCTTCCCCATACATTGGAGCAAGGTGATATTAACAATCTTGGTGCTTTGTTATCTTTATTCCTATGGACTTGCCATTTTTTTGTGTGCCACTTCTGTGTTTCTACTTATGATCATATGGGATTTGTTTATGCCATTTATGTGTAAAAATAAGTGATTTATAACCATATGTGTATAATATTTAAAGATATATTTATTAGTCAACAAGGAAACAACAAAAGTAAGTTGAGATGAAAGAATTTCAACATATACATAAATTATATATATAATGAATGCATAGTATACAAATTCAGAGAAGAAATAAATAATATAAGAGAAAAACAATAAAGACAAAAGACATAAGTCGAAGAAATGAAATAAACAAATATTTACAACTGACACGACGATTATGAGTATCTAAAAAAAACAACAACTAAATAGCTCTTAGCAAACTAAGTACAATCAAAATGATAAATGGAGAAATTCAGGCTAAATTAGGGCAGATGAAATGTAGAGTCGTTATACATTCGAACCCAACTCGCCCATTTCGTCATGTACTTCAATCTAGCATGCATACCTTCTCTAAGAGCAAACGTGAATTCAAATGAGTTGTGCAATGCAATGCAATCCATAAAGTCCTCTATGGATGGAACACAATCACTCCTCCACCTAGAGGCGATAAGATTTTTAGCTACTAATAGGATATGTAAGGCCAAGAATCTTTTACATTTTGGGAGATCGCATATCCCAATCAACAATACAGCAGAGTCAAAAGTTAAGACTATGTCTAAATCTAAAACTAAATTGATCAGGGACTGGACATCTAACCAAAAGGAACGTAACTTTGAGCATGACCACAATATATGACAGACAGATCCCAGTAGTCCACATTTTCTCCAACATAAATTAGAAACAGTAGGGTCTATCTTATGCAGTTTTAAAGGTTTAAAATACCACTTGGTATATACTTTATATTGAGTTTCCAGAAGTGTTGAGCAGGGGACAGAGGAGTAAATATTTTTTAAAATGATGGGCAATTGGTTATGTAAAGTATGATTATCGATGTCAAGTTGGTGATCCCATACTGTATAGAATCTAGAATTATTAAAAGTCACATCCTTATTAAAAGTTTTATAGATATTATTAGTTGTCCACACAAGTTGGCTTCCACTGTGACGAAGTAGGGGGTCAATATTGTTAGGTAGTGTAAAACCTAGACGTGGGTTGTTTAAAGTCTCATGCAGTAAAGTCCAAGTAGGTCTGTCAGATTCAGGTAGGCTGAAACGAGAAGAGACAACCTCAAAAGAGGCTAACCTCTCACCATCAAACACGTCAGACACATACCTAATATTCCTACTCTTCCAGATAGTCAAATTAAGAGATGGACACAACCAGGAAAAAATATCTATTGGGAGCCAGACAGGAGAAACTGGAGAGAAGATGGTTTTAGAGGTCTGATTAAACGTCCTCCAAGCCTTGATAGTGGCCTTAGGTGGGGTTTCTAGGGGAAGTCTCTTTTTTGGACTAAGGAGGTATAAAACAATAAACAATGCAGGATTCTGTTGCTTCATGATGGATCGTTCTATATTTACCCAGGATGGTGAGTATTCAGTACTCCACCATCGTGAACTAATCTGAGTAATGATAGCTAGATAATAGGCCCTAAGATTGGGGATACCTAAACCTCCATGTAATTTATGTTTTTCAAGAGTGGTAGCTGCAATTCTAGGAAATTTCCCTCGCCAAATAAATCGGCTAAGTTGTGTCTGGAGACGTTTAAAATATTTCTGAGGGATGACCACAGGGAGGGAACGGAAGAGGTATAGAATTTTGGGAAGTAGCAACATTTTATAGGCCGCAATACGTCCCGTCCAGGAAACCTCTAAATTAGACAGATAAGATACATGTTTCGAAAGGGATTTAACAATGTCTGATAAATTTTTATCAACCATGTTAGATAGAGGTTTAGTAATGGTGATTCCCAAATAGGGAATTTCTGACAGTGATCAGGAGAAATTAAATTCAGTTTTTAGAATATCTAATAGGTGATGTTCAATATGATAGGGCAAAACCTGTGTCTTATTAGTATTCAATTTATAATGAGAGACTCCAGAGAATCTCTCAACAATGTCCATCAGATTCCTAAGAGACACCAGAGGATCCGATAGAATAATCAGTAAATCGTCTGCAAATAGAGATGCAACGTGTTGACGCCCATGTAATGGACATCCCCGGATCCCCTCATGTGACCGTATTGCCTCCACCAATGGTTATAAAAAGAAATTAAATAAAGTAGGGGACAGAGGGCATCCCTGTCGAGTTCCATTGGTAATTCTAAAGGAGTCAGACACAACATTATTTGTTAGAATTTTGGCGGATGGATGGGAATACAAAGCTCTAATAATATTAAATAAGGGACCAGAAAAAACAAATTTTTTAAGGGACTCAAATAAAAACAGCCAATTTACTCGGTCAAAAGCCTTTTCTGCGTCTAGAGAAATCAGCAAAGTGGGAAGATTTGACCTTTCTACATATGATATAATATGGAATAATCTTCTCGTGGCGTCCATTGTACTTCTGCCACTGACAAAACCCGTTTGGTCAGTATGAATTAAGCGAGTTGTATACTTAGATAGTCTGTTAACAACAACTTTGGCTATAATTTTAGCATCAGTGTTTAAGAGCGAAATGGGCCTATAATCTCTGACATTTAGGGCATCCCCTTTATCCTTGGGAATGACTGTAATTAATGCTTCCTGCATTTCTGCAGGAAGAAGGGATGACATGGAGGGCGAATTAAGAAGTCTAGTTAAATAAGGTGTCAGGATGTCAGCAAAATTTTTGAAATATTCATTAGATAATCCATCAGGCCCAGGCGATTTCCCAGTTTTGAGGGATTTCACTGCTTCTGTAATCTCAGAATTCTGAAAGGGACAATTAAGAAGATCCACCTCTTCAGTAGTCAGAGAAGGAATGCTTAAGGAACCCAGAAAAGAGTTAATATCCAACAGAGAGGGTTGTACAGACCCTGGACTTAAATTTAAATTATAAAGTTTTTATAAAAGTGCAGGAATTCACTTGAAATATCCTCTGGGTGTCTGTAAATCAACCCCTGCTTGTTTTTGATTAGTAGAATCTTCCTCTTTTGTCTCATCAGTTTTATTCGATGGGCGAAAAATTTATTAGGTTTATTGTGACAAATATAGTAATTTAGTTTAGAAGACTAAATCATTTTGTTATAGTCAGAAATTAAAAGGGACCTTAATTCTATTCTAAGCTTTAAGATTTTAAGCTGGGTAGACGAAGAAGGAGACGCTATTTGTGATTCTTCTAGGGTACGAATGTCAGCTACCAGAGATGCAAGTTTGGCATTAGATTGTTTTTTAAGACGTGAATTTAGTTCAATCAACTTGCCCCTAACTGCTGTTTTATGGGCTAACCACAATGTCTCAATACTAACTGCATCACCATCGTTCTCTTTAAAGTAATAATTTAGAGTGTCTATCAATTCCTTTCTTGAGTTGGGATAAGAATAAAGAAAGGTATTGGCCCTCCAAATCCTAGTGGATGAAGCACCCCCTCTAGGGACCAACTCAAAAACTATCGGGGAATGATCAGACCAAGTCTTTGGCAGGATATTGATCTTTTTAATTTCATATATAGAGACACTATCAGCTAGAACTAGATCTATTCTAGATAAGGAAAGCTGGGAATCCGAGTAGAATGTGTATTCTCTAGAAGTGGAATGAATACATCAAAATACGTCATATAAGCTCTCTCTATCAATCCAAGGATTCAAGGTTAAATTAGAAACTCCACGAGTTTCAGAGGAATCCAAAAATGCATCAGGTATTACATTAAAATCCCCAAAGAGAATTAAAGAACCCTTACGATTTTCCGAAATTAAAATCATTAACTCTTTCAAAAATCTAATCTGACCCTTATTAGGGGCATACAGAGTAACCAAGGTATAATAGACACCACTAAGCCTACAGATTAAAATTATATATCTTCCCTCTGTATCTGCAATAACAGTCTCCTGTTCAAATTGGATGTTATTTCTAATCAAAAAGGCGACATCCGCCTTCTTTTTTTTCTGAGAGGCTAAGATAATAATTTCGGAGGATTATCATTAGAAAACTTAGTCTCCTGCAACCCCGCAATATCTATTTTAAATCTAAATATGTCTCTCCACAGTAGATACCTCTTATGAGGGGAATTTAGGCCATGTACATTCAGGGACATGAAATTAATGGCCATAAAAGCAAATAAACGAAGTAACGTCAGTAGAGAAAAGACTTACTAAACCATGCAGCCAAGAGATTTCTGGAATGAAATATAAAACATTCATCGTGTCAATAAGTACTAAAAAAAAAAAAAGAATAAAATAAGAACAGAATAATATCAAGAAATATATACAATAACGGACTAACGGACTATATGATGGAAAAAGCTCCTTGGGGAGAAAAAAGGCCTCTCACCCACAACAATTAATAATGTATTATATACATCTAAGGGTAATCACCTCAGCGTTTCAAAATGAAGTTCTGTTTAACCCAATATAAGTATTCAGGTTACTGGCGGGTCAGCAATGCCAAGCTCTCTTAAAAGTTGAAGACCCTCCTCCAATCCGTCTATCACATGAGAAGTAGGACCCCGCTTAAAGTTAATTTTGGTCTGGGAGAGCCATCTCTACATAATACCATTAGCCCTCAATATCTTAGTGACAGGCGTCAGAATTCTACGTTTGGACAATGTTTCCTTTGAGAGGTCTGAAAAAATTTTAATATCATGAAATGGTCTAGGTAACGTCTCATGCTTCTGCATGTAGGTGGTGAGGAGATTTTTTGTGTTTTTAATGCTAAAAGTAACCAGAGTGTCTCTGGGCAACTTCTCAGGGACAGATGTGGGTTTAGGAAGGCGAAACGCTTTATCCAGCAAACACTCTACATCCGACACTGTTTTAATCATTTTTTTAAGGTAAGGCTGTAATTCAGACCTTGTGACTGTCTCAGGAATTCCCCTCAATTTTAAATTGGACTGTCTATTAGTATTGTCAAAATAATCCAGTTTACTGGACAATGTTTTATAATCCTGTTTAGTGTTGTCCAATTCTTTTCTAAGAGAGCTATTAATTTTAGACAGTCTTATTATCTCGGCCTCCATAACGTAAGCTCTGGTAATTAGGGTGGAGAGCGCTTCTTTAATATCAGAGAACTCCATTTTCATCTGATCAGCGAAGCTGTGGAAGAGGTCAAGCAAAAGTCCCTATCTACTGGCCCAGCCTGACCCCTCATTTTAATAGATAAGGGAGAGGAAGTGACCCTAGGTCTTTGTTTAACAGGGGGGGAACCAGAACTGTCACCCCCTCCCGAGTCCAATTCCTCCAAAGTAGATCCAACCAAAGCAGAACTCCCAGGGGGGCTTATGTCCTTACGTTTTAAGGTCTGCTTCAAGCTGTCACCACCCCTATTATCTAGGGTGTCCATATCTTAGCCCCGTATGTGAGAATCTATTTTATCCACCTTCTTTTTGTGTTCGCTATCCAAAATCAGCCTAGCTGTAGATGGAGTGCATTTAAGATGGGGTTTAGTGGACCCACCCGTAGGATTCATAGTGACCTTATGAAGATCTGTCTGCCTACGAGACATAGTAAATAAAAGGAAGGTGTCTAAACAGTATCAGGATTATAAAGCTTAATATAAAAATATCAGTGTGGCTATATATTCAACCTCAATGTTAAAATCTGGTCACCGTCAAAGCTAATTGAAACAATGCCCAAATCCAAGCAGCACCAGTACACTGTAACGCCACCCACACAGATAAGAAAACAGTTAACTTAAATACACATATATATATATTCTTGAAATCTGCTTCACACTCCGGAAATCCCAGGTCTGCGAAACTTGCGATCGCCGGAGGCCCTCCGACCTCACTTGCCCACGCAGAATCCTCAGATGTTATGAGTCTTGAATATTGCAGAAAAGTCCACAGTAATATGTATATATCAGATATACTGGACCAATACAATGGCTTAATATCGTGAATGAACTAGTAAAAAAATCCAAATTTGTCCAATATAGTATAATCGTCACTAGTAGATGAAAATAGGATCCAGGTGGAAAGAGAAAGACAATAAATATGCTTGAGTAAAGTTCTTAAGTATCGGTTTTATCCACAGGAGCATTGAGGCTGTAGGTTTCTGTTAATAAAAACCACAAAACAAACAATACTAGTCCAAAAATAGTTCTGAGGGGTCTGAAGAGACCCAGGACAACTCTCCAAAGGGTTCTGAGAAGAAATTAGGGTGGCACAGCATAGCACAAAGCTCTGAAAGCTCTGAAGTAATTCCGGTGTAAATTCCAACGTAAGCTCCAATGGATTAAACAGGAGCTACGCAATATGCATAAGTAAAGTTCTTAAGTATCGATCTTATCCACAGGAGCACTGAAGCTGTAGGTTTCTGGCAATAAAAACCACAAAACAAACAATACTAGTCCAAAAATAGTTCAGGGGGGTCTGAAGAGACCCAGGACAACTCTCCAAAGGGTTTTGAGAAGAAATTAGGGTGGCACAGCAAAGCACAAAGCTCTAAGAGAAATGCTGAATCTTGGATTTTTTGACAGGAAAAGTCCAAAGTGCCAATCCAAAAATAGGTTAGGAGGGTTCAGACTATTCCAGGGTAACCTCCTGTAGAGGAACGCCCTAGAAATTAAGAGGTACAATATTGCTGCCAATGGAAGCCTGTCAGATGCCTGTCAGATGTCTGTCAGATGTCCCCAAATCATGGAAATCAATGGAAAAGTCAAACAGGCTATCTCTCAAAGTTTCTTTCAGTATACTGAGAGATTTGAAGCATAATTATATAAAATTTGGGGCGTATTAGGCAATGAAGATATTATGAGGTGACTAGGCAGCCATTATTCATGAGGTGACAGCACAGTCCTTTACCTCATGATGACTGGACTCTGAGGAGAATTCTTCTTAAAAGTGACCACTGACCCAAACAAAACGTTCCCAAGGTGATTACCAGCTTGATAGTAGATCTTTTTTTCAGTTGTCAAAGTCCTTTTGAGGGCATTTAGCCCAGTCGCTTATTGTTGTGGGGAGAGCATAGGTAAAACCCTACACCATTACCATTAGGCCACGCCCCCTCTCCATATGTGTATAATAGGTAGCACTGTGCATATATAGGTAGCGGTACATTGGTATATGTATTAACCGTATAGCACTTTTTTGTTACGTGGTCCATCCTGTGACCTTGGCATATAGGTAGCATACCCACAACCTCATGTGGAGGTTTTTACACGTTTTTAATTGTCTGTGTTGGTGCTTTGCACATGTAAGTGTACTGAATAAACTTGATAATTTTTTCACAACCAGCCCTTTGTAGTGTCTCAGTCTCTGTAATATTGTTATATACGCCCCTGGTGCTGTTTAACACATATTTTGTTTATTTTGTTGTATCTGTTCTTGTTGTGTAGCACAGGGCTCAAACAAATATTCTTTACTTTATTAGTGGTGCAGTTGCCTGGCATACCGGTAGTTTTCTGATCGCTGGGACATCGTTATCTGATCGCTGGTGAGCTGTCATACAGGCAGACTCACCAGCGATCAGGACCAGCGAGAACGCTGGTAACCAAGGTACACATCGGGTAACTAATCGCAGCGCTGGTTACCAGCTCCCAGCATGTGCTGTGCGCGCTGGGAGTACATTAATCGTTGGTCTCCCGCTGTCACCCGATGCTGGCCGCCCAGCGGGAACCAGCGATAAATATATGGTCCAGGCCATTTACCAACGAACAACGATGAACGACCTCATCATTGGTCATTGGTAAATGTCACACGCAACAATGTCGTTTTGATATTGCTGCAACCTCACCAAACCGGTGACATTGCTACGATATCATTAACGATATCATAGTGTGTGACAGGGCCTTTACACAGTGCACATTATTAGAAGGGATGTTCAGGTTTGCCAGGTTCGGCCAACATTAGTTAAATGTTTGGTTCACTTCTCGACCTTGACCCCGAACCCCATAACCCTTACAAGTCAATGGGGACCGAAACATCTGTGCTGTAAAATGCCTGTCAAATGTTCATAGTAAGACCCAGGGGGCTGCAAAAGGAAGCAAAATGGAGGTAAGAATGAATTTTGTCCTGACGAAGGAGTTTTAATTTGAAACACATTGACATTAAAGATCACAAAGATCACAAAAATGTACTACTTTGGATTTATTACTTACACAGCAAAGCAGTATTTTAACCCTTTCTTACCCATGCACTGCTGAATCCCCTTGTCTTGGGATATATCCCGGATGCTGTTAACTGCATTTCTCAGGGGCCAGAAGCGTTTTGTTTGAAAAAATTAGTGTTCAAATCAGGCATCTTTCCTGAACACTACAGCTAAGGCCTGCTTCACATAGCGGTGTGATCAGGTCCGGGGCTGTCCAATGTGAATCGGACAGCCCCGGACCCAATTTGCAAACAGAATCGGAGGGCAAGCCGGCTTCCGAGGATCGCAGCTGCAGCTGCTAAATTTTCATAATCGCAGCTAGCGGGGAGCTAGTCATGGTCCTGAAAGCTCAGCAGTGGACAGCTGGTGGTGCTGAAGTTTAGCAGCGCTCACTGCTAAACTTCAGCCGCCAGCGTCCGGCTCCTGGATCCGATGTTTTTATTTTGATCCGGGCGTATTCAGATTTTCCTCCCGAAAATCTGGGGTGAAAATCTGCCCAAATCGGATCCTACCGGACCCGGGTCCGGGAGGATCCGATTTGAGCAGATTTTCACCCCAGATTTTCGGGAGAAAATTCGAATACGCCCGAATCCTCCAGAACAGATGGAAACCGGATGGCACATAACTGCCATCCGGTTCCATCCAGCCCCATTTGGCTGTATAATGTCAAAATTGGGTCCGGGGCAGTCAGGTTTACACCGGACAGCCCCGGACCTGATGCTGCCGAGGTGTGAAGCCAGTCTAAAGGTACCGTCACACCCAGCAATTTTGCTAGCAATTTCACTGGCAATTTGCTGGTTGCAGGGAAATCATGGACACATTGTTACATTTGTGCACGGCAACAAAATAGAACAATGTGTCCATGATTTCACTGCAACCATCAAATTGCCAGTGAAATTGTTAGCAAAATTGCCGCGTGTGACGGTACCTTAAGAATAATGGAATAGGACTCTGGCTTTTATTTTGTTGATTATTGGAACCAGTGCCATGATTAAGGGCCGCTTTACACACACCAACTTCTGTGTCCAACTTCTGAACAGATCTCTGGTTGCAGTGAAATCATGGACACATTGCTCCATGTTGTATAAAGCGGCCTTCAGTCTTCCAATCCAAAACTGTCTCTAAAGGCCCAGTTAAGGCCACTTCACACACAAGGATATCCTGAACAACATCCTTGAAACGTCACGAATTTGTGATCATTCAAAAGATATAGTTCAGACGTCGTTGCGTGTAAATGAACGATATAGGAAGAAAAAATCCTAGGATCGTTCATCCAAGATTTGAGATCCTGACCTCAAATCTATCGTTTGTCGTCCAATTAACGCTGCTGGAAGAAGCTACATCGTTCAGTGTGAAGGTACCGTTACACACAGAGATATATTGCTTGCAACTCACTGGTTGCAGTGAAATCATGAACACATTGTTACATTTGTACATGGCAACAAAATGGAGCAATGTGTCCATGATTTCACTGCAACCAGAGAGCTGTGAACAATATCTGCACAGATATCTGTGTGTGTGACGTGTCCCTTAAGCGGCCGTCACACGCTACGATATAGATAACGATGTCAGAAATGATGTCGGATTTGCACATCGCCTGACCGATGTGTGAGATCGTTCATCACAACGCTACACCCACAGATATCGCTCAGACGATTCCCCGATGCAGCGATCCAGCGGTCGTATGAGCGATGCACTTATCATCTGTGCACATCGTTCAGCAAACAGTCACACTGAAACCTCGTAAACGATGTTGGGGTAAATGTGGGCGTTTTCCAAGGTTAAATTGGAGCACATAGGCGTGCTACATGGTTTACAAGCCGCGCCCCTCACTACATCATTGGTGGTCAGTACTGCGTCCTCATTGGTCAGATGTCCTTGGAAACATGGCGGCCTCATCTTCAGAATGTCCTGTGATGTGCCTCGCAATGTACATGTGTAAACACGATGTGCTATACCACAAAAAATACGTTTATTACTGAAAAAGGTAGAAACCACCATCCCCCACGTGGCAGCGCGGCGTGTTGCGGCCATGACTGAGCTGCAATGTGCATGGGAGGAGCTAGCACCTTGCAGGCGGAATGAAACTGAAACCAAATTCATTCCGTCTGGACCGCCCCTTGCGTGACGTTACAAAACTTAAAGGCGCCCTACGCGGCGTAACATGGCAATAACCACTTCTGTGTCACCTACGGGACAATATCCCATGTGCGTGACGTAGCGCCGCGTTGTGTGCGCGGTGTCTGTCAAGATTGTTTGGGTGTATGACAAGGTGAACACTATAGCAGCCTCATGTACCATGCAGGTTCTTTTATCAGGTTGACGAACTTGTGGGTGCACATTAAGTTGTACATGACAATGCGTGATAGTGCAGGCGACGCCTATGTGTGGTGCTGAAGACAGCTCTTCAAAAATGGCGCCCTGTGAGGACAGCCAATGGGAACGCAGCATCTTCCACCAATGCGAGCTAATGTAGAAGCAGCCAATCCGAAACCATTAAGATTAACTAATCACAACTGAGGAGGCGACACAATGAGAAATTCCTGCCACGCCTACGTGCTAGATTTAGGCATCGCGCAGTTCCTAACGTGTAGACGATATTGGTTGTTTAGACACGTCGATTCTGTTTACCTAATGAGTTGACATCGTCAGATGTGAGGTCCGGAGCTCAGATCTCGATCTTGCGATTTGATCATTTATCATTCGTCGTATCTTGCCGTCACACGCACAGACATCGTTCAAGCGATGTTTAATCTGGCGCGTTCAAGCGATATCTTTCAAGATATCGTAGAGTGTGACGGCCGCTTTTGGGTAGCTTTACACGTCGCAATATTGCATGCAATTTCACTTGCAACTTAGGCTGGCTTCACACTGCGGCGGCGTCCGGTCCGGGGCTGTCAGGAGTGACAGCCTGGACCAGAGTTTTGCTGCATAGAATACTATCGGGCTGCACGGAGCTGGATCGCGCCGGGTGGCAATTATCTGCCATCCGGCTGCTAGCTCGCCGGATGAATCCTGCAGAAGTGGGGATTTGTCTGCCGACTCCAAAAACATTGCATGCACCGTTTTTGGAGTCGGCAGACAAATCCCCACTTCTGCAGGATTCATTCGGCGAGCTAGCAGCCGGATGGCAGATAATTACCACCCGGCGCTATCCAGCTCCGTGCAGCCCGATAGTATTCTATGCAGCAAAACTCCGGTCCAGGCTGTCACTCCTGACAGCCCCGGACCGGACGCCGCCGCAGTGTGAAGCCAGCCTTTCACTGATCAGTGTCCATCAGTGTTCGGGTGTCAAAACCAGGAATGTCTCCAAAACTCAGAACAGGTGTCAATCTTTCAATTATAGTTTTTCTCTGCAAGTTCCTTTCCTGGTTCCTCTCCTGGTTTTGGCACCCAAACACTGATGGACACTGATCAGTAAAAAACTGCAGTGTGAAGCCAGCCTTACTGGTTGCAGTGTAATCATGGACGCATTGTTACATTTTGTTGCTGTGTACAAATGGAACAATGTGTCCATGATTTCACTGCAACCAGCAAGTTGCAAGTAAAATTGCATGCAATGTTGCGACGTGTAAAGGTACCCTAACGGTACCTTGACACCTTTTTGAACGATGTTGTTAAAAAATCCCCTATTCCTGCCGCTTTTAAACATCATTCAATTCTTGCGCTCCTATTTAACTTGTGCGTTGCCAAATGAGATATCGTTAACGATATCTTTGTGTGTGACAATGCACTAACGATGTCGGAGCGATCACTGTCATGTGATCGATCTAAAGATATCGGTAACGATATCTTAGCGCGTGAAGTGACCTTAACACACACAGATAATTGTGCAGAGATTGTTCTCAGATCTCTGGTTGCAGTGAAATCATTGACACATTGCTCCATTTGTACACGGCCACAAAATGGAACAATGTGTCCACGATTTCACTGCAACCAGAGATCTGCGAACAATCTCTGCACAATTATCCGTGTGTGTAACTGGGCCTTAATTGTTCTGGCCTTACCATTCATTCAGTGGTACTTCAGCATACAAACTTAGGGCGGCTTCAGACTGCGTCCGGTCCGGTCCGGGGCTGTCAGGAGTGACAGCCTGGAGCGGAGTTTTTCTGCATAGAATCCTGTCGGGCTGCACGGAGCTGGATCGCGGCGGGTGGTAATTATCTGCCATCCGGCTGCCAGCTCGCCGGATGTATCCTGCAGAAGTGGGGATTTGTCTGCCGATTCCAAAAACGTTGCATGCACCGGTTTTGGAATCGGCAGACAAATCCCCACTTCTGCAGGATTCATCCGGCGAGCTGGCAGCCGGATAGCAGCTAATTACCACCCGGCGCGATCCAGCTCCGTGCAGCCCGACAGGATTCTATGCAGAAAAACTCCGCTCCAGGCTGTCACTCCTGACAGCCCGGACCGGACGCTGCCGCAGTCTGAAGCCGCCCTTACGCAGAACTTCTAGTCAACTGCGTGCACCAGAGGAAGGTGTTTCACATGGGTGAATATTAGTCACAGATCGACCATGTCTTCTCCCTGCAGTAGCTCCACCACTAGCATCATGTTTAACTCATTATTTGCACTTCAAAAAAGTTCAAAGTATTACATGGCCCATGTACAAGAGACTGCCTGGCAGATATTATACTACTAGATGGTGGCCCGATTCTAACGCATCGGGTATTCTAGAATATGTATGTAGTTGACATGCTGTGACTGACAGAACTTGTTCAGTCAACGTGAGTGAACTACATATATAATATAATATATATAATTTATATATATATATATAGCGCGCTATGGTATATGGCAGACATTACAGTACATGCATAGCAGCGCTATGGTATATGGTGGTACATTACAGTACATGTCATAGGCACATGCACTAATGAGGTATGATGCGCTGCGGTACATGATGACCATACAGATAGCAGCAGTAATGGTTTATATGGCGCGTGACATGACAGTAGCATGGTCATAGCAGCGCTGATGGTGATGATGGGACGGTACATGGTACAGGGTAACAATGTGGCGATGGAGCAGCGGAGTTGCGTGTGCATGAGCGGAATGCAGGTAGTGGGGGCGCGTGCAGCGGGCAGGATGGCGAGCGTGGTGTGCAGATGGCAATGCGGCAGGATGTGGCAGGCCGATGTGCGCGGCAGGAGGGGCGATGGCCGGCGATGTGGCAGCGTGCAGATGGTGGAGTGGCAGATGGTGGCGACGGAGAATACGTGTGCAGAGGTGGAGATGGCAGGAATGGACGGCGGCAGGATGTGCGGGGGCAGGATGGCTGGAGAGCAGATGGGCGGGGGCAGGATGGTGGACGGCAGGTGAGCAGCAGAATGGTGCGGGGGGCGAGAGGGGGGAGATGGACGGCGGCGAGATGTGGAGGCAGATGGGCGAGGAGAGCGAGGACAGGATGGTGCAGTGGCAGAGTGGCAAGGGCAGAGAGCCAGATGGGCAGGGGGCAGAGAGGGGCGACGCGGATGGAGCAGCGGGCAGATGAGCCGAGAAGCAGATGTGGCGGGGCAGATGGAGGTGGCGAGGGGCGGGGAGGTGTCAGGCATGGGATGCAGTGACAGTGGCAGTGAGTCATGGCATGGCAGATGATGAGCGAGCAGGGCAAGGTCAGGGCGGCATGGGCGGGGAGATGGTGGCAGGATGATGAGCTGGAGGGGGCAGGATGGTGGCTGAGGGGGTGGAGTAGATGGAGCAGATGGTGGCGAGCTGGATGGGCGAGAAGGATGGGTGCGAGTGGCAGAGGAGAGGGTGCGGAGGATGGACTGAGCATGAGCAGGAGGGCAGAGGGCAGGATGTGTGGAGATGGCAGGATGGTGGCGACGGGCAGGATGGATGGAGCGGAAGCAGGTGGAGCGGGCAGGATGTGGGTGGCAGGATGGTGGACAGAGATGATGCGCAGGCGATGGGCGAGAGGCGATGGGGTAGGAGGAGTGGAGCGAGGCAGATGGACTGGAGAGCAGGATGGTGGGCGGGTGGCAGATGTGGAGAGCAGGATGGCAGGGCAGGAGTGAGTGCATGGCGGGGGCAGAATGAGGGCAGCGGGGCATGGACTGAGTGGCGGATGACCAGGCAGGATGGTGGCGAGCGGGCAGGATGGTGGCGAGCGGGCGAGGGGGCAGGAGGAGGGCAGGGCAGATGGTGGGGGCAGTGGGCGAATGGCGCGGATGGGGAGCGGACAGGATGGAGCGAGCGGCAGGATGGGGAGGGGCAGGATGTGGAGCGGGCAGATGGAGCAGCGGGGCAGGATGGAGCGAGGGGGCAGGATGGTGGGGGGGCAGATGGGGCGGCGGGCAGGATGGGCGGAGGAGCAGGATGGGCAGAGGGGCAGGATGGTGGGCGAGTGCAGCGGCAGGATGGTGCAAGATGGGGCAGGATGAGGGCATGAGCGAGGAGCAGGATGGTGGCGAGCGGGCAGGAGCGAGGGGCAGATGGGCGAGGGGCAGGATGGTGGTGGCGGGCAGGGGCGAGGGAGGTGGGCGAGGGGGGCAGGATGGTGGCGGGGGGCAAGGGGGCGGGGGCAGATGTGGGCAGGGGGCAGGATGAGTGGGGAGACAGGATGGAGCGAGCGAGGCAGGATGGTGGCGGAGGGGGCAGGATGGTGGAGCGGGGCAGATGGAGCGCGGGGCAGGATGAGTGGGAGCAGTGGGCAGATGGAGCGAGGGCAGGATGGAGCGAGCGGGGCAGGATGGGCAGGGGCAGATGGGCCAGATGGTGCGAGCGGGCAGGATGGGCGAGCGGGCAGATGGTGGGGAGATGGGTGGGCAGGATGGGCGGCGGGCAGGATGGGCTGGAGGCAGGATGGGGGGGCAGGATGGGTGGGCGGGGCAATGGCGATGGAGCAGATGGTGGCGGGGGCAGGATGGAGTGGGGCGATGGAGCGGGGAGGATGGAGCCGAGGAGGATGGGGCAGGGGGGGCAGGATGGGGACGGGGCAGGATGGGGGGCAGGAGGAGGATGGAGCGGAGGAGCAGGGCAGATGGTGGCGGGGCAGGATGGGGCGAGCGGGGCAGGATGGAGCGGAGGGCAGGATGGTGGGCAGAGGGGCAGGATGGGCGGAGCGGGAGGATGATGCGAGCGGAGGCAGGATGGGGAGCGAGGGGGCAGGATGGTGGCGAGCGGGGCAGGATGGAGCGGGGGCAGGATGGAGCTGAGGAGCAGGATGGTGGCGGGGGGGCAGGATGGTGGGGGGGGGCAGGATGTTGGCGGGGGGGCAGGATGGTGGCTGGGGGGCAGGATGGTGGCAAGCGGGGCAGGATGGAGCATGCGGGACAGGATGGAGCGAGCAGGGCAGGATGGTGGCGGCGGGGCAGGATGGTGGGAGTGGGGCAGGATGGAGCCGGAGGAGCAGGATGGAGCCGGAGGAGCAGGATGGTGGCGGGAAAGGGGGGGGGGGCAGGATGGTGGCGATGCGTGGCAGGATGGTGGCGAGCGGGGCAGGATGGTGGCGAGCAGAGCAGGATGGAGCGAGCGGGCAGGATGGAGCGAGCGGGGCAGGATGTAGCGAGTGGGGCAGGATGGAGCTGGAGGAGCAGGATGGTGGGCGGGGGGGCAGGATGGTGGGAGCGAGGCAGGATGGAGCGAGCGAGTCAAGATGGTGGTGGGGGGGCAGGATGGTGGTGGGGCAGGATGGAGCGGGCGGGGCAGGATGGAGCTGGCGGGCAGGATGGAGCCAGAGGACCAGGATGGTGGCAAGCGGTGCAGGATGGTGGCAAGTGAGGCAGGATGGAGCACGGTTAGCATGGAGCGAGCGGGGCAGCATGGTGGCGAGCGGGGCAGGATGGAGCCGGCGGAGCAGCATGGAGCCGGCGTGGCAGGATGGTGGGAGCGGGGCAGGATGGAGCGAGCGGGGCAGGATGGAGCCGGAGGAGCAGGATTCAGCCGGAGGAGCAGGATGGTGGCGGGGGGGAGGCAGGATGGGGTGGGGCAGGGTGGTGGCGAGCAGGGCAGGATGGAGCGAGCAGGGCAGGATGGTGGCCGGGGGCAGGATGGAGTGAGCAGGGCAGGATGGAGCGAGCGGGGCAGGATGGAGCCGGAGGAGCAGGATGGTGGGAGCTAGGCAGGATGGAGCGTGCGAGGCAGGATATTGGCGGGGGGGCAGGATGGTGGCGGGGGGGCAGGATGGAGCTGGTGAGGCAGGATGGAGCCGGCGGGGCAGGATGGAGCTGGCGGGGCAGGATGGAGCCGGAGGAGCAGGATGGAGCCAGAGGAGCAGGATGGTGGCGAGCGGGGAAGGATGGTGGCGAGCGGGGCAGGATGGAGAGAGCAAGGCAAAATGGAGTGAGCGGGGCAGGATGGAATGAGCGGGGCAGGATGGAGCCGGAAGAGCAGGAAGGTGGTGGGGGGTGGGCAGGATGGGGGGAGGGCAGGATGGTGGCGAGTGGGGCAGGATGGTGGTGGGGGGCAGGATGGAGCGAGCAGGGCAGAATGGAGCCAGAGGAGCAGGATGGTGGCGGGGGGGGGGCAGGATGGTGGGAGTGGGGCAGGATGGAGCGAGCGAGGTAGGATGGTGGCGGGGGGACAGGATGGTGGCGGGGGGGCAGGATGGAGCTGGCAGGGCAGGATGGAGCCGGAGGAGCAGGATGGAGCCAGAGGGGCAGGATGGTGGCGAGTGGGGCAGGATGGAGCAAGCGGGGCAGGATGGAGCGAGCGGGGCAGCATGGTGGTGAGCGGGGCAGGATGGTGGCAAGCGGGGCAGGATGGAGCAAGCGGGGCAGGATGGAGCGAGCGGGGCAGGATGGAGCGAGTGGGGCAGCATGGTGGCGAGCAGGGCAAGATTGAGCGAGCGGGGCAGCATGGAGCCGGCGGGGCAGGATGGAGCCGGCGGGGCAGGATGGACGAGCGGGGCAGGATGGAGCGAGTGGGGCAGGATGGAGCCGGAGGAACAGGTTGAAGCCAGAGGAGCAGGATGGTGGCGGGGGGGCAGGATGGGGGGAGGGCAGGATGGGGGGAGGGCAGGATGGTGGCAAGCGGGGCAGGATTGTGGGGGGGGCAGGATGGAGCAAGCAAGGCAGGAGGGGGGCATGAGGAATGAGGGGGGGAGCGGGGGGGGCAGAGGGAGGCCGCGGAACGGGTGCCGTGAGGAGCGGAGGGGGGCAGGAGAGGCAGGAGGAGCGGAGGGGGCAGGAAGAGCGGGGGGGCTGTGATGAGAGCCGCCGCTGCCGCCACCATGTATCCCAGCGACAGCGGCGCTAATGCGCTGCAAATAGGCGTGAAATTCGAACTTTGAATTCTCGCGCCTATTTACATAGTCTGTGCTCTGTGGTGGCTCAATGGTTAGCACAGTATGATGGCTCAATGGTTAGCACAGTATGGTGGTTCAGTGGTTAGCCCTGTATGGTGGCTCAGTGGTTAGCACTGTATGGTGGCTCAGTGGTTGGCACTGCGTGGTGGCTCAGTGGTTTGCACAGTATGGTGGCTCAGTGGTTAGCACAGTATATGGTGGCTCAGTGGTTAGGACAGTATATGGTGGCTCAGTGTTTTGCACTGTAGGGTGGCTCAGTGGTTAGCACCGCAGTGGCTTAATGTTTAGCACAGTAATGTGGCTCAGTGGTTAGCAGTGTACGGTGGCTCAGTGTTTAGCACAGTATGGTGGCTCAGTGGTTAGCACTGTACGGTGGCTCAGTGTTTAGCACAGTATGGTGGCTCAGTTGTTAGCACTGTATATGGTGGCTCAGTGGTTAGCACTGTATACGGTGGCTCAGTGGTTAGCACTGTATACGGTGGCTCAGAGGTTAGCACTGTATGGTGGCTCAGTGGTTAGCACTGTATATGGTGGCTCAGTGGTTAGCACTTTATGGTCGCTCAAAGGTTAGCACTGTATATGGTGGCTCAGTGATTAACCCTGTATGGAGGCTCAGTGGTGAGCACTATGGAGGAGGATGAATGGTTATCATTATGGAGGTGACTCACCGTTGCCGGGTTCTCAGGTCTCAGGCGATGCAGCACTTGTCACGGTTCTGCGCCTGAGGCTGTGGAGCCCGGTGGTCAAATAAAAAAGGGGATTTAAAGGATAGGGATGTTTCATGATTGTCGTGACGCCACCTGTGGGTATCCGGTGATGGCACCGGCGCTGCTTGGGTCTCCAGGGGATGTGCGGCAGCTGGATGGGATGCTCCCCACAGGATGAGCAGGAGTCCCCGGGGCCAGGAGTTGTACGGGACGGAATACGGCAGCTCAGTTGTTTTGGAGTGTAGACCCAGGAAGAATGCACGGACACAATAAAGTCTTTTCTGTACCTTTTACTGGTTTTCAACAGGTACACTCGACCGGGTGATGAAGTAGACACTCCTGGAGATTCCACAGCAAGCAGTGGTATAGGCTTCCTTGGTACACAGTTCTACAGGGTCTGGTGGATATGGAATACCACCGAATCGGGGGTTACACGTTCTAGTGTGTCTTGATTCACCTGATTTGGCTGCATTGAGGGCACTATAAAGGATTGTTTAATGCGCATCCGCTCCGGGCTCTCATTGGGTGGTGCTTCAGGTTTTCAGGGGAGCTAAACTCCCTTGTTTGAGGTGCTGGTTTCTCTGCAGCCTGCGCTATGGCTCCTGCAACTCGGACCCAGTGACCGGATTGTTAGGGTGAGTTGGGATAACTCATCTGTCCCCGTAAGGTCTTTGCCACCTGTTCCTATGAACCCTGTTGCAAGGGTCTCCCACTTTCCGGGTGTGCTGGTATGGGCCTAGTGTGGCTCCAGCACCAGGTCAGCTCTCCTAGCTGTTCACAGTTCTGAAGTGACTGCACACTCCACTGTTTCTCCCTCCAGGACCCGTATTTATAGGGGAAACTGGCTTAAGGCAACCAGTGGAGCTCCCCCTAGAGGCCTGGGGTGAAAGGGGTGTAAGGTTGTGTTAGTAAGTGAGGTCTGCTTGCTGTGTACATTCCATTTGTGTCCTAAAAGCTCCTGTGGTGCCCAAACCAGGGTGCCACAGAGGCTCAATGGTTAGCACTGTACGGTGGCTCAGTGGTTAGCACTGTATATGGAGGCTCAGTGGTTAGCACTGTATGGTGGCTCAGTGGTTAGCACTGTATATGGAGGCTCAGTGGTTAGCACTGTATATGGTGGCTCAGTGGTTAGCACTATATATGGTGGCTCAGTGGTTAGCACAGTATATGGTGGCTCAGTGGTTAGCACTATGGAGGTTCAGTGGTTAGCACTGTATATGATGGCTCAGTGGTTAGCACTGTATATGGTGGGTCAGTGGTTAGCACTTTATTGTGACTCAGTGGTTAGCACTTTATTGTGGCTCAGTAATTAGCACTGTATACGGTGGCTCTGTGGTTAGCACTGTATATGGTGGCTCAGTGGTTAGCACTGTATATGGTGGCTCAATGGTTAGCACTATGGAGGCTCAGTGGTTAGCACTGTATGGTGGCTCAGTGGTCAGCACTGGAGGGCAGGCTGAGGGGGTTACCACTGGAGGGCAGGCTGAGGGGGTTAACACTGGAGGGCAGGCTGAGGGGGTTAACACTGGAGGGCAGGCTGAGGGGGTTAACACTGTGTGGAGGCAGACTGAGGGAGTTAACACTGTGTGGAGACAAGCTGAGGGGGTTAACACCGTGTGGAGGCAGGCTGAGGGGTTAACACAGTGTGGAGGCAGGCTGAGGGGGTTAACACTGTGTGGAGGCAGGCTGAGGTGGTTAACACTGTGTGGAGGCAGGCTGAGGGGGTTAACACTGTGCAGCCTCTGCTGTGTTTCTCCTTCCCCCAGCAGGGCTCTGTCACTTGGTGCAGCCTGCACTTCTGCCTGCTCAGACTGTGGTCGCTCTTCCAGAGTAGTTGAGGGAAGGACCTGCGCTCCTGACTCTCTGGGTCCCCAGGGGAGCTCTGGGACACAGCGGTGATGTCTCCCTCAGCTTCGGCGGTGTCCCCCTTCAAGCAGGGGGGCAGGTGGGCGTCCCTACAATATTACTCCCCGCTCCAGTCCCAGTTGTGGGGGTGATAAGCTGGGTCCCTCGTTCTCTGAGCGGTCCTCAGATGGCTCCCTCCTGGCAGTAGGAAAGGTCCGCTTCCCGGGAGCTCCGGTGTGTTTGCCCCCAGGCCCATATGTGCACAGATGTGGATGACGATTCAGAGAGGCATCCTGGGAAGTGTGGGGCAGCGGATGGGGCAGCTCAGGAACGTCCGACTCCTCCGGCGGCCATCTTCTTTTCCTTCTGTCTGTCACTTTCACTTCCGGTGCTTATGTCACAGTGGGGCTGGGAGAGGAGCTGGCGGGGCACTTCAGCTCCGTGCCGCCTGGAGATGAGCGCCGTGCAGGGCTGTCGCCGGGCTGCAAATAGGCACGAAATTCGAACTTTGAATTCTCGCGCCTATTTGCATAGTCTGCACTCATTGGCCAATGAGCGGCCTGTGTCTGTCGCGCGATTTTGGTTACAGGCACACTCAAAAAACCCTTAGACAATTATATAGTAGATCTGTTTTCACAGTTCCCTCACTGAACCAAAATTTGAGGTCTCATAGTTAGATTTGGGATAGCTTGCGGTCCACTTTAAGTCTTTGAAGATTTTTGCCAGACAGCAACAATTTAAAAAAATTACCCTACAGAGTCTATTTCCAGAGTACCCCCACACAGTCAAAATAGGAAGAGTTTCCCCACAGAGCAACAATTTAAATATTGCCCACACAGAGCCCGTTTTCAAAGATCATCCACACAGCCAAAATTGGAAGAGTTCCCCCACATAGCATCAATTTTATAAATGTAAGAAGGATAGGCACCGGCACCAACAGGTATATCTACGGAGGTATACAGCTACCTTGGTGTCCTCCAGCTGGCAGGTGTTGCACACTTCAATAAGAAAATGAAGATTCATCCACAAGTAGAAAAAGAAAAGCGGCACTCACCCTTTTAGATGCCAAGAAATCCTTTATTTCATCTCACTTTCATCTCCAGTGGACCCGTTGAAGCAGCAAGTGCTGCGAAACGGCGAGCCGTCGTCCGCCGATCCCCACTCCCTCTCCCCGCCTGATTTGTCTACGCTAACACAAAGCGAGATTTTATAAATGTCCTTAGGCTGGCTTCACATTAGCGTTCCCCTCCACAGCGTTCTGCGAGGGGTCTGCAATGTGTGCGCAGCGGCCGCCAGCTCCTATCTTTATAATGACAGCGCATGACCGTGCGCACCCATTCACTCCTAATTGTGATCTGTGCGAAGGCGGATTCCTGCGTACAGATCACACACTCTCGTCCGCACCAGGGACGCGACATGTTGCATCCCTGGTGCGGGCGAGAGTGTGTGATTTGTGAGCAGGCATCCGCCTGCGCACAGATCACATATAGGAGTGAATGGGTGCGCACGGCGGTCTGCAAGCATCTGCAGACACCGTGCGCTCCATTATAAAGATAGGGGCTGCGGTCTGCATGCAGAGGCTTGCAGATGCCTCCGCAGAACGCTGCGGAGGCATCTGCAAATGTGAAGGCAGCCTTACAGAGTCTATTTTCAGAATTCACCCCCACAGCCAACACTTGAAGTGTTTCCCCACAGAGCAATCGCTTTAAGAGCACGACACAGAGCCTGTTTTCAGTGTTTAGACCTCAAAACATTGGGAATGGCAAATAGAGTATAACAATGGCTGAGAGTGGCTTTTAGGGTATGTGCCCACATAGTGGTTTAACGTCGGTTTAGCAGCGAAAACCGCCGGCGGTTTAGCATAGGTTTTATTTAAATTTATGTAAATCCTAAGCAGCGTTAGGACTTACAAGTAACCCTATGTAATTTAGAAAACGCTGTGCACACATAGTGGGTTTATGTGAGCGGATCTGCCAGAGGTTGAGCGGTTTCCTAGCGGTTTAGGAGCATACAGCATGTCAATTCTTCTCAGCGGTTTTTGATCGTTTTCATGAACAAAATCCTCCATAGAAAACCGCCGGAAAAACCGACTGAAAAACGCTGTGCACACACTGAAAAAAACGCTGGGAAACCGCTGGGAAACAGCTGGAGACTTCAGAGCTCAGAACTCTAGGCTCCTGCAAATTTCCACCGGTTTACTGACGGTTTGAACGTCACTAAACCACTATGTGGGCACATACCCTAAGCCAAAGGTATAGACAAGTCTTGTGTGATCCATGCCTGGATTATTTTAATGGATGTGTGCTTGACCACGTTGGCTGGGGATAGGCAGCTGAAATTCTGACAGTACACTTGCCACAGGGCAGCCCAGCACCTCAATGGTGTAAAGGGCAAGCTCAAGTCAAGGGTCTAATTTGGAGACTAAGAAAATAGAGCAGACCCTTCACTCATTAGGCAGAGTCATGTGGATACATACTCTTCCACCATGTTGTTGCAATGCTGCCTCCTGCTACTATGGAGCGTATCCAGGAGTGGGATTCAAGTTTTTAACAACAGGCTCTGTTTTTGTGTGTAGTGAAAACACACTCATTTTTAAAGCCACGCCCATTTTAAAACCACACCCATTTTTATTTAAAAAATGCACCCATTTTAAGTACACCCATTGCTCAAACATACACGAATAAGGGTGCAGTCAAATGGTTGTTAAAAATCAAAGTGAAATTGGAACAATAAATGTTCTTGCCACTGACTCTTCGGACTCTAGTGTAACAGCTTCATGGACTTCTCTGCAAAGTCTCTTTTGGGTTGAGAGACTGGCGGCGCTTCATTCCGATTTATCTGGCTGTCTAACAGCACTGTAATGCTAACCAAAAGTAAAATCACAATACCCTTTGTGTAAAGTTTTGTTAATTAAGTCCCATATATGGGATACAATGTTGATTTACATTGTCAAATACTCCCAATAAGGCTGCTTTGACATTAGTGAGTTTCGCCATTTGTGGCAGATCCAGCAGTTTTGCCAGATCTGCCACATAACGGATCACTTACGACAAGCCTGTGTTCAGCCTAATGCATTCCCTATGTGAATTGCGGACATGTGCAGCACTTGCAGTTTTGCGGAAAAAAACGCTGCTAATTGCAGCCATAAAGTAGGATGCCAACAAAAGTGCCCCATAAACACTGTTTGATGCCCTGACAGTGAATTCCTCCACAGTATCCTCCACACACACACACGGCATGATGACCCTATTGTACCCTCATTAAAAGTATAGTGACTCCCAAAACAACAGTATGATCCCCAACTATGACCCCCACATCACCCTCCATAAAGTATAATGGCCCTTCCATATCTCCACATAGTATAATTACCCCCATACAGCCCTCCACACAGTATGATGAACCCCACACAACCTTCACACTGAATAATTGCTTGCAACCAGTATAATGGTCCTCAAATAGGCCTCCATTAAGTATAAAGGCTCCTTCATAGCCCTCCAAATATTATAATGCCCTCCACAAAGCCATTTAGGCCCATAAGGTAAATGGTCCCACATAGTCCTCCATATGGCATAATGCATCCCATAGTGCTCCATATAGCGTAATGGGCTCCACATTGCCTTACATGTAGAATAATGCTTCCCCATAGTCATTTATAATGCACCCCCATAGCCCTCCATATAATATAGTGCAGCCTTCATATATTATAATGAAGCCTCTATATATTTGTCATGCTGGGCGTAGGGAGACATCCAGCACAGGATGACGAGGGGGAGAAAGGCATCCCTGACACTAAGGGCAAAGGGGAGATGGTGACCCCTAGAAACACTAGCACCAACACCTCGCTCCCCTATCACCCCTTCAATCCTATACAGTCTCCGCAACTATTGCTGATCAGGATACTTCGTCCCTATCTGTCCCTCAAACTAAGACTACTTAGGGATCAGATAGGGGGAACACTGGTCAACCCAACTGAAAACAAAAGGAAAACACCAGGGAAACACATAAAAGGGAGAAGGAGAAACACTTAGCTGTAAGGAGATCCAGACAGCAAACTACAACAGAAGTCCACAAAACACTGCATTGCCAGTTAGCTCCACCAACTCCAAACACTCTATCACCAGCAATGCATCATGGATAGGGATGAGCGAGTATACTCGCTACTATTCGGAACTCGCCAAATAGTAGCGGTATTTGGGTACTCGCTACTCTCCGAGCATCTTATGAGTACTCGGGAGCAGCAAGTAGATACACTGCGAAAGTACCCTAAAAGTAAATAAAAGTTGTTAAAAATAATAAAATTACATACTCACCTATCCGACGCCTGCACCGGGACCGTCCCAGAAGACCTGCGATCACCGGATAAGGACCTGTGATTTCCAGCCAATCAGATGACGACACGTCACAACCACGTAATCGCTAGCGTCCGCCTGATTGGCCAGATTGCAAGGTCCTGGCAGTACACCTAGGACCTTGCAATCTGGCCAATCAGGTGGCCGCTAGCGATCACGTGGTTGTGACATGTCGCCATCTGATTGGCCAGATTGCTACCGGCCATCTGATTGGCTGGAAGTCACATGTCCTTGTCCGTAGATCACAGGTCTTCTGGGACTGTCCCAGTGCAGGCGTCGGACAGGTGAGTATGTAATTTTATTATTTTTAACAACTTTTATTCACTTTTAGGGTACTTTCGCAGTGTAACTATAGATACACTGCAAAAGTAATCGGACTCACTATACTCGCAACAAGTACTGAGTACCGGGACCTACTCATTGCGAGTATAGCGAGTCCGAATAGTGCAGTACTCGCTCATCCCTAATCATAGAAGCCAAGGGGTATAAATAGAGATAGCTGAAGGTAGGTGGTCAGCTGGGTCCTAGTGACCTCCAGCTATCACGAAGCAGAGAAATATCCCTTAAAGAGACGGAACTATAATTCAGGACTGTTTTGCCAGAAGCTGCGACCTTCTGCGAGTGGCCCCAACAGCCTTGTCCGTGTCTCCTAATAAACCGTGACAATATTGTAATACAGCCTCTACATAATATAATGCAGCCTCCATAGTCCTAAATATAGTATAAAGCTGCCTCTATAGTCCTCTGTATAGTATAACGCAGCCTCTATTATCCTCCATATAATATAACACAGCCTCTATAGTCATTCATATAGTATAATGCATCTTCTCTAATCCTCTATATAGCATGATGCAGGCTATATAATCCTGCATATAACATAATATACTCTTCATAATTCTCCATATAGCCTCTATAATCCTCCATATAGCATAATGCAGGCTCTATAATCCTGCAATAACATAATGTAGCCTCCATAAGTCTCCATATAGCATAATATAGCCTCTATATTCCTCCATATAGTATAATGTAGCCACTATAATCCTTCATATAGTATAATGCAGTCTCTATAGTCTTTCATATAATGTAGTCTCTATAATCCTCCATATAGCACATTGCACCCCCAAAGCCACTTGGCCACCGTGTACTCACTAATTATTAAATAAATAAATACCTCTCCTCAGTTCCTGATGCTACGATCTGCAATGCCCTGCTGCGTCCCACGCTCTACACATTCTCAGTACAGCGTCATGCAGGAGTGATGTCATCCTGCCGTGCTGTACTGAGACAACAGAGAGCGCAGGCACAGTGAGAGATTGAGGAGAGAAGGAGTGCTAAGTGCTCTCTTTTTCCTCATGGCGATGATAGGAGGGGGGCCTCGGTGCCTGTGCTGGCACGGAACCCCCTTGACTCACAGACCACATAGCGGTTGCGTGGTCTGCTGCTATTGGCAGTATGCCACTGTAGTCAAGCTACATAAACATGAGACGTTGACCATGTATAGGTGTTTTTAAACAGCACATTACAACAATCAAATATGTAGTAGCAATAGAAAATAATTAATTTGAGAAATTTGCAGTAATGTAAAGCAAATAGATGAAGCAGCGACTCAGGGAGAAGTCATTATTATGGGGGACTTCAACTACCCTGAAATACATTGGGGATCAGAAACCTGCAGTTCTAGCAAAGGTAATAAGTTTTTGAAAACTATAAGAGACAATTACCTTTCACAACTGGTTCAGGACCCAACAAGAAGGGGGGCACTGCTGGACCTAATATTAACCAACAGGCCAGACCGCATATCAAATATACGGGTTGGAGGTCACTTGGGTAATAGTGATCATAACTTAATAAGCTTTCAAGTATCCTTTACTAAGACGTGTAGTAGAGGGGCCACAAGGACACTAAACTTCAGGAAGGCAAATTTCCAACGGTTGAGAGATGATCTTAGTGCAATAAACTGGGACGATGTCCTGAGACATAAAAGTACACAACACAAATGGGAGGTGTTTATTAGCATCCTGAATAGGACCTGTGCACAATATATACCCTATGGGAATAAGCATGCTAGAAATAGGAGGAAACCACTATGGCTAAATAAAGCGGTAAGAAGTGCAATATGTGACAAAAAGAAAGCATTTAGGGAATTAAAGCAAGTAGGTAGTGATGAAGCATTAAATAAATACAGAAAATTAAATAACATTTGTAAAAAGAAAATCAAGGCAGCAAAGATTGAGACAGAGAGACTCATTGCCAGAGAAAGTAAAAAGAATCCCAAAATATTTTTTAACTACATAAATAGTAAGAAACTAAAAAATGATGGTGTTGGCCCCTTTAAAAATAGTCTGGGTGAAATGGTGGATGAGGATGAGGAAAAAGCAAATATGCTAAATGACTTTTTTTCAACAGTATTTACACAAGAAAATCCCATGACAGACAATATGATCAGTGATAACAAAAATTCTCAATTAAACGTCACCTGCTTAACCCAAGAGGAAGTACGGTATCGTCTAAAAATCACTAAAATTGACAAATCCCCGGGCCCAGATGGGATACACCCCAGAGTGCTGCAGGAATTAAGTACTGTCATAGATAGACCATTATTTTTAATATTTAAAGATTCCATAATATCAGGGTCTGTACCACAGGACTGGCGTATAGCAAATGTGGTGCCAATATTCAAAAAGGGGACAAAAACTGAACTTGGAAATTATAGGCCAGTAAGCTTAACCTCTACTGTGGGTAAAATCCTAGAGGGTTTTCTAAGAGATGCTATACTGGAGTATCTGAACAAAAATAACCTCATGACCCATTATCAACATGGTTTTACGAGGGACCGTTCCTGTCAAACTAATCTAATAAGCTTCTATGAAGAAGTAAGTTCTGGACTGGACCAAGGAAATGCAGTGGATGTGGTGTATATGGACTTTTCAAAAGCTTTTGATACGGTGCCACACAAAAGGTTGATACATAAAATGAGGGCAATGGGGATAGGGGAAAATATGTGTAAGTGGGTTAAGAACTGGCTTAGTGATAGGAAACAAAGGGTGGTTATTAATGGAACACACTCAGAATGGGTCACAGTTAACAGTGGGGTACCACAGGGGTCAGTGTTGGGCCCGCTCCTATTTAATATATTTATTAATGACCTTGTAGGGGGCATACAGAGTAGAATCTCAATATTTGCAGATGACACTAAACTCTGCAGGGTAATCAATACAGAGGAGGACAATTTTATATTACAGGAGGATTTATGTAAACTAGAAGCTTGGGCTGCTAAATGGCAAATGCGCTTTAATGGGGATAAATGTAAAGTCATGCACTTGGGCAGAGGAAACAAAGGGTATAATTATGTGCTTAATTATAAAACACTGGGCAAAACTACCACTGAAAAAGACCTGGGTGTATGGGTAGATGACAAACTCACATTTAGTGGCCAGTGTCAGGCAGCTGCTGTAAAGGCAAATAAAATAATGGGATGTATTAAAAGAGGCATAGATGCTCATGAGGAGAACATAATTTTACCTCTATACAAGTCACTAGTGCGACCACACTTAGAATACTGTGTACAATTCTGGTCTCCGGTGTATAAGAAAGACATAGCTGAACTAGAGCGGGTCCAGAGAAGAGCGACAAAAGTTATTAGAGGACTAAGGGGTCTGCAATACCAAGACAGGTTATTAAACTTGGGGTTATTTAGCTTGGAAAAACGAAGGCTTAGGGGTGATCTTATAATAATGTACAAATATATGAGGGGGCAGTACAGAGACCTTTCTAATGATCTCTTTACTCTTAGGCCTGAGACTGGGACAAGGGGGCATCCTCTACGTCTGGAGGGAAGAAGGTTTAATCATAATCACAGACGTGGATTCTTTACTGTAAGAGCAGTGAGACTATGGAACTCTCTGCCACATGATGTTGTAATGAGTGAGTCACTACTAACATTTAAGAAGGGCCTGGATGCCTTTCTTGAAAACTATAATATTACCGGTTATATATACTAGATTCTTTGATAGGGCGTTGATCCAGGGAATTAGTCTGATTGCCGTATCTGGAGTCAGGAAGGAATTTTTTCCCCCAATGTGGAGATTAGTGTTGCCACATGGGTTTTTTTTTTGCCTTCCTCTGGATCAACATGTTAGGCTATGGGTTGAACTAGATGGACTTAAAGTCTTCCTTCAACCTTAAAAACTATGTTACTATGTTACTATGTATGTTTGCTCACATTTGCGTATAAATTCGGCAAGTGCAATCTGATAAAACATCGAGTTGCACACACAATAATGTTAAACTGTAGTACAATGCCCATGTATGAGTTTTTCCTATTCAAGAAACAGGCTGAGGAAAACATCATGCAGGGGGGCGGATGGCGAGGAGAGGCAGGATGGACGGCAAGGAGAGGTGGGATGGACGGCACGGAGAGGCAGGACGGACAGACGACGAGGAGAGGCGGGACAGATGGACGGCAAGGAGAGGCGGGAGAACAGATGGCAAGGAGAGGTGAGATGGATGGACGGTGAGGGGAGGCGGGAGAACCGATGACGAGGAGAGGCGGGAAGGATGGCGAGGAGAGTTGGGACGGATGCAAAGGATGGCGGGATGGATGGCAAAGGGAGGCGGGATGGGCGGCAAAAAGAGGCTCGATGAACATCAAGGAGAGGTGGGACGGCCGGCAAGGAGAAGTGGGACAGATGTCGAGGAGAGGCAGGATCGATGGCTAGGAGAGGCGAGACAGATGGCGAGGAGAGATGGGATGGACGGACGGTGAGGAGAGGTGGGAGAATGAATGGCGAGAAGAGGCAGGACGGACGGCGAGGAGAGGCGAGGCGAATGGCAAGGAGAGGTGAGATGGACGACGAGGAGAGGCAGGATGGATGGCAAGGAAAGGCAGGACAGATGGTGAGAAGAGGTGGAAAGGACGGACTGCGAGGAGAGGCAGATCAGGTGGCAAGGAGAGGTGAGATGGACGACGAGGAGATGCAGGATGGATGGCGAGGAAAGGCAGGATGGATGGTGAGAAGAGGCGGGATGGATGGACAGTGAGGAGAGGTGGGATGGACGGACGGCAAACAGAGGCAGGGTGGACGGATGACGAGGAGAGGCGGGTGAACGGACAGCGAGGAGAGGCGGAACGGAAAAAGCTACAGTCAAGCCTGGTGACGGCTGCACTTTAACATGTCCTTTTCTGATTGGTAGACAGCCTATAACATTCATAGACTGCCAGCTAATGGAAAAAAACATAGCCACCATGCAGAACATTAGACTGCATGTGTTGCTGCTAGAGAGAGATGAAGAGCCCAGGAAGACAGGTAGGAGGAGACTGTGGCTGGGGTCACATTTGGGCAGGCAATTGCATTCACCGTATCCAGATCAGGATGCGGTGTATGCAATTGCCTTCACACACATTTTGTTTCTAAAATGTGGGCTGTGAACCGCAATGCAGTAACAGGATTGCTCCGGGTGTGTAATCCAGAGCAATTCGGTTACCGTATACTTTGCTCATCCCTGCTGCCGCACTGATAAGCAAAGTGTTAAATGTGTATTAACACATTAAATATGAATATTAGCTGTGGGCAACCCCATAGACCTAATGTTAATGGTTACAGGACCCTGGACAGCGGCAGATACTATACGTACATTACGTACAGTATCTGCTCTACTGTCAGGGGAGCCGCGGCTTCATTCATACATTTCTGCAAAGTCGACAATAGCTGTCATACTGTAAATGGCTTATTAACCCCTAACATGCTGAGAGGAGCGGATAGCATGTCTCTAGGGGGGTGGGCACCCCCTAGAGACATGTTGCCCACAGCTAATATTCATATTTAATGTGTTAATACACATTTAACACTTTGCTTATCCCTGCGGCAGCAGGGATGAGGAAAGTATACGGTAACCACATTGCTCAGGATTACACATCCTGAGCAATCTGGTTACCGCATTGCGGTTGCCAGAACCGCTCCAAAAACTGCAGCCTGCATGATTTTTAGCGCCGGCTGCAGATCCAGAGCCGGTAACCGGATTGCACTTGTTGTACCTACCCAATACTACCACCTTTTCAGTGAGCTGTCTGCTGCACTGTGACAGTGGAATAAACTGTCTCCAGTGTCCGGTCCAAGCCCAGCAATTACTATAACTGTTAATGGCTGGGCTCTTGGAGGCTGGAGACAGTTTGTCAGTGTCACAGCATCCCTGCAGTTACAGTACCTGTGGCCTACAGCTCCACTTTACCGTCCACCCCGCTCCACCGCTGTGGTTTGCCGCTCTGCTCCTCACTGCTCTCTGCAGTCGCAGCCTGCGCCAACACTGCTCTGCTGTACACAGATTGTGGGGTCTCCGGGGAGTGAAGATAGCAGAGTGCGCGTGGGCTGCAGCTGACCGAACCGGATCGCGGCTCTGAATCTTCCCAGTTTGGGAGCCGGCTGCTGTTTTAACCACTGGCTTCAGCGAACCGGGGAGAACCGACTGAATCGCATGCCTGAGCGTATCATATGGTCGTTCTGGATGTTGTAGGGTGCAAAGGACGTTTTTCCATATTTTAGCCATAATAACACTCCTTTTTGAGATTGTGCTGGTCTACCAGCTGTATTGGCCACTTCCTTCTCCTCTTCTGTCTTGTTCTTCCACTGAGCCCCCATTATCAGGTGGGAATACCGTCAGTAGTGCCTCTTCAGAATGTGATTGTATTAACACATTTTTTGATCCCATTCCAATTATAGAAGTAAGGATGGTACGCTGTAATTGTAGAGTGGATTCAGAAGGGTGACCACCCAGTAATCAGTACTGATAACAATATGGGCAAATCAATGATTGTTGAAAAGGCACAGCAGCATATTATGGCTCATGTGTGCAGGCTGCTAAGAGGTAATGACAAGCTGTCTGTAAAGGCTCTGTTACACGCTACGATATCATTAACGATATCGTTGCAATGTCACCGGTTTTGTGACAATGCAGCGACATCAAAACAACATAGTTACGTGTGTGACACATATCAACGACCAACGATAAGTTCGTTGATCGTGGAAGAATGGCAAGGACCATTTTTTTATCGTTGGTCTTCCACTGGGCGGCCAGCATCGGCGTGTGTGACAGCGGGAGACCAACAACCAACGACCTCCCAGCACCGCACAGTACACACTGGGAGGCTGATAACCAGGGTAAACAGCAGGTAACTAAGCGCAGCGCTGCACTTAGTTACCTGATGTGGACCTTGGTTACCAGCGTTCCCGCTGGACGCTGATCGCTGGTGAGTCTGCCTGTGTGACAGCTCACCAGCGATCAGATAGCTATGTCCCAGCGATCCCAGTCGTTGGTGGGATCGCTGGGACATTGCAGAGGATAACGGGGCCTTAAGAGTGTGCAAAGATCTGCAAAAAGTGATTCTGCTCTCCTCTCTGAATGCAGTGCTGAATGTGTGAAAGAGACATTGGTGACACTAAAGGTACCGTCAAGATGGCACGACATTGAAACGATGTCGGCAATGATCTCAAGGGCGCGCAGTTGTTTTTGACATCATTTCAACATCGCTGCTGAGATGTCACATGTCTAGATATTGTGGACAACTCACCAATGATGTTGTGAGCAAGTATCGTTCGCAAACCCCGTGAACGATCCCTGCTCATTGCTGTGAATGGGCAAAGTGATCCACGACATCATTATCGCGGTGTCACACAGAACGATGCAGCAGGTTTCTGGAGCTGAGATCGTCAGGTTTTCCAACATGTTGGTATAACCTATCAACTTTGATCCAACGATTTATCGTAGCAACTTGCCTGAGTCACACGCAACGAGGTCGCAACAAGTCGCTGGTACGGCTCCAAACCCGTGACGTATCAGCGATGTCGTAGACGATGTTGTGCCATGTGACGGTACCTTGAGACCCAGCAGTTAGTAAAATAGTGTTTTGTGGATGTGTAATTTGACCCCCCAAACTATAGGTAGGGCTAGCACTGAATACATTAGAGTGAGATGCCAGGTGGACAGTGTTGGTGCGACCAGAATCAGAGAGTGATACGCTAGAGAATGTTCTTGAGTTGTTAGAGGGAGTTATGGAAGCCACGCTAGAGTGACACAGCTTCGGGCCCTCTTCTTAATCACCTCCTGCCACCTCTCAAATTTGGCGGTGGTGGCAACCTGACATATGCCAAATGTGAAGCACTCCTTGCAGCCCCACAACCTCATGAAGGTGACCTGCTCCCTGACAAAGATGGTGCACAGTCTTTTTGGAAGACGGTCACGCAGCAGGGTTGACTGGTTGACGTAGCACTGCTACCCAGTATATTGTTCCGTTAGGAAGCAACACTCCTGATCCTGCAAGAATGACATTGCCTTACTTCAGGTATACTGGTTGTAGAAGTGATTGGCCTTAGACCCATGCAACCACTCCCGGGCGATGGCATCCGCAAACCAAATCTCCTCAATAAAGGAGACAGACGGGGTGTTTCAAGTCATAATGAATAGTTGTTTGGAGAGGGTAGGGGTCCCCAGAAGGCATCCCAGTCGAAGGCCTCTGGTGGGGGTGAAACAGTTTTTTTGTTACTTGTCTACCTTGGCCTCCTCCTCGGGCTCCATATCATATTCTTGGTCCTGGTGGTGTTGGTAATCCAGTAGCTGCGGCACCGACTGCAGGTGGGATACAGCCAGACATGCTGCAAGGTCCTCTGCAGTGTGGCATGTGGTGGCCCCGGATGGCTTGGGGAACAGGTCACCTCCTGTGAGCTCAGATCCTCCTCTTGTACGGGAGTCCAACATTTTATCTACACCTCGTTGCACAGGAGGCCGAATGTGGGTAGCAGGATGGTGCTCCAGTTCACATATGTGTCCATGTTGTCCTCCGGTAGATGCCACTCCGGATCTGGTGCTGATGCACCTGTGGCACCCCAGAGTCTAGTTGCCTCAATAGCATTGCCTCCCTCGGGGTGTACTGTCATGTTTGGAAGCAATAAGAGGTACCCACACCAGGTAGGCCCATACCTTTCCTGACTCCAGGCCTGAAGGGTGAGCTTGAGACCCAGGTTCAGGGGAGCTCGCCTATAAATTCCAGCCTGGGGGTGGGGTTAGTCAGTTCAGTTCCTAGGAGGACTGTGAAGATGACCTGTGGACTGGAGTACTGCTAAGCTCATCCCAGGTAGAGTAAAGACAAGAGTGCAGGAAGTGTGAGGGACCCGTCGGAGAGGGGAGGCCTCAGAACTCGCCGGGTGAGGAGATCCCCAACTTGCTTCCAGGCCATCCGGATCCCTAACATCTCCTGTGGATAGTGTCTCGGTTTGAACCTGCAACTACCAGTAAGGGTAAAGGAGACTACGCACTGTGTGTCTGTTGGTTATTCTGAACTCTCAGCCCTGTACCCCAACGGCCAACCACCGCCATAGACTATACCAGTTGCCCTGGGGAACCACTCTACTCGTGGGGAGCGATACCACCTTAGCTGCATTTCTATCATTCCCAGAGGTCTCGCACCACAGTGTCGGCCATTGATAGCCGAACATCACGGGTGGCGTCAAGACAGCAATCTCCAAAACCATAAACCCCAAACTTTTATTGATACCGCTAGGGTCACGGAGCCGGTTCTCGACCCCTGTGACTCCCCAGAAGTATTATAACCCAGTTCCAAGTACCCTACGGCCCTGGGGGGGAATGTATCACACCCTCTGCCCCTGGAGTGGTGACATAGATTACCTCCTTCTGGACAGGCAGGTCTTCCAGGGAATCCATAGCTAAACTGTGGTATGCCAGCACATGGTAGCAGGTGATCAAGGTGTAGCACAGGATAGCTGGTTTGGACTACGGTGATAAAATGGCATGCTGAACTTCTGAGTGACATCTGTTTGCTTTTCGTAGAGGCCCACCTCTTCCACTGCCAGGACTGAGTCGGATATTACTGTTTGCACAACCTTGCTGCCCTCATTTACTCTTCCTTGAAGTGGGCTACAGAAGTAATGTCATTCACACAACCAATTCCTCATGCCACAAGGTAAAAACTGGATTGTGTGGGTACTAGTTGCAGTGTTTATTGAAGACTGACATATTTGTAGGAAACATAATGATTAAAATAAATAACTTTATTCAGTTCACCAATTCAACAATTTATCTGGAATGCTGATGAATAAAGTTAGTGGGCAGTGCTCTGCAGCAATGCAACTACAAGTTTAATATGAATTACACATATAACAACACAGGTGTGTACTTCCCACCAGCTGGTGGCAGTGTTGGTCTGCTAGCCCTTAGTTGAGGACCGGGGGGGGGGTTTGCTATCGGATTTTTTGCGGTCCGGGGGGGGCTGTTAGTGCTACCGGATTTTTTGGAGGTCCGGGGGGGTGGCCACCGCAGCTCACTTACCGCGTCCACAGCCGTCTGATGCTGTATCACCGCGCCGCCGGCCAGCCCGTTTCTGTGGGGGGGCGGCCCTAGATGTGGGCTATACCACCAGCCCATCAGCAAGTGCCCCTGCCACCTGGCCAGTCCGTCCCTGCTTCCCACAAATCTGCATAGTAAACTTATGAAATGCATAAAATACTGATTGCACATTTTCAAGAAGCAATATCCATAGTATGGTGTTTCTTGAGTGTGAACATGAACAGACCTATAAGAATATGTGTGAAGCATATAATGGCCATATTCTATTTTTAAATGAATTGCTATCACATAAGTGTAGAAGAGATGGCCTCATACGTTGCTGACCCTCTTCGATAATAAAGTTTTGCTGTCCAAAAAAATAAAATAAAATAAAAAATAGAAATAATATTAATAGTAATAATAATAATAATAATAATAATGTATTAAACAACTCCCTAAAAAATATTAAGCTTTCTTAAACAGATTTTTTTAAGGACATTCATTGTAAGCTTCCTTGACTTCACAGCTGCATATACATCTGGCATTGTTTCTAAAATTCACACTCTGCAGGTGTCAAACCACCTGCAAACTCCAGGAAGCTTAACAAAATGAATTTAAGGTAAAAAATGTTCATACCGTGTTATCCAGTAGATAGAAAATTATTGGAATCTGAGAGTCCTCAGTGGTTGATACCTTTTTATGGGTAACTGAAAAGATGGTAAGCATAGCAAGCTTTCGGGACTAGGGCCCCTTCATCAGGCTGACCAAAAAAACTGCCAGGTAAATACTGTATCCATTGCACCTAGCAGCAGGCTGATAGCTCCTCTGAGAGGCAACACAGGTGTCTGTATACCGATGCTCAATCACCTACAACCCACAGATGGGGGCGGTTGTGGCACCAGCGTTCGGCCATACTGTCAGGGAGGTGACTGGTGGCATTTATAGACACAAAGTTACCATAGGGCTCTGCCACTCAGGTACATGTGAAGCATAGTGTTAGAGCAGCCTATTGGTCACACCCTGCTATTAGATCAATATAAAAAGAGTGGCCACCATGCAAGATGGTTGAGAAATATACCTACCAACCAGTTCAGGAGAATAAGAAAAAATTGCACCTTGGAAGCCGACTATATACAGCAATCAGAAATCCTGAAAAAAAGATTCTTGGACAGAGGGTACCCTAAGAAATTAGTGGAGGATACGCAAAAATATAACAGAGACATCCTACAGGACACATTGCTGAAAACGAAAAAGATCAGAGTGTCGGACGAAATGAAGACCCTGAACTTCATTACCACATACAATAACTGTCACCGAAAAATTAGAGATTGTATACAGTCACATTGGCACATACTACAGAATGACCCCATACTGAGGAATATCATTCCCAAGAGACCGGGCATAACTTTCCGGAGAGCCCCGAATATAAAGGGGATAGTAGCACCCAGTAGATTGAGAACTAAAAATTTGTCTAAAGACATTGATATAGCCCCAAAAAGGGTCACACAATGCAATAAAATTAGATGCCTGTGTTGTGAGAGCATCCTGCAAACAGATACCTTTGTATCCTCTACATCAAAGGAACAGTTTAAAATCAAGTATAACATGAATTGTACAACGAAATACGTTATTTACTTGATGGAATGCCCATGCGGGAAACAATACGTGGGGAGGACAATGAGAGCCCTTCATGAGAGGCTCAATAAACATCGGTCTAACATAAAAAATGGCTTTAAGAATCATGGAGTATCATGGCATTATGACACTCACCACAAAAGGAATACCAAGTTGATCAAAATTACACCTATTGACCACATTTCTGAATTAGTTCCTAATAGATTTGAACAATTGAAAAAAAGAGAAAAATATTGGATATTTAAACTTAACACACTCAAACCAAATGGATTGAATGTGATCTCAGAGCTAATATAGATTTTGAATAATCATATTTATTTTAATGTTGTCCCTAAATATAAGCACACTATACATATCCACAGTCCCAATCTAGGAATGATGATTTATTATTCGACTTTTATGATATATATATAGTGTTCTACTGGTTGTTGATAGGAATACCTCAAAGTCAGCTCCTGGGATTCCTTATAAATCCACATAGATTAGATAATTGTGTACTATTTATTCCTTTTTATCACTACATTATTTTTGCATGGTGTTGTTTTTACTATTCATTCATTATTATTTTTATTATTTTTACAACAACAGGATTTATATCAAATCTGCAGATATACACTAGTCACTAGAGACACCAGTTCACATTTAACACATTGACTACAACTTCACTGCCATCTTGTGAATACAACATCGCAAGAGCAAACTATATTGGCAGAACACAAGAATGTTGACCCCCACCCCTGACCCCCCCACTTTTTTAGGACTATAGGTATTATTATTAGAATTACATAAATACAGAGTTGAATCTTTGCCCCTCTTTAATAATGTAACTATTAATTGTTTACCCATCTATTTCCCACACTACAACCCACATGTACCTAATATGAACACCAGATAGATGATCGGATGGAACCCACACCAACCCCTGGGATTGTGAGCTCAGCCTTATGGCTCTACCACCTATCCACCATCACATACTGAAAAATGACAAGAGAAACATAGCCACTGTAGAGAATTTTATTTTATCCATTTTTTTAGCATTTTTTATCAATCATGTTTTAATCCTTCCTTGCTGTTCGGTTTCAGTTTCTTACATCCTTATAAGTGGAATACTGATAGACACCATTATAGATAGTCCTAGAAAAGAAAAAGTAATATATTATGCAATACTTAAGATCTATGTGCAACAGCAACATCCACCAGTTATAGTGTCATAAGTCACTAGAATACAAGTCAGGTACGCTATAATGGCAAAAACACAAGTTCGATCCCACCTGAAGGCAGCAGTATAAAGTCACATATTTTTTATTTATTTTTTTGCCAGCATGGATAGCAGCAATGGTTTTATATGCTTTTTCATCGTGGAATTCGAGATGTCTTTTAGCTCATTTTTATGCTGTGATTTTTAACTAATGTTTGTTACCAGTTTGTGATTAAAATGATGTTTAGTTTGATATGTTAGTGAAAAAGGCTCCAAAACTTGTAACCACGCCCACTTTGTGATGTCACACACCCCTCTGGCACACCCATAGCTAATCATGTGTGGTGCTATATAAACCCCACTGCACTTGTGCATTGTAATATCCCTGAGGAAGGCGCCAGGTGGAGCGCTGAAACATGTTGGAGAATAAAGATTAAGCTTGAAATAACTTCCTGCATCCCAGGTGATTCCTTGGTACCCGGTGGCGCGGACTGTCATACACCTTTTCCCAGCTTCCTGCTATTAGATCAGGCGGGCTGCTCCGCACTGATATGCCTCATAAATCACAGACGCCCCCCAGAGGGCCCAGCTTCAAACTGCAGATAAAAAAAGTTGCAACAAAACACTAAAGATGAAAATGTTAGGTGTTAGTGAATATTTTGGGCCAAAATACGTACGCTCGTAACCCTCCGTCACATTTTCAGAGTCCCTAGCCTGACTGCTTTTAAGTCACCTGTCGTATTTACTACATCATCTAACCCTACTTTTTTTTTCTTTTGCTTATGTACAAATGTATGTGTGTTCAGAATTTGTGTCATTATCAGCCTGATGAAGGGGCCATAGTGTCCCGAAAGCTTGCTATGCTTACCATGTGTTATCTCTCTGCCCCCCTCCCTTCTATTCACTCTCTGCCCCCCATTCTCTCTCTGCCCCCCCTCAGGTGTGTTCTCTCTCTGCCCCCTCAGTTGCATTCTCTCTCTGCTCCTCTCCCTCCCATTCTCTCTGTGCCCCCCTCAAGTGCTTTCTCTCTCTGCCCCCTCCCTCCTGTTATCTCTGCCCCCTCAGGTTTGTTTTCTCTCTGCTCCCCCCTCCCATTCTCTCTCTGTCCCCCCCTTCCTCGGTCGCATTCTCTCTTTGCTCCTCTCCCCCCTATTCTCTCTGTGACCCCCTCAAGTGCTTTCTCTATTTGCACCCCCCCTCCTATTATCTCTCTGCTGCCCTCAGGTGTGTTTTCTCTCTTCCCCCTTCCCTCCCGATCTCTCTCTGCCTCCTCAGGTGTGTTCTCTCTCTGCTCCCCCCTCTCATTCTCTCTCTGCCCCCCCCCTCAGTTGCACTCTCTCTCTGCCCTCCTCTTTCCCATTCTCTCTCCGCCCCCCTCAGGTGCATTCTCTCTCTGCCCCCCATCAGGTGCATTCTTTCTCTGCCCCCTCTCTTCTGAACTCTCTCTGCACCCCCTCAAGTGCGTTCTTTCTCTGCTCCCCTCTCTCCTGTTCTCTCTCTGCCCCCCTCCATCTTGTTCTCTCTCTGTCCCCCCCTGCCATTCTCTCTCTGCCCCCCTCAGTTGCATTCTCTCTCTGCCCCCCATCTTTCCCATTCTATCTCTGCCCATCCACCACAGATGCATTCTCTCTCTTCCCCCCCTCAGGTGCATTCTTTCTCTGCCCCCTCCCTTCTGAACTCTCTCTGCACCTGTGGCGCCCCACTAAGAGTGCGTCACAAAAGGGTACTGCACCCCTGACTGAAGGTGCCATATTCTTTGTTTTAGTAATGAGTAGAATAAGTCTCAAGCTCCAGCACCACATGCAAACACTTAGTGTTAGAGGACCAATTAGACACCCGTTACTAGGGTAACCGGTCCTGGTGGGAGGAGAGAGTAGGTTATAAAGCAGTGGGGAAAGCAGCAAGGAGTTAGTTGAGAGAGATCAGGAGAAGAGTTCAAGTTCAGAAGAGTTCAGTCAGAGGGGAGCTGCAAAAGATCAGTTCAGCAGATGAAGCTGAGTTGGAGAAGCTAAGGAACAGCAGAGGGAAGCTAACGGGGAGGGCACCTCAACCTGGTGACCCAGAAGAGAAAGGGGCCAAGAATAGAACGGGTAGCTGAAAGCCCTAGCCCAGTCCAAACCCGGAGTACCGGCTCCAAAATGGTCCAGCCGGCTACAACCCTGAACCACAAACCCGGAGTGGTCGATGACTTTATAGGAGCACGACCCAACTGCCCTACAACCAGCACGGTCCTCACCAGAAGCACCAAACAGAGTTGGGGTCTCCCTGGAGAGAAAAGGGGACCACATTTATCTCCACAGGCCTGGTCAAATATGCAGGATCCGTGCAGGGCAGCAGAGCAAGGGACAGTGAGTGTGATAGAGAAGGAACACCAGTGGAGCTTCAGAGGGACACTGCTCATAGCCAGAACCATCCGGTCCACTACCCTGCAACAAGAACTGCATTACCTTGTATGCCTGCAGAATATGGAGTAAATACCCATTCAGAGTGAGCAACGTGTCGGTGTTTTCTTCCTTGAACTGTTATTTACCTGCCTTGCTCCACAGTGACTGTGCTGCCGTACTCCACCATCCAGTACTACTTCCAACACCCCAGGGATCCCGCTCCTCCTGTAGGGAGCCACTCCATCTTGCTGCCGCCCATCACCCCGGAGGTTCCAGCAGCGCCGGTGCCATCACCAAGACCTACAGGTGGCGTCACAAACAAACTTCTTTATTTTATTTTTATTTTATTTTTCCCTTTTTCATTGACCACCAGGGTCACAGCCTCAGGCACCGCCACCCGTGACCTCCAGCCTGCGCCTGAGATCTGAGTCCTCTGGCCTGGGTGAGTCACACCCCCTCAGGTGTGTTCTCTCTCTGCTCCCCCCACTCATTCTCTCTCTGCCCCCCCCCCCTCAGTTGCATTCTCTCTCTGCCCCCCTCTTTCCCATTCTCTCTCCGCCCCCCTCAGGTGCATTCTCTCTCTGCCCCCCATCAGGTGCATTCTTTCTCTGCCCCCTCTCTTCTGAACTCTCTCTGCACCCCTCTCAAGTGCGTTCTTTCTCTGCTCCCCTCCCTCCTGTTCTCTCTCTGCCCCCCTCCTTCTTGTTCTCTCTCTGCCCCCCCCCTGCCATTCTCTCTCTGCCTCCCTCAGTTGCATTCTCTCTCTGCTCCCCCTCTTTTCCATTCTGTCTCTGCCCATCCACCACAGGTGCATTCTCTCTCTGCCCCCCTCAGGTGTGTTTTCTCTCTGCCCCCCTCAGGTACATTCTTTCTTTGCCACACTCCCTCCTGAACTCTCTCTGCCCCCCTCAAGTGTGTTCTTTATCTGCTCCCCTCCATCCTGTTCTCTCTCTTTACTCCACTCCCATTTTCTCACTGCCCCCCTCAGGAGCATTCTCTTTTTGTCTCCCTCCTTCACATTCTGTCTCTCCCCCACTCAGGTGCGTTCTCATTTTGCCCCCCCCAGGTGCTTTCTCTTTCTGCCCCTCTCCCTCCTGTTCTCTCTCTGCCCCCACTCAGGTGCGTTCTCTCTCTGCCCTCCTCCCTCCCATTCTTGCACTGCCCCCTCCCTCCCATTCTCACTCTGCCCCCTCCCTCCCATTGTCTCTCCGCCCCCCTCAGGTGTGCTCTCTCTCTGCCCCCTCCCTCGCATTCTATCTCTGCTCACTCACCACTTTTGTGTTCTCTCTCTGCCCCCCTCAGGTGTGTTCCCTTTCTGCCCACCCCCTCAGGTGCATTCTCTCTCTGCCCCCACCCTCCAGTTATCACTCTGCCTCCTTCAGGTACATTGTTTCTCTGCCCCCTCCACCCCGTTCTCTCTCTGGTCCCCCCTCACGTGCATTCTCTCTTTGTGCCCTTCCCTACTGTTCTCTCTGTGCCACCCTTCAGGTGTGGTCTCTCTCTCCACTCCCCTTCCGTTCTCTCTCTGCATTCTCTTTCTGCCCCCTCCCTCCCATTCTCTCTCTTCCTCACTCAAGTGCGTTCTCTCCTTGCCCCCCTCCCTCCCATTCTCTTTCTGCCCCCTCTCAGGTGCTTTCTCTCTGTTCTCTCCTTCCCTTTCTCTCTCTGCCCCCTTCAGGTACATGTGGCACCCCAGAGGAACCCAGACACCCACATCCAACACTACACAACCTGGGTAAGGGATTCAGGCAAATCCTGTTTAGAGAGGGTCCCATCCCAGGTAAGGTGGAATTTAGGTAGGGGGTGCAGATAGAGGAAGAGGACTAGGGGAGCACCAGGAAGTGGGAGCAGAAAATTGAGTGACAAAGAGGGAAAGGAACGGACGTAGGAAAAGGAGGTGCTCGAATCCTGGCTGACAGAGACCAGAGTCAGGTCGAGGGACTTGGACTGCAGAAGGGGGAATGGACCCCAAATAGTGTAGTGACAAAGAAGAACTCAGCTATAGAAAACCTAGGGTTGGGGCGACTTCATGTGCAACAACTCAAATCCACACTTGTTTGCTGGAAAGGTGGCCGTAGAGGGCTGGGAGGAATGGGGAAGACATCACCAGTTAGAACCCGTGGCTGCTTGACCTGGACACTGAGTGTGAGGCATGGGGCAGGAGGGACTGAGCCAGCACAGAGAGATGACCCGGAAAGTATCCTAGTAAGGGGGTTCCGGTTGTTTGTTCCCCAGATTATCCGAGAGTTGGCTGGAACCCTGAACCGGAGGGTGGATGTAACTTATGGAGACTTGCACTACTGTGAGTAAATAACTTAAAAACTGCAAAGAGTTGTGTCCTCCAGTCATTTATTGTGCCCTCAGTCATGCTCCCCACCGTATGCTATTCCTAGCATAGACTGAAAACTGCCCTGGGACCTTGCACTACCCATGGAGAGCAGAACCTCAGCTGCATTACCAATGGCCCTAGAAGATCTGATTGCAGCGTCGGCCATCCATCCCCATTGCCAAAACCCACTAGTGGCGTCACGTTAATTCCTATACAATATTCCCCTTTTATTGACACAACCATGGTCACGGAACCGGGTCACAACCCCATGACCTCCCCAAAGAACTCCTGACTCGGTTCCGAGTACCCCACGGTCCTGGTGGGTGTGTCATACATTCTCTCTCTGCCCCCTCCCTCCTTTTCTCTCTATTCCCCTTTCTGTCACAATGGTCTCTCTCACTTTGGAGACTTGTGACTGGTTTGGGACCTCTGTATTTTTTCTTTTCTGTATTGAGACTTCATTTTAAATGTGTTTCTTTCCATTGGCAGTGTAGGAGTTAATGTTAGTTTTCTATTGCGAGTAAACTATCTAGTTCTCTTCCAGGTGTAGCTACTTTGTGATCACGCCCATCTCCTTTATATATTCACATGATCCAGCATACCTTGCTAGTGATTGAACTCATTCCTGGCCTGACTACCTGTGGTGAAGGAGCTTCTGTGGAAAGCTGTTTTTGCCCAGCCATTTGCTGCCTAGGATAGAGGCAGCAAGCGTGAAATTGTCTTGTCATTTTCCCTAAAGAAAAGGAAGAACAGCGCCCAAAGCTGGTAGTTTATATCTTCATAAATTTATTCCATCCACCACAGCACAACGCTTCGGTTAACAACCTTTTTCAAGTGCACTTATGCACTTGTCATTTTCCCTGTCTGTCTCCCCTTCCAGTCTTGTTGATTTTAGTGCAGTGGTTGGGACTAGTGCTCCCGCCAGTCATCTCCCTATTGAGGGCTAACATCAGGGCCAGCGAGGGACTAGGTATTCTACTCGGCAATGGGGTGAAAGAACCCATATAGGGATGGTAGGAAGATCAGGGCACAGCTGCAAGTGAGTGCAGGAGGTCACCTCTCCTCCATTCCACCATTCCCTGCAAGCAGGGCCCTCCACTGTATTTGTGCCCCCCTTGTGTCTCCCCATCTGTTATTTGGTGTAGTGCGCCAAACACCATTGGGCCTAGCGTCACTGTCACGCACTGTTTCCGTACACTCCTTGCACCTTGCGCGACATAATAATCAGCCATAAACCTTTTTTTGGATCTACTATGGATCTAGCTGCAGTTTTTGTACAATTCAAGCAGACTCTCTCACAGGAGGTGATGGATCTGCGGGAACAGGTGGTGCAGCAGCTGTGGTATATTGCAGCTCTGCTGGTCTCAGTTTAGGCTCAGTCAAAGCCACTACCCAAGATTTCCCTCCCTGATATGTTTTCTGGGGGCGTGACAAGTTTCAGGCATTTCAGGAGGCCTCTAAATTGTATTTCAGGCTCTGCCCACCTTCTTTAGGGAGTGAAGAACAGAGAGTAGAGATTGTTATCTCCCTGTTGTGAGAAGATCCTCAGTCCTGGGCCTTCTCTCTATCGAATTACTCTCCATCTTTGCAGTCAGTAGATCATTTTGTTTACGACTTTGGCCGTTGTTTATTAGGACTCTGATGGCGTTTATCTGGCAGGGTTGAATCTCCAAAGACTATGGCAGGGGACGCAGCTGGCTGAAGAGTTCTGTTTTGAGTTCAGGAACTGGGCCACGAACACTCAATGAAATGATCCGGCTCAGTCAGTTCTGTCATGGGTTGTCTAGTAGGCTCCAGAACTCCATGACCTCCAAAGTTGCTGGAGGCAATTATGTCACTTGCCATTAGAATAGATTGATGCCTCACTGAAAGATCCACCCAGATCCGGCCCACTGTTCTCCCCATGGAGGAGGTCCCACAGGTGCAGGTGGATGAACCTATGTAGATAGGGGGGTTTCCCCCACGTTAGGTCACCTATAGTTCACTTTGGGATAGGGTGTGCTTTTACTGTGGGCTTAAGGGTCACCAAGCTGGGTGTTGTTCAGTCAAACCCAGACAAACATCTCAAAGGCCATCTCACAGAGGTAGTAGGGAGGGTTTACGTGTATATTTCCTCCGTTTTTCCCTCTTTTCCAGCTACTATTCCTCTGGGACAAAGAGTGGAAACCGTTCTGACTCTTCAGAATATTGCTTGGCCTCGATCTCTCCTCCAGCATTCCGTGAGAGGAGCTGTTCATACTGGGGACCCGGCTCTTGAATGTACGGTTCCTAACTTGGTTCTGTCAGAGATGTCTACTCTCAATACACTATCTGAAGAGCCACCCTCCCTAGATTGTTTGAGGAAGGAGACATTGGTACATACTGAATTTTTGCTTTATAAGACGCACTGGATTATAAGACGCACCCCAATTTTAGTGAAGGAAAAGAGCGAAAAAAAAATGTAATGTTAAATAGGGTCCATCTTATAATGCCAGTGTCCATCTTACAAATCATATATAGCCCCCCTGTGCTGTCACATAGCCCATCTGTGCTACAACATAGCCTCCTTGTGCTGCCACATAGCCGCCCTGTGCTTCCACACAGCTCCCTTCTGCTGACACATTGCCCCCTTGTGCTTCCACATAGCCCCCCTGTGCTGCCACATAGCCCCCCTGTGCTGCCACATAGCCCCCTGTGTTGCAACCTAATCCCCTTGTGCTGCCACCAGCACCCTTGTGCTGCCACATAACCCCCACATTGCCCCCTTGTGCTGCCACATAGTCTCCCTGTGCTGCCACATAGTCCCCTGTGCTGCCACATAACTCCCCTGTGCTGCCACATAGCTCCCACATAGCCCCACTGTGCTGCCACATAGAACCCTTGTGCTGCTACATAACCCCCTTGCCTCTGCAGCCCATAGCCAGCCTCATCCATCCCCCAGACACCGCTCCACACCCCCCTCCCCTACAGTACAGAAACATATTTGGATTATAAAATGCATCCCCGAACAAAAGTACATTCTATCATTTGAAAAATACAGTACATTTTTTTCTGTACTTCCCTCTCTTCCACTTAATGTGAATAAGGTGCTACCAGAGAGAAGATGCACGATTTCTCCCTCTGCCCAGGTTCTTTCTACGTGTCTCCTCAGGAGAGTTGATGGAGGGGGTGGTTGTGGCCCCTATGATATTCCCTCATTTAGAGGGTAGAAGTTGCAGGTTTCGGGGGGAAGGGACACCTCAGTTGTCGGTCCTTCAAGGGGATGTTCACATAACAGAAGACGCATGTGTGGCGCACTGCCAACGCAGGTAACCACATATCTCTCTGCTGCACAGCTGGGTTTCCACAGCAGGTACCACTTCAAAAAACACGTTCCACCCCAGCACAGTAGGCGGAGCTCAACCTGCTGCACTTAGGCAGGATCCTCTATAAATACTGCTGCTGGGGGCAGAGTTAGGCACTTTCACACTACGATTTTTGTAAAATCCGATGCTGTCCGATATAAATCGGACAGCATCGGATTCTTCTAATGCCTGGAATCGGGTGCCAAATAGGCATCCGATTCCGACAGAAAATAGGATGCCCGCCTTCCTGTCAGATCGCTCCCTGAGAGCTGTCAGTCTCTCCCCCGGTCCTCTTCTTTATCCCCTGTGTCTCCCCTCTTGGCCCCCTGTCCTCTCCTCTTATCGCCCGGTCCTCCCCTCTTGGCCCCCGGTCCTTTCCTCTTATCCCCTGTGTCTCCCCTCTTGGCCCCCGGTCCTTTCCTCTTATCCCCTGTGTCTCCCCTCTTGGCCCCCGGTCCTGTGTCTCCCCTCTTGGCCCCCGGTCCTGTGTCTCCCCTCTTGGCCCCCGGTCCTTTCCTCTTATCCCCTGTGTCTCCCCTCTTGGCCCCCGGTCCTGTGTCTCCCCTCTTGGCCCCCGGTCCTCCTATGCGTCCTCCTCCTCTCCTCTTGTCCTCCTCCTCTTGTCCTCCCCTCTCCTCCTCTCCTTTCTCACCTGTCCACGACTCCTGCACGGTCCCGCGCGTCTCCGGTGCCTTGCTGTTCTGTCTCAGTGCTGCCAGGACCTCTCGTGATGTCACAATCACATGACTGCCGGCTATTGGTTCCTGGCAGTCATGTGATTGTGACATCACGGCAGGTCTTATCAGCACAGACGGCAAGATACCTGGAGACACCGGAGATGCCGGGAGACGTCGGGGGCCTCGTGGACAGGTGAGCATAGATTTTTTTATTTTTAATTAACCCATTCATTCACTTTTGGAGCGATTTTAGTGTACTGAGCATGCTCAGTACACTAAAATCGGTCCGAGGAGACATGAGATGTTTCCTCGGACCCTTCTCCATAGGGCCCCATGTTAAGTTGATCGGGTCGGATCGGATGTGCACTAAATGCCATCCGATCTGGTCCGATCCGAATCTGTCCGATTTTATTTTCGGTGCAAAAATCGGACAGATTCGGATCGGACCAGATCGGATGGCATTTAGTGCACATCCGATTCGGTCCGATGCCCATAGGCATACATGGGGTCCGAAAATCGGTCCGATGCTGTCCGATTTTCATCGGACAGCATCGGAAATGCTAAAATCGTTATGTGAAAGCAGCCTTAGTCAGAGTGTAGCAGACACTAGAAGAGCTGCAGGAAGGTTCTGGTGCTGGTGCCATGAGAAGGCACAGGCCAGAGACCCAGAAGAGCCCTTCAGCGTCCCACCAACCTAAGTGGGACTGAAGGCAAAGAGACCAGAAGCAGAAGCAGGGAACAGGCAGCTCCAGCTGGGAGTTCGTTCCAGAGAGGAAAGAGAAGCCGGATATTGGGGATCCACACCAGTGGAGAACTACAAGTCCCACAGGAAACCCCTGGGCACCGAGGAAGCTTCAGCTACCCGGTCTCCTGAGAGAGTCAAGGCAAGGGAGCCAGGTGCAGAGGCCCCTGCAGAAACCAAGAGAAGGTTGTCCCAGAGACCGCACAGGAGGGAAGGAGCAACAGATCAGAGAAGAGAGTGGAGGCATGTCATGATTTCAGAGAATACAAAAGGGAAGGAGGCTTTATACCCACTTGCTGTGGGAGCCCACTGTGCAGCCCAGCTACCCGTCAGTGCTTGGGACCATTTGCCTGAATACCATCAGTAAAAGGTAAAGAGACTTCTGCTGCGTGTTTGCCTTCTTTCTGCTCCCTCACTGTGCCCCTTCATAGACTCTCCATATCCTCACAACCATCCCAGTGTGGCACCCCATGGGTTAATGTGCCACAGTAACATCACATGGGTTCCCTCCCCACAACACACTGACCTACACTAGCACCTCTGGGCCAGGAGTGGGAGCACAACCTGCTCTCTTAAATACTCCTGCTCATGAGGAAGTGAGTTTAGTTTCAATTCCTGGGAGAACTGAGAGAGCCTGCAGTGTCAAAGGAGCTGTGCTAAGCTTCTCTGCAGTCTGCTCACAGATTCCAGGCCTAGTGAGGGTCTGAGGGAAAGGAGAACTACAAGGAAGAGTGTGCTTCCTACCGGGCGCTCGAGTCCGGCACATCGCTGATCGGGTTGACAGATTACTGGGTGGGGCTGGTGAGGACCCAGCGGTCATGGTGCACATTGGCACAAATGACAAAGTTAGAGGTAAGTGGAAGGTCCTTAAAGATGATTTCAGGGAATTAGGCTGCAAGCTTAAGGCAAGGACCTCCAAGGTAGTATTCTCTGAAATACTGCCTGTACCACGTGCCACACCAGAGAGGCAAAGGGAGATTAGGGAGATAAATAAGTGGCTCAGGAATTGGTGTAGGAAGGAGGGGTTTGGGTTCCTGGAGAACTGGGCCGACTTCTCTGTTGGCTACAGGTTCTATGCTAGGGACGGGCTGCACCTCAATGGGGAGGGTGCAGCTGTGCTGGGGGAGAAAATGGCTAGAAGGTTGGAGGAGTGTTTAAACTAGGGATTGGGGGGGAGGGTATTCATTGTATAGGAGGGAAGATAGTGTAAACAGTAACCTGGGCACAAGTAATAAAATTGGGGGTGGCATGGGGGGTGGGGTTAGAACAGTCAATCTAGTAGGAAGGAATAGAGGTAAAGAGAGATGCATAAAGTGCATGTTCACTAATGCCAGAAGCCTCACCAACAAAATGGAGGAATTAGAATTGATTTTGTTGGAAAATAATTATGACATGGTGGGGATTTCGGAGACTTGGCTAGACGAGAGCCATGACTGGGCTGTTAATTTACAGGGCTATTGTCTGTTCAGAAATGACTGTACAAATAGGCGAGGAGGAGGTGTATGTTTATACGTAAAATCATCCTTAAAACCCATCCTGCGTGATAATATAGGTGAATCTAATGGAAATGTAGAGTCCCTGTGGGTGGAGATAAGGGGAGGGGGAAAAAATAATAAATTACTGATAGGGGTTTGTTATAAGTCCCCAACAATAATGGAAGTGGAGGAGAATATCCTCATAAAGCAAATAGATGAAGCAGCGACTCAGGGAGAAGTCATTATTATGGGGGACTTCAACTACCCTGAAATACATTGGGGATCAGAAACCTGCAGTTCCAGCAAAGGTAATAAGTTTTTGAAAACTATGAGAGACAATTACCTTTCACAACTGGTTCAGGACCCAACAAGAAGGGGGGCACTGCTGGACCTAATATTAACCAACAGGCCGGACCGCATATCAAATATACGGGTTGGAGGTCACTTGGGTAATAGTGATCATAACTTAATAAGCTTTCAAGTATCCTTTACTAAGACGTGTAGTAGAGGGGCTACAAGGACACTAAACTTCAGGAAGGCAAATTTCCAACGGTTGAGAGATGATCTTAGTGCAATAAACTGGGACGATGTCCTGAGACATAAAAGTACACAACACAAATGGGAGATGTTTATTAGCATCCTGAATAGGACCTGTGCACAATATATACCCTATGGGAATAAGCATGCTAGAAATAGGAGGAAACCACTATGGCTAAATAAAGTGGTAAGAAGTGCAATATGTGACAAAAAGAAAGCATTTAGGGAATTAAAGCAAGTAGGTAGTGATGAAGCATTAAATAAATACAGAAAATTAAATAACATTTGTAAATAGCAAATCAAGGCAGCAAAGATTGAGACAGAGAGACTCATTGCCAGAGAAAGTAAAAAGAATCCCAAAATATTTTTTAACTACATAAATAGTAAGAAACTAAAAAATGATGGTGTTGGCCCCTTTAAAAATAGTCTGGGTGAAATGGTGGATGAGGATGAGGAAAAAGCCAATATGCTAAATGACTTTTTTTCAACAGTATTTACACAAGAAAATCCCATGACAGACAATATGATCAGTGATAACAAAAAGTCTCAATTAAATGTCACCTGCTTAACCCAAGAGGAAGTACGGCATCGTCTAAAAATCACTAAAATTGACAAATCCCCGGGCCCGGATGGGATACACCCCAGACTGCTGCAGGAATTAAGTACTGTCATAGATAGACCATTATTTTTAATATTTAAAGATTCCATAATAACAGGGTCTGTACCGCAGGACTGGCGTATAGCAAATGTGGTGCCAATATTCAAAAAGGGGACCAAAACTGAACTTGGAAATTATAGGCCAGTAAGCTTAACCTCTACTGTGGGTAAAATCCTTGAGGGTTTTCTAAGAGATGCTATACTGGAGTATCTGAAGAAAAATAACCTCATGACCCATTATCAACATGGTTTTACGAGGGACCGTTCCTGTCAAACTAATCTGATAAGCTTCTATGAAGAAGTAAGTTCTGGACTGGACCAAGGAAATGCAGTGGATGTGGTGTATATGGACTTTTCAAAAGCTTTTGATACGGTGCCACACAAAAGGTTGATACATAAAATGAGGGCAATGGGGATAGGGGAAAATATGTGTAAGTGGGTTAAGACCTGGCTTAGTGATAGGAAACAAAGGGTGGTTATTAATGGAACACACTCAGAATGGGTCACAGTTAACAGTGGGGTACCACAGGGGTCAGTGTTGGGCCCGCTTCTATTTAATATATTTATTAATGACCTTGTAGGGGGCATACAGAGTAGAATCTCAATATTTGCAGATGACACTAAACTCTGCAGGGTAATCAATACAGAGGAGGACAATCTTATATTACAGGAGGATTTATGTAAACTAGAAGCTTGGGCTGCTAAATGGCAAATGCGCTTTAATGGGGATAAATGTAAAGTTATGCACTTGGGCAGAGGAAACAAAAGGTATAATTATGTGCTTAATTGTAAAAGACTGGGCAAAACTGTCACTGAAAAAGACCTGGGTGTATGGGTAGATGACAAACTCACATTTAGTGGCCAGTGTCAGGCAGCTGCTGCAAAGGCAAATAAAATAATGGGATGCATTAAAAGAGGCATAGATGCTCATGAGGAGAACATAATTTTACCTCTATACAAGTCACTAGTGCGACCACACTTAGAATACTGTGTACAATTCTGGTCTCAGGTGTATAAGAAAGACATAGCTGAACTAGAGCGGGTCCAGAGAAGAGCGACAAAAGTCATTAGAGGACTGAGGGGTCTGCAATACCAAGACAGGTTATTAAACTTGGGGTTATTTAGCTTGGAAAAACAAAGGCTTAGGGGTGATCTTATAATAATGTATAAATATATGAGGGGACAGTACAGAGACCTTTCTAATGATCTCTTTACTCTTAGGCCTGAGACGGGGACAAGGGGGCATCCTCTACGTCTGGAGGAAAGAAGGTTTAATCATAATCACAGACGCGGATTCTTTACTGTAAGAGCAGTGAGACTATGGAACTCTCTGCCACATGATGTTGTAATGAGTGAGTCACTACTAACATTTAAGAAGGGCCTGGATGCCTTTCTTGAAAACTATAATATTACCGGTTATATATACTAGATTCTTTGATAGGGCGTTGATCCAGGGAATTAGTCTGATTGCCGTATCTGGAGTCAGGAAGGAATTTTTTTCCCCCAATATGGAGCTTAGTGTTGCCACATGGGTTTTTTTTTGCCTTCCTCTGGATAAACATGTTAGGCTATGGGTTGAACTAGATGGACTTAAAGTCTTCCTTCAACCTTAAAAACTATGTTACTATGTTACTATGTAAGGAAAGAGACACATCTGGGAGCTTGAGTGCCACCTCCACTCGCCCCAGAAGAGCGCACAGAACGGACACCGGATCAGGTACTGTGACTGACACTCAGCACGGTGAATCCCGGAGTAGTGGAGTCTCTAGACACCCACAGTACCAGAGCAAAGCAACACGGAGGGGTCAGCACAGCACAGAGGACTCAAGTTGCCTAGCCAAGTGGTACAAGCAGAACAGAGAGAGAGTGAGACAGTCCCAGCAGCTCAGCTAGACGTGGCAGCCAGGACACACACACAGCGCAGCACGAGGAAGTTGATGACCCGGACAGGGTGGGAGGAAAACCCAGCCCCATACAGACTCCGTGGACAATCTGCAATAACACCGTAGTAAAGCTTTGGAAACTACAAAACGTGAGTGTGTGTTCCTTAACCTGTCTCCGCTATTCACCTCCATCATAGACTTTACTAACACTGCCCCGGGGAACCCAGTTCTGCCCACTGGAACTATTACATCTCAGCTGCTACTACATCATCCCCGGAGGTTCTGCAGCAGCATCAGCCCCATTAGTGGCTGCACACAGTGGGTGGTGCCACGATAGACAATTCTCCCCTGTAAATACACCATTTTATTTGCCAGGGCCCGGGACATGGTCCGGACCAGGACCCCGTGACACTCCCCTGAAGCAGACACGGTCCGGCACCGAGTACCCTCGTCCCAGTGGGCTCGACAAACCTGGCGTCACGAACAGGATCTACCTAGCCCATCAAAACAGGCGTTGTGTGCCGTGATTGATGTGAAAACTGATTTTGAACCGCGCCATCTGAACTGTATTTTTGAGAATCCGCCATTTTGGAGCGCGCGGTGTGCGGGAAAGAGAGGGGGCGGTACACCAGCAGTGGCGCCAACTCAGCCTCCTCCCTTAGTGCTGACGACATCCGGCAGGGAAGAAGATCCCTGCTGCACCGCGGAACCTCCCATAGACATCCGTACGGAAGCGGAAGACAGAGGGCGGATATTAACTAAGGGGGCCCAAGATGTCGCAGCCCGATGCGCAAGACGGCGATGGAGGAGCCGGTGGAGCTGCAGTGCCGGAGCCAGCGATAGCACCCGGCGGTGCAGCGGCGCAAGGAACAGCACCCATCATGCCGTTCCTGATGCTGTATACTCCAGGGGCAATGTGGCTGCCCCAGTACTCCGGTGAGCCTAATACACTAACTGACTTTATGCTAAAGATAAAAGAGTATTATGTGATGTACCCCCTCACTGAAGCCCAGCGTGTAGGAATGATAATGGGACAATTAACTGGCAATGCACGGCGAGAGGTTGCATCCTGGCTGGACACGGATAAGGACACTATAGAACATCTAGTAGCCAGACTGAAAGCAATGTTTGAATCTGCTGCTGATACCCGGGCTAAGATGAGGTTCTTTGCACCAGAAGCCTAAACAGAGTGCCAGAGACTTTGCCTTGAACCTGCAGGAAGCACTCAAAGCCCTTAAGCTGGCAGAACCTGCTTTAGCCCCGGGAGCTGATAAAATGCTACTTGACCAATTTATAGAGGGCCTCCATTCCCCTTCCCACAGAGGACAGTTGAGCATGATACTGCTGCAGAACCCCGACATGACATTCACTGAGCTGAAAGATAGAGCTATCCGTCTGCAGCAGCTGGAAGAGCCACGGGAGCTACCAACTGTCCCGAACCCTGCAACAACAGCTCAGCAGCAGGCAGCGCCAGCGACATCTGCCATGTCGGCAACTGCTGCTGAGACCGGGCAATATATCTCTAATGCCGCCCTCAATCAAAAGCTAGATGCCCTGACAGACACCGTGATCTCAATGGCCAAGGTCATCAAGGAACTGCGAGAGTCAAAGCCTGCACTCAAGATCAAGTTGGCGACCAGTAGAGAGGATGTCCCGTGGATGAGGGCCAGCAGATACCCAGCAGCAAGAGGACGACCCAGCGATCGCTATCAACCGGATGGACAGCCCATTTGCCACCGTTGCCAGAAACCAGGCCATCTTGCTAGGGAGTGTCCTTTAAACGACGATTCCCTGGGCAGGCGGGCCGCTCCCCAGAAATAAACTCTCAAGGCCCTTCAGCCTGGTTTGACAGATTCATGGGAGGACAGCCAGTGATCCCTATCGTGTTGGATGGGATCCCCTTCAGTGCCTTGCTGGATACCGGGTCCCAAATAACATCAATCCCACATGTTCTTTATAAAAGGTACTGGACTGATTCAGACATTACTAGTGCACCAGATGACTTTAACTTTGATATATGGGCTAGTAATGGACAATTAATACCACAGGTTGGGTTTAGAGAAATGAGTATTCAGATTGGGAAGGTAGAATTGAAGAACCAGGGTGTTATAATCATAGATGTTAACCGGCGAGAACGTGAACCAGTGATGCTGCTTGGAATGAATGTAATTGAGAAATGTTTTTCCGAAGTGTTAAGTGTTTTGCAGCAAATCGCCGAGACTGCCGGAACTGGACAACAGAGGCTTCTGCACAAAGAGATCAAAGCCTTGATGTTGAAGCAACAGGTAGAAATCTCCGGAGGTGAGATCGGCAGTGTAGGAGTAAGTGATCCAATACCCATTTAATACCTCCCAAAACTGAAATGTTGGTCTGGTGTAGAGCCGCAATAGGCATTAAAGGGCGAGACTATCAGGCCCTGGTAGAACCCGTGTACTCAGACAGTAGACCTACCATACTCACGGCTAGAGGAGTGGTTGAGGTACACAGGGAAGGGTGCCATTACGCCTATTAAACTGTGGAGAAGATGAGGTCACATTACCAAAGTATGCTACCATGGCTAAGTTATACACGGTTGATAACAACAACATCACAGCCGTCGTGCCCTTGGACCCGACAAGTCAGGCAGATGACAATGGCTAAGGAGAGAAGCTGGAGGATTGGTGCCAAAAGTTGCATGTAGGTACCAGTTCAACACCTCCCCGTCACAAGCATGGAGTATACCGAGTAGTGAAAGAATACGAGCAAATATTCAGTAAACACCCGTTAGACTTTGGGCAAATCAAAGGGGTAGAACACACTATACCCACAGGTAAGCATCAGCCTATAAAAGAGAGGTATAGACCATTACCACCCGCTCACTACTAAACCACCAAAGACATGCTCAGAGAAATGAAATCTGCAGGGGTAATAAGAGACAGTTGTAGCCCCTGGGCAGCACCTCTAGTGTTAGTTAAATAGAAGGATGGGACCATGAGAATGTGCGTAGATTATCGGCAGATTAATCGCATCACATATAAGGACGCATACCCATTACCTAGGATTGAGGAGTCATTAGCTGCATTAAAATCTGCTAACTACTTTTCCACCCTTGGTCTGACTAGTGGGTACTGGCAGGTTCCTGTGGCCGAGGCCAACAAGGAGAAGTCAGCGTTTACTACGCCGATGGGCCTCTGTGAGTTTAATTGTATGCCGTTCGGACTCTGCAACGCACCTGGGACCTTTCAACGTCTGATGGAGAGCTGCCTAGGACACAAGAACTTTGAAACTGTCCTCCTGTACTTAGATGACGTCATAGTCTATTCCAAGACGTATGAGCAACATCTACATGACCTGGCATAAGTGTTTGAAGCCCTATCCAAATATGGCATGAAGATCAAGCCATCCAAGTGTCAACTTCTGAAACCAAAGGTACAGTATCTGGGACACGTCTGGAGTTCAGAGGGAGTAGCACCGGATCCTGATAAAGTCACAGTGATAAGGGATTGGCCAAGGCCTACGAGCGTGAAAGAAGTGAGGCAATTCCTGGGCCTGGTAGGCTATTATAGAAGATTTATCAGAGGATTCACGAAGCTAGCAGCTCCCCTGCAAGACATCCTGGTAGGACAGTCAAGAAAGTCTGCAACCCGTAATCCTCCTTTCCAGTGGAGTGAAGAGAAGGAAGACTCCTTCAACAGGCTGAAAAGTGCACTGACGGGAGAAGAGATTCTGGCATACCCTGATTACCATCAACAGGTTCATTCTATACACGGATGCCAGCAACGTGGGACTGGGAGCAGTATTGTCACAGAAGCAAGGAGGCAAAGAGAGAATTATTGCCTTTGCAAGCAGGAAGCTCTGGCCTACAGAGAGAAATCCCGAGAACTACAGCTCCTTCAAGTTAGAACTACTGGCAGTAGTTTGGGCTGTAACTGAACGTTTTAAGCATTACTTGGCAGGTGCAGAATTCACCATCTACACGGATAACAACCCGTTGACTCACCTGGATACAGCAAAATTAGGAGCTTTGGAGAAGCGATGGATAGCACGGCTATCTAATTACAACTTTGTCATCAAATACAGGGCAGGTCACAAGAACGGGAACGCAGATGCCTTATCCCGGATGCCACACCTGAGAGACGTAGAAGAGGAACCGGAAGAGTTGGAAGAGATTGAACTACTGGCCTTTCATCGTTCAAAGGAAGAAAAGTATCAACCCGGCATCTATCAAAGAGAGCAGAAAGTAAATCTCAACCCGTTAAGACACCACGGATGGGCTGACACCCAAGATACTGATCCAGCTGTGAAGCTAGTGAAAGAACTGCTTACGCAACAAGGTGCATACCCTGATCAGAACGCACCAGCTGAGACTATACAGCTCTGGAAGGAAAAAGGAAAGTTGTTCCTGTATCAAGGGAAACTCTGCAGAAGGCATATCAATCCAAAAACACATGAACTGGTCTGGCAGATAATCGTGCCCAAGCAAGACATCCAAATGGTCTTAGAAGCGTACCATGACGGCGCAGGTCATTTCGGATGGAAGAAGTTAGAAGCGATCCTGAGAGAAAGATTCTATTGGGTTGGCATGAGAAGGTCAATTGAACGTTGGTGTAGAGCATGTGCCGCATGCAACCTCAGAAGGAAAGATCCACAGAAAGCTCCACTCCAATCCATAATAACCAAGCAGCCACTTGAGCTAGTCGCATTAGATCACGTCAAGTTGTCACCAAGCTGGTCAGGCTATGTTTATGCCTTAACCACCGTGGACCATTATTCACGCTTCTTAGTGGTAGTACCAGTCAAAGATCTGACAGCAAAGACGGCAGCAAAAGCATTCCAGACGCATTTCTGTAGACCACATGGTTACCCAGAACAAGTCCTTGCAGACCAAGGTCCAGCTTTTGAATCAGAATTATTCAAGGAATTCTGCAATATGTACGGTTGTAAGAAGATCCACACAACAACGTACCATCCCCAAACAAATGGTTATGCGAGAAAATGAATCATATCATAATTGAACTGTTGAAAACCTTACCAGAATCAGAAAGAAATCAGTGGCCAGATAAATTACCAGATTTGGTAGACTTATACAACCATCTTCCAGTGAGTTCTACAAACTGCACTCCAGCCTACCTTATGCGTGCAAGACCCGGTAAATTACCAATTGATCTAGAAATGGGAATCGTAAAACCAGATACAGAAGTGGAAGAAACAGATTGGGATACCAAACGTCAGAAAAAGTATCAACAAGTACAAGAATGCGTAGAAAGAAACCTACAGCAAGCTAGAGCAAGACAAGAGAAAACCTTTAACCAACATGCTCACGCAATGCCATTACAAGAAGGTGATCAAGTTCTCAAGAGAAAGAGACGCTCTAACAAATTGGATAATCAGTGGGAAACCGTCCCATACACAGTTTTACCATCTAACCTAGACAATGTTAAAACCTGTTTAATAAGTAAAGATAACGGAAGAACTTCAGCAATTGTATCCCGTGATCAGCTCAAATTGTGTCCTGAAACCCTGAAGACACCTGAAGTAACAGAACCCGTACAGGTCCAACCTATCCAAGAGAAAGAAAAAGAAGAAGAAGTATTCCATACGGTACTAGGAGATTTCCCCAACACATGGCCAAATTACCATGGAGCAGTTGTAGTACCAATGATTGCATTCCCTACAATGGTGGAACCAATACCAGAACCCGTGTTAACAGAACCAGCGTTACCAGAAGAAGACCCAAGACCTGAAGAACTGGAAGTAGAATCCAAAGAGGAAGGAGAAATTCCTGGTCCTAGTGAACTTGCCAGTCCTGCAGTCAGATCCTCATCTGCCTTAATACCAAGCACAACATGTAGGTACATGTCTACTAACACCAGTAGTCCACGTACAAGTAGCATACCCGTTTTACGCAGATCAGAGCATAGTACGCAAGGTCAATTACCAGTTAGGTACAGAGAGTAAAATGCAGAACTAAATGTGTGAAATGTAAATATGTTTGTTTGAAAATAAATTGAACTCGGTAAATAAGTGTAGATAGTTAATGCAACGTTAAAGAGCACAGTACCTACAGAGACTATCCTGTATGAACTTTGACCTTTTTTTCATTTCACTTATGGACCATATATACCACGGACTGGTTGTGGTAAGAACTCTCTTGTATATATTTATCAGCTCAGAGGCAATAGACTAAACCCCCGGAAAGACTGCTTTTTGAACTCTTTTTCAATTTCAGTGATTTTTGTACTTTTTCCTTTTAAATCTTTGTAAATATTAATTGTATTACGTGTTTGTTTATTTGTTTATCCACAGTCACGGAGTACTGTATTTAACTAAGGGGAATGTGGCACCCCATGGGTTAATGTGCCACAGTAACATCACACGGGTTCCCTCCCCACAACACACTGACCTACACTAGCACCTCTGAGCCAGGAGTGGGAGCACAACCTGCTCTCTTAAATACTCCAGCTCATGAGGAAGTGAGTTTAGTTTCAGTTCCTGGGAGAACTGAGAGAGCCTGCAGTGTCAAAGGAGCTGTGCTAAGCTTCTCTACAGTCTGCTCACAGATTCCAGGCCTAGTGAGGGTCTGAGGGAAAGAAGAACTACAAGGAGAGAGACACATCTGGGAGCTTGAGTGCCACCTCCACTCGCCCCAGAAGAGCGCACAGAATGGACACCGGATCCGGTACTGTCACTTACACTCAGCACGGTGAATCCAGGAGTAGTGGAGTCTCTAGACACCCACAGTACCAGAGCAAAGCAACACGGAGGGGTCAGCACAGCACAGAGGACTCAAGTTGCCTAGCCAAGTGGTACCAGCAGAACAGAGAGAGAGTGAGACAGTCCCAGCAGCTCAGCTAGACGCGGCAGCCAGGACACACACACAGTGCAGCACGAGGAAACTAATGACCCGGACAGGGTGGGAGGAAAACCCGGCCCCGTACAGACTCCGTGGACAATCTGCAATAACACCGCAGTAAAGCTTTGGAAACTACAGAACGTGAGTGTGTGTTCCTTAACCTGTCTCCACTATTCACCTCCATCATAGACTTTACCAACACTGCCCTGGGGAACCCAGTTCTGCTCACTGAAACTATTCCATCTCAGCTGCTACTACATCATCCCCGGAGGTTCTGCAGCAGCAGCGGCCCCATTAGTGGCTGCACACAGTGGGTGGCGTCACGATAGACTATTCTTCCCTGTAAATACACCCTTTAATTTGCCAGGGCCGGGACACGGTCCGGACCAGGACCCCGTGACTTTCCCCTGAAGCAGACACGGTCCGGCACCGAGTACCCTTGTCCCAGTGGGCTCGACACCAGCTCTGCTGCATCCTGTCCATTCCTCACCCCTCTGCCCCGGAGGTCCCAGTCCTGCCTGCGGGGACTATACCATCACGGCTGCAATCCCACCGACCTCCGGAGGACTGTAGCGGCGCTGGTGATCCCTCACCAGACACAGCAGGTGGCGTCATGAAGACAAAAACTGTAAATAATCCCTGTAAATAACCCCTTTTTCACTGACCCCCAGGGCCACAGTCTCGGGCAGCCACCCGTGACATCCCGGACCGAAACCGAGCCCGAGCCCTGAGTACCCTGCCCTGGGCGAGTCACATGCTTGGTAATAAATGTGCAGGTCTGGACCTGCATGTGAATGACTGTCTCTGGGCGTTTACTAATGCTATCAAGTGGAAGTGTGCTTCGGGAACTCTGGGCTCTGGGTTTGTCGGTCCATATCTGGTGACGGACATAGTTAAGCATTCGGACATCTGGCTAAAGCTACCTCCAGTTTTCGGTACCCGTAACATGTTTTGCAGCTTATGGTTCCAGAGATGTGTTGTGTCTCCGGAGCCAAAGTTTACTACATCTTTACCTCAATGCGCAGGTGATATCCTTGAGGGACAGGGGGTTACGGACATGGACGCTGGTAGATAGTGCGTAGTTTCCGTAGGTGCTTTCCTGACTAAATCGCTCTTGAGGGTCTGGAGGTCCCTCATTATAAGGGGGTACTGTCACTCTTTTAATTTAGAGACTTGTGACTGGTTTAGGACCTCTGTCTCTTTTCTATATTGGAGGGACTTCATCTTAAACATATTTCTTTCTTTTGGCAGTGTAGGAGTTAATGTCAGTTTTCAATTGCCAGCAAACCCCCTAGTCATCTTCAAAGTGTGGCTACTTTGTGATCACTCCAATCTTCTTTATATGGTCACATGATAAAGCATACCTTGCTAGTGATTGAAATCATTCTTGGCCTGACTACCTGTGGTGCAGGAGCTTTTGTAGAGAGGGGATAGTTGCCAAGTGGTGTGCTGCCTACGAGAAAGGCAGGAGGCATGAAATTGTCTTGTTGTTTCCCATGTCTATCTTCCCGCCTCCTCTTGTTGATTTTAGTGCAGCAGTCGGGACTAGTGCTCCCGCCACCCATCTCCCTATTAAGGGATAACATCAGGGTCAGCGAGGGACTAGGTATCCTGCTTGGCTTGGGTGAAAGAACCCCTATAGGGTCAGAGATCAGGGCACAGATCAGAGCAAAGCCGCAGGTGAGTGCAGGAGGTCACCTCTCCCCCGTTCCCTATGAGCATATCTCTCCACTGTTTTTATCCCCCCCCAGTGTCTTCCCATCTGTAGTTTGGTGTAGTGCGCCGGACACCATTGCGTCCCTGTCACGCACTGTTTCCGGATGCTCCCTGCACCCAGCCAACATGTGTGTTCTGTCTCTGCCCTCCTCCCTACTGTTATCTCTCTGTCCCCCTTCCTACCTCCTGTTCACTCTTGCCCCCCCTTCCTACCTCCTGTTCTCTTTCTGCCCCCACTGCACGTGCATTCTTTCTATAACCTGACCCCCTCCCTCCTTTTCTCTCTCTGCCACCCTTCAAGTGCGTTCTCTCTCTGCTCTCCCATTCTTTTGCTGCCCCTCTCCTCCATCCCAATCTCTCTCTGCCCCCTTCCTCCCGCTCTCTCTCTATTGCCCCCCTCCTGTTCTCTCTCTCTGCTCCAGAACAGATGCATTCTCTCTCTGCTCCTTTCCCTTCCATTCTCTCTCTGCCAACTTCCTCTTCCCCCCACCGGTCCCATTCCCTCTTTGCCCCTCCCTCACGTTCTTTTTCTGCCACCCCTGCAGGTTTGTTCTCATTCTGCCTCTCTCCCATTCTTTCTCTGCCCCTACTGAGATGCGTTCTCTCTCTGCCGTCCTTCCTCGTGGTCTCTTTTTGCCCCCTCCTACCTCTCATTCTCTCTCTATCCACTCCCTCCTGTTCTCTTTCTGCCCCCCTCAGGTGTGTTTTCTCTCAACCCCCCTACTTCCCATTCTCTCTCTACCCCCCCTCAGGTGCATTCTCCCTGTGCTTCACTCCCACCCATTCTCTCTCTGCCGACTCCTTCAGGTGCCTTCTCTCTCTGTATCCCCTCCTACCACCTGTTCTCTCTCTGCCCCCTCCCTCCCATTTTCTTTCTGCCCCCCCCCCTCAGGTGTGTTCTCTCTCTTTCCTCCCCCATATTCTTTCTGTCCCCGCTGAAGTGCATTCACTCTCTGCTCCACTTCTCCCTCTCGTTATCTCTCTGCCTTACTCCCTCTGTTCTCTGCCCCCCTTCATGCGTTCTCTTTCTCTGCCCCCCTGCTTCCCTTTCTCTCTCTGTCCCCCCATCAGGTGCATTCTCTCTCTGCCCTCCTTCCTTCTGTTCTTTCTTCCCCCTCCTCCTCCCTCACATTTTCTTTCTGCCCTCCTCCCTTTCTCTATCTACCCCCCTCAGGTGCTTCCTCTCTCTGCCCCTCTCATTCCCATTCTCTCTGCCCTCCCCTCAGGTGTATTCTCTCTCTGCCCCTCCCTCTCATTTGCTCCCTTCCCCCCTTCAGATGTGTTCTCCCTATGCCCACCTCCCAATTTCTATCTGCACCCCCTGCCCCTCCTATTTTCTCTCTGCTCCCCCTCCCTCTCCTTCTCTCTCTGCCCCCCCTAGGTGCATACTCTCTCTGCACCTCTCCATCCCGTTCTCTTTCTGCCTTCCTGTTCTCTACCCCTGAAGTGGGTTCTCTTTCTGCCCCTTCAGGTGCATACTTTCTCTGCACCCCAGGTGCATTCTCTCTCTTCCTTCTCCCTTCTCCTCTCTATGCCTCCCTCAGGTGCATTCTCTCTCTGCTCCCTCCCCCTGTTCTCTCTCTGCACCCTCTCAGGTGTGTTTTCTCTCTGCCCCCCTCCTTCCTGTTCTCTCTGCCCCCATCAGATGCATTCTCTCAATGCCCCCTCCCACTCTCTCTCTCTGTCTCCCCTAAGGTGCGCTCTCTTTCTGCCCCCCTCCTTCCCGTTCTCTCTTTACACTCCCCTCAGGTGTGTTCTGTCTATGACCCCTCCTTCACATTCTCTCTCTGCCCCTCCCCCACAGGTGCATTCTCTCTCTGCCCCATCATTCCCGTTCTCCCTCTGCCCTCCCTCAGGTGCATTCTATCTATTGCATTCTATCTATGTCCCCTCCCTCCCATTCTCTCTCTGCCCCCTCAGTTGCGTCCTTTTTCTGCATCTCTGAGTCTCGTTCTCTCTCTGCCCCCTCCCTCTCGTTTGCCCTCTGACCTCCCTCAGGTGTGTTCTCCCTATGCCCCTCTCCCGATTTCTCTCTGCACCCCCTGCTCCCTCCTATTTTCTCTTTGCTCCCTCTCCCTCCTGTTCTCTCTGTCTCCAGCAGGTGCATTCTCTCTCTGCACCTCTGCGTCCCATTCTCTCTCTGCCCAACTCTCTCCCGTTCTCTCTCTGGCCCTCCTCAAGTGGGTTCTCTCTATGCTGCCCAAGTGCATTCTTTATCTTCCTTCTCCCTCCTCTTCTCTCTCTGATCCCCCTCAGGTGCCTTCTCTCTCTGATCCTCCCTTAGGTGCGTTCTCTTTCTGCCCCCCTCCTTCCTGTTCTCTCTCTGCCCTCCCTTCAGGTGCATTCTATGACCCCTCCCTCATGTTGTCTCTGCCCTTCCTCAGGTGCATTCTCTCTCTGCCCCACTCCCTCTTATTCTTTCTCTTAATGCTCCGCAGGTGCATTATTTCTTTGCCCACCTACTTCCCGTTCTCTCTCTGCCACCCCACCCCCCTTCAGGTGTGATCTCTCTCTTTCCCACTCCCTCACATTCTCTCTCTGGTCCCCAGGCAGGTGCATTCTCTCTCTGCCAACCCCTCAGGTGCGATCTTTCTCTTCCCCACTCCCTCCTGTTCTCTCTCTGGTCCCCCCACAGGTGCATTATCACTCTGCCCACTCCTTTCCATTCTCTCTCTGCCCCCCCCTAAATGGGTTCTCTCTCTGCTCCTAGTGCATATATAGAAAGAAAAGAAAAATAGGGGCGCAATGGTGCAGTATCCTCAATAAGATTAAGAGCCGTGAGCTGTTAATTTACTAACCTATGCGAGTTGCACCGTCCATGCACAACTATGGTTTAAGCCAAATGAGTTGAACGATCCTCCTCCTAACCCGGTGTTATGAGAAGAAGCGAGAAAGACGGTACCATACCGTCGAAACATGTTGTGGTGAAGGAGGTTTCTGAAATAAAGGACTTATTACCGCACAGGATTCCTTATCTACTTCTGAGCGCCCACCGCTAGACCGTGGTAATTGTTCTATTATTATCCTTATGTGCATACTCTCACTGCCCCCCAGGTGCATTCTCTCTCTTCCTTCTCCCTCCTCTTCTCTCTCTGCCCCCCTCAGGTGCCTTCTCTCTCTGCGCCCTCCCTCCTGTTCTCTTTCTGCCCCCCCACAGGTGCATTCTCTCTCTGCCCCCTCCCTCTTGTTTGCTCTCTACCCCCCCTCAGGTGTGCTCTCTACCACCTCCCTATGCCCCCTCCCAATTTCTGCCCTTCCTCAGGTGCGTTCTCTCTGCCCCCCTACCCTTCTCTGCCTCCCTCCCATTCTCTTTCTGTCCTGCCTTAGGTGCGTTCTCTCTCTGCCCTCCTTTCTCCTGCTCTTTCTCTGCCCCCCCTCCTCCTCCCTCCCATTTTATCTCTGCCACCCTTCTGTTCTCTGTCTACCCCCCTCAGGTGGATTCTCTGTCTGGCCCCCCTCCCTCATCTTCTCTCTATAACTTCCTCTCTCCCATTCTCTATCTGCCCCCTACAGATGAGTTCTTTCTCTGCCCCCCTGCTTCCTGTTCCCTCTCTGGCTCCCATCAGGTGTGTTCTCTCTCTGCCCTCCTTCCTCCTGCTCTTTCACTGCTCCCCTCCTCTCTCCCATTCTCTCTCTGCCCCCCTCCCATTCTCTATCTGCCCCCCCCACAGGTGCATTCTTTCTCTGCCCCCCCCCCAAGTGCATTCTATCTATGCCTCCTCCCTCTCGTTCTCTCTCTGCCCCCCTCAGGTGCATTCTCTCTCTGCTTCCCTCCCTCACGTTCTCTCTCTGACAACTCCTTCAGGTGTCTTCTCGCTTTGTTCCCCCTCCTACCTCCATTTTTCTCTCTGCCCCCTCCCCATTCTCTTTCTGTCCTCCCTCAGGTGCATTCTCTCTCTGCACCCCCCTTTTCGCTATCATTATCTCTCTGCCTTCCTCCCTTCTGTTCTCTATCTTCCCCCTACAGGTGTGTTCTTTGTCTGCCCCCGATTCCCGTTCTCTCTCTGAACCCCATCAGGTGCGTTCTCTCTCTACCCTCCTTCCTCCTGCTCTTTCTCTGCCTCCCCTCCTCCCTCCCATTCTCTATCTGCCCCCTCAGGTGCATTTGTGGAGCCCACTGGGACGGGTACTCAGTACCGGACCGCGGTATCACGGGGGTTATCACGGCGGTCTTGGTCCGGACCGTGTCACGAGCCCACAAGTAAATGGGGGTATTTACAGGGAATAGAGTCATGACGCGACCCGTGGTATGTGGTCAGGGTGACCACCGCTGCTGCAGAACCTCCGGGGATGATGGATAGCAGCCTGTGATGTGATGGCTCTCCACGGGCTTGGCGCAAGGATTACACAGACTCACAGTTTTGTAGTTTTCCAAGTCTTTACTGTAGATGACATTCAGCAGAGTACTGTCCACGGAGTCTGTACCAGGGCCGGGTTGCTTCCCACTCTGTCCGGGTCCTTGGCTTCCTACTCCTGCACTGTGTGTGTGTGGCCCTGCTGCCGCTTTAGCTAGGCTGCCGGCTCTGTCTCCCCTCACGGGTACCAACTTGCTAGGCAACTTGAGTCTTATCTTTATGTTCCTGACCCCGCTGTGTTGCTTTGCTGTGGTACAGTGAAGATGTGGGATCTTCACTCATCCGGTGTTCACTGTGCTGTTTGTGTCAAGCACAACATCGGATCCGGTATCCATTCTGTGCGCTCCTCCGGGGTGAGTTTAGGGTAACTCCATGTCCCGAGTGTATTCCTCTGCTTCTCCTTTTCCTCAGACCCTGGCTCGGCCTGGAACTGGACAGTGGACCGTGGGGTGAGCCTAACACAGCTCTTTTACACCCAGGTCCTTTCTTCCCTCAGTGCTGCCCCGCACTGAACTAACTGCCACTTCCTCTCGACACCAGAATATATAGGGAAGCAGCTTTAGCTCCCCCTTCTGGCCTGGAGGTGCTAGTCTAGTGTTGTGCGTTGTGTGGGGAGTCAACCCTCTGTAGTGTTACTGTGGCACATTAACCCTGGGGTGCCACACATTCTCTCTCTGCCCCCCTCATTCCCGTTCTCTCTCTGCCCTCCCCTCAGGTGAATTCTCTCTCTGCTTCCCTCCTGTTCTTTCTCTTGCAACTCCCTCAGGTGCCTTCTCCCCCTGTGCCCCCTCCTATCCCCTGTTCTCTCTCTGCCCCCTTCCTCCCATTCTCTTTCTGTCCTCCCTCAGGTCCATTCTCTCTCTGCCCCCCCCCCTTTTCCCTCTCGTTCTCTCTGCCTTCCTACCTCCTATTCTCCATCTGCCCTTCCTCAGGTGTGTTCTCTTTCTCTGCCCCCCTCCCCTTCTCTGCTTCCCTCCCAATCACTCTCTGTCCTGCCTCAGGTGCATTCTCTCTCTGCCCCACTCCCTCCCTTTCTTCCTCTGGTCGCTCCGCAGGTGCATTATTTCTCTGCCCCCTTCCTTCCCGTTCGCTCTTTACCCTCCCCTCAGGTGTCTTCTGTCTATGATCCCTCTCTCACATTCTCTCTCTGCCCCCCCACAGGTGCATTCTCTCTCTGCCCCATCATTCCCGTTCTCTCTCTGCCTTCCCCTCAGGTGCATTATATCTATGCCTCCTCCCTCCCATTCTTTCCCTGCCCCCTCACTCTGCTTCCCTCCCTCCCGTTCTATTTCTAGCAACTCCCACAGGTGCCTTCTCCTTCTGTGCCCCCTCCTACCTTCTGTTCTCTCTCTGCCCCCCTCCCTCCCATTCTCTTTCTGTCCTCCCTCAGGTGCATTCTCTCTCTGCCCGCCCCCTTTTCCCTCTCGCTCTCTATCTGCCCCCTTCAGGTGTGTTCTTTCTCTGCCCCCCTGTTCTCTCTCTGACCCCCATCAGGTGCATTCTCTCTCTGCCCTCCTTCCTCCTGCTTTTTCTCTGCCCCCCTCCTCCCTCCCACTTTCTCTCTGCCCCCCTCCCATTCTCTATCTGCCCCCCCTCAGATGCATTCTCTCTCTGCCCCCCTTTCCTTGTGTTCTCTCTGCCTTCATCTCTCCCTTTCTCTATCTGCACCCCTTCAGGTGTGTTCTTTCTCTGCCCCCCTGCTTCTAGTTCCCTCTCTGGCCCCCATCAGGTGCGTTCTCTCTCTGCCCTCCTTCCTCCTGTTCTTTCTCTGCTCCCCCTCCTCCCATTCTCTCTCTGCCCCCCTTCCTCCCATTCTCTATCTGCCCCCCCTCAGTTGCTTTCTCTCTCTGCCCCCTCATTCCTGTTCTCTCTCTGCCCTCCCATCATTCTCTCTCTCCTTCCCTCCCTCCCGTTCTCTCTCTGGCAACTACCTCAGGTGCTGTCTCCTTCTGTTTCCCTTCCTACCTCCTGTTCTCTCTCTGCCCCCTCCCTCCCATTCTCTTTCTGTCCTCCCTCAGGTGCATTCTCTCTCAACCCCCCCCCCCCCTTCCCTCTCGTTCTCTCTCTGCCTTCCTCCCTCCTATTCTCTATCTGCCCCCCTTCAGGTGTGTTCTTTCTCTGCCCCCTGCTTCCCATTCTCTCTTTGCCCTCCCCTCAGGTGCATTCTCTCTCTGCCCCCTCCCTCTTGTTTGCTCTCTGCCCCCCATCAGGTGTGTTCTCCCTATGCCCCGCTCCCGATTTCTATCTGCACCCCCTGCCTCCTATTTTCTCTCTGATCCACCTCCCTCCCGTTCTCTCTCTGCTCCTCCACAGGCAAATAGTGTCTTCAAAGACTGTGAGGTCAGCAAGACTAAGGATAGAGGAGAAAAGAGAAGGCGCAGATCTAAGTGCAGTATATTAGTAGCAACAGTTGTTCTTCGGTATTGTGCTCACCTTTCTGGTGTCTTGTGCAGTTTGCATATAATCCTACAGAGGGATATTTCCTGGATCTCCTGGCCTGCTGCTTGTTCCCAGAGAAGCAAGTCACCCAGAGGGAGGCTCGTGTTGAAGTGCAGGAAAAAAATTTTTTTTTTCTGGTTTGAATTCAAGCGCTACCAGAGGGATCACAGGGATGGCAAATTATTCCAAAATAATTTCTTCTTTTATTACGCGTTTTGGCTTAACATATAACAAGCCTTCATCAGATTTTATCTGATGAAGGCTTGTTATATGTTAAGCCGAAACGCGTAATAAAAGAAGAAATTATTTTGGAATAATTTGCCATCCCTGTGATCCCTCTGGTAGCGCTTGAATTCAAACCAGAAAAAAAAAAAAAAATTTCCTGCTCCTCCACAGGAGCATTCACTCTCTGCTCCCCTTTCATTCTCTCTCTTTCAAGTTCTTCAGGTGAATTCTCTCTCTGCCCTCTCCCTATGTCCTGTTCTCTCTCCGCCCTTCCCTCTCGTTCTTTTTCTGCCACCCCTGCAGGTTCATTCTCATTCTGCCTCTCTCCCTCCTATTCTCTCTGTGCCCTACTCAGGTGCGTTCTCTCTTTGTCCTCCTTCCTCTTGTTCTGTTTCTGCACCCCTCCTCCCTCTCGTTGTCTTTCTGCCCCACTCCCTAGTGTTCTCTATCTGCCCCCTTTCAGGTGCGTTTTCTCTCTACCCCCTTACTTTCTGTTCTCTTTCTGCTCGTCTCCCTCCTATTCTCTCCTTGCCACACTCAGGTGCGTTCTCTCTGTCCCCTCCCTCACGTTCTCTGTCTGCCTCCCTCAGGTGTGTTGTTTCTCTGCTCCCCTCCTTCCTGTTCTCTCTCTGCCCCCACCCTCTTAAGTGTGGTCTCTCTGCCCCCTCCCATTCTCTCTCTGCCCCCCCTTCAGGTGCCTTCCCTCTCTGAATCCCCTCAGATACATTCTCTCTCTGAACCCCCTCAGGTATGTTCCCTCTCTGCATCCTCCTTCCCATTCTCTCTCTGCCCCCAACAGGTGCATTCTCTCTCTGCTTCCCTCCCTCCCATTCTCTCTCTGCCAACTCCTTCAGGTGCCTTCTCCCTCTGTGCCCCCTCCTACCTCCTGTTCTCTCTGCCCCCTCTCTCCTATTCTCTTTCTGCCCAAAGCAGGTGCATTTTCTCTCTTCTCCCTCCCATTCTCTTTCTGTCCCCCTTAGGTGCATTCTCTCTCTGCCCCCCCCCTTCTCCCTCTTGTCATCTCTTTGCCTTCCTTCCCGTTCAGTATCTGCCCCCCTTCAGGTGTGTTCTTTCTCTGACCCCTGCTTCCCGTTCTCTCTCTATCCCCCCATCAGGTACATTCTCTCTCTGCCCTCCTCCCTACAGTCCTCTATCTGCCCCCCCTCAGGTACATTCTCTCTCTGCCTCTTTCATTCCCGTTCTCTCTCTGCCCTCCCCTCAGGTGCATTCTCTCTCTGCCCCCTCCCTCTCATTTGCTCTCTGCCCCCCTCAGATGTGTTCTCCCTATGCCCCCCTCCCAATTTCTATCTGCACCCCTTGCTCCCTCCTATTTTCTCTCTGCTCCCCCTCTCTCCTTCTCTCTCTGCTTCCCCACACGTGCATTCTCTCTCTGCACCTCTCCTTCCCGTTCTATCTCTGCCCACCTGCCTCCGGTTCTCTCTCTGCCCCGCCTCAAGTGGGTTCTCTCTCTGACAACTCAGGTGCATTCTCTCTCTGTACCATCTATGCCAAAAACAGAAACCAAATGCACTTACAGGATGCAGTCAGAGCCCAAATGTGAAGCAAGTCCAGGTGCAGGCTAATAAATCACCCAATGCAGCCCAATGCTCAGGCAGCAGAGCGGTTGGGTAGCTTTCAGACACTCTGCATCATATGTATCAATGTGAATGGTGCTCTATGCAGGCCCATTGTATGCATGGCAGGTCGCCTCCCACACCTTGCTGCTTGAGGTGATTTATTAGCCTGCACCTGGGCTTGTTTCACATTTGGGCTCTGACTGCATCCTGTAAGTGCATTTGGTTTCTGTTTTTGGCATGGATGGTAAGGTTTTTGATGCTGCTTATTTTTTAGTGTTTTTTTGTGCATTCTCTCTCTGCCCTCCAGATGCATTCTCTCTGCCCTCCTCAGGTGCCTTCTCTCTCTGATCCCCACTCATGTGCATTCTCTCTCTGTACCTCTCCGTCCCATTCTCTCTCTGCCCACCTCCCTCCTGTTCTCTCTCTACCCCCCCCCTTTAAGTTGGTTCTCTCTCTGCCCCCCTTAGATGCGTACTCTGTACGGTGCGTTCGCTCTCTGCCCCCATCAGATGTGTTCTCTCTCTGCCCCCTTCCTTCCCGTTCTCTCTGTGCCCCACTCAGGTGCATTCTCTCTATGCTCTCTCCCTCCCATTCCCTCTCCGACCCCCTCCTCCTTCCCATTCTCATTCTGCCCCCTCTCCTGCCTCCCGTTCTCTCTCTACCCCCCTTCTCTCGGCACCTTTCCTTTCCATTCTCTCTCCGCCCCCCCCCCCCCTCAGGTTCGTTCTATCTCTGTCCCCTCCTCCCTCCCATTCTTTCTGCCTCCCTTCTCTCTCCCGTTCTCTCTCTGCCCTCTCCCATTCTCTTTCTGCCCCCTCCTCCCTCCCATTTTTTCTCTACCCCCCTCCCTTCTATTCATTCTCTCCCCCTCCCTGCTTTTTCGCTCTTTGCCCCCTCTCTGCTTTTCTCTTTCTGACACCCTCCTTTCCATTCTCTCTCTGCCCTCCCTCCTTCCTCCTAATCTCTCTCTGCTCCAGCAGGTGCATACTCTCTCTGCCCCCCTCCTTCTTGTTCTCTCTCTGCCCTCCCTCCCTTCTAATCTCTCTCTGCCCCCTCCACCCTCCCGTTCTCTCTCTGCCCCCATCACTCCTATCCTCTCTGCCCCCCCTGTAGGTGGATTCTCTTTCTGCCCCCTCCCAATCTCTCTCTGACCCCTCAGGTGCATTCTCTCTGCCCTCCTTCCTCCCATTCTCTCTCTGACCCTGTCTTCCCTCCCATTCTTTCTCTGCTTCCCCTCATGTGCATTCTCTCTGCCCCCCTCCCTCCCATTCTCTCTCTGATCCTCCCTCCCCTCCCATTCTTTTCTGCCCCCCTCTCATTCTCTCTTTGCTGCCCCTCAAGTGTGTTTTCTGTGCCCCTCTCCCTCCCATTTATTCTCTGCCCCCTTCAGGTGCGTTCACTTGTGTGTGGGAATATGGCTGCTGCCGGCACATTGCATTATTTGATTCCTGGACATCCTGACAGCAGAAGTGTATGACGGTCACCACAAGGTAAGTATATAATAGATTTATTCATTAAAGGGAACCTATCAGGTCTCCTGTGCACCTTGAATCACGAGCTGTTTTCAGTACATATCTATAATCCCTGCCTAACAGTCCAGCATATAGTAGCACACATAAATAGATATTTAGAGAAAGTATGTCTAAAGACCGTTTATAAGATGGTAATGAGTCGGTCGACAGGGTAGGGGGTACTCGGATGCCGGGACAGGGGGTCACTTCAGTGGGGGGGATCATGGCTGGTCGGTTCCTGGTTCCGTGCCCTGGACCCTCAATGGCGGGGTGGGGGTGATGATGGGGGAATGGTAACGTGATGCCACCTGGGGTACCTGGTGATAGGGTCACCAGTGCTGCGGCCGACCGCTGAGGTGATGTAAATGCAGCTTTGGTAGTACAGTTCCCCACAGGTGGAGCTTTACCTCAGTGCAGCGGGGTGGATGAGGGGAATAGTAGTAGTGGTTTTGCTGTGAAAGCTGCAGGCGGCGGCGGTGAAGCAGGCACACACACATTAGTCTCTGTTTCGGTAACATTTTACTAATGTCCGGTAACAGGCACGGTCCAGGATGGTAAACAGGTTTCGGTGCAGCTTGGGACGTTCACCGTGTAGAGTTGTGAGGCCTCCTCTGTTAGTGTGATTGGGGTAAGTTCTGCCTGGAGCTAAACCTGCCGCTCTTTCTCCCTCTCAGGGTGCTACTCCACAACTGACAATGAGGACCTTGCTGTGGGGATCCCTATTCTCCTCTTGTGCCCCTGGTCCTATGCTTCGTCAGGTTTGGTGTCTTGCGTGCGTTAACTTCAGGGGGACTAGATCCTCCTGGTTGGTCCGGACTTTCTCTGCTACACTCTAGATGAATAGCAACTTCGGACTCCGGTGTCTGGGTGGGCTAAAGGGATACCAGGTATGTTCCCTTCTTCTTTCTTCCTACTTCTTCCGCTGGCCTCCGTCCCTCTCCCGAGGGTGTTGCACAGCTGGGTCAAGCTTCCTGGTACTGGGCCTGGCTGGGTCAACCAGCAACCAGCTCCTTCACTAACTGTTCTCTTCTCTGCTGACTGCAGACTGTCTACTCGCTAACTGCCTGAATCCTCCCCTCAGACCTGGATCTTTATAGGGGATCTGGTTTAAAGACAGCCAGTGGGGCTCTCCCTCCAGGTCTGGGGTGGAAGGTGTTGTGTGTGCCAAGGTGTACATCCCTCACTGCATCGGTGGGTCCTGTGGCAATCCCCCACAGGGGTGCCACACTAATATGGGCCTTGACTAGTCAAGGGGGCTTTAGTTCCCTCGACTAGTTGGCCCACTTAGCATGTTATCATGCTACGCACCCTATTGGTGTGATAACATGCTTTACAACATACAGCATAATCTGCATCTTTTCACAAAGCTGCACATGCATGAGGCTTTGTACCTCTCAGCTTGGCCATTTATGATGCCAAGTGTATGCACCCAGCTTCAAAAAGGCCCACTGAGCATGATCGGACGTCATCCTCAATTCTGGTCAAGCGCACTACTCTGAAGCGAGTGTACGTGCCCCATCTTCAGAGAGGCATAGTGCCCATAATTGGAAGAATGGACGATTTCCAGTCATACGCAGTGAGACTTTTTTAAACTGGGTGCACTCGGCACCGTAGATGACCAATGCTGAAAGATACAATGCGCGGCTATGTATAGAGATGCGAATAATGCTGTATGAGAGGTATGTATGCCCTGCGATTCTTGCTGAAAACTGTGGACTCGTTCTCTTCTCCTTGTTTTAACCCCAAAGTAACTGGGGACCCTCCATCTCTTGGTGGCTTTATTTGGTATGTCGACATGCTGTCTCACTTGGATGACCTTGTGTCTGTTATCTCCTTCATGTTCTAGATTTATAAGGTGGGACATTTGACCAATGGGTAATGGTGACTAGATGTTTATCCGGTCCTCTGTGTTTTTCCTGCCTCTTGTGCCTTTTGGATTCTTGTTTTAGTCCTTGTATCATCTGATCTTGCTTTCTGTTTGGATATCTCTACTGATATTATTGTACCTCCTTAATATGGTGCTGATTTTATTACTGCCCCTTTCTTTGATCTTTAAAATCTATTATTTATGAGTTATGCTCGTTTTTATCTCTGCCTTCAATATTCTGTCAGTTGCTTTATAACATGTGTGTTGTTTATGTTTAATTTTTAGTCACTGCCATTTAAGGCTTCTGGAATCCATGGACCCTGAGGAATAGAAGCATAACCCTTCTACTGAGGATCTACATGCTCACACAGTGCCTCATTTTGTATTGTGATATTATCTAATTTTTTACTGTTGGCCTGTATATATTAGATATTGGACAGTTTCTCCATATATATTTGTCCTTTAAGGGTTAATGTAACACTTCTTCCCTGTATTTATGGCCGCTTATGGGCTGTAGTAATGAAGCTTTGTCTTCCTCCCTGTGCACGTTATAAGGGGTTGATAGATCTGTTCTCATTTTTGGCCAGTGCGCATGCACCAAATGCCGCGATCAAGTGTTTGTGACACGGCCACATAGGGGCAGCATCCCGGATCATGTAACGTCAATGGAGGATTTCCTCCTTCTGGGACATCGTTCGTGGCCACGCTGTAATCACCACTGTTTAGCGGTCAGGAGGCAGCATGTGGCACGATTGGCTGACATAATAAGGGGCCCAGATAAAACCAGAAGCCTTTCCTCACACAGTCACCACAGCCCCCTGAAGAAGGGAAACACGTGTCAGGGCCTTACACTATAGGTGCCTCCTGTTGTTCTAAATGGGTATGCTATTTTATAATGTGGTTTTGATCACTGTGCATTGAGAATGTACTATTGGGCTTTTGCTAGTGGGAGCTGGTGCCCTGTTGTATTTACTTATGGTGATGTATAATGCAATTGCTTATGCCATTTGGTCTATAACATGTAATCCTGCTATAGCACACTATGTTGCCCTTAGTGTCACTATCTAATATTTATGTGATTAATACCCTACTCTGTAATTTTACCCATTGGAATAACATGGAAGACCTATGCACAGCCTGTGTCTTTGTCTCTCCTTACTGCTTGGTCCGTCCATTTTTATAAATGTACATGGATTGGATCTTGTGTGTTTTTGTGCAATTTACATGTAATAAATATTTATACTTTTGCATATAAGCGTATGGATCTCTTTCCCAGTTAATTGGGGTACTGAATACACTTGTGTTTTTGTTGTTTGAAGTACTCTGTTAGTGTAGTACCTGTTTTACCTAAGAGGTCCAAAAAAAACCTACTAAGGCTAGGGTCAGATATGGCCATCAGTTTTTTCCCTTGTTTTCAATAACTGATCTGTTTTTTTTAGGGTGCTCCTGTGCAGCTCTGCGTTTTTGGAACTTTGCCATTTTTTCCAGAAACTTTGCTCTAAAAAACTGATCTGTTTTCCCATAGGGCCCCACGTTAAAAAAACAGATCCGCTTTTTTATCTGCACCCATAAACGTTGCTTGCAACGTTTTTTGAGTCCAGTAAAAAAAACTGACACCATTGCAGTCACACTTGAGTGCAGCATCCGTTTTTGGCATCAGTTTTTGTGGTTAATCTCTTTTTGTATGAAATATAGAAGAAAAAACAAGAAAAAAAACAAAAAGCAAAATGTTACAGGTCATACAAAATAAGTATAAATCACAACATCAAATGGGAAAGACACAATAGGACCATCAAAACAAAGTGACATGCAGTGTACACTCACTTAGTGGTATGCCCTCTTCAGGGATAAAGTGATCTGCTTCCCCATCATAAACTACTAAAAGGGAAACAAAAGACCCTTTTCTCAATCAAGGAACCTCCGCAATAAAGGGAGTTGGTATTCTCTTGTAAGACAAAATAGTATCTAATTCTTTTTTATCGAATTGAACAATAGTGAACAAGCAACTATTGGTGTAACACTTAATGTTTCCTAACTAATATCAAAGCATCAGTGAACGTTTGGCCTCACTGAGTCATCAAGAAGTTCAGTCCCTCTTGAGTGGATTTGCCTCCAACGGGGTTCCTCGCAGTAACATATATGATGCTCTTATCAATGTTGCTAAAGCTTTTGTAAAAAACTAAACCAACAGGTAATCCCTGAGGCTAAGACTATTGAATAACCTAGAGAAGGTGAAAAGAAGATTAAGAGGAGAGAATAAAAAAAAAGGAATAGAGATATTAGGGAAAAGAAATATAATCTGGATTAAATTAATCGGGGTCAGTGTATAAGGGGGATGGGTCTAAAGGGAGGAGGGGAATAAGAGTCAAGGGGGACCTCGAGCCCGTGCCGACCATTTATTGTACCGTCTAATCAACCTCAGAGAGAGTTCTCCCCAAATCGATCGAGTCTTGGTAAAGGATCCACTCAGTCCAGGTCATCGAGAATTTGTCACGAGAGACTGATGCATCAGCCGCCAGTTCCTCCATTCTAAATAGGTCCATCATCTCCTTGAACCAGTCAAGTAATGAAGGTACCTGAGACGTTTTCCAGAATCTCGGAATTAGTGAACGAGCGGCTGAGACTAGGGATGGGCGAATCTACTCGCTAGGACTCGTTACTCGGCGAGTAGTAAGGGACTCGCAGGACTCGGTACTCTGCGAGTTTCCCAGTGATTACTCGCACGAGTCCAATGCAAATCAATATCAATCCTAGTTTTGTCAGAAACGCTGACAAAACTAGGATTGCCATTGTTTGCATTAGACTCGGCTACTGTGCCAGTGATAGCAGGGAAACTCGCAAAGTAACTGCTGTTTCTTTGCGAGCCGAGTCCAGCTGTCTTCTCTGTGCAGCTCCAGGGTCCTAGAGCCCGCCTGCTCACAGACATGATGTAGCAGTGCTGAGATTGTTCTCAGTCTGCTCATTCCCTGTGCATAGAGATCTATATCTATGCACAGGGAATGTAGCAGAGAGGACATCGCGTTTTGGACTACGTCGGACGGAAGAGGATTTTTTTAATTAAAGATGGAGTCCCTAATGGCTTTTTTTTTATTTCAAATAAACATTTTTCTGTGTTTTTTTAACCCTTTATTGGAGATTCTTAGTGGCTGGGTCAAACGTGGCCTGACATTAAGAATCTCGGGCTTAATACCAGCTTGTATAACAAAGCTGGTATTAACCCCTTTATTACCCAGCGTGCTACCGCCACCAGGGCCGCTGGAAGAGCGGGGTTCAGCGCCAGAGGATGGCGCTTCAATGAACGCCATCTTCTGGGGCGGCTGCGGGCTGCAATTTGCAGCGGGGGGTGCCCAGAAAGCTTGGGCATCCCTGCGCTGCGGATTCCAGCCCCCAGCTGCTTAGCTGTACCTGGCTAGACATAGAAATTGCGCGGAGCCCCACGCATTTTTTTTTAATTATTTCATGAATTTCAGAGTCAGAGTCTCAGAGTCAGAGTCAGAGTCAGAATCTCAGAATTTCATGAAATAATTTAAAAAAAAATGCGTGGGGCTCCGCGCAATTTCTATGTCTAGCCAGGTACAGCTAAGCAGCTGCGGGCTGGAATCCGCAGCGCAGGGATGCCCAAGCTTTCTGGGCACCCCCCGCTGCAAATTGCAGCCCGCAGCCGCCCCAGAAGATGGCGCGTTCATTGAAGCGCCATCCTCTGGCGCTGAACCCCGCTCTTCCAGTGGCCCTGGTAGCGGTGGCACGCTGGGTAATAAAGAGGTTAGGGCCAGCTTTGTATTATCAGCTGGCCCTAAGCCCGAAATTTATGGCGGTCACGCCAATATTAGACATGACCGCCATGAATTTCTATTAAATTGTTTTAAAAAAAACACAACACAAAGAAAATTTTTATTAGAAATAAAAAAAAAAGCCATTAGGGACTCCATCTTTAATTAAAAAAATCCTCTTCCGTCCGACGCAGTCCAAAACGCGATGTCCTCTCTGCTACATCCCCTGTGCATAGATATAGATCTCTATGCACAGGGAATGAGCAGACTGAGAACAATCTCAGCTCTGCAACATCATCTCTGTGCACAGACATTCATGTCTGTACACAGGGAATGAGCAGACTGAGAACAATCTCAGCTCTGCTACATCAGGCAGCAGGCAGGCTCTAGGACCCTGGAGCTGGCAGCCAGCACAGAGGAGAAAGTAGGACTCTTATCTGTGCGAGTTTCCCAGCGATTACTTACAAAGTAAACGAGCAATGCAAATAAATGACAAAACTAGGATTGCTTCAGGCTGAAGCTTCCGAGACACATCTGCGATTTGTAAATCTCACACTACTCGCTATTACTCGCTTCCCCATTCATTAACATTGGACTCGCTAGACTCGCAACGAGTAGCGAGTCCTGTGCTCGGACTCGCTAGAGTCAAGCGATTCCGAGTAATTTAGGATTCGCCCATCACTAGCTGAGACACAGAAACGAAGTATATCCTTCTTGTTAAGCCCAATGGGGCCTGGGAAGATGGATAATAGAGCTACTTCAGGACAGCACTTAACCTGTTTACCAGTTATTCGAGTGTAAGCGCCGAGCACCTCAGACCAGAACCGCTGGATCTCATCACAACTCCACCAAATGTGGAGCATCGTCCCTGGTGATTTCCCACAATGCCAACAACTGTCTGAAATTTCAGGGAATACACGGTGCTAGTCCACAGGGCATAAATACCATCTGGTGAGCAGTTTGTAACTCCTCTCTTGTGCGATACAGGCACTGGCTAATTTGTGCGTAAATAAAAAGCTTTTCTGCCACTCGTTGTCAGTGATATTCCTGTTTAGTTCTTTCTCCCATGACCGTTGGAAGTGTAGGATGCCCTGATCTCGCAGAGAACCTAAGGCCAGATATAAGGCTGAAATTTTGCGCTTCGGGGGGGAGTCTTGTTGGAACAATCTCTCCAGTGTATTTGGTGTCAATCTCACCCTGCAATCATGTCCGGATGGGAATAGGAATGATTTGTATTAGAGGAACTCAAACCATCATAGAGGTCTAGTAGGCTCGATAGATTGGATCTCCCTCATTGAGGGTAAATATCCATTGGAAAGGGTCTGTCCCATTCGGGTGTCATTCACACTCTGCCAGCACAGAAATCTTTGCCTTCCGAACCCAGGTAAAAAAGCCGGACTATAAAAAAGGGGGGCGAGAGGACTAAGTTTACCATCTGGAGACAGTGGTTTGGTCACCGAATGCCACATTTGCATAGTGGTCTTGGTCATGTCGGGAAGGGGGGGCAACCCTTTTATGTCCTTGGGAGGGATCCAGAGTAGATGTCTTAGCGGGATCCCCAGGCCATCCTGCTCCACCTCTATCTATTTCTTGTTGGAAGCACAATAGTGCCAGTCCATTACTCTAGCAAGAGAGGAGGCTAGGAAGTATCTCTGAATATTAGGCAACCCAACCCCTCCTCTAGATCTAGTTAAGGAAAGTATATTAATACCCAACCTAGATTTCTTCCCATTCCAGGTAAATTTAATAATGAGGGATTGTAATTTAGCAAAAAATTATCTATCCGTGGGGATAGGCACTGTTTGAAAGATATACAGGATTCGAGGAAGAACATCCATTTTAATAACGTTCATTCTCCCGAACCAGGATAGCCTCAATTGACGATATGAAGAGAAAGCCTTCTCTATGCCAGATAGAAGGAGAAGATAGTTCAATTTAAACAATTGTCTAGGATCTTTTGGAATGTTAATTCCCAAGTATTTAATAGCTTCCTCTCTCCATTTGAATGGGAACTGTTTGGATAAGTGAAATACCAAATCTCTAGGTAGAGAGATGTTAAGAGCTTCTGTTTTAGAACAGTTGACCTTAAAGTTACTCAACTGCCCAAACTTTTCGAATTCCTTCAAGATGGAAGGAATTGAGATCAGAGGCTGTGAGACATAAAGGAGGAGATCGTCAGCAAACAGTGCAGTCTTATCATGGTTATGACCCAGCTCAATCCCATGAATGTCAGTGTTGGCTCTGATTGCTGTGGCCAAATGCTCCATGACAATAATGTATAGCAGGGGTGATAATAGACAACCCTGCCTGGTCCCGTTCGCAATACTAAATGAGGAAGATAAGATCCCTCCAATCTTCACCCTGGCAGACGGGGAGGCGTATAGGGCCATGATTCCGTGCAAAAATCGAGGGCCCAGGCCAAGTTGAATCAGCGCCTCTTTCATAAACCCCCAGTGGACTCTGTCAAAGGCCTTTTCAGCATCCACAGAAATCAGACCCAGTGCGGCTGAAGAGCTCTTGGCCCTAGCTATAAGGAGGAGGGTCCTAATAGTGTTATCCCTAGCTTCCCGGCCCCTGACAAAGCCCACCTGGTCCGAGTCAATCACGGAAGGGAGCAGTGGAGCTAAGCGGTCTGCAAGTATTTTAGAGAATAGTTTGACATCCACATTCAGTAGTGAAATCGGCCTGTAATTCGACACCGAAAATGGGTCTTTCCCTGGTTTGGGTATGACGCTGATATGGGCTTCTAATGACTGAGGCACGAAATCAGAGCCCCTCAAAACTGAATTAAAAGTCTCTAACATTGCGGGAGCCAGCTGGGTTCGAAGTAGTTTATAGAAGTTAGGCAAGAATCCGTCCGGACCCGAACTTTTCCCCGACGGGGTAGACTGGATCGCCTGTAACAACTCCTCTGCTGAGATCTCCTCCTCCAGCATCGCACCAGCCTCTCTAGCCAGTGTAGGGATCGCTGTTTTATTAATATATCTCTTAATCCTATCCGACAGTTCCAGTGGGGGCATTTCGGACAAATTTCCCTTGATATTGTAGAGATTAAGGTAATACTGCCTAAATTCCTCCAGTATTTCCTTCGGTAAAGATGTGCGGCCTGCCTTTTTAGTGGAGATGGTTGGGACAAATGTTGGATTTAACCGAGGATGGAGCAATCTGGCCAAGGGACGTCCACACTTATCTGAATTAGTGTAGAAATAATTCCTAGATTTTTCATTATATCTACGGTATTTTTGGTCCAGTATATCCTTAAGCTCTTTCTTCTTTAAGGTCAGGTCGGTGAGAGTCTCCTTAGCCAAGGTCTGTTTATGTGCAGTTTCCAATATGTGGATCTGTGAAAGTAAGTCTTCTACTAATTTTGTATTATTTTTTTTCAGACGAGAGCCATGCTTTATAAATACCCCTCTCAGTACACATTTCAGCGTCTCCCATTTTGTGGGGTAAGGGGTGGGATCAGTAGCGTGGTCTCGGTCAAAGGACTCTATAGTCTCCTTAACTTCCTTCAGGCACACCTCGTCTTTCAATAAGTGTTCATTGAGTCTCCAGGTCGAGGGTCTATTGGCATCAGTTTTTGGACGTAGAACACAAAAGTGCAAAAACTGATGCCAAAAACAGATTCTGGGCTTATGTGTGACCCTAGCCTAAATTGGTTTCCCAAAAAGCTTTATTGTGGAAGACTGGAAACTCCATTATGTGATCAGGACCTAAAGGACTGTCCCATAAATATCTTTTTGACCGGCTCTGTGACATCACGAGAGGTCCTTCAGCCAGAAGGAGACTATCGCATCATCCCCGGAGGCGGCGGAAAGGTAAAATATCCTCTGGGAGGACTTTTATTATTTTTAACAGACCAGAGGGGAGAGGACATGGGATAAGACAGAGGGGACAGGATAGAGGACAGGGGGGAGCAGAGATAGAGGAGGGAGAGACAGGGACAGACAGGGACAGGCAGGGTCATGTGCTGAGCACTGCCTCTGGGAATGCTCAGTACATAACCACGGAGCCAACATCAGATCCGATTTAGAATTGGATCCGATGCCTATAGGCTCCCATTGTGTATTCCTACGGACCATCACGGATCCGACACGGATCCGTGGTGTCCGATTTTAGTCATGGACACCAAAATCGCAGCAGGTTGCGATTTTGCCTCCATGATGAAATTGGACAGCTACGCACGGAGCGAAAGTCGGATGCCAATGTCAATAGGGAATAGGGATCCGATCCGTGCACCATAGGAATACATGGGATGCCAAATCGTATCCGAGTGTATCCGATTTGACACAGATACACTCAGATGCCTCAGAATCGTAATGTGAAGCCAGCCTTAGTCTTACAATCTGAATCTTGTTTTTTTGAAAGTAGAAAACTTACCGAGGAGGGTTGTGGTGGTGAAGTGGAGGTGCCGGAGGGTCCACGGAGGGTAGGGGCAAAGCTGTGGTGGTGTCGCATCGCTGTCTGGTGTGTGGTCGTGGCCGCTATATTTCATGTGCCTGTCTGCATACATTGGACACAGGAGGTCAAGTCACAGCTTGCCAGACTTCCAGAAAATGTCGACGGATCTCTATCTGTGCATGCACCACCTCCGTGGCCATTTTCTGAAGGTCTGGCAAGCTGCGACTCAACCACTAGTGTCTAATGTATGTAGCCACAAAGAAAATGGCCACCGCACACCAGATACCTGAGCCCGCAGCTTTGCCCCCACTCTCCCTGATCTTCCGGTACCTCCTCTCCACTACCGCAACTCCCCTGTGGGTAAGCCATGGTGGATTGAAGATGGGGGGGGACCATGTATCAGTATGGGTGATATGTACCAGGATGGGGGGCCATGAACCAGGAAGGGGGATATGTACCAGGATGGGGGACATATAATGCCAGTGTTCGTATTACACTCAGAATATAAGACTGGCGCCTTGTAATCTGGTGCATATTATAAAGTGAAAAATATGGCATTTATGAAATTTTTTTATCTCAGTATTTGTAAGGCCGGCTTCACACTACAGCTGGGATCCGATCCGTGACTGTCCATTTGAGGCAGACAGCCCCGGACCAGATCAGCACACAGATCTGGAGGGCTAATTTGCCCTCCGGTCCGGTGTGCAGCCGCACGCAGCTGCCACTGATAATTAGGAGCGAGCTACGTTCCTGATCTGTCAGAGGGGACAGCTCCATGGTGCTGAAGCTCAGCGCCGGCCCCTCCTGACAGTTCAGGGCCACGGCTAGCTCCCCGTGAGCCGCGGTCCTGACCTATCAGCGACGGCAGCTGTGTGTGGCTGCACACCAGACCGGAGGGCAAATCAGCCCTCAAGTTCTGTGTGCTGATCCGGTCCGCGGCTGTCTGCCTCAAGCGGACAGCCACAGATTGGATCCCAGCCGTAGTGTGAAGCCAGCCTTAGCCAAAACAATGCTCCATTCACACCGTGCGTTTTTGGTCTGTTTTTGCTCGTCAGTTTTTGTAGCCAAAACCAGGAGTGGAACAGTCAGAGGAAAAGTATAATAGAAGCATGTGCTCCACTTCTGTATTTATCACCCACTGCTGGTTTTGGCTACAAAAACTGACGAGCAAAAACAGAGCAAAAACGCAGAGTGTGATTGGAGCCTTAGAGGAAAAGTATAATAGAAACACGTGACAACTTCTGCATTTTTTGCCCACTCCTGTTTTTTGCTTACAAATACTGAGGTAATAAACTCACCAAATATTTACCGTGTGAACTTGGCCTTAAACACCCATGAATCACAGATGAGTTCTGTGTTTTTCACAGATAGAACATGTACATATTTTAACCTATGGAACACTTCACATGTTTGGGCTTTTTTGAATAGAGACCTCAGTTTTTTTCAGTCAAAATTACCCATACAAGTCTACGGGTCCTTGAAAATCACAAACAGCACACATTGCCATCCTTGTGCAGCTATGCAAGTTGTATATTATTTATTTTTTCAGGCTAGGAAATCACTGATGAAACACAAATGATAACGCTGCAGCCACACTGCCACATGACTCATGTGATGATAGCATCGCACTGCCTGGATTGGCTGTGGTTCTCCTGACCTGAGAATGACTGCTGCACATAAATAAATGAAGCTGACATGCTCAGATCAGGAGAGCTGCAGCCAGTCCGACAGTGCGATGGAATTATAGCATGAGTCATAAGGGCAGTGTGGCTCCAGCCTAAAACACACTGACCAAATACTCATGAGACATAATTCAAAGCACTGATATAAATTGGATTGTTGTTTGGTTCCCAAAACAGTCACTAACATCTCAATGAGAGATTAAAAGGAACAAACCATGCAAAAACACAGCTTTAACACAGAAAAAAATGGAAAATGGCTTGGGGCAACAGGGTGGCTCAGTGTGTAGCACTGCAGTCTTGCAGGACTTGGGTCCTGGTTTCAAGTACTAGCAAGGACAACACTTGTAAAGCATTTGTAGGCTCTCCCTGTGTTTGCTTTTGTTTCCTCCAGGTACTCCAGTTTCTTCTTACACTCCAAAGATAGGGAATTTTGATTGTGAGCCCCAATGAAACATTGTTGCTGATATATGTAAAGCACTGTGGAATTAATGGTGCTATATGAGTGAAAAATGTTATAAATTCTGCTTAAATCTTGATTTTCTGTGTTTGGAAAATAAGAGAATTTTTATGTGCTTCAGGGAAGCATGTGTATGAAACAAGTGTGATAAAATTTTGCAAATATTAAATGTAAAAGCCTGTAAAATAGAAAAAACATGCTTGAATGCTTTTTTTAGACATAAAATTCAAAGATTTGATTCTTTCAAACCAGATTTCAGGATTACTACTATATTTATTCTTTCCAAAATGATAGCAATAGCAAAGCAATTTAAGGCACATAACCCTTGTATCTGACAGACATAACTTTCTTAATCACACCAATTAAAAGTATAAAAAATATTTAAAAAAATGTGTAGCCAAGAACATATAAACATTATCTATAACAAAATAAGGTTGTCAGATCACATATGGATATACATGAACAATCTACATCATTCAAGATCAATATTGCATAATTGGAGCTATTGATGCTCTCTGTAGGCAAGAAAACCAGTCAGATGTAGTTATATTGTTGGATGATCTTTAGATGGAGCCAAAGGACTGTTCAGATGAGCTCAGGGGAATGCTATAAGTCTATAGTTGTTTATGAACACAGTGGAACTGTGCAGTGAGTTTAGATTTTACGTTAAAATGCTAATCAAATAACTAATGTACGTGCAACTTACTATTTTGTGACTAATTATTTATACAAATCTGAAAAGGCAATAAAAAATGATAGACCACATTCAGTCATCTGCAAACATGGTCCATGTGCGTGCGTACTGTCTGATACACCAACTGGTCATGGGTTTCCTGACTCGAACTTGACAGCCTCATTAGAATATCCCGCATTATGGACATTAAAATTTGCCCTTGTCGCGCTGAGAAAGATAAAAATTACCTTCATCCTTCCTTATCTGTGCCAAGTAAAGGGGTGGTCTGAAGGTATAGTAATTTTTACTCTAAATCCCTATCTATTTAGTGCCATAATCTAAACTATTTTGTAAAATACTTGCATTAAATATTCCCTATCCTTCTCTAACTACACTACTAATTGCACTATTCTAATTAGTTCCCCTTCTTCCTTTGTGATGACACCTGGAGTATCACAGCATGCAAAACTATCACTCTCATCTGGGGGCAGATAGCAGTGAGTGCGTTGTCAGAATACCCAACATGTATAGACCAGTAACGTCACTGGCCGGGGCAGTGCTGGTTTCTGCATGCTGGGTATTCTGACAAAGTGCTCTGTTACAGGCTCCTTACTGCTGATGTTAGCTAACCACCGAGTGGGTGCTACATTGTACACATCTCACAGATGCCAAGCCAGACTAGCCAAGTCCCTGAAACAAGTGTTAGGGTATGTGCCCACTAGGCGTTTTTGCTGCGTTTTTGGTGCGTTTTCCGCTTGCAGAAAACCATTGGTTTTATGCTAATGTATGCTAATCTGTTCCTGCGGTTGGGCTTCCCAGCAAAACCTATGGGTTTTAAAAAAACGCTGTGCCCACACACTAGTTTTGCAAGTGTCAAGAACTGTCAAATATCTGCGTTTTTGGTGCGGATAGCAAAGAATGGACATGTCAATTCTTTTGTGCGTTTTTGGTGCAGTCAATGGGAAAAACGCTGGAAAAACGCACCAAAAACGCACCAAAAACGCAGTAAAAACGCGCAAAAAACGCGCAAAAACTGCGCAAAAAACGCAGACAAGATTTTAGCATTTCTCCTGTCAAGGACTCTAGGATCCTCAGGTTTTCCTGCGTTCAGGACTGCAGCAAAAACGCCTAGTGGGCACATACCCTAATTGATGACGCTTTGTTTCAGGAAGTGGGCAGAGTCTGTGGCAGTGACTGCAGCCTCCTCCCCTGATTACATCTCATTTCAGTATCCCAGCATGCACTGAGAGTCTCAAATAAAGAATTATCAAAAAGGAATTAGGAGTTAAAAAAAAGAAAAGCTGTTAGATAGTGCAGTGTAGTATTTTTTAACTGTGGATTTTCCACATCTAATGCAAGTCTTTGGGGAAAACAAGAGAAATAGACATGTTCAAGATATGAAACATGCCTGCAGTTCAGTTTACGCTGAGTAAATGAAGCACAGAGGGCATGAGAATTTTACATCACACCCACTTTGCGGGAAATATAAGACAGTGCATATCGATGCATTGTGTACATTGCATTGAAAACTCACCAAAAATTCATCAATGACACACAGCCTTAAACTAAACATACACAAAAAATCCCTAATATATTCTAAAGGTCATAAAGATGTACCATATTTTTTGGACTATAAGACAGACTCTTTTTCCAAAACATTTCTGGGGAAAGTGAGGGTGTGTTTTCTAGTCTGGATCTTCTTGGCTGTGACTTAATACATAAAAATAATTAATAAATGCAAATGAATATTCACTGCTCCCCACACCCATAATCCCACCTACCTCTTGACTCCAGGTTCAGTGCGGAAAGGTGGGCAGGATTATGGGTGTGGGGAGCAGTGCAAATTCAGTTTCTTTAATAGCAGGTTGACATGATCACCTAGCTGCATAGTGCTGAAGCTGGCACTATTAAAGATAACTTGTCAACAAAGTTATACATATTTAATCAAAGGCACTGCCATAACTGCCATGTATCAAGGTGGATTTATGGGGCAGGATTGTGGATAGGTTATTCAACTTTGCCATTATTCAACTCTGCTGTTTATCGTCTTATTTAAACTCTGCGCTGACATTGCCCTAGCCACTGACAGCCAGAGTTTATGCAAATTGACCTCCTGATGGGATTCAATAAAATGGCGCTGGTAACGGTGCATGTGATAATTGAGATCTCTGCGCAATGACGAGCAGAGAACTTAATCTGCGCATGCACCCCCACCATTTTCTTGAAGACTACCAGAAGAATAACATGCGCATGGCACCATTATGGTGTCATTTTATAGAAGCCCATCAAGAGATCCATCTGCACAAGCACTTACCACAGCTAGGACTGAATTTAAGTAAGGAAGATTATAGACTGTACAGTGGCCATGACAGAGCCGACAGTCCTGCCTGATAAGCCTGCCTGATGCATGGAGGCAAAAACTAAAATCAGTTGACGGATTTCTTCAGTGAAAGGATGTATTAAATCAGTACACCAGCACTATTATGGTATCACCTTTAGGTTAATATGTATAACCATGATGACAGGTTCTTTTTTAAGATAATGAATATTCACTGCTCCCACCCTCATAATCCTGGGTATGATTTACAGTGAATATTCTGGCAGCTGACATTGGTGTGTAACTGGAGTCTCGCTGCAGTGATGTCATGTGCTGCATCACTTACACACTGAGGTTAGTTATAGGTATCAGAAGAGGATACCACATGGTGGTGAGTAGAATAGTTTATTTTTTTATTTGTTTGACATTTTAGGAGGCATATATACCAGGATAGGTCTATGATGGGGATCATATACACCAGGATGGGGCAAGGATGGGGAACATATATACCAGGATAGAGGATGTATACACCAGGAGGGGAACATATATACCTGGAAAGGTCCCAGGATGGGAAGCATTAGTACAAAATTGGGAGACAGTACCCCCATAACAATGTCAGCAGCAGTTCCTGCCTAAGAGTGGATCATGACCAAATTTTTTTGCTTATATTTTGCTTTCCCTATATTGTCCTCCTCTAAAACCTGGGTGTGTCTTATGGTCCTGATGTGTCTTATAGGTCAAAAAATATGGTAATTGATTTAATGTTGGCCTTATTGTATAAACAATGGGTACACAGAGGTGCATAAAATGAACTACTGCTCAGCACTTGTCTAGTGTTCATATAAGGAATATATTTGCTGTCATAGTAAGTTTGTATATATTTAGTTTAAAGATTGCAAATGTATAAATGTAAGCACTATATAAAAATACCAATCCTAATTTCTAAATGTAAAAAGTTCAATAATTTCAATCTAGCTGTGATCAAACAGTATTTATAGGTATAATCCAGGATGTCTAGTTATAGGTATGAGAAAGCATGACAATACAGGAGATCTTCATAGCATTCTCTATGTCATGCATAAAATAATGTAGAGAGAAGTGTGTCTGTTGTTCAGCATTTGTGATTTGCTACTGATGCAATATGGTATATAAAGCTAAAAATGCTGGATAAAACAAGCTTGTTTCTGGCATCAATGTAATCTATATATTTAAATAAAAAAAAGCCTGCCTTGCTATTTATTGGCAATTGAAAACCATATGTGATTCTACTTTAGCGTTTTCACCATAGTAAAATAAAATATAAAAAAGTAAAGCTGCAGTTCTTCAATACTTGTCATTTTGTGTTGTCTGAGGTGGGGGCTATTGGTTATTGCAACAGATGAATATAATTTATTAATGTTCAAAATCTTGAAAAGTGTATTATGCACTTGAGCTATAAAGTTCACATCTGCAAATACTTTGTTCCCTAAGGCACCTCAAAAGGAATTAAGGGGAATGCACTAATGCCTGTTCAAACATCTGCCAGATGGCAAAGAGAATGCTGAAGGCCATGGCTGCACCCTCTCTACTCCTCCTGAAGGCAAATGTTTATAATTTGTTCAGGTGATAGCGTTTGCTACATGTTGACCCCTGGGCACTAGGAGGAGGAGGAATGAATGAATGGCTGCATGAAATCTTAGCCAGGTGCAATGAAAAGATTTTGTTTTGACATTCTTCCTTTCGACTGATTAGTCTCACAACAGAAAAACAAATCTTTTCGTGGTTATAAGACGCAAACTGCATGCCCAGAGGCCTGGATGAATTTGTCACTTATTGGAAAGCTGATATTTGTGTTACTATTACTACAAACAAATCAAACAGAGGCTGCAGGAATTGTTACAAAAATAACAGTCATAAGCTCGGTAACTTGTGGTTGAAAAGCCGCCATAATATAAACAGAAGAAATAACACAGAGGCGAATTCGTGAAGACTGGAGCAGCGCATGCTTGTCCTACGCCAATCTTGATGGAGTAGAAGAGACCCCAATTCATTATAATTGAGAGGCACTTAATGAATTAGGCTCCTCCTTAAATAAAAAAATCACGAAGAACATTAAACATAGCGCATAACAGAATTAAGCCAAATTATACAATGAGCGGGAAAATTAATAAAATTACAATACATGAACATTCATCTACAAAGTATCTACCTACAATCAAAATGAGAAAAAGAATAAGGGGAAAATGCAAAAACTTGTACATCTATACTAGCTACACAGAGCAAGGCACATACATTGTATGTGTAAATTTCCACAAGTTCCTTATGTTTCACAGATTTAAAAGTCTGCTTAAATATCACAATTCTACAAAGTGAATTTAAATTTAAAGTACAAAGTGCAAATACTATTTCTGTATCACGGCCTATGTGGCATTGAGCATCAGTTCCACATTTACGATTCTTGATTGCCTTAAAACGTATTCATCCTTGTTTCCGGGAGATCTACAGTAAAGAAGAGGAAGAGCCATGTAACTAGTATAATTGTTAAAATATCATATGTAATATTATTTATACACTGGAACACTGTTAAAGGGGTTTTACAGTTTCAGTAAACTATTGTCCCCAGGTGCAGTTCAGTATAAAAATGCAAAATGTACTTTCTTACACTCCCTGGGTCTAGTGCTGTGTCTACTCTTCACCAATGCCCCAGTTTGTCTGCAGCATTTTTTACACTGTCATAGTATATTGAAACTCAATATTGTTTCAATATTATCAGTTGTAATAATTTTCCATTCAGTTTATTTCCATCTTTCAAATGATTCTTTAGGCCTGGTTCTATTTTCAGTACATAACATAGGCTTAGCCCTACTGATGAACAAGCGTGCTCACCACAGCTTGTAAGGCACCCCACTGGTTGGTGCGCCACAGAGGGGTACTGCAACCAGACTAGCGTGTGTAGTATCCCTGTGACCAAGGAATTGGAATGTTAATGTGAGGCCCTCACCCTACGTATTCACACAACTAGAGCCAGCGGATCAATTGGTTAATCCCTTACTAAGAAGACTAATCCCGGTGGGCAGAGTTAGGTAAATAGTGAAGAGCAGGAAGAAGTTAGAGCAGAACGGCTGTGGGGAGAGAAGAAGCGTGAGCCTGAGAGTGGCGCAGAGAGAGGGCACCTAAAGGATGGTTACCCAGACTGAAGGGGGATCCTTGGGTGTCAGCTAACACCCTAATCTGGTCCAGTATGGTACCCGATCAGAAGAACCCAGTCCACCAACGGAGGACTGGCTCCAAGAGCGATGCACGAGTTCAGCCCTGAGCCACCAAACCGGCAAACACGAGCAACCTAAAGGGAGCTGTGCCTTTCATACATCTCACAAAGGCCCCCGTATAGGGTTATGAGCCCGTCAATTAAGGGTTAACTCTAGTACAACCCGTGGGGACCAGTGAAGGGCTCTGTGCAAGGGGAGAAGTGCTAGGAAGGACATGAGTAACAGTGCAGTGTGAGGACAGAGGGAGAATCCTGAAGGAACATCACCAAGGGCTTCTAAGAGACATTCCATCCTCTGGCGACTACCCAGGCCAGCTTCCTGTGACTGTATACTTGTAAACTGCCTAATGGTGACCAGTAAACCCGTGCAGAGCCTAATTAACGTGTGGTGTCTTATTCCATTTGCTGGGGAAAGCTGCATTCCAGTCTCCTCAGGCACACTGCATCAAGCCTCCACCTGCGGAGCTGACTTCCTGTGTGAGTTCTCCATTTCCATCACTGCCCCAGGAAATCTGCTCCACCTGTGGAGCATTACCATCTGGCTGACTACCGTCATCCCTGGAGGTCTGAAGCAATGCTGGTAGCTTTACCACGTACCGTGGGTGGCGTCACGAACACTTTATTTTATTGTTTTATTTTTACACACTTTTCAGCGACCACCAGGGCCACGGCCCTGGGCACCGGCCACCAGTGGCAGCAACCTTGATCATCGCCCGGGATCTGACTACCCCACGGCCCAGGGTTGGGTCACTTGATACTTGATCGAGTATCAGGGTACTCAGGTATGCTCAAGTATCATGGGTGCTCTAGCACCATGCTTGAGTCCCCACCCCACATGTTTCGCAGTTGTTAGACAGTCAATTCACATACAGGGTTTGATACCATACATGTTAATGCCGTAGCCATGTTGGCTACTGTCAATTCCTGTCAATTCTGTGATTGACTGGTCTCAATGCGTCACTGGGTTTTATATAAGACCTGGTGACATGATGCTCGGCACACTCTCTTCTAGAAGCTATTCAATGAGAGATGGTCTAGAAGGCTTAAATTAGAGCAGACATGTAGGCAATGCTTAATTGCTATTTCAGTATTGTACACTGCTACTGTACCATTCAAACAAAACTCCTTTTCAGGGGGACATACTATTATTTCTCTCGTAAAACCGCTGTTAAGTCCTGTCACATGTGAAGGATACCAGTACATATGATGTCCATTTTCATACGTAGTGGAGACATGTTTTATACACATACTAATTAAATTTAGTGGTGATTTTTAACACTTCTGTGTGTCCATGTGAACCACACATGCCTCCGTGTGAAACTGTCAGCACAGACACACAGACCCATACAAGTCAATGGGTCTTTGAAAAACTTGTACAGACATCCATATTTTGTCCATTTGAGAAGGTACAGAATGAAATACATTCAAAGAATTACTGATTATTAAGTTTATAAATATGCAAAGATAGAGAGCCATATAGAATTTAAGGCTATTACCAAATACATAAAAACTAAAGGAAAAAACTATCGTATGTGGAATCTCCCTCCATTTTGAAAACCAGCAAACGTAAAGCAGACAGATACGGGCTGATATTACCAGGCTGGGAAGGTTCATGGTTATTGGGCCCATCCCAGCCTAAATATACCAGCCCAAAGCCACCCAAGAAGTGGCACATCACATTTGATGTTCCAATTCTAGTGGTTCGACCCAGCTCGTCCCAATTGCTCTGGCGCAGAAGCAATTGGGGAAAATGGTTTTTGGGGTTCAGCTGTGGATTGGCAGCTGGCATCAAGCCAGACTCCCAGCAACTGTGATAATGTCAGTAACATTACTGACATAAACACTCTTGCCGGGTAACACAGATGGCAGTGACACTTATGGGGCAGCTGTGGGCTGCTATTTTTAGGCAAGGGAAGGGCCTAATAACCATGGAACTGCCCAGCCTGATAATATCAGACCACAGCTGTCTGCTTTACCTATGCTGATTATCAAAAATAGGGGGGATCTCATATCTTTTTTCAGTTATTTATTTATTCATTATAAAGCTGTCCAATTCAACAGGGAGCAATTTTATTAGATGTCTGTTGCTTTATCTGTCTATCTCCGTGTGGCTCCATTTGTTGATCTGCATTGCTCTACCTGATTTTCAATAAAATCCAACAGAAACGAAAAAGGGGCACCATTATGACCAGTAATCCTTCTCAGGCAGTGGAATATGCATGTGAGGCGGGAAGCACTAGTGCGACGGTGGTGCCAGTATAGCACAACAATTCATCATCAAAATGTAAGAAAAACGGCACTCACCAGGTCAGCAAGTAGCGGGATCTTTATTGCGGGAACATACAAAGTGCAGGGAGGGGGCGCCGAGGTGACAACGGGTCCTTTTCGGCAAAGGCCCTTCTACCGGTCACGGCTAGCTACAGGTGTCTCACAGAGCTCGACAGAGAGCAGCACACAGATAGAAAGAGTGACAGGTAGAGTGACAGTGAGCAACAGAGAGAGCGATGGAGAGGGTGACAGAGAGAACAACAAAGAGACAAGCAGAGCAGCAGTCAGAGAGACAAGGCAGATTGAATAGAGACAGATAGATAGAGAGAGCAACAGGCTGAAAATCAGGTAGCATCAAAATGTAAGAAAAACGGCACTCACCAGGTCAGCAAAGGCCCTTCTACCGGTCACGGCTAGCTACAGGTGTCTCACAGAGCTCGACAGAGAGCAGCACACAGATAGAAAGAGTGACAGGTAGAGTGACAGTGAGCAACAGAGAGATCGATGGAGAGGGTGACAGAGGTGTAGCTAGCCGTGACCGGTAGAAAGGGCCTTTGCCCGAAACGGACCCGTTGTCACCTCGGCGCCCCCTCCCTGCACTTTGTATGTTCCCGCAATAAAGATCCCGCTACTTGCTGACCTGGTGAGTGCCGTTTTTCTTACATTTTGATGCTACCTGATTTTCAGCCTATTGCTCTCTCTATCTATCTGTCTCTATTCAATCTGCCTTGTCTCTCTGACTGCTGCTCTGCTTGTCTCTTTGTTGTTCTCTCTGTCACCCTCTCCATCGCTCTCTCTGTTGCTCACTGTCACTCTACCTGTCACTCTTTCTATCTGTGTGCTGCTCTCTGTCGAGCTCTGTCTCTCTCTTTGTTGCTCTCTCTATCGTTCTGTCATTTTCTCTACTCTGTTTCTGTCTGTCACCCTGACTGTTGCTCTCTCTGTCACTCTGTGTGTTGCTCTCTCTGTCACTCTGTGTGTTGCTCTCTTTTATGTTGTCTGTCACTCAGTTACTCTCTGTAGCTCTGTCTACATATTTCTATCTATTGGCTATCTCTATAGATCTTTAAAAAAAAAAAAAAAAAAAAAGAGAATATCTTCTAATTAATATAAAAAATCCTTTATTGGTACATGAATTTAAAGGGCTATACATATTAAAACCATTGGTTGTAAATATTAGATGGAAAGGTGTACACACTTAGATATAATGGATGGCATTGTGTATAGGGTAAATAGGTACTCATGTATATATAAAGACAAAAGAAAGTTCACTGCTGTCTAAAAACACATGCAAAACAAGGAAGCAAAACACTACAAAGATCCAGCAAATACCCCAAAAAAATGCAATGATTTTTATACCTGTGTTTCTATAGCAATTTTTTGACTGACTTCATTGAAATCAGTTGCTGAAAACAAATTGCAAAAAATGCTAAAAGAATTGACAAGCTGCAGATTATTTTCTACACCAAATCTGCAATGACACTTCTGAAGTGACACTTCAGGATTATTATTGATTTTGCTGGCACAAGAAATCTCTGCAGGTTTTGCGACAAATCTGCACTTAAAAATGCATAACAAATGCAATAAAAATGGAATGTGTTAATACAGCCTAATACTCTGAGAACATTGTTCCCAGCGAACCAGAACTGGGCGAACCAGAACTGTAAGGTTCGAGGTTGTAGTGAACATTTAGTGTTCGGGCACCAACCCCGAACACGGAGATCCCTGAGAAGTCCATGTTACTGTTCAGGTTCGGCTAAGGAGGGCAGTAAAAATAATGGATTCTAATATGGCCGCCGTTTCCTTCAGATGTGTCTGAGAGAGCTCCTAGTTTGAGAAAAACAATCCTTGGCATCTAAGATCTGTGGAGCACTCCTGACCATCCAGCTACACCATACCAGATTTGAACCGTCTGAGTGACTCCAGTGGTGGAAATCTGGCCCTTCCTGACAGGCCGAGAAGACCAAGAAGCCTTTATATAAATTGAGGCATATCTGAGGCCTACATCGCCGGCCCTGAGCCCATACTGCTGCTGACTACCTCTCCCCGGCTTCCCTTTCCTGCAGGCACTGCAGTGAGCAATCCAGCAGGGAGTGCCTCAGCCCATGAACAACCGGCTACCCAGCAGAACTGTGCCCCACATACTAATTCCAGAAATCCTACCAGGAAGCGTCACTTTCAACCATCTTCCCTTGAAGTGTTGGCCATGCAGACCCGGAGTGAGATCAGCTGGCTGTGAGTCACCTTGCCTATGGCGCAATACCCTTCGTCGAAGCTGCAACTCACCTCACACTCCTAGACTCAGCATAGATCAGGGAAGAGTGGAGGTAGATGGTGAGCCGAGGAAATGCGGCGCTGCCTGTGGTTGTGAGCAGGTGTTAGTGCAGCGGCGGTCACAGCCGAAGTGATCAGGAGAGCAGCGGAGAGACAGGCGGGTACCTGCTTTAAAGAAGGGAAGATCCCTGAATGGGTCCACAATATAAGTGCTCTAATATGCAACAACTGAAGGCTCAGTATCCTATAAGGCCCTTTAAGCAATGCAAGATGGTGAACAGAGAAAGCAAACAGAAGTAAAGAGACCCTCGGTGCACTCTCTGTTCTCATTTGTTTTTACATATCTGATTTTCCAATCTTCTCTGTCTGCTTCTCCTCCTTCCAGTCAACCAAACCTTCTACCCAATAACTTTCCTTCCCCTTACAAATATGTTGCTAAACCACCTCTCTGAGTTTAAAATGGGTTCTTTGAATGTTAAAGCTCTACATTGTCCAGAGAAGAGGTCTATCTTATTGGATCTTCTTCATAACAGGAAGATTGATGTTATACCAACATCCAGGTAAAGATGATTTAGCCTCCCAGGAAAGGTGTCACTTAGAAAAGCAGTCCAATTTGGTCGTCTGCCCAGGGTGGAGTCAGACGTACGGATTGGGCTGCTTTTCTAAGTGACACCTTTCCTGGGAGGCTAAATTATCTTAGCCTGGATGTTGGTATTATTAATACTACACTCCCCCTAATTGAGCTTGGGTTTGCTGGTCTGTGTTGTTTCTTGTGGTGGATGTCAGTGTGACTTGTTATGGTGTGAATTGCACTATTGCCTTAATCCCCAGATTTGAATTTATTCTAATGGCAAGGTCTCTTGAGGCTATCAATTTTTGTTCCCATGACATAAGAGTAACAAGGCAAGTTCAAACACTATCTCCATCTTCTGATGAACCTCATGACAAAAGACGGGGTGAAATACATTCAAGCATGGAGAGTTGCACCGTTTTAATAGTTTTTCATGAACCAACAAGAAGGAATCTGTGTATGACACCCCTGAGGCTACTCAATTATCATTGGACTACACTATAAGTTAAGTGACCTTGGGAGTCAACTTTAATTTGCATTTACTGACTCTAGGGCCAAATGAGGGAGAGCTGCTGAGGAGTGGGGGCACCCAAACCTTAAGGTGAAAAATCTCCATTGATAGGTAGGCAAATGTGAAATGAGGGATATGACAGGAGTTACATACACAGTCTTCCGATTGTAGTTCTACTTTTGCTGTTTGTTTTTGTTCACTTTGCATGTAGGCCTATGACCTAGTTAGGTTTATGTAATAAAGAATATATTTTAACCTTATCCTCTTGAAGTTGATAATCATATTCTTGAGATAAATCTAATAGGGAGGATAGATGCACCACAACCAAGGCATTAAATCTCACCTACAGAGCAAAACTGAAGTCACAGCCACTTATGTTTCTCTCTACTGACGCTGAGAAAGCCTTTGACAAGGTGAATTGGACTTTTATGAATAAGACACTCTGAAGTATTGGCCTGAAGTCCAACATGCTTCATTGGATCTCCACCTTGTACTCAAAACTGACAACTAGAGTAAAGGTGAATGGGGTACTGTCTTCAGATTCCCCTATTTACAATGGGACACAGCAGGGTTGCCTACTTTCGCCCTTGATTTTCATTCTCACTCTAGAACCGTTTCTTAGAAAAATCAGATCCAATGAGAATATCAGGGGCTCTAATATTAAGGGGTCACCATACAAAATTGCTGCTTATGCCAATAATCTGCTATTTTTCATTAATAAGACAAACATCTCCCAAATCTGAGGACAAAATTTGATACATATAGTAGTTTATCTAACTCAATTACTTAATAACTTAATTAATTTTACCAAATCAGAAGCTTTAAATATTAATGCCTCCCCCTCCATTTTAGCATCACTGAAGAGGGCTTTCAACTTCAAGTGGGCAAATTTGGCTATAAAATACCTGTGTATAATAGCACCTAAAGATATAGGCTTGGCTTTCAACTTTCCTAACGTCCTCCAATTGGTGCAGAGGGATTGCATGGGATGTACAAGAAATGCCTTTGCATGGTTTGAGAGAAGTGCAATTTTCAAGATCATTTTGCTGAAAATTTTTTATGTAATTTTTTATGTAATTCAGGTCACCTCGTACTTATTTAGGAGTCGTCTTGCATCAATTCAAAACAATATTATTTGGTGTGGTAAACTGCCCCGCATCAGTAACAACACCCTATACCATTCTAAACTTTCTGAAGGCATTACTGTACCTGACCTTATGTCCAACAATATAGCCTCATACCTTTCTAGAATTCTGGAGTGGTATAGGAATGGTGGGGTAAAAGCTTGGGTCAGGATTGAGCAGGACTTTACCAACATCCCCCTGGCCATTGTTCTGTGGACAGAGTCTTCCTCAATAAAAAACCTTCATCATTTTGGTGATGGTCACACCTGGCTCTCTAGAGAATGCTTTCTCAGTCTCCATGCCCCTCAGGCACTAGGCATCTGGAGAGTCAATCATCTTATACACTTTTACAGTTCCCTCCCTCCTAGGCCCTTCTATGCTAGTGTCAAGACACCTTTTGGAGCCAAATGTTCAGGTAGAGGGTCAATGAGACATACTCTATCCTTTGCGTATTTCTTAATAAATGAAACAGAGCTAAAACTGGCTTTCAAACCCAATGGGAAAGGGACAACTCCAAATAACGGGAAAACAGTGGAAATGCATCTTCATACTAAGGCTGGTTTCACACTGCAGTTTTTTTCCCTAATCAGGTTCCATCCAGTTTGTGTGCCAAAACCAGGAGAGGAACTTGCAGAGGAAAACTATAATTGAAAAATTGACACCTGTTCTGAGTTTTGGAGACACTCCTGGTTTTGGCACACAAACCGGATGGAGCCTTATCGGGGAAAAAACTGCAGTGTCCAGCCTTACACATAAATTCTCCATCTCATCTCCGTTTCCAGGAAATCACTCTCCAGGCTGTATAGGGTGCCGAATGGATTATCTTCCCGGATGTGACTCCCATGTGCTGGAGGTGTGGGGAGGAGGAAGGTGACATATTACATATTTTCTGGTCCTGTAAACATCTGTCCTCATTTTGGGGAAGGGTGCAGCAGGTAATTCATAAAGTCACAGCTCTTACTTCTGATCTGGACCCATATTTACCACAAAGAAAATGGAGAGAAGGAGTGAGTTATTAATAAAGTTTATGTTGTTTCTCACAATGCCTATAAATTAACAGGAGAGTAGCTCACATGGGGTACATATTGCGGTCATTGACACTTTTACATTAATTCACATTTATATTGGTACACCTGGGTGGATGTATACAAAATATGCAATACAATTGAGGTACACATAAAAAGGACAATAGCAGCAACTGGTATTACAATACAAATAAAGTGCAAGTGCATCATTATAAGCAGTCAGTACTTAATATCCATGCTTGACCTCATAAAGATATTGCTAGCAAGTGCCAAACTAATGGGCCATCCAAAGTGCACATATAGGAGAAGGGATTATGAACATAACAACCCTCTCCTAATCATCTAAAGTGCATTGTCGCATTTTAACCCACAGTGCAAGGTTCCCCAGCTCAGTGTCCCCAACGTACGTTTCCTCTATGTATCGTGCTTCGTCAGGGGGCGTAGAGTGTCACAAAAAGCACCAAGCCAATTCCTTATATATCATCTGGTGATACAAATCACCAGCTAATGCTCGCCTGATGTTAGCGCTATGTCATGCGCATTTCCGGTAGCAGGGGACGTGTCATGATGACACCCAGGACATGCGCAACTGCACATAGAGATGCCGCGCCCACCCGGAGGATGACGCGGACCAAAACAACACAGCGCTTAGTGTTCATTAATCAAAAGGTCAAATCTGGTAATACATCCTGGAGCTACCATGAACATGATATATCACAATACTAAGCAGTGGACTGGGTAATTTTACATTGCTTTTTGTCCTTATACAGATTGTATGGAATTATTATATCTAATACTGTTTTCTGTGGTTTCCACAGCTTTTCCTAAGTGCGTTATGGACTTCCGTGCCCAGCATGAAACCTGGACCTCGCAGTTAAACTTGGCCGTGGAGGAGGAGGGTGGCTCACCGGTGGATTTGGTTGGAAATGGCACAATTCAGGGGCATACTAAAAAGTACAAAGAGCTCCTCAAGAAACTAACGAAAATATGGTGGAATCGGGCGTTTCTGGACAAGTATATTGAAAAGGAATTAATCCCTCGGGGACTAAGGCTTGAGATTTTTCCTTCTTTCCCTGTAATTAACGACTCGATCAGGGAGAGATGGGAGGAGGTGTCTAGTGACTGCTCGTCGGGGTTTCTTACCCTTCTCAGTGAAATTAATACCAAATCACTGAGTATTATTGAAATGGAAATGGAAGAGTTGTTGGAGAGGATTCAGGATATGGCGTCAAGTGAGGCCCTGATTAAATTTAAGGAGGAAACAGAGGCTGAGATGTCTAAATTAGAGAAAGAGATCAAGGCATACAAATTCAAAAATTTCCAACGTGACCAAACCGATTTCCAACAAAACTGCATGTACAAGTGGAAGAGTGGTGATAAACAAGGCCGACGGAGGCCTAGATGTGATTCAAAACCAAAACACCTACACTACACCTAGTAATGGATCAGGGGTCTCCACTCCAAGAGGAACGGACAAATCGGATTCCGATATGTCTGGTATCGGGGTGGTAACCTGTTTTAGATCTAAAACGCCTATGCCAAAAGGTCTACCTAAGAATCCTCCTAATAAAGAAAACAGGGCCTTACAGGTGATTATTTTGTCCAGCCATGTATTCTCTGAAACACAGATAGAACTACTAACCAGGGGACTGTCTTTTTCTCCCACTCTTTCAATTTCTTTATAACATTGAAGGATCTGTTTATGTTCTCCCGCAAGTTGATTTTCAAGAAATTATATACTATGAAATCCTCATGTCCTGGTACTTTTGAAGCAAACGAGGCAGAAGCCCTTGAAAACCTTGAGGATCTGGCGAACGAAATCCTTCCAGACCCTCGAGGTAAGTTTCCACTTTGCACCAGAGTCAAATCAATGAGGTTTCCCCCTTGTCTGTCTGCCCTGCCAAGGAGATCTTTACAAAACTGGTGACTGATGACCTGGAAGGGTTGTCAACAAAAAGGAAACGTGACAATCTCACTTGGCAACAGCGTCAAGCACTCTCTGATTTAGAGGGTCTCTACGATATTGTAATAAAGCCAGCAGACAAGGGGGGAAACATCGTAATCTGGCCGGTAGAAATGTACGAGTGTGAGGCGCTCCGCCAGTTACGTAACTATGAGATTGTCCTTCAACCCAATGGCCTCTTTCTCTGGACTACTCCAGTCCATTCTTGGCGGTGCATGTGAGCAGGGGACAATTACTAAGCAGGTAATGGAGGGTCTAACGATAAAATTTCCGAAGGTCCCAACATTTTGTTTGTTACCCGAAGTCCACAAAGATCCCCTCGTCCCACCGGGGCGTCCGATCGTGTCTGGCATAGGGGGGTTGTGTGAACCAATATGTCAATTTATTAATTTTTATTTAAAATTGGTTGAAACACTTCCCTCATATGTCCGAGAGATGACTGATGTCTTGACAAGGATTTATGGCATCTTTGTGGAACCAGATGTTCTAATTGCAACTGCTGACATAGAGTCCCTGTACACATGCATCCGCCATAGTGATGGACTGGAGGCTGTTAAATTCTTTTTGAGTGCTTCCGGTGGGGATGGTGCGATGAATAACCTGATAGTTGAGCTCCTCCGCTTTGCCCTTACCCACAATTTTTTTATGTTTAAGGACGTTTTTTATTTGCAGGAACTCGGCACTGCCATGGGGGCGTGTTATGAACCGGCAACTGAGGAGTAACATGTGGTGTTCACAGGAGAGGTTGGATACTAATACTGGTCGCAGAATCCTGACTAACCCCCGTAACTATAAGTAGCCATGGAGCGCACTACAATGCCCTATAGCACCTCAGTACAGCCGGAGGACTAATTGAACCTAAAGATGGAAACAGGAAATACCTGACTGCCTCGGAGCAGACCCTAAAGGAATAGCAAGCCCCTCATAAATACTGACGTCTAGTGGAGATGAAAAACAATACACAGGCAGAAAATAGACACACGCAAAGAAAGGCCCAGCTATAACTAAATAGAGAAAGGACAGGACGGATTACTTCCGCGACCAGCAGCAAAACTCTATAAAAAAAAACTGCTGGATATGCAAAAAATCTGAGCCCACACGGACTCGCCTCCCACTAAACCAGCAAGACTCCTGCGAACAATTCCAAAGTCAGTAAAACTGACACTAAACAAAACTGGGAACTACAGACAGGTAATGGAATAGTTAATGGACTAGGGAGATATTCCTCCCTAACTGAGTGCAGGGAAAAAACGACACTTAGGCGGCCATCACACGCTACGATCTCGCTAGCGATATTGTAAGCGATCACGTGCACGCGCGATCGCTTACAATATCGCTCACATCGCTGGTGAGATGTCACACAGACAGACTCACCAGCGATGTGGACCAGCGAGATCGCTGGTAACTATGGTACACATCGGGTTACTAGGCGCCGCGCATCGCTTAGTAACCCGACGTGTACCATAGTTACCATCTCCCAGCATAGGCTCTGCCGCTGGGAGATCGTTCATCGTGGTGTTATACACCACGATGAAGCTGTTTGTAAAATCGTTCATCGCAAGATGTGAGGTCCGGAGCTCAGATCTCGATCTTGCGATTTGAACACTTCTCGCTCGTCGTATCTTGCCGTCACACGCAGAGACATCGTTCACGCGATGTTTCATCAGGCGCGTTCAAGCGATATCTTTCAAGATATCGTAGCGTGTGACGGCCGCCTGATTCAGATACAAAAGGCACATTACAAATGAGCCACAGATTTGCACAAAAACAACCATTCACTTATCTGTAATGGCCCCTTTACACGCAGCTACAGGTGACAGGTTTTCCACAGGTAACTTACTGGTTGCAGTGAAATCATGGAGACATAGTTCTATCTTGGTGCTGTGTACAAATGGAACTATGTCTCCATGATTGAGATACACTGTCTACAAGGGTAATACAGGGGCTATGTGTGGGCACAGGCTGTAATACAGGAGCTATGTAAGGCACAGGCTACAATTATATTTTGGGGACTATGTGTGGGTTCCTAGTGTGATACAGGGGCTATGCGGGCCACATACTCTAATACAGGGTCTATATGAGGCACAGGCTTCAAATGTAATACAGGGGCTATGTGTGGGGTCCAGGTGTAATACAGAGGCTATGTTCGGCCTCCTGTTGCAATATTGGGGACTGTGTGCGGCCTACTGCTGCAAACTACGTATGGGCTGTGTGTGGCCTCCTGCTGTAATACTGGTGGCTGTTTTCAACCTCATGCTGTATAAAGGGGAGTCGGGGACTAAGTTTTTATCTTTTAAGATATTGCAATCACCATATTATATAGCACTGTGAACTCTCAATTTCTCATTTTGCTACCTAGTTAATTTTTTTTTTTTCCCCTCAAGTCTATGACATCACGTGATTAAAAACAGACTAGCTTAAGTAGATACCGAAAATCTAATATGTAATATGCATACTCCCGGCTAGAATCCCACCACACTTTGAGTGAGGCTGTATCCATCAAGTCTGATTCTGGCTGAAAGTATACATATAACATACTTGCACTTATGAAACCGCCATTCCCAGCTCCCACCCTAGAGAATCTTCAGAGCACACAGTGCATGCGAGGACTCACAAGTCTGCAGTCAAAAAGATTTAGGCCAGACAACATCTTTAACTGATCATATTACAATGCAACACCAGGAGTAGCCCCTCCCTATGCAGTCCTGCTCAATATTGTTTGTTAAAGAGAACCTGTCAGCAGGATTTAGCACTATAAAGTAAAGCCACGGGCATATTGGACCTGTGATGCTGATTAAATTTATACATATGGTGAAGGAACCTCACCTATGGTTGTTGATTAATCACTCTCTAACGTTTTTATTCAACAATGTCCTCTGGGCATCAGTGTTCATAGGGGTGGGACTTGGGTAGGATTTATTTCTGGTTCTCCATCTGCCTCCTCTGTTTCTTTTACAGGTCACTTATTATTCAGTGAAGGGCCTTTTTAATATTCTGTGGCGGCGTGTGCATCAAGTGCTTTTATGTTGCTCTACAAGTCTTCAATAAATAGGCACCAGAGGTGACGCATGCACAAATCGAGGTTTCAGCTCAAGGTCCTCTTCATTAAAATGAAATGTTAATCTTAATCACCACCTTTGGAGCCATTTTATTGAAGACCTCCAGAGCAGCAGTAGAATCACACTGCACCTGCATTGCCCACCCCAATGATGGTGGCAGTAGCGCCGTAGATTTTCAAAAGGGAAGCAGGTCATTGAATATTCAGATACCTGTAAATGAAACAGCAGAGGCAGGCAGGCGGAGAAGCAGAAGACCAACTGGCACATCCCGCCCTGATGCACAGTAAGTGTCATTAGATGAAGTTAGAGGATGATTTTTCAACTACCACAGATTGGATTACTTTACTGCAGGTTAGGGATGAGCGAGTATACTCGCTACTATTCGGAACTCGCCGAATAGTAGCGGTATTCGGCTATGCGCTACTCTCCGAGTATCTTATGAGTTCTCGGGAGTAGCAAGTAGTCCCTAAAAGTGAATAAAAGTTGTTAAAAATAATAAAATTACATACTCACCTATCCAACGCCTGCACCAGGACGGTCCCAGAAAACCTGCGATCACCGGACAAGGACCTGTGATTTCCAGCCAATCAGATGGCAGGAAGCGATCTGGCCAATCAGCTGGCGACACGTCACAACCACGTGATCGCTAGCGGCCACCTGATTGGCCAGATTGCAAGGTCCTGGAAGTACACCTACCGCTACCGGCCATCTGATTGGCTGGAAATCACAGGTTCTTGTCCGGTGATCGCAGGTCTTCTGGGACGGTCCCGATGCAGGCGTCGGATAGGTGAGTATGTAATTTTATTATTTTTAACAACTTTTATTCACTTTTAGGGTACTTTCGCAGTGTATCTATAGATACACACCACACACACATAGCACCGCTTCTTACCGGGTCCGGTGTGCGGTCCCCGATGGTCCTGTGCCGTCCTCTGTGCTCCGGTCCGGTCCCCGAGATGATCCGCTGCCGTCCGCCATGTTCCGGTGCCGGTCCTAGGCTCCATGGTCCCTGCTCTTCCAGAATTCAGGCCTAGCTCCGCCCAGGTCATAGTGTGGGCCAATCAGCATAGCGGCGCTGACGTCAGAGGCAAGCGCCCGATGACGCTTGCTTGAGCGCCGCTATGCTGGACCATCGGGGACCCCACACCGGACCCGGTAAGAAGCGGTGCTATGTGTGTGTGTGGTGTGTGTGGTGTGTATGGTGTGTATATATGTGTATATATGTGTATGCATGTGTCTGTCTGTATGTGTGGGAATGTGTGGATGGATTGCTGCAGTGTGTGGATGGATGGATGGATGGTGGGGCCTCCAATGTAAGGCCCCCCCCGAAAGTAAGACAGGGGGCCACTTTTGGCCACAAAAAGAATGTAAGACCCTGTCTTACTTTCGGGGAAACATGGTATATACACTGCTAAAGTGATTTACTATATAATTGTCTAAGGGTTTTTTGCGTCTGTCGCCGAAATCATACTATGCGAATAGGCGCGAGAATTCAAAATTTGATTCTCGCGCCAATTTGCAGCCCGGCCGATGGTGGCCTGCCTGCGCTCCATACCCCGCTCCTCTGCCCTGCACGCGCTTCCTTCCCCCCCGCTCCTCCTGTCCTGCCCGTGCTCCATACCTTCGTACTCTGCACCAATGCCCTGCCCGTGCCTCCCCCCCCGTTCCTCCTTTCCTGCCCGCGCTCCCGCTCCCCGCGGCTCCCCTGCTCCTTAGTGATTTGATTTCGCAGTGCACTATACACTGCGAAATCAAATATAAAATAAAGGCAAATGTATTAAAAATAATAAAGATTCTTATACTTACCTCTCCGCCGAGTGACCGATAACCGGGAGTAGTAGCAGGCTCTGTCCTGCTAGGACCTTGCATAATGTCAGAATGACATCGGCATTCGGCACTGTGATTGGCCCGCTCGCGGTCATGTGATATGCGCGTCACATATCACATGAGCGCGAGCGGGCCAATCACAGTGTCGAACGCTGATGTCATTCTGACATCATGCAAGGTCCTAGCAGGACAGAGCCTGCTACTACTCCCAGCACTGAGCACTCCACCCTGCCCCCCCCGCCACCATCTTGCCCCACTTGCTCCATTCTGCCCCCCCCGCCGCCGGCTCTATACTGCCCCCCCGCCGGCTCCATTCTGCCCCCCCGCTGGCTCCATCCTGCCCCCCTGGCTCCATCCTGCCCTGATCGCTCCATCCTGCCCCCAACCCCTGACTCCACCCTGCCCCCCCTGGCTCTATTTTGCCCCACCAGGTCCATCCTGCTCCCCCGGCTCCATCCTGCCCTGATTGCTCAATCCTGCCCCCCCGGCTCCAACTTGCCCCGCCGGCTCCATCCTGCCCCCCCGCAGGCTCCATTCTGCCCCCCCGCCAGCTTCATCCTTCCCCCCCCATGCCTCCATCCTGCCCTGATCGCTCCATCCTGCCCCACCCTGGCTTCATCCTGCCCCCCGGCTCCATTCTGTCCCGCCGGCTCCATCCTGCCCTGATCGCTCCATCCTGCCCCCCCGGCTCCATCATTATCCCCCCCCGGCTCCATCCTGCCCCCCGCCGGCTCCATCCTACCCCCCGGCTCCATTCTGCCCCGCCGGCTCCATCCTGTCCCCCCCGCCGGCTCCATCCTGCCCTGATCGCTCCATCCTGCCCCCCCACGGCTCCATCCTGCACCCCCGGCTCCATCCTGCCCCCCCCGGCTCCATTTTGCCTCGCCGACACCATCCTGCCCCCCGCTGGCTCCTTCCTGCTGGCTCCATCCTACCCCCCCCGCTGGCACCATCCTGCTCCCCAGCCGGCTCCATCCTGCCCTCCCGACTCCATCCTGCCCCCCTGGCTCCATCCTGGCCACCCCCCCAGCTCTATCCTGCCCCCCAGCTCCATCCTGCCCCCCAGCTCCATCCTGCGCTCCCCCCAGGCTCCATCCTGGCCCTGCCGGCTCCATCCCGCCCCGCCGGCTCCATCCTGCTCCCCCGCCACCAACCTTCCCCCCCGGCTCCATCCTCCCCCCCGCCAGTCTCCATCCTGCTCTGATCGCTCCATCCTGCCCCCCAGCTCCAGCCTGCCCCCTCCAGCTCCATCCTGCTCCCCCTGCCCCTCCATCCTCCCCCCCCAGCTCCATCCTGCCCACCTGGCTCCATCCTGCCCACCCTGCTCCATCCTGTTCCCCCCCCGGCTCCATCCTACTACCCCTCGGCTCCATCCTGCCCCCCCCCAGCTCCATCCTGCCCTTCCCCCCGGCTCCATCCTGCCCTTCCCCCCGGCTCCAGTCACAGTATGTCAACTACATACATATTCTAGAATACCCGATGCGTTAGAATCGGGCCACCATCTAGTATTAAATAAAGGCGTGGATAAAAATAAAAAATAATAAATTCTCACCTTTCTGGTGACTTCTGAGGGTCCCGCGATGAATACATCTCCCGGCAGCTCGAGGACCTTGCATGAGGTCACCAGGAGGGGCGGGGCAACCCGATCACATGACCGCATCAGCGCGCGGGGTTTAAATCTTTAAATCGAGCTGATGCGGTCACGTGTATATAGTTACACTGCTAAAGTGATATTACACAGCGCTGACAGCACTTGTGACAGGCTTGGCTCCCCGCTGCTCCTTCTGTGTCCGGATACTGGACCGGACACAGAAATGGCATGTGGAGTTGCCAATCCGGTGTTGCCCATTCCTGTTTGTTGAATCCTGCAAAAAACAGGATCCAACGAACAGGAACAAAAACGTAGTGTGAAGCCAGCCTGTGAAGAATGGTGAAGACAATAAGAATTTAACTAATACCTATGAGGGATATAGCGACTAATCTATGATTTACAAGAATACAAACAAGAACACCTTCTTGATCCTAAACAAAATAAGAGACTAGTAATACACTTACCTGTCTACTAGATGATAAATGTTCTCCATTACTTTTAGGAGCTGTGCCTAAAGAGAAAAGAAGCACATTATTTCAGATAGTAAATATAGAAACACATCTATATACAGTCACGGTAGGAGTCAGGTGAAGTGCTAGTAGATTGGGATTCACAAGTAGTGTTATATCCCCAGTCAGGGCCGCATCGTCCATTGGACAGTGTGAGCCCTTTAACTCAGGTGGCAAGCTGGCAGAGGGAGTGGCTGTGCACCATATCCACACAGCGTCTTCCTGCCCGGGAACTGTCAGCTGCGGTAAGACACAGTCTCTCCCCTTGCTGCATAGACAGACCTGTGGCGGGGCGGCGGCGCTGACAGCACCCCCAACCCCTCCCAATCTTCACTCGTGACTGCAGGGGCGGCGGTGCTACCCACTGACAGCACCCCCCATCCCCCCCCCCCCCCGGTCCTCACTTGTGGTGGCTGCAGGTTCGGCGGTGCTAGTCACTGACAGCTTCACAACCCTCCCCCCCGGTCATCCTCACTAGTGGCTGCAGGGCGGCGGTGCTAGCCACTGACAGCAACTCAACCCCCCTTGGTCCTCACTCACGGCTGCAGGGGCTTAGCCACTAACAGCAAACCCCCCCGATCCTTACTTGCGGCTGCAGGGGCAGCGGTGCTAGCCACTGACAGCACCCCCACTCCCCCCATCCACACTTTGTGGCTCAGGCGGCAGGGGGGCTTGATGCACCCCTGTCCCCAGCTGTCTCACATACAGTAGGAGGTCAAACAGCCATAAAGAAAGCAGCGTGCACTGGTTCGCCATTCAATTTTAGGGCATCAAAGACCCTATTATCCTCACTCCTGTGATTAATCCCCTGATTGATGTTACCATTATGACATCCTTCTGGCTGGCCAATAAAGCCGAGCCTGTTCACCACTGTGAGGAGTCAAATCCTCTATTAGTTAAAATTAGTCCACCTTAACTTGTCTGCAACTTGCACATGATTCTTAGGGTACCGTCACACGTCGCGATATCGCAAACGATATCGCAGATACGACGTGTTTTTTGAGGCGTGGCTACGATGTCCAAACGATATCGTAGCGTGTAACTCCTAGATAAGACGATATTGCGTCATATCGCTCATCGCAGATTTGAGAACATGTTCTTAAATATGCCGATTTCCAACCATACAATGTGCTGCATCGTGCTGTGTGACACCTGTGTGACGATCTGATTGACGATTTCACCTATTCCTGACACTGGCTGCTCTTGATCGCACAGTACTGCCAACAATCACTGGCGTGTTGCCAAATTGAACATCGGAAACAACATCTTTGCTTGTGACACAGCACAAGCGATATCGCAGAATTGTACAAACGATCTCGATCACGTGACTTTCCAGCCGATATCATGATCGAGATTGAAGCGTGTGACGGTACCCTAAGGCCCCATTCACACACTGCTTTTTTTTGCTGTGTATTTTTAAGCACAAGCTCATCACAAACCAGGAGTGGGTGATTAAACATATAAGTGGAGCACTTGTTTCTATTATGGCGGGTTTACACGTCGCGATATCGCAGTACAATTTCAATCAAAAGTCACGTGGTTCGATCGTTGGACCCGGTATCGTTCCTGCGTTGTATGGTGTGAATGTCCAATACGATGCAGGAACGATGTCAATGCGATATCGGGGATCGAATGAGCGTGCTATTCAATGCCCCGATATTGCATAGCGATTGAAGCCGGATCGTGCTGTGTAAACGCCCAATTACGATGCGATTTCATACGTCACCCATTCACTCCCATGTTAACTATGCGATCCTGGGTTGGGAGGCGGAGACATCGCACGGACGTTGTAATACGATATCGCAGCGTGTAAACATTCAATGCGATGCGGGAGGAACGTGCACTAATTGCGCGCTCCCGCGCCATTGAGTTGCGATATCGAAACGATATCGCGGCGTGTAAACCCACCATTAGACCTTTCCTCTGATTGTGCCACTCCTGATTTTGATTGTTCCACTCCTGGCTTTTTTTGAGCTTGTGGGTAAAAATACGCAGCAAAAAAAGCAGTGTGTGAATGGGGCCTAACCCTGCAAAGCTGTGACAGGTTATAAATTTCAAGACACATATAACACCTTTAATCAAGTTATAATTTAAAGATTTATTGCAATTACATAAATTTATAAGTAGATATCCTTGCAAAAGCTTTAAAAGGGGTCTAAACTTGGCAAATATCCAAATCGCATGGAGCCATCCATCCTACAGCACTCAGGAGAGGGAAAACCCATGTGAAGTAAACTACCAGGGAACCATGGCTGAAGCAATGCCCTTCCATTGGGTTTAGAAGATTAATGCTAACATTAATTCTGTATAGACATGGTAAAATTGGACATGTCACAAGATATACAAAGACTAATTCAACAATTAAAGTAAGTGAATGAATAAATAAAAAGGAATTGTTTGTGAAACCCTGACTCCCATGTGAGTTTTCTTTGGACTTAGCAGCGCGGACCGTGGTACACCTCTTCTTTTCCCAACATTTTCTGAACAATTAAAATAAGACATTCATCACTATGCAAGTAATATTTAAATAAAGAGTTGTAAAATAATCATTATAACAGGGTGAGAGGGTTGGTAATGTTTCCTCCAGTTCTTCTAGTGATAGACCTTGAGAGAAAGATAAGACAGAGAGATACATCCTCAAGATAGCCCCCACAGGAAGGCACCAGGCTAAAACATACTGTGCTCCTTCCTATTAAAGCAAAATCACTCTTGCTTAACCCCTTCATAACCCGGGAATTTTTCGTTTTCGTTTTTTGCTCCCCTGCTTCCAAGAGCCATAACTTTTTTATTTTTCCATTAATATAGACATATGACGGCTTGTTTTTTTGTGGGACGAGTTGTACTTTCATATGCAATAATTTATTTTACCACATAGTGTACAGGGAAATTGCAAATAAATTCTAAATGCAGTGAAATTGCAAAAAAAGTGCAATGACACGTTTGTTTTTTGGATATTTTAGTCGCCATGTTCACTATATGGTAAAACTGATGTGACGGGGAGATGCCTCGGGTCGGTACGAGTTCGTAGACACCCAACATGTATACCTTTACTGGTATCTAGGTGGTGAAAAAAAATTCAGAAGTTTGAAAAAAAACATAAAACAGACTTTTGCGCCATGTTCTGCGACAAGTAGCGTCCTCATTTTTCGGGATCTGGGGCTGTGTGATGGCTTATTTTTTGCGTCTTGAGCTAACGTTTCTAATGATATAATTTTTTGGGGGATCCACAGTATTGATCGCCCGTTATTGCATTTTATAGTAATGTTGCGGCGACCAATAAAAAGGAATTTTGGCGTTTGGACCATTTTTTCCGTTACGGAGTTTACGGCTCTCATTAACAGATTTAATACAGTGATAGATCAGGCGATTCTGAACGTGGCAATATCAAACATGTGTATTTTTTTTTAATACTTTTATTGTGATTGGGGGTAAAGGGGGGTGATTTGAACTTTTATATATATATTATATATATATATATATATATATATATATTTAATTAATTTTTTTTTTTTTTCACATGTTTTTAAAAACTTTATTTTTTCATTCATTATCATTTTTACACTGCTTTTTTAAGAGGTACCATGCTGCACAGTCCGATCGCTTCTGGGAGATACAGATGAGCTGCAGCCTGTTGTGCCTGCCAACCACAACATGGAACTGCGCTCTGACAGCATCCGGGGTCTAGCCAGGACCCCGGGCTGGTATGTGAGTGCCGGAGATCTCGCGATACTATCGCGGGATCTCCGGAGCAGGCGGGGAACAGTGCGTTCCCCGCCGCAGCCACCTTGGATCCCGCTGTCAGTGATTGACAGCGGGATCCAAGGGGTTAACAGCTCCGATCGGATCCCGGATCTGATTGGATCTGTTAGCCCGACATCTCAGCTGATCACATCAGCTGAGATGTCGGCTGTTTGATGTGAGCTCTGCACCAGAGCTCGCATCAAACACCCCTTACCGGCCCATGACATTGTACAACGTCATAGGTCGGGAAGGGGTTAAACTTTACACAGCTATACGAAGAAAGATAGAGGAGTTCCAGTTCCATCCCACCCAAAGTCATGTCCCCCTTTTTTTTGTGCTCTGGGGGCGTCTTGACTTTTGGATATAGAATGAGACCCCCCACTCCACCTTAAAACAACCATATCTACAGTACACATAAACACTGGAGTAAAAACACAAAAACATTATTTTGGCTGTCAAAAAGGCCACAGCTTTATTTAAATAATAGAATTATTAAAACAATCACAGTAGGAGTCAGGTGAAGTGCTAGTACATTGGTATACACAAGTACACTGTGTCAGCTGTCTGACATACAGCAACAGGCTAGACAGCCATAAAGTGGGTGGCATGCACTGGCTTGGCTTTCAAGCAGAGCCAGTAATCTTTCAGGGCACCAATGACCCTATTATCCTCACTTTTGTGTTTTACAACCAGATTGACCTTACCATTATTACATTCTTCGGGCAGGCCACCAAAGCCCTACCATGAGTTTTACATTTTCTATTAATTAAAATTAGTCCACGTTAATTTATCTCAACTTTCACTTAACTCATACCCCTCGACCAGGGAGCTTATTTGTCACTTTAAATGGACTCGATTGCCAACAACTATTCCTAATAAAGCCATCACGAGTTCTATAAGCTATGGAAAGACTGTGCATACAAGTAACCATATCTTTTGGGTACACTCACTTCTGTGTAAAAAATCAGTGAGTGCAATCAAACAAAGCACTCGCAATGCGGTTAAACTATAGTGCAATGTCCATCTGTGAGTTTTTCCTCAAAGAGAAAAAGGCTGAGGAAATAATCGTAGTATGCTGCATATGGCTGCGGTTCTTGCCAAGATTCCCCAAATGCAAGTGCATGGGTGCAATAAAAAAATGCACAACTCTCAGATGGCGTTTTTAGCATTGTCTTTTCCATGCAGTAAAATGTAAAAGATAGACAGATAGATAGATAGATAGATAGATAGATAGATAGATAGATAGATAGATAGATAGATAGAAAAATTTAGCGCAGCACCTCCACAACAATGGGTGCAAATCAGTTAGGGCAATGCTTCTTTTGCCAAGTTATACACACCATAAAAAAACTGCAGCACTCCTTTCTTGAGGTTTATATCGCCTTTATTAGGCCTTCAGGACAGATGGCGATGTTTCGGTTTCAAACAACCTTCATCCAGAACCTATACACTTAGTGAATGGGTTTTTGACAAGGTTTGATAAAAAGCCCAGTCATCAAGTGCATAGGTGCTGCATGAAGGTTGTTTGAAACCGAAACATCGCCATCTGTCCTGAAGGCCTAATAAAGGCAATATAAACCTCAAGAAAGGAGTGCTGCAGTTTTTTTGTGGTGTAGATAGATCGATAGATAGATAGATAGATAGATAGATAGATAGATAGATAGATAGATAGATAGATAGATAGATAGATAGAGCTAGATAGCTAGATAGACAGACAGACAGACAGACAGACAGACAGACAGACAGATAGACAGATAGATAGATAGATAGATAGATAGATAGATAGATAGATAGATAGATAGATAGATAGATAGATAAACACTGGGGAACACAATTTTTTAAGAGTTAGGTCAGACAACTGTTCTTAATTAATTTTTGGATGCTGAATCCAGAAATGATCTCAGTTTTTCTCTATCACGTCAAGTTTTTGAACTATAGGATTTTTTTCTTCTCAAAAATATGTAAACTACTGTACCTAAAAAGTGTTTTTTTTTTTTTTTTAATAGTACAAATATGAACAAAAAATTAAATATATAAGAAATAGGCATGACAAATATGTTTTTTAACACTACAAGTTGCCACGTAGCTCTATATGAGTCGAATTGTAATCAGATAACAAGTCTTATTACAGATATCAGTGCAATTGTGCTTCTCTGGCAGGTAAGTTGTGGAGGAAAAACTTGACATGCTAGCAAAAAACTGACTACATTTTTGGAATCAGCATGCCAATTTTAGTGTAAATCAACTCAAAAACCAAACTCAACAGAAATTTTTTTTCAAATTGTTCCCCAGTGTAATAGGACAGCTAGATAGAGCTTGCCAGTCTCCTGCTGCTTGCTTTCGAGGCCACTCATTAATCTTCACACATATTCACTGCACTGACCGGCAACAAGCCAATTACAGATGCTTACTCTCTGTGAGAGTGTTCGTGATTGGTTGTTGCAATTAAACTGCATTTTCACAATATGTATGGTGTCTCTGCTTGGTTAACAAACACATTAGTAGATGGCAACCAACCTGGTGTCATAATGTGTAAAATAAACAAATAATGCAATAAAAAAAATGCGTAGGACTCTGCTATATTTTTCATTCTCAGCACAGATAAAGTGCACAGTTACAAGCTAACAACCTCAGCTGCCTAGTTTTACCTTGGCTGGCAAAATAAATGTGTAAGCTTTGCCCTATTTTTAATCGCTAACCAAGGTAAAACTAGGCAGCTGAGGGCTAGTGGTCTCAGTATGGTAGGGGCCCATAGGTTATAGAATATAGAATAGAATATAGAATAGCAGTCCACAGCTGCCCCAGAATTTGGCACATTCAACAGAATCGTGAAATCCTGGCACTTTACTCGGCTCTCCCAGATGGCCTGGTGTCAGTGGCAAACTGGGTAATAAAAGGGTTAATGGCAGCTGGTGATTGATAGCTTGTCATTAAGCCCTCAATTGGTAATGTCAGGTGTCTTCTGATTCAGTTAGATTGGTAATTCTTTTATTAGAAATAAAACACAGAAAAAAATTCTTTATTAGAAATAAAACACGCTGACACAACCCCTCACTGCTGTGGGAAGCGGCCAAGGTAGTATTTAGAGGGAGAATCATGACACATGTTTTATCTCACAAAAAAAGCAATATGAAATTATACGTGGAGTTAACTGGGGAACTCAGACAGGCATATGCAAACTTCTTATCAGATATTTCACCTACTAACAAAGAGAGATGGACAATCAGACAATCCAAGTTTAATGTACAGTATATGCTCTGCTTGATTATTGAAGTATAATTCTATTTTATGACACTTGACTCCTCAGCGGTTTGATGTTTAATGCATACTCTACACTTCTTGTTTGTATTTGATACTGAATGAGAATGTTCTACCTTTGTTATCAATAAATAGAGACTGAATGTAATGTACAGTATATGCTGATAGAAGAGAGAAATTCTATATGTCTAGAAATTAAATCTATTTTTGTAGATATAGTAATAAGGCAGTCAGCATGATGGCTAGGGATGAGGACACCATAAGGTGAATTGAGGGATTCAAAAGGGGTCACCCATACTAACCCATACTAAATTAACCCATACTAACTTCCAGGTAATAGAATACTAGGTTCTCTCTTTGGTGACCTATTCAAAGATCCTAAACTGTTATCTATCCCTCCCTCTACTCTCTTAGGCTGGCTTCAGCGTCCTGCGGAGGGGATCCGCAAGCTGACCGCAGCCCCTATGCTTATAATGAGAACGCACGGAGCTGCGTAGGTCTGCGCGTGACCGTGCACTCCCATTCACTGCAATATGTGATTTGTACGCAGGCGGATGCCCGCGCACAAATCACACACTCTTGTCCACACCAGGAACGCGACATGGTGCGGGCGAAAGTGTGTGATTGTGTGTGATTTGTGCGCGGACATCCGCCTGCATACAAATCACATATTGCAGTGAATGGGAGTGCACGGTCATGAGCAGACCTGCGCAGCACCGTGCGTTCTCATTATAAACATAGGGGCTGCAGTCAGCTTGCGGATCCCCTCCGCAGGACGCTGCGGAAGGTCCGCAAATGTGAAGCCAGCCTTAGACAAGATTAACATGCCCACTTTTTCAGAAGAACAGAAAGCCTTTCTAGATAGCCTGTTTCACAGAAAGACATTACAAACACCAATGAAAAACTAAAAAACTGGCTCTGACTAGACAGTTTCACTAATGAATCTTTTAAACTATTTTCACCCGAAATCTCAATACTGGAATCAATGTCTAACAAAATATTACAAGGTGATCCAATTTTCCATTCAGCTAATATGGCCTACATAAAATGAATACCAAAACTGGGCAATTATCCAATGTCTCCAAATTTTTACAGGCCAATCTCCCTAATTAATTCCGACAATAAAATAATTTCCCAAATAATGGCCAATAGACTGGCCTCTATTCTCCCCGACATTATCTCACCTTCACAAGCAGGCTTTATCAAAAGATGATCTGCACCCCTAAATATCAGAAAGGTGCTATGAGTAGTATACAAAATAAATTCTTCCAAAGATAAGCTTAACAGTGTCAGATGGGATTAAGCCGGCATCACACGTGTCAATATCGCCAGCAATCTGATCGCTTGCGACATTGATGGCTGATCGCTGGTGAGCTGTCACACAGGCAGACTCACCAGCGATCATTGGACCAGCGACATCGTGGAAATTATTTAAATATCGTTTCCACGATGTCTGCAGGCTGGTATCCATGGTAAACTGCGGGTAACTAGGCAGCACGCGCTGCCTAGATTACCCGATGTATGCCGTGGTTACCAGCCTTCTCTGCTCACTGGCTGGTATCCAAGGTACACAGCGGGTAACTAGGGTCCATAGTTACCCACAGTGTACCTTGGATACCAGCCGGTGAGCAGAGAAGGATGGTAACCAAGGTATACATCGGGTATCTAGGCAGCGCGCACTACCTAGTTACCCGCAGTTTACCATGGATACCAGCTCCCAGCGCTTCCCGAGAGGCGCTGGGAGCTGGCTGATCGCACATCCCGGTGTCACACGCAGCGATGCTGCGAGTACACCGGGCGACCATCGCCAGGTTTTCGGTCCAGTCCGAAAAGCTGGTGACCATCAACCAACGATTTATCGCTTGTTGATGCGCCCTGTCACATGCGTCAATATCGCTGCAACGTCACGTGCAGCAGCGATATTGACAGTGATATTGACACGTGTGATGGCCCCTTTAGCTATACTCGGTGGTGGATGAAGGGCGCACGTGCACGATATGTTGCCCTATGGTACCTGTGGCCGTAATAAAAGCATAAGATACATCTAATGATGGAGTGCTGCAGCATTTTTTCAAGTATATACAAGTGCTGGGAAGACAGCTGAGCTGATTTGCACCCACTGGGCAGTGCTGCTCTATTTATTTCTACATATACTCGGTGCTATCTAAAATGTCGATGTCTGGCCCTTTTTTAACTACCTATGTAATTTATATTCTTCACCTAAGTCCCAAATCTATACCCCAGATTTTCTGTCAATGCCTTTCCCATTGGAGAATGGTACTAGACAAGGATGTCGCTGTCTCCGCTCTTATTTAATTTGGCAATAGTTCATACCCTATCAAGTTTACATACCTACAGGCATAAAAATTAAAAATAAAATAATCCGGACTGGTTTCTTTGTAGACGACATCATCTTGTTTATGGCTGACCCTAAAGCTCATTTACCAAAAGTCATTGACCTTCTTAAAAATTTCGGTTCCTTTTCCAGGTTTAAAATTAATACTGCCAAATGTGAACTCCTCCCCTTAACCGAGGGGGAGGGATCCCTGATGAAAGTGCCAGGAGGGCACTGAAACGCGTCGGAGAATAAAGAAGGATCTGGTTAAACATCAACTACTTGTGTATTCTTTTAAGTGAGTAATCCTGGCAGTGCAGACTGTTGTACACCATTTGTTCCCAAGGAAAAAATATAGTCACCCATTCAGAATATCGAAACATCTCCCTTTATGGTCCAACCTTTAATTTCCTCAGGGCATGGAGAACAATTTGGAGACAAAGTGGTGTCTCAAAAGTTTCACATCTTCTACACTCAACTTTATCCACATGGTTAACAACAAGGAGCTTCTTGAACAATACCATCTCCAACCCTCGCACTGATTTCAATTTGAACAAATTAAATTCTCTGCTATGTCTCTACTGCGGGATGCAAATAGAGTCTGTGGAGCCTCGGTTAGGAGTCTCAAACACAGGACTAGCCATATATCCCTCCAGGGAAGGACCCAGCCAAGGGGTGGCTCCTTGCGGAAAACACCATAACCACCAAATGAAGTGGCCCTTTAAGTCAATATCCAACTCTTTTACAAGTTTACAGATATGACAAGGGAATACCAAGGCCAGGTATCCATTCACATACAGCTGTTTCGGGGTGTTGCCCCTCATCAGTGTGGAGTAGGATTCTGGCTAGGTGGGAGCAAGGCCTAGTAGACCAAGATTGCAAAGTATTCACTGATCTCAGGGAGACCAGTCCAAGAAAACACTGCGGGCAGCTGGCTAAAGCGCTCAAACACAGTGAATTCCTAGGCACATTGCCCCCTGGGAAATATGAACATGCAAATAGAGTCTGTGGAGCCTCGGTTAGGAGTCTCAAACACAGGACTAGCCATATATCCCTCCAGGGAAGGACCCAGCCAAGGGGTGGCTCCTTGCGGAGAACACCATAACCACCAAATGAAGTGGCCCTTTAAGTCAATATCCAACTCTTTTACAAGTTTACAGATATGACAAGGGAATACCAAGGCCAGGTATCCATCCACATACAGCTGTTTTGGGGTGTTGCCCCTCATCAGTGTGGAGTAGGATTCTGGCTAGGTGGGAGCAAGGCCTAGTAGACCAAGATTGCAAAGTATTCACTGATCTCAGGGAGACCAGTCCAAGAAAACACTGCGGGCAGCTGGCTAAAGCGCTCAAACACAGTGAATTCCTAGGCACATTGCCCCCTGGGAAATATGAACATGCAAACAGAGTCTGTGGAGCCTCGGTTAGGAGTCTCAAACACAGGACTAGCCATATATCCCTCCAGGGAAGGACCCAGCCAAGGGGTGGCTCCTTGCGGAGAACACCATAACCACCAAATGAAGTGGCCCTTTAAGTCAATATCCAACTCTTTTACAAGTTTACAGATATGACAAGGGAATACCAAGGCCAGGTATCCATCCACATACAGCTGTTTCGGGGTGTTGCCCCTCATCAGTGTGGAGTAGGATTCTGGCTAGGTGGGAGCAAGGCCTAGTAGACCAAGATTGCAAAGTATTCACTGATCTCAGGGAGACCAGTCCAATAAAACACTGCGGGCAGCTGGCTAAAGCGCTCAAACACAGTGAATTCCTAGGCACATTGCCCCCTGGGAAATATGAACATGCAAATAGAGTCTGTGGAGCCTCGGTTAGGAGTCTCAAACACAGGACTAGCCATATATCCCTCCAGGGATGTCACCTTCGAAGACAAACAAACTGAACTAGACAATGTAATTCTTTACCCAATGGGGACCCCATCAATATCAATACTCTATTCCATGATGAAACCAAATCTGTTGGGAGAACTTCCTGAAACGCTTTATAAATATTGGAGGCTGCAGCTGAACAACATCGATATTCCTTCCCACCAGTCAGCTTTCCATATAAACAAAATTAATTAATATTGGCGGGAAACTCAATTCAAATTGATGCATGGAGCTATTTGCGCCTTTAATATTTTTAAGATGGACCCTCGGTTAGACAGGCTAACCGCATGCCCCAAATGTCAATTACCAAACTCAGGTCTTTACCATGGTATGTGGCTATGCCCTGACATCTTCTCTTTCTGGATATTGGAATAAAATATGATTGGTGACCTTTGTAGTTCCCTAAAATCCCTATCCCCTATTGAGGCACTACTGCATTATTGGGGGAATGTAGAGATTGAGAGTGGCACAGCCAAGGGCCCCCCAAAACGTTTACACACTATACTAATACTATCACTATACTATACTATACTATACTATGCTATACTATACTATACTATACTATACTAATACTATCACTACACTAACAACTCAATTGCATCATTACAAGGAGCAGGGGGATGTTCTTACAAATAAAGACACAGACAGGTAATTTTTAATGAAATGGAAACAATTTATTGGACAGTTCTGTAACAGGGAGGAAAAGCAGAAGATTATCAAACCTTTCATCTCAACCACTTGGTATATTATGAAAAACCTTAAGGATAATTTAGGTCATCTTCAGATAGATTCTTAAGGTATTGACTGATTGAGTGGCAAATACTAGGTTTTCCTTGAAGGTTCCCAGGGTAGGGGAGTGTCTGATGTGTTGGGGAAGAGAGTTCCAAAGTATGGCGGATGCGCAAGAGAAGTCTTGTATGCGGTTTTGTGAGGAGGAAATGCGAGGGGAGAATAAAAGGAGCTCTTGAGAGGAGGGCAGATTACTTGAGGGGAGGTATCGGGAGACCAGGTCGGAGATGTAAGGAGGGGACAAGTTATGTATGGCCTTGAATGTCAGGGTTAGGGTTCTGAACTGGGATCTCTGGGAGGTGGGGAGCCAGTGAAGGGCTCGGCAAAGGGGGGAAACAGGGGGGTAGCAAGGAGATAGGTGGATGAGTTGGGCAGCGGAATTGAGGATGGTGCAGAGAGGTGCAAGGGAGGTAGCAGGGAGGCTGGTGAGCAGGAGGTTGCAGTAGTCGAGGCGGGAGATGATGAGGGCGTAGACAAGTGTTTTAGCAGTGTTTTGGTCAAGGAAAGAGTGAAGGAGAGCGAAGAGTCGAGGATTACCCCGAGGCACTTGGGGTGGTGAGAGTGTGCAGTCGTTGACAGTGATGGATAGGTCAGGAAGGGAGCGATTAGGGGGGAAAACGATGAACTCAGTCTTGTCCATGTTGAGCTTGAGGAAGCGAGCGGAAAAAAAGATTATGTATTAAAAATACAAAAACACACTGACAACCTTCATTTACCCATTTATTAAGAGCCCAAACAACACTCATAATCCACTATGAGGTTCCATGTCACAATCTCAGGTCTGCTGCATCGGACGTCGCAGTAAAGAAGAAATATCCTGTCATCGAGCCCTCTGAGCACAGAATGAGAGCCCAAAGAGCTGCGGCTGTGTTAGCAGTAAGTCACTGAGGTCACCCGAGAACAGCTCAGGTAACCCTGGTAACCGCTAACCATAACCGAACATACATTACTTTTTGATAATGCACTAAGCCTCGTGTATTGTTTTGAAAGTGTAATAAATACTTGGTCTGCTCATTCAAAAGACCAGACAAGTTAGTACGTTGACAAATACTTGATTGTGTGTCTTTTAATTTCCAATGCATATCTATTAATTGGACCAACACTGGCAGATCTGAATATCCCATGTACTACATCCCAAATTAGCTCTCCCAGGAAAGAGGTTTCATTGACAAGCTTAATGATACCATGTCTTAGTAACTGGGAATACTGAACATAAGTGAGGCATTTTTTAACGGGAACCTGTCACAAGGTTTTTGCAACCTAATCTGAAAGTAGCATAATATATGATCCGAGATCCTGCTTTAAGCGAAGTGTCACTTACTGGGCTGCTCAGTGTCGTTTTGATAAATCACTGTTTAATCAGCTGGAGATTATCCTTAGAAGACTACTTGTGCTGCTGCCAGGTAGTCCGGCATATTCACAAACTGCTAAATCTGCAGCAAAGTTAACACTAATTTTATCAAAATAAGAGCAAGCAGCTCAGTAAATGACATCACTGTAATCAGGGTCTCAATTTCTACGTTATGCTTCTCTCAGATGGGATGGAAAAAAGCTTTTAAAGGGAACCTGTGAGCTCGTTCTACCCTCATAACCTATCACTTCCTGTCCCTGTACCTTTCTAGCTAATCCATAACCATCCCTGTCTGATCTAAAGGTGCCCTATAAAATTTAAGAAAAATGATTACATGCAGTCTCCATGCGGAGACTGAAAAGGCGGTCTCCGGGGCTCCATTCTCTCCACCTTGCTGGCTTTCAGCACGCCCCGCTGGGTGTCATCAGTTGTTCTGTTGTTCTACTTCTACTTTTTGAAATTCCCACTTCCTCTGCTGCAGTCATGAGCCGTCCGGAACATCATATCTGTCCCGATGCATTGTGGGGGCTTATGACGTGTACGGCTCGGCCTCAATGTGAATACTGCACTTGCGCCAGAGCCGGGCCGCACACATGATCAGCTCCCACAATGCACATTAAAGTAAATCCCAAATTTTTAAAAAAAAATATATTATTGTCAAAAAGAAAAAAAAGAATGATATCAGCTCCTTAAAAAATACTAACATGATAAATGTACAGTAGAGCACAAAGAAAAGGCTGAGATATTAAACAGGCACTTTTCATCTGTGATCACTAATGAATTGACTGTTCGAATGATCATTCAACTAAGCAAATATCAAAGTCTACAACTTGATATAACTAATATAACAAAAGAAGTACACCTGCGTATGCGTCCTGGGCCAGATGACATTCATCCAAGTATATTAAGGCAATTTAGCACAGTAATTGACAGACAATTGTATCTAATCTTCTTAGGCCCTAATGTAACAGGGTTGGTGCCACAGGATTAGAGGAAAGGTAAGAAAGTGGATCCACGTAACTACCATCCGGTAAGACTGACATCAGTGATGTGCAAGTTTTTGAAGGAATTACAAAAAGTGCCAAGTGCCAAGGATCCCTATCTGTAAGCACGAGATCTTCCAGGCCAAACAGAAGCAGAAGCCCTTTTTCCCATCCTAGAGCAGGCAGTTTCGAACAGTAAGAGAGAGACTGAAATGGATAGAGTGGAAAATGAAATGGTACCAAGGGGACAAAGGATGTCCATGCCTAGATCAGTGAGAAATGGCAGAAACTCCAATGCCTGAACTGTCCCAAGAATAGAGGTATTTAAGTTTTTGGAATAGCATAAAGAACCTTTGCGGTTGGGCAAGGGAAGAAATATATTCTCAAGCAGCAGGTGCTGATCTGGACTGACTTAAAACTACAAATATACCCCCTTACCCTCACCTCCTTTTTTTTTCTTCTTCTCTGGTTTTCACTTTTTAAATGACTGCTTGGGTGGTTATCTTGTATAACAGAGCTGCCGGGAAGTGGCTGAAACATGTATACTCTCATCCTTGGATGACCTAGGATGAAAGCGATATCTAACAGCTGGAATGGTTGAGGCGGCACAGGTCATCCAGTTTTTTTCGAACAACTCCAGCAGTGGTGGACTGAGTAAACGAGACTTAAGAATTGTTGGGGGAAAATGGTCTCGGTCATACAGCGTGTATAGGCTGGTTGATGGTGAGTAGAGTTGAGGTGGCATTTGTCAGAATAAATGGGAGCTACAAAATTGAGAATGTTAGCGGGAGTGGGAGTTGTAGGAGTGGAGTTGCTAGGGCATAGGGCTCTCATTCAGAGTTCATTGATGTCGATATTTGTGTTAGGGTATGTGCACACAGGGAGTTTTAGGGCCGTTTTAGCAGCGGAAACCGCCGGTCGGTTTACATAAATTTCATGCAAATTTATGTTAATCCAAACCGGCGTTTGGATTAACATAGAAACCTATGTAAACCGACACCCGCTGTGCACACAGCGGCGGTTTACACATGCTCATCCGTTGCTAACCCGCTGGGTTCCCAGCGGGTTAGCAATGAATGAGCATGCTCTATATTCCGGCCGGTTCTGCAGCAGCTGCAAGCAGAATCATGTGCTGCTTCCAGCCGCTGCAGAATCGCCGGCGCTAACCCGTTGTGCACCGCCGCACACCCGCCCGTCTCCCGCAGCACGGAACCGACAGGAAGCCGGTGGACGGCTCCGGAGCTTCCTGTCGGGTCCCGCCCAGCCGCCGCCGCCACTAACCCGCCCCCGTGTGCACATACCCTTAAAGGGTTTTTTTTTTGTCAGAATATGTTCTTCCGCAGTTTGTTTGAAACATTATGAGTGTCACACGTTATAGAGCATCACAATAACAGTCAACCCAAACTATATCACAATGTTTAAGATCATCACATGGAATGTAAAAGGGTTAAGATCCCCCAACAAAAGATCAACGGTACTACGTCATTTAAAGAGGTTGAAAGCGGATGTAGCACTGCTCCAGGAAACACATCTTCATCAGGAGGCATTTTTTAGAATGCAGAAATTGTGGGTAGGGGAGACATACGACTCTGATGCACGCAACAGGAGGGCGGGAGTAATGTTATTGATTCATAAACATTTTGCTCACAAAGATCTGTCACAGGAGACTGACCAGGAGGGAAGGCTTATCCAATTGACATTACAAGGACAGGGAGAACTGCTTAGCATATACAATATTTACGCACCTTATACTTCATAATGCATGTTTTTCATGGATTTACAGAGCAGATTACTGACAGACAACAATCCCAACATAGTTCTTGGAGGGGACTTTAATGATATAATGAGACTGGGAGTTAACACACAACTTAGAGAACAAAATGTAGGTAATCAATTGAGAGGGAAAGGGTACGCAGAGGAGATGTTTGACCAACTGCGGCTTAGAGATTCCTGGAGGGTTCTACACCCGACGGACAAAGAATTTACACATTATTCTCATCCTCATGGCACATGGTCCAGGATTGACATGATAATGATGCCTGACAGGGCTTTACAAAAACTTGACCAGATTGTCACAGAGAACATGGTTGTGTCAGACCATAGTCCAGTCTCCCTAACACTAGCCAACAAACATCCGATGGGGGACAGATTCATTATGGTGTTTTCTATCCTATTTGCTGCATGATAGTGAGTTTGGCAAAAAATTGAATGAATGGTGGGTAGACTTCGCACTGGATAATGAGGAGCATAAGTCCAGTCCACACTTATACTCGGAGACAGCGAAGGCTGTTTTACGGGGGCGTATTATAGCACATATTATTAAAATGAACAAGCAAATTAGAGAACAGTTTACTCGGACTAGTATCAGAGTTCAAGACTCTTTTGCAAATGACGCGACTTGACATAGACAAAGACGCCTGGCTGAGCGTGAAAAAAGACTTTGACACATGGGTGGAGAAAAGGGAACAACTAGTGAGGGGACACCTTGAAGTGGACTTAAACAGATTCGGGGATAAGGCGTGGAAGCTACTGGTGAACTTGGCCAGGGGGAGACTCAAACCAGTGTCCATAGCTGCATTACGGGGAAACAATTGGAATTTAGTATCTAACCCGAAGTATATCAATTGGATTCTGGGGAAATGCTATACCAACCTATACAAAGATGATAGCTCTCCAGGGGAGGGTGGAGTGGCTAGAAAGGGTCCAACTCCCGACACTGTCCGCAGAGGAATTAGAAGGGTTAAACAGAAGGATAACAGACATGGAGGTACATGGTGCGATACAACAATTGGGCCCGCACAACGCACCAGGATCGGATGACTGTAGGAGAGAATTCTATAAAGCTTTGAGAGGGCAGGTGACCCCATTATTTACATCCATATTTAACAGACTTTTATCTGACATTATGAACACAGTATATATCAAATTGTTACCGAAGGGAGAGAAAGCGTTGGAGGAACCTTCGGGATACAGACCTATATCTCTGATCAATCAAGATCTCAAGCTATTATCCAAAATAATGGCTGATAGGTTGGCGAATATACTGCCAAGGATAGTAGCGGGACAACAATCAGGATTTATCAAGGGGAGGTCAACCATCACTAATAGCAGAAGAGCGGTGCTGGTCATAGATGAGGTGAGAGGGAAGAACTTGGGCAGAAATTAAATTCTAGCCATGGTCACCTTAGATGCAGAGAAAGCATTTGCTAAAGTGAGGTGGCCATAGCTGAACTTGGTGCTAGATAAAATAGGTCTTCTGGGAGCGTTTAGAGAGTTTGTAGGGTCATTATACCTCGTCCCATGTGCAAGGGTCTACACGCCAGGTTTTCTGTCTGACACCTTTTAATTGAACAGGGGCACAAGACAAGGGTGCCCCTTATCCAGGTTCTTAAATGACAGTGCCACCTTTGAAGAGATAACAATAGGGGGTAAGGAGATTAAGGTAGCTCTCTTCGCAGATGATATCGCCTTATTACTATTATTAAGTATTTATATAGCGCCATTAGGTTACATGGCGCTTTACAAGTGAGAGGGTAGACAAAGACAAGTAGTAAAATGACGACAAATCAGTCATACGGGTACAATAGAGCAGAGGATCCTGTCTGCGAGGGCTCACAGTCTAGAGGGGGGTGGGGAGGAAGACAGTAGGAGGGGGAGAGGTGCGTTGGTGCAGTGGATTAGGTCTCAGTGTGGGTTATAGGCTTGTAAGAAGAGGTGGGTCTTCAGGTTTTTCTTGAAGCTTCCCAGGGTAGGGGAGTGTCTGATGTGGTGGGGGAGGGAGTTCCAGAGTATGGCAGAAGCATGAGAGAAGTCTTGTATGCGGTAGTTGTGGGAGGTAGAAATGCGGGGGGTTGAGAGAAGGAGTTCTTGAGAGGAGCGAAGGTTCCTGCACACGTTGCTGGCAAGTATCCCCACAGCCATAAAAAAACTTTTTTTTTTTTTTTTAAACCAATATTTTTTATTGAGATTATGTCAAGATAAGATAACCATTACAACCAAACCTTTTGACATTTAGGAAAACAACACAAAGGGAATAAGGGGGAGGGAAAGTAAGGGGATGCCGCCTCTGAATGCAGGTGTATAAAGAGGATAGCTGGTGTCTCATGAATTTAAAAAAACTTTTTGATCTGCTGTGACACTATCATGACTTAGAAGGCAGTGAGGAAGAAATTTAAATTAGCATGGAGGGAATCCAAACACCTCAATCCTTGGGGCATCCAGATTTTAAGATGGGACGGGACAACATACTATTTCGAGAGAGGGACTGGAAGGGGGTTAAAAACATGGCAGGCCTAATGCATGAAGGAGAGAAAAGATGGCTAACTGGTCAAGAGGTCATTGAAAAATATGATATACCAGCTTTCCAGCTAGTACAAAATAGCCAAATAAAGCATTATATCATATAAAATCTATTGGATGTTTCTGGAGAACTGGGGTCAAATAGTTGGAATAATCTGGTTGCTATGAGAAGGGGGAGACTAATATCTCATCAATATACAAAACCACTAGATAGGTATTGTTACCTTCAGGAACTGACAAAATATTCAGAGCTTGGTTGAAATATTTTACTATTTTATCTAGAAGATAAGATTATTGAAGGTTGGGAATGGATTTGGAGATTTGTCATCAATGAGCAGTGGAGAGACAGTAAATTTCGTGTAATGCATAAAGCAATATATGGATTTAATATCCCCCCCAATGTGAACCGTCCTGAGAGGTCTCTAAAATGTCCGAAATGTGAATCAGTAAGGACGGATATGATGCATGGTTTGTGGACATGCAATAAAGTCCATGCCTTTTGCAGAAAAAATACAAAAATTAACAAAAGATGTCTGTGAGGTGGAGGTACCATTGGATTCGATGTGCTGTGTCTTCCACTACATAGAAGAGGCTGACCTGAATCGGACACCTCCAAATATGTTCCATGTCATCACATTGTTGGCAAAGAGGCTGATTCTCCAGAGCTGGCTGCGTGACAAATTTCCAGGGGAGGATGAGGTGCTTCAGGGGCTCAAACTGTCACTTAATTTAGACAAAAGGGAAGTTGAGAGATGTAAAGATGAACTTGCGGAGGGGATTTTCCAGAGATGGGGGAAATTTATGTTCTCCAAGCTATCTGAGGAAGAAATCCGAGAAGTGGTAAGCCCATTCACATACTCCAGATGATTCCTGTTGGAAGATATTCAGGGTTCTCTGGGGCGACCCAAGCTCTGAGTTGGGTTGAATGATAGGATGAGCTTGAGTATGTATAAATGGCAACGTCTCTGGGGGACTGAAAGAAGAGGAAGAGGTAGGTAGCGGAAGTGAAAACAAAACTGATGACAATATGATAGAGGTATTGAAATGTATTATTATGTTGTTACATTTTGATATGTATATTTGTCTTTGTCCTGTATGTAAATTATATAGACAGTGATGTACAAGAATTTTTCTTCAATAAAAACGAATTTTGGGAAAAAAAAAAAAAAAAAACTGACCTTGACAGTACAATAAAATGATCTTGATAAGATGTCTGAATGGGCAACTACTTTCCAAATGAGATTTTATGTTGTGTGAGGTTGTAGCGGCGTCAGGGAGGCAAAGACACGAGATCCAGGCACCACTGGTCACAGCACACGGGTTTATTTGGCCCCAAAATGTAGGAAACACAATAGTCCACAAAGAGCATTCCTTATTCCCCTTACTTCAGGGGCCGCTACTTAGCTTCCAGCCACAATGTCTCAGGCCTGGCTCAGGGATGCTTCTCTCCCAGAAACTCAGTAAGTTGTCTTCACTCCCACACTCAAGGAACCACACCCAGTGTTCCTGCTTCCTCTTAACCCCTTCTGCTCTGAGAAGAGGAATCCCGTCTAATACCTGGTATGGAGTACGTCCTGTGGAACTGGAGGACGCACCCAGGGAGGCACATACCGGTCACAGCATACCGACCCGGCCGGTGCCTCACATAACCCCCCCCTATGTTCAAGCATACGGGTTTGAACACAAGGCCATAACCCTGGGCCCTTTGAGGGGACCACGTCACGGCGCGGAGCACCGGCGGAGCCAAGCAGGGGCACCCGGGGGTACCAGTGGTGCCAGACCCTACGAGCAACCAACCCGTTCGGGCCCCCGGCACCCACTAACCCCGGACGGGTACCAACGACAGAGCCCCGGGGCCCTCCGAGGAAAACGGGGTCGGCGCGCGGCACTGCTGCACCGTTCCGGACGGGGAGTCGGCGCGGCCGGTGCACGGGTCTCTGCACCCAGGGTTTAGTCACATCAAGTCCACTGGGTATCCCGGTGGTGGGATCCTCGGGCTCCGGGCCCTGTCTATCCTTCATCCGAGGGGCCATATACCCGTTCCACAATACCCGGAACAAGGGCATATCCCTCCCCAGCACAACATCATAAGGGAGATCCTTTACCACCCCCACGACATGTTGAACCCTCCTGGCTGAGGTAGCAAATGTGACACACTTCGTCGGATACCTACGATGATCCCCATGGACACTCATCACCCTGACCTTCCGGTCGGTGGGTTTGGTCCTGGAGACCAAGGAGGCACACACGAGGGTCACGTTGCTCCCTGAGTCCAGGAGAGCCGTCACTTCGTGACCATTAAGCCGAACGCGGCACAGTACATTCCCAGTGTCCCTGGGGTCCGAGCGCCCTTTTCCGGCGAGGTGGGCGAACATAGACAGCCTCCGTGAGTAGTCGCAGTCCATGGGTTCCCCGTTGAGAGGACACTGTGCCATCATATGTCCAAGCTCCTGACACCTCCTACATCGGGGTTGACCTCCATTATACCAGGGGCTGAACGGCGGCAGTCCGGAACGCCGCTTTGCCGCAGGGGAAGGGCCGTTCTTGGCCTGAGCCGGGTGCTCGCTCACCCAGGGTCCGGATTGGGGGTCCCTGCTTTCTGGTGTGGTGGGCGCGGCCTTGCGGTTGGTTCGCAGTGTCCCCGTGTCCCTGATCAAGTCCTGTGTGGCCACATGGCGCTCCACCACATTCACCACCTGGTCTAGGGTACCCGGGTCACTGTGTCCCACCCACCGTTGTATGGGGATGGGCAGCGTACGCACGAAGCGATCCACCACCACCCGCTCTACCATCTGGGCCGGGCTCAGTGCTTCAGGCTGCAGCCATTTCCTAACCAGGTGTAGAAAGTCATAGGCCTGAGAGCGCACAGGTTTGCCTTCCTCGTAGGCCCATTGGCTCACCCGTTGTGCCCTCACGTAAGTGTTAACCCCGGTACGGGCCAATATCTCCCCCTTCAGGGCTCCATAGTCCAGGGCATCCTCGGTACACAAGTCTATGTATGCCTTTTGGGGATCACAAGTCAAATAGGGCGCCAGCACCTCGGCCCACTGGGCGACCGCAGTCTCTCCCGTTCGGCCACCCACTCAAACACTGCCAGGAATGCCTCCACATCATCCCCCGGCGTCATCTTTTGCAGTGCTTGTCTTACCCTTTTCCGGACGCTGCCGTCATCACCTGGGCCTTGGGGCGGTTCCCACGGTCTGGCACGAACAGCCTCGGTCAGCAGGGCCATCTGTTCCTGGTGTCTTTGTTCCTGCTGCTGCAGTGCTTGGAACTGCTGCTGCTGAGCCTGAACCAGGTGTTTGAGTACCTCCTCCATGCTGGCGGTGGGCTCGTACTGGAATTTAGCCGCTTGGATCCTAGACATGCCGGGCACCCTGCAAGAGACTGGTAGCTATAATGACCGCTGCTCCTCTCACTTAGCCGCCGCTCATTAGCCTCTTGAACAGTCACTTTCACCAGCGGTTCCAGAAGAAAGGGCGACAGTACGCTTCACCAGGAACGATTGCTACACCTCACCGGGCCGGCAATGCCCGCATTCTCCACCATATGTGAGGTGTAGCGGCGTCAGGGAGGCAAAGACACGAGATCCAGGCACCACTGGTCACAGCACACGGGTTTATTTGGCCCCAAAATGTAGGAAACACAATAGTCCACAAAGAGCATTCCTTATTCCCCTTACTTCAGGGGCCGCTACTTAGCTTCCAGCCACAATGTCTCAGGCCTGGCTCAGGGATGCTTCTCTCCCAGAAACTCAGGAAGTTGTCTTCACTCCCACACTCAAGGAACCACACCCAGTGTTCCTGCTTCCTCTTAACCCCTTCTGCTCTGAGAAGAGGAATCCCGTCTAATACCTGGTATGGAGTACGTCCTGTGGAACTGGAGGACGCACCCAGGGAGGCACATACCGGTCGCAGCATACCGACCCGGCCGGTGCCTCACAGTTGATAAATGTAAAGCAATGCACATAGGATGGAGTAATCCTATTGCTGGACATACATTAAATAGAAGTAAACTACAAAACAGGAGAAAGACTTGGGTATCCTGGTTAAAAGTAAGCTGAGCAGCAGCGCTCAATGTCAAACAGCAATTGAAAATCAAACAAGATTTTAGAGTGTTGTAAGGTGGTCACTGGTACAATAAAAGACGGGAGGTATGAGTCGCAGAGATTATTGACCTCAGTGATTTGAATCTGGATGTTTTGCTGCAGTATACTAAGTACTGAGAGGTTTAAAAAGCTCTGACAGGGCTAGGTTTTTGTGAACAGCTAAAGAGTTGGGTGGGATGCCTGTTTACCACATCTTTGCCTTAAGGTGTTGTCCAGCAGGTTAAAGTAAGGCCTTGCTAATCACTCTGAGTTCTCGGTTTGGAGGTAGCAGACCTCTGAGACCATTGTGAAGCATATAATCAGTGCGGAGCAGCCCGCCTCATCTAAGAGCAGGGCGTGACCAATAGGCTGCTCTTACTCTATGCTTCACATGCACCTGAGTGGCAGAGCCCTATGGTAACCATGTGTTTATAAATGCCACCAATCACCTCCCTGACAGCATGGCCAGACGCTGGTGCCACAACCGCCCATCTGTGGGTTGTAGGTGATTGAGCACCGGTATATGGACGCCTGTGTGGCCTCACAGAGGAGCTGGCAGGCTGTTGCTATATGCAATGGATATTTACGGGGCAATTTTTTAGTGAGTTTTTTGTGATTTTATGTCCTATTTCGGTGAATCTCAATGTTAAACAAACATATGGCAGCAAACATATGGTTAGGACTAGTAAGCGTGAGGGCCCTCGACGGTGGGTTATGAGCTTACGTATTTTGGACTAAAATATCTATTAACACCTCACATTTTCATCTTTAGTGTTTTATTGCACCTTTTTTATCTGCAGTTTGAGGCTGGGCGCTCTCTGGGGGGCGTCTGTCATTTGTGAAGCATATAATCAGTGCGGAGCAGCCCGCCTGATCTAATAGCAGGGCCTGACCAAAAGGCTGCTCTGACTATATGCTTCACATGCACCTGAGTGGCAGAGCCTATGGTAACCTTGTGTCTATAAATGCCAACAGTCACTTCCTTGACAGCATGGCCGGAAGCTGGTGCCACAACCGCCCCCATCTATGGGTTGTAGGTGATTGAGCACAGGTATACTGACGCCTGTGTTGCCTCTCAGAGGAGCTGGCAGCCTGCTGCTAGGTGCAATGGATATTTACCAGGCAATTTTTTGGTGAGATTTTTGAGGTAGCAGACCTCCTTAGCAGCCTCAATGGCCTGACTTCTTTCCGTCAGGGGCCCAGGCAGCTGAGGCCAAGAGGGGGTCAGAGATGATGACAACCCAGGCCCCTCCTCTGTCACTCTGTCTCTACCCGGGCCCATGGGCAGGGGGCTGGGCCCAGCAGTATGCCTGGAGGGGATCTGGTGGGGGCCCGGGGCATAAGCCAGGGTGCAGCAGGCAAGGGGTGCTGTCGACAGTGTGCGGTGTCTCCCCGGTGGCTGCAGTGGGAGTTGGTCATTTTCCCTCTGAGCCACTGTCGAGCTGACAGCGGGTCACAAAAGTGCTGCGCCGACTCCCACTCTGTTAGACGATTGTACAGTTGAATCCCTGACCGCGGCACTTCTGGGTCAGGGTGACGCCAGTAGGATGATCAGATCACAGCTGATCATGCTGCCAACATCTCAGTGCCGCTGAGGTGTGAAAGAGATGTGGTGGAAAGTGCTCCGGTCCAGTGGAGCTGAAGACACCGAAGATCCACAGACCATTGTAATTAGGTGTAGGGGAGAGGGTGTGGGGCATTATTACAGGAGGGGAGTGTGATGGTCTGTAAACAGGGGGGGAGAGGAGAGTGGTGGTTTATAAACAGGGGGAGAGGAGATTGATGGTCTGCAAATAGAGGTGGGGTTAGAGGAAAGTAATGGTCTGCAAATGGGGTGGGGAGAGAGGAGAGTGATGGTCTGCAAACAAAGGGGGGATAAGAGAGTGATGGTCAACAAATGAGGGGGTTGAGGAGAGTAATGGTCTGCAAATGGAGGGGGGAGAGGAAAGTTATGCTCTACAAATGGAGGGGGGCAAGGAGAGTGATGGTCTGAAAATGGAGGAGGCGAGGAGAGTGATGGTCTGCAAACAGGGGGGAGGAGAGGGGATTGACAGTCTGAAAATGGAGAAGGGAGAGGGGAGTGAAGGTCTGCAAACGGAAGAAGGCGAGGAAAGTGATGGTCTGCAAACTGGGGGGGAAAGAGGAGAGCGATAGTCTGCAAATGGAGGGAGGAGAGAAGAGTGATGGTTTGCAAATGGAAGGGGAGAGGAGAATGATGGTCTACAAATGGAGGGGGGAGATGAGAGTGATGGTCTGCAAATGGAGGGGGAGGAGAGTGATGGTCTGTAAACGGAAGGGGGAGAGAAGAGTGATAGTCTCAAATGGAGGGGGATAGAGTAGAGTGATGGTATGCAACTTGAGGGGGGAAAGGAGAGTGATTATCTGCAACTGGAAGGGGAGAGAAGAGTGATGGTCTGCAAACAGATGGGGGAGAGGAGAGTGATGGTCTGCAAATGGAGAGGTGGGGAGGAGAGTGATGGTCTGCAAACCGATGGGGTGTCAGGGACTGTATGATGGTCTGCAAACAGAGGGGGAGTCGGGGACTGTATGATGGTCTGTAAACTGAGGTGCAGTGGGGGACTGTATAATGGTCTGCAAATGGAGGGGAGGGGTGTAGTGTATGATGGTCTGCAAACGGTGGGAAGAGTAGAGAGTATGATGGTCTGAAAGCTGTGGGAAAAGTAGAGTATATGATGGTCTGCAAACAGAGGGGGTTGGGGAGTGTTATAGTCAGTAGATGGAAGGGGGTGGGAGAGTTTGATGGTCTGTAAACAGTGGATATGGGAGAGTGTATCATGTGCAGCAAATGGAGGAGAGGATTCGAGATCACAGAATGTGGATGTAGGGGGTGATAAGTGCAGTATGGGGAGAAAAGGGAGAGAGTATGGAGAGCCATGGGGTAGATTTGAGGACACAATATGGGGATGTGTGCAGATATAACATGAGCCGTTAAGGGAAATGGGTGCGGAAACAGCAGGGGAGCTAGGGGCCCTGGCTGCTGGCAAAGCATGGGAAATGAGAGGGAACGGGTGCATACACAGTATGGGGAGTGAGGAAACACAGGTGTGGACACAGTACGGAGAGGAGGGATGGGTGTGGACACAGTATGCGAGTGAGGAGGGACAAGTGTGGAGTCAGTATAGGGAGGGGGCGGGTGTGGACATAGTATGGGGAGTGAAGAGGAATGGGTGTGGACAGGGTATGGGGAGTAAGGAGAGATGGATATGGAGACAGTATGGAGAGTGAGGAGGGATGGGTGTGGAGACAGTATGGGGAATGAGAAAGGAAGGGTACGGACTCAGTATAGGGAGTGAGGAGGGATGGGTGTGGACACAGCATGGGGAGTGAAGAGGAATGGGTGTGGACTCAGTATGGGGAGTGAGGAGGGACAGGTGTGGAGACAGTATGCAGAGGAGGGATGGGTGCGGACACAATACGGGGAGTGAGGAGGGACGGGTGTAGACACAGTATGGGGAGAGAGGAGGGAAGGGTGTGGACACAGTATGGGGAGAGAGGAGGGATGGGTGTGGACACAGTATTAGGATTGAGGAGGGATGGGTTTGGAAACAGTATGGGGAGTTAGGAGGAATGAGTGCAGACACAGTATGCGGAGTGAGGAGGGATGGGTGCAGACATAGTATGGGGAGTGAGGAGGGATGGGTGTGGATAGAGTATGGGTAGTGAGGAGGGATGTAATATGGAAGTGCTGCTGCTGTAGGTTTAAATGAAGCCTTTTTTTTCCCTGCTCAGTGTGAGTAGACTAAGTAGACACAGTCTGAGAGGACAGTGTGGAGAGCATGTGAAGGAACAGTGTGTAGGGAAACCGTGAAGAGCAATTATGTGTTCAGGAGCACAGTGTAGCGCAGATATTTTTCATTATAGCAGCATTATAATGACCCTCTTATTTTTAAGTCCACGTGTCGGGAGGTGCTGCAGAAAAGCGGAGTAGATGGAAGTCTGCAAAGATGTGAAAAGTCATCATGGCATCTGGACAAGTGAAGAAAAGAAAAGGGCGACCCCGATCAGAGACAAGGTCATCTATAAGTACCCGGATGTAAACAAGTTTTTGTGATATTAATATTCTCATCAGTACTGTGGTTCCTCTGTGGTGTGATGATAGTTGGTAACAGCAACTTTCAGTATCTTCTTACCATTATTTAACACATACTGAAAGTTTGAGGTTCATGTAATACAAATATCTATACAGGGTTGCCCTGACATTAAATTATTTAATGCTTTTTTGTACAGATGGTGGTTCTGATGATGAATTTCTGTACTGATGAGAGTTTTGATGCTGTGTTTCTGTACTAATGTGGGTTCTAGTTATGCATTCCTGTATCTCAGGGGGTCTGGTGATATATTATTGTACTGTTGTGATTTCAATGATTACTTTCTGGGTGGTTGTGCTGTATTTCTGTATGATGAGTTGTGATGTGGTGTTTCTGCATGATGAGGTTGGATGTATTTTTATACTCGGTCAGTCTAGTATGTATTTGTACTTGGGGTTCTAGTGATGTATTTCTAAACCTCTGGTCAGTCTAGTAATGTATTTCTGTACCTCACGGAGTCTAGTGATTTATTTTTGGACCTCTGGTGGGTCTAGTGACATATTCATGAGCTGTTTATAGGTTCTGATCCTGTACAAATGTAACATTTTAGAACTTGTAACGTGATACATGACTATATTAATAAAGTGTTGTGCCATCTGACAAGTTATGGGTTACTACATTTTTATTAATGTTAAGAGCATAAAAGGAGTTGTTCTAATTTTGTAAATAGGCTGAAGTCACTCTATGTGTCACTCTATGTGACTGCAGACTTCTGAATTCTCACAGTGTGCACATTGCATGATGTCAGGATTCTATGGTGCCGGGAGTTAGAGAGTGGGCAGTTATGAAACCCCAAGTATGCGATTTACATACGTACACTCATGTGCTGACTAGACATGCAAGGCCTCAGTCAATAAAAATGAATTATGTGAGGCCAGACACGTCTAGTCAGAATGTGGCCAGAAGTACAGTGGGTATGGAAAGTATTCAAACCCCTTTACATTTTTCACTCTTTGTTTCATTGCAGCCATTTGGTAAATTAAAAAAAGTTAATTTTTGTTATCATTAATGTACACTCTGCACCCCATCTTGACTGAAAAAAACAAAAATGTAGATTGTTTGCAAATTTATTAAAAAAGGAAAACTGAAATATCACATGGTCATTAAGTATTCAAACCCTTTGCTCAGACACTCATATTTAAGTCACATGTGGTCCATTTCCTTGTGATCCTCATTGAGGTGGTTCTACACCTTCATTGGAGTCCAGCTGTGTTTAATTAAACTGATAGGACTTAATTTGGAAAGGCATACAACTGTCCACATAAGACCTCACAGCTCACAGTGCATATCATACCAAATGATAGTAACATAGTAACATAGTTTTTAAGGTTGAAGGAAGACTTTAAGTCCATCTAGTTCAACCCATAGCCTAACATGTTGATCCACAGGAAGGCAAAAAATCCCCATGTGGCAACACTAAGCTCCACATTGGGGAAAAAATTCCTTCCTGACTCCAGATATGGCAATCAGATTAGTTCCCTGGATCAACGCCCTATCAAAGAATCTAGTATATATAACTGGTAATATTATAATTTTCAAGAAAGGCATCCAGGCCCTTCTTAAATGTTAGTAGTGACTCACTCATTACAACATCATGTGGCAGAGAGTTCCATAGTCTCACTGCTCTTACAGTAAAGAATCCGCGTCTGTGATTATGATTAAACCTTCTTTCCTCCAGACGTAGAGGATGCCCCCTTGTCCCCGTCTCAGGCCTAAGAGTAAAGAGATCATTAGAAAGTTCTCTGTACTGTCCCCTCATATATTTATACATTATTATAAGATCACCCCTAAGCCTTCGTTTTTCCAAGCTAAATAACCCCAAGTTTAATAACCTGTCTTGGTATTGCAGACCCCTTAGTCCTCTAATGACTTTTGTCGCATTTCTCTGGACCCGCTCTAGTTCAGCTATGTCCTTCTTATACATCGGAGACCAGAATTGTACACAGTATTCTAAGTGTGATCACACTAGTGACTTGTATAGAGGTAAAATTATGTTCTCCTCATGAGCATCTATGTCTCTTTTAATGCATCCCATTATTTTATTTGCCTTTGCAGCAGCTGCCTGACACTGGCCATTAAATGTGATTTTGTCATCTACCCATACACCCAGGTCTTTTTCAGTGACAGTTTTGCCCAATGTTTCACAATTATACATATTCACATAATTATACCTTTTGTTTCCTCTGCCCAAGTGCATGACTTTACATTTATCCCCATTAAAGCTCATTTGCCATTTAGCAGCCCAAGCTTCTAGTTTACATAAATCCTCCTGTAATATAAAATTGTCCTCCTCTGTATTGATTACCCTGCAGAGTTTAGTGTCATCTGCAAATATTGAGATTCTACTCTGTATGCCGCCTACAAGGTCATTAATAAATATATTAAATAGAAGCGGGCCCAACACTGACCCCTGTGGTACCCCACTGTTAACTGTGACCCATTCTGAGAGTGTTTCATTAATAACCACCCTTTGTTTCCTATCACTAAGCCAGTTCTTAACCCACTTACACATATTTTCCCCTATCCCCATTGCCCTCATTTTATGTATCAACCTTTTGTGTGGCACCATATCAAAAGCTTTTGAAAAGTCCATATACACCACATCCACTGCATTTCTTTGGTCCAGTCCAGAACTTACTTCTTCATAGAAGCTTATCAGATTAGTTTGACAGGAACGGTCCCTCGTAAAACCATGTTGATAATGGGCCATGAGGTTATTTTTCTTCAGATACTCCAGTATAGCATCTCTTAGAAAACCCTCTAGGATTTTACCCACAGTAGAGGTTAAGCTAACTGGCCTATAATTTCCAAGTTCAGTTTTTGTCCCCTTTTTGAATATTGGCACCACATTTGCTATACGCCAGTCCTGTGGTACAGACCCTGTTATTATAGAATCTTTAAATATTAAAACTAATGGTCTATCTATGACAGTACTTAATTCCTGCAGCACTCTGGGGTGTATCCCATCCGGGCCTGGGGATTTGTCAATTTTAGTGATTTTTAGACGATGCCGTACTTCCTCTTGGGTTAAGCAGGTGACATTTAATTGAGAATTTTTGTTATCACTGATCATATTGTCTGTCATGGGATTTTCTTGTGTAAATACTGTTGAAAAAAAGTCATTTAGCATATTGGCTTTTTCCTCATCCTCATCCACCATTTCACTCAGACTATTTTTAAAGGGGCCAACAACATCATTTTTTAGTTTCTTACTATTTATGTAGTTTAAAAATATTTTGGGATTATTTTTACTTTCTCTGGCAATGAGTCTCTCTGTCTCAATCTTTGCTGCCTTGATTTGCTTTTTACAAATGTTATTTAATGTTCTGTATTTATTTAATGCCTCATCACTACCTACTTGCTTTAATTCCCTAAATGCTTTCTTTTTGTCACACATTGCACCTCTGACCGCTTTATTTAGCCATAGTGGTTTCCTCCTATTTCTAGCATGCTTATTCCCATAGGGTATATATTGTGCACAGGTCCTATTCAGGATGCTAATAAACATCTCCCATTTGCTTTGTGTACTTTTATGTCTCAAGACATCGTCCCAGTTTATTGCACTAAGATCATCTCTCAACCATTGGAAATTTGCCTTCCTGAAGTTTAGTGTCCTTGTAGCCCCTCTACTACACATCTTAGTAAAGGACACTTGAAAGCTTATTAAGTTATGATCACTATTACCCAAGTGACCTCCAACCCGTATATTTATATGCGGTCCGGCCTGTTGGTTAATATTAGGTCCAGCAGTGCCCCCCTTCTTGTTGGGTCCTGAGCCAGTTGTGAAAGGTAATTGTCTCTCATAGTTTTCAAAAACTTATTACCTTTGCTGGAACTGCAGGTTTCTGATCCCCAATGTATTTCAGGGTAGTTGAAGTCCCCCATAATAATGACTTCTCCCTGAGTCACTGCTTCATCTATTTGCTTTATGAGGATATTCTCCTCCACTTCCATTATTGTTGGGGACTTATAACAAACCCCTATCAGTAATTTATTATTTTTTCCCCCTCCCCTTATCTCCACCCACAGGGACTCTACACTTCCATTAGATTCACCTATATTATCACGCAGGATGGGTTTTAAGGATGATTTTACGTATAAACATACACCTCCCCCTCGTTTATTTGTACGGTCATTTCTGAACAGAAAATAGCCCTGTAAATTAACAGCCCAGTCATGGCTCTCGTCCAGCCGAGTCTCCGAAATCCCCACCATGTCATAATTATTTTCCAACAAAATCAATTCTAATTCCTCCATTTTGTTGGTGAGGCTTCTGGCATTAGTGTACATGCACTTTATGCATCTCTCTTTACCTCTATTCCTTCCTACTATATTGACTGTTCTAACCCCACCCCCCATGCCACCCCCAATTTTATTACTTGTGCCCAGGTTACTATTTACACTATCTTCCCCTCCTATACAATGAATACCCTCCCCCCCAATCCCTAGTTTAAACACTCCTCCAACCTTCTAGCCATTTTCTCCCCCAGCACAGCTGCACCCTCCCCATTGAGGTGCAGCCTGTCCCTAGCATAGAACCTGTGGCCAACAGAGAAGTCGGCCCAGTTCTCCAGGAACCCAAACCCCTCCTTCCTACACCAATTCCTGAGCCACTTATTTATCTCCCTAATCTCCCTTTGCCTCTCTGGTGTGGCACGTGGTGCAGGCAGTATTTCAGAGAATACTACCTTGGAGGACCTTGCCTTAAGCTTGGAGCCTAATTCCCTGAAATCATCTTTAAGGACCTTCCACCTACCTCTAACGTTGTCATTTGTGCCAATGTGCACTATGACCGCTGGGTCCTCACCAGCCCCTCCCAGTAATCTGTCAACCAGATCAGCGATGTGCCGGACTCGAGCGCCACATAGGCAGCACACTGTTCGACAATCCCTGTCTTTGTGACAGATTGCCCTATCTATTCCCCTAATAATTGAGTCCCCCACTTCCAGCACCTGTCTGGCCTGCCCTTCTCTCCTGTTTTCCCCCTTACTGGAGCAGACACTCCTCTGGCTTTCAGAGGTCATGCCCTGCTGCAGCAGTGCTATCCCTGAACTCACACCCCCCTCATCTGCCAACTTAGCAAACTTATTGGGGTGTGCCAGATAAGGGCTAGCCTCCCTGGCACCCTTCCCTCTACCCCGCCTTCTAACTGTCACCCAACTAGATACCTCACGGTCCTGCAGCTCCATACTACCATCCTCCCCCACATCTATCCCATTGAGCAGCTGTTCAGTGAGCAGCAAACTCCTTTCCATATTGTCTATGGATCTCAGCGTTGTCAGTTGTTCATTTAGATCCAGTATCTGAGCTTCCAAATGTAGAACATACTCACATCTCACACAGCAGTATGCACCCTCGACCGGCTGTTCAAGGAATGCATACATGAATCATGAGGTCAAAGGAACTGCCCAAGGAACTCAGAATGCACAAATCTGGCCAAGGTTACACAAGAATATCTGCAGTACTCAAGTTTCCTAAGAGCACAGTGGCCTCCATAATCCTTAAATGGATGTTTGGGACCACCAGAAATCGTCCTAGACCTGGCTGTCCAGCCAAACTGAGCAATCATGGGAGAAGAGCCTTAGTGGGAGAAGTAAAGAAGAACCCCAGAATCACTGTGGCTGATCTCCAGAGATGCAGTAGGGAGATGGAAGAAAGTTACACAAAGTCAAGTATCACTGCAGCCCTCCACAGTCGGGTCTTTATGCCAGAGTGGCCTGACGGAAGCCTATCCTAAGTGCAAGACAAATGAAAGCCCGCATAGAGTTTTGCAAAAAAAAACACATAAAGGACTCCCAGACTATGAGAAATAAGATTTTCTGGTCTGATGAGACGAAGATAGAACTTTTTGGTGACAATTCAAAGAAGTACATGTGGAGAAAACCAGCCACGGTTCATCACCTGCTCAATACAGTCCCAACAGTGAAACATGGTGGTGGCAGCATCATGCTATGGGGGGTGTTTTTCAGCTGTTGGGACAGGACGCCCAGGTTGCAATTGAAGGAAACATGAATGCGGCCAAGTACAGAGATATCCTGGATGAAAACCTATTCCAGAGTGCTCTGGACCTCAGGCTTGGCCGAAGGTTCACCTTCCAACAAGACAATGACCCTAAGCACACAGCTAAAATAACAAAGGAGTGGCTTCAGAACAACTCTGTGACCATTCTTGACTGGCCCAGCCCTGACCTAAACCCAATTGAGAATCTTTGGATAGACCTGAAAATGGCTGTCCACCAACATTCACCATCCAACCTGACAGAACTGGAGAGGATCTGCAAGGAAGAATGGCAGAGGATCCCTAAATCCAGGTGTGAAAAACGTGTTAAATCATTCCCAAGAAGACTCATGGCTGTACTAGCATAAAAGGGTGATTCTACTCAATACTGAGAAAAGGGTCTGAATACTTATGACATCTGATATTTTAGCTTTTCTTTTTTAATAATTTTGCAAAAATGTCTACATTTCTGTTTTTTTTTTAGTCAAGATGGGGTGCAGAGTGTACATTAATAATAAAAAAATTAACTTTTTGGAATTCATCAAATGGCGGCAATGAAACAAAGAGTGAAAAATTTAAAGGTCTCAGAATACTTTCCGTACCCACTGTATATAAATCGCCCACTTGTGTTCACATGACCGTCCAATCTTGCTACTGGCATAGAAGAATCCTAAAAGTGTGCAGTGCATGCTCTGTGAGAATTCAGAGGCCTGCAGCCACCTGGAGGGACTACAGCTTTTCATCATCACCTGGATGAGCCATTTAATTAGAACATTAAACCTGTAGCGCAATCCTAACAGCGTGTAATATACTCACGCTCAGGATTCAGCTTTTGCTGGTTCCAACGGTCATTATATAACCACTCATGCAATTTTCATACTTACGCTCATGTGACAGCTTTTCATCATGGTTCACCGTTTTTAATTGAGCATTGAGAGCTTTAGGAAGAACAGCTCGTCAGCACGTGATTAAGTGTGAAAATCACATATGAATTATTGGTGACATGATGGCTACTCAGACTGCTTTAGGGAGGGGGGAGTGTAGTCCAGAAATTGAGTTTTTCCTGAGTGGTCAGTGCTACTGTGGAAGGTTCAAGGGCTGGAGGCGGAACTGGGGTGGAGGTGGAGCTTGGTGGGACCTTGGCAGATTCTCAGGGGGAAGGCCCACAAAATTTTGCCTGTGAGGGGCCCTGAAATTCCTTATGGCAGCCCTGCTCCTAAGTGCTGCTCTGCTTGAGCAAAGCTGCACCCTCATCATGAGCGGATTGGACCCCGCAGTTATATGGACTGGTATTGAGTGTTGTTTAAGTTTTCTTTATGCCGGAAAGGCTGTTCTTTCTTACTTTACTTTGTGCTGGTTTATGAAGCTTTTCATAAACCTTCTAAATGTTTAAATGAATCTATTAGCAGTAAGCCACAACCGTTAAACAGTGGTGCAGAAAAATCCACCATTGCTACATTAGACCATACACTAACCTGAAAACATAATAACAGTTGTCTAAAGTATTGATATAATTATACTGCAGATTCTCTTTTGGGTAATAAAGTGCATACATAATATGGCCTCATATTTTACTATAATCAGATTGTTTGTATACATTTGAAGCTAAGTATATGTAAGCTGTGAAATGCCTCAGAAATGTTCATCAACTGCCCTCGTATATGTACGATAAGGTGACTCAGCATTTCATCCTAATAAAGGTTTTAGTGTCTGCTTTTCTCTCCATTCCTGAAACATTTCTCTAAAGAAAGTTAAAAAAAAGACACTTTGAAGAGCTGGAATTTTTCCAACTCAATATTCCACCGTTGCCTGGAGAATGTTTTCATCCACTCAATTACTGTTAGAAACTCATTTATTTGTTCCCAGTGTTAAATTTCTAATCCCTTCTAGGAATAAAAGGCATTAAGACAAAATGACCATCTGGTTTTACCTTTTGAATGTAAACAATGCCTCTAAGTGCATGTCTACATAACCCTTCTGTTCATGATAGACATGTATGGGTTTCCCATTTAGCAGAATAACTAAAACAAATGATAGGGTTTGTGCAAGTCTCTGCTTTTGCCTTAATTTAAAATGGGCAAAATAAATATAAAGTACAGTAAGTATTCTACAGCAAACACATATAAACATACATGCATGTCAATTTATACTATTAATATTTCAGTGTGCGATATAATCTTTATGGAAGACATTATTATGGTTTAAACAATCATTAACCCCTTAACAACATCTATGGCAATGCATGAGATACATTCCCACAACCTGCCATACAAGTGTGGCATTATGATTATGCCAGTTCTCATAAATCACTGGCAAAGTCATCCCTGGGTGTCAGCTATGTATCATAGCTGACACCCTGTTGTAACAGTCATGACTAGAGATGAGCGAGTATGCTTGTCACTACTCGGTAATCACACGAACATCTCGGTACTCGGGGTACTCGGCGAGTACCGAGTAATCTCGCGATACTCTTGCTGTGCTCGTGGTCCACCTCCCTGCATGTTGGCGCTCTTTTCAGAGCCAGCCCGCATGCAGGGATTGGCTGACAGACACTGTAATGCCACAGCCATGTTGGTTGTGGCATTACAGTGATTGGCTGGCCGCACAGCGTCATCAGGTCTTTATAAGACCTGACCGCGCTGTGCTCGTCACTCTGCGCCATTAGACAGTCAGTGTAGGGAGAGCGGCTGCTGATTGAGGGACAGATTTGTGGCCTTTCAGCTAGTGTAGGCGCAGGGCTTCCAGTCTAATTACCACAACAGTCCTTCTGAGGGCTAATAGAGCTGTATACAGGCAGGCAGGGAGGCAGTGTATCTACCAAACTTCGCTGTGCCAGTATACCAGCTGCATCGCATCTGGGGCTGGTTTCCAGGCTCATCCATCCCAAAAACCTTGCTTTTAGGGATTTATTTAGCTCACTATAGGCAGGAGTAGGTTTTAGCTCAAATTAGGGTACCCCAAAAGCCTTGTGCTAAAAACAAACTCAGCTCTGCACTAATTTAGCATCTAATTGCTGCTACTGTAGGTTGCAGCGTTAATTAGGGTACACCAAAAGCCTTGTGCTAAAAAAAAACTGTTCTCTGCACTAATTTTGCATGTAATTGCTGCTACGCAGGTTGCAGCATTAATTAGGGTACACCAAAAGCCTTCTGCTAAGAAAAAAAACTGTTCTCTGCACTAATTTGGCATCTAATTGCTGCTACTGTAGGTTGCAGTGTTAATTAGGGTACACCAAAAGCCTTGTGCTAAAAAAAAACCTGTTCTCTGCACTAATTTTGAATCTAATTGCTGCTACTGTCTGTTGCAGCATAAATTAGGATACGTAAAAAGACACGCTATTGTAGTCAGCGTTTGTGTCTGACTAGTCCACCTGCAGGGCCTTCAATTCAAAACTTAGGGCCTTACTAAAAACAGACTCTTGTCTGCACTAAATTTGCATCTCAGGGCTGCTTCAGTCTGTTGCAGCGTAAATTAGGGTACACCAAAAGCCTTGTGCTAAAAACATACTCTTGTGTGCACTAAATTTGAATCTTAAGTGCTGCTACAGTCTGTTGCAGCGTAAATTAGGATACGCCAAAAGACACGCTATTGTAGTCAGCGTTTGTGTCTGACTAGTCCACCTGCAGGGCCTTCATTTCAAAACTTAGGGTCTTGCTAAAAAGAGACTCTTGTCTGCACTAAATTGGCATCTCAGGGCTGCTACAGTCTGTTGCAGCATAAATTAGGGTACACCAAAAGCCTAGTGCTAAAAACCTACTCTTGTGTGCACTAAATTTGAATCTTAAGTGCTGCTACAGTCTGTTGCAGCGTAAATTAGGATACGCCAAAAGACACGCTATTGTAGTCAGCGTTTGTGTCTGACTAGTCCACCTGCAGGGCCTTCATTTCAAAACTTAGGGTATTGCTAAAAACATACTCTTGTCTGCACTAAATTTGCATCTCAGGGCTGCTTTAGTCTGTTGCAGTGTAAATTAGGGTACACCAAAAGCCTAGTGCTAAAAACCTACTCTTGTGTGCACTAAATTTGAATCTTAAGTGCTACTACAGTCTGTTGCAGCGTAAATTAGGATACGTCAAAAGACACGCTATTGTAGTCACGTTTGTGTCTGACTAGTCCACCTGCAGGGCCTTCATTTCAAAACTTAGGGTCTTGCTAAAAAGAGACTCTTGTCTGCACGAAATTGGCATCTCAGGGCTGCTACAGTCTGTTGCAGCATAAATTAGGGTACACCAAAAGCCTAGTGCTAAAAACCTACTCTTGTGTGCACTAAATTTGAATATTAAGTGCTGCTACAGTCTGTTGCAGCGTAAATTAGGATACGCCAAAAGACACGCTATTGTAGTCAGCGTTTGTGTCTGACTAGTCCACCTGCAGGGCCTTCATTTCAAAACTTAGGGTCGTGCTAAAAACCTACTCTTGTCTGCATTCATTTAAAATTTCTGTGCGGCAGCAGTTTTTTGTAGCCCCAAGTTGTGTACGCCAAAACACGGTATATGCGTCAGCATTTGTGTCTGACCGTTCAAACTGCCGGGATTAAAACGCTCTAATCTGTAATCTCACTGTCCAGCTACAAAAAAACTCTTGTCTGCATTTATTTACCATTTTTGTGTGGCAGGAGGGGGTTGTAGCTACAATTTGTATCGGCAAAAACACTCAGTATACTTGTGTCAGCGTTTGTGTCTGACCAGTATAGCTGCTGTAATTTAATCTTCAATCTCAGTATCCAGGTCAAAAACAACTGGTCAGCATTTTCAGTTGACAGGCGGGTGCGTTTATCTGTAATGATTCAACCTGCGGCAATAAAAACACGCTCTGAAAAACGCTAACGGCAGGGCAGGACTTCCAAGGCGTAGAGGGACAATTACTGCCACGTGTCCACTTTGGATACCCAATAATTAGAAGGCACAGAGTAATCTAGGAGCACTTTCGTACGATTGGCAAGGTACTCCTTCAGCATCTTTACAAACTTTGCAGTCCTTGTGACAGTACCCTGCACCTGAGGGCCTGTGCTATGGGAGGGGCTAAGAAAACTGTCCCAGATCTTTGAGAGTTTTCCCCTACCTCTGCTGGATTTGATTTGTGCCTCTCTCGGCCGGACACCTTGGTTGTCCACCAAACCGCGACCTCTGCCGCCAGCGTGAATATTTTGACTAATTCTGCAACTAGGGCCTTCTGGTACTGCAGCATTTTAGTAGACCTCTCTGCCTCGGGAATTATTATTATTATTCATTTATATAGCGCTTTTAATTCCATAGCACTATTCATACATGAGTAATGCTGTCTCTCTTGGAGCTCACAATCTAAACATCCTATCAGTATGTCTTTCCAATGTGGGAGGAAAACGGAGTACCCGCAGGAAACCCACGCAAACACGGGGAGAACATACAAACTACTTGCAGATGTTGTCCTTTGTGTCCTTGGTGGGAATTGAACCCAGGACCTCAAGCCAAAGTGCTGCAAAGGCTGCAGTGCTAACCACTTGAGCCACCGTATAAGAGAAATAAAGTTCTCCTTGTAGCGTTGATCTAAAAGTGTCACCAACCAGTAATGAGTGTCCGCCTAGATGTTGATAACACGAGGGTCACAAGACAGGCAGCATCACATAAAGTCACCATGTGCATAAGACTGTTAACAGGCAAGACTTCAGGTCCTCAACAACAGGATGATTGACCATGCTGTCTTCATCCTCCTCCTCCTCCTCCTCTACCTTGTCCTCTCGCCATGCGACGGTAAGATGGTTGTGCATGTGTTACCGTCAATTTCGCATTAAAGTAGCTGCATTTCTTTATCCGGCTCCTCCTCTGAATAGTCCTCCAATGCACGTTGGGATGAGATGAGGCTGTGTGTAATCACCCTGTACAGTTTATTGCTCCAACTCATCGTGTTCCGCAGACAGCATTTTAGAAGACAGAGAAGCGGGATGGTGAAGCTAATTATGGCATCATCGCCCCTCACCATCTTGGTGAAGTCCTCAAAGTTTTGGCGGACGGTACATATGTTGGACATCCATGTCCACTCCTGAGGTCTTATATGTGGAGTTTGAAACATATACCGACGACCTAGTTGATGCTGGTACTCATCAACTGCCCTCTTCTGCTCACAAATCCTGACCAACATGTGCAGTGTGGAATTCCAATGCGTGGGGACATCACAGACCAGTCTGTGATACGAAATGTGCAAACGCTGCTGAAAGCTGGCAATAGCGGCTGAAGCAGTAGGAGACTTTCTAAAATTGGGCACACAGGCGGCGTACTTTAACAAGCAGATCAGACAGCTCCGGGTAGTATTTAAGAAACCACTGAACCACGAGGTTGACCACATGGTTGACCACTCCCTTCTTCTCCAGATCCTGGAATCCCTCGGCATCACCCACCTTGCCCTCTCTTGGATCTCCTCATACCTAGCTGAACGGACCTTCAGCGTCTTCCACTCTCACACCTCCTCCTCACCCTACCCCCTTTCTGTCAGAGTCCCCCAAGGTTCGGTCCTGGGACCCCTACCTTTCTCCATATACACTCTCGGCCTAGGGCAACTCAGTGAGTCCCACGGCGTCCAGTACCACCTCTACACCCACTACAACCAAATCTACCTGTCCAGCCCTGACATCACCTCCCTACTCTCCAAAATCCCACAATGCCTTTCCGCCATCTCATACTTCTTCTCTGCTCGCTTCATTAGACTCAACATGGACAAAACTGAATTCATAGTCTTGCCCCCAACAAATTCCCCCCCACTTCCCAACCTATCCATCTGCGTCAACAGCTGCGCCCTCTCCCCAGTCCTCCAAGCCAAGTGCCTCAGGGTAATCCTTGACTCTTCCCTATCCTTCAAGCCCCACATCGAAGCCCTCACCACATCCCTCCGGCTCCAGCTCAAGAACATCTCACGGATCCGGTCCTTCTTCACCCACGACACTGCTAAAACACTCATTCACGCTCTTATCATCTCCCGCCTGACTACTGCAACCTCCTTTTCAATGGCCTCACGGCTAACTCCCTCACAGCTCTCCAGTGTATCTTCAATTATGCTGCCCGACTAATGTACCTGTCCTCCCGCTACTCCCCTGTCTCCCCCCTCTCCCAAGTCCTTCACTGGCTCCCCACCTCCAAGAGATCCCAATTCAAAACACTAACCATGGCGTACAAAGCTATACACAACCTGGCCCCACCATACATCTCCGACCTGGTCTCCCGATACCTACCCTCACGCAACCTCCGCTCCTCCCAAGAACTCCTCCTCTGCTTCACCCTCCTCACCTCTTCGAACAACCGAGTCCAGGACTTCTCCAGGGCATCTGCCTTACTCTGGAACTCCCTGCCCGAACACGTCAGACAGTCTACTACCCTGACAAGCTTAAAGTGTCACCTGAAGGCTCACCTATTCCGTCAAGCCTACAACATGCCATGAGACACAGGCGACCGCCCCATACCTGACATTCCCCCATCCTACTGTATCCCAAGCCGCCCCTCGTAGACCGTGAGCCCTCGTGGACAGGGTCCCTGCCCCTCCTGTACCTGTATGTCCTGATCGCCTATATTTTCTGTACTTGTTCTTGTCAGCCCTTATCCTAATATAAAGCGCCATGGAACCTAATGGCGCTATATAAATAAATAATAATAATATTAAAATGTGCCACGCATTGAACATGTGTCAGCTCGTCTCGCCACAGAGCCGCCACCAGGTTCCGGCCATTGTCACACACGACCATGCCTAGCTGTAGGTTCAGCGGTGTGAGCCAGTGATCTGCCTGCTGTTTCAGTGCTTTCCACAACTCTTCAGGATTGTGGGGTTTGTCACCTACGCATATTAGCTTCTGCACAGCCTGTTGAAGCTTAGCAAGGCAGTGCTGCAGTGCTTCCAGCTTTGGACTGGTGTAAAGGGTGAAGTGAAGGAGGAGGAGGGTGAGGATCATGAAGTTCCGGAGCTGTACACTGTGGGTGAAACCCTGACTGAGTTAGGGCCTGCAATCCTTGGTGTCGGAAGGACGTGTTCCGTCCCAAGCTCAGACTGGGTCCCGGCTTCCAAAGTATTAACCCAGTGTGCCGTCAGAGAGATGTACCGGCCCTGCCCGCAAGCACTTGTTCACGTGTCCATGGTTAGGTGGACTTTCCTGAAACTGCGTTGTTAAGGGCACGTATGATGTTTTGTGACACGTGCTTATGTAATGCGGGGACGGCACACCAGGAAAAATAGTGTCGGCTAGGGACCGAGTAAGTGGGACAGCACCCTCCATCAGGTTGTGGAATGCTTCCGTCTCCACCAGTCTAAAAGGCAACATTTCCAGCGCAAGCAGTCGCGAAATGTGTGCATTTAGAACTGTGGCATGTGCGGCGTTGGCAGCGTATTTGCGCCTGCGTCCCAAAGATTGGGGTATGGATAACTGAACGCTGCGCTGGGACAAGGACGTGGCTGATGATGGTGCTACTTCTGCTTGTGCAAGTACAGGTGAAGGACAGGAGGCATCTTCACCAGCAGTATGGACAGGGGATTGACTTGCACGCACAAAAATGGAAGACGCAGCGGTGTCACCCGCAGACAATGCTCCTGTACTCTGCTGTACATCCCACAAAATCGGGTGCTTTTCTGCCATGTGCCTGATCATGTGGTGGTGGTCAGGCTGCTAGTTTTGCTACCCCTGCTGATGCTGGCATGGCAGGTGTTGCAAATGGCCTTTTTCAAATTATCTGCAGACTCCTTAAAAAACAGCCAGACTCGGGAAGACCTAGCAGTTGTACTGGCAACATCACTCATGTTGTTGTTCCGGGGAACGGTTGCCTGCCTTGTGCCTGCGGACACCACCCTGCTTCTTCCGGCCTGTTGTGATGCTACGCCTAACTCCCCCTGTGCACTGCTGTTCTCGCTCTGCATGTCCTCCTGCCAGGTTGGGTCAGTTACTGGATCATCCACCACGTCGTCTTCCACTTCCGCACCCTGGTCCTACTCCTGACTTTGTGGCAATTGTGTCTCATCATCGGCCACCTCTTGTTGAGTCACGTTCCCACCATTGCCTTCGTGAGACCGTGGCTGCTCAAATATTTGGGCATCAGTACATACGATCTCCTCATGACCCACTTCAACTGGAGTTAGCGAGAGGCCAGAATCTATGAATGGATAGTGAACAGCTCTTCAGAGTGTCCAAGTGTGTGATCAGTTATGTCCGGGTCCGGGCACTCAACATGGTGGGAGGAAGTAGGATCAGGGTGTGGAATGTGCAGTCCAGTCTCACGGCTACTCACACTTGACCGTGTGGAAGACAGGCTGCTTGTGGTGGTGCAAAACTGATTGAAAGCATTATCCGCTTCCAACTAACAACCTGTTTTCACTGGTCTTGGTTTAATAGTGGTGTACTGCTGCGGTCCCCTACAAATTGGGACAAGAAAGGTCGAGCGAGATAATGTTGGCGTTTGTCTGGGCCAATTCCAGCTTGCACATGGCCTCAGCCTCTGTATGCACCACCATCACGTCCAGTACCACCGGCCTTGCGCATTTCCAATGTTGTGCTGCCTGTATACAGGTAAATGAAGGTGTCCAAAAGATGGTTTTTAGCTGGACACTGAGATACAGATTAGAGATTACATTACAGCAGGTATACCGGTCAGTCACAAACGCTGAGATGGGTATACTGATTGTTTTGGCGTATACAAATTGGAGCTACAACCCCCTCCTGCCTCAAAAAAGGGTAAATGAAGGCGGACAGGCTGACTCTGATCAAGATGAACAAGGGTTTTATTGGGCCCGACTTCACCACACCACCACCAAGTGATAGTATAATGTAAAATTTGTGCCGTAAATTGCCATGCACCTCCGCACACCCACACATGGGTACACACTTCATTACTTTGGTTACTTGCTGTACTGTTCCTCCTTCTCCTCATCCGCCACCATCATATGATCAGTGCAACCGTAGTTCATGATGCCACGAAAACATAATTTTTTTTACATCATATTTATGATGATGATGACCCTCATCGTTCAAATGTTAGGCAGTACTTTCATGTACACCCCCCAGGGGTAAATGTTTAGGTCCATGAAAACAGAATGGGCATTACAAGTACAGTAGACCCGCTCCTTTTTAAAGGGAACAATATTTAGAGGCTCTCCTCCATTTCAAGGGGCATTGAAGGGCCTCACAATTTTTGGCTTCCCTGCCTAGGGCAATAGTAAAAAAGACCCACTGGCTTACAATGGCCACATTTTTTAAAAAGGGCCTCATGCACGCCTCTATGCAGTGGCATCTTGGTGTCTCCAATTTCTGGCTTACCTGCCTAGGGCAATACTACAGCAGATACACTGGCTTACAATGGCCACATTTTTGAAAAAGTCCTCATGCACGCCTCTATGCAGTGGCATCTTGGTGCCTCCAAACCTTTGGCTTCCCTGTCTAGGGACATCTGGTACATAGCCCCCTTATCTTGGTACATAGCCCCCCATTCTGGATATGGCACCTCTGCTAACACAAACACAAATAGAATAAACGATGTTAACTCACCGCTCCGTAGCTCCTCTGCCTGCAGCATCACCATCTTCCTGTCTTTGCCCAGCAATGGATCATGTGACTGTGGTCTGCATCGATGACGTCACTCTGCTGCACCGATCATAGGCTCCAATGCCGGGCACAGACAGAAAGACTGAGATGCTGCAGGCTACGGAGAGGTGAGCTATCATCGTTTATTTGTTGTGTGTGTGCACCAGTAGGGGGGCACATAGCGTAATGGGGGGCCATATCCAGGATGGGACTCAGTATACTTTAGGCTCACGAAATATGAGCTATCCCCTGCCCACCTCTCAGTGCCGCTTTAATGCTTAAGTGATAGGCAGGAAGATGCAGTGAATATTTCATGAGCCTAATGAGCGGGACCACATAATCACAGGCTGTTTTTGTAGCCTGTGCCAGCTGCTCCGCCAGCCACAGCCCCACAGCCAGCACAGTCATTATAGGTCCATATATCTGGACTATAAAATGCACCCCCACATTCCCCTACAATTTTTGGAGTACAATGTTTGTTTTATGATTCGAAAAATATGGGTGAGAGGAAAAGGTGAAAGATTAGGGAAGACTAACCCTTTAAAAAAAAAGGGAGGGTAATGACAAGCTTGTTGGTCTATAATAGAAGTTGGGTAAACATTTATTCTCAATAATATAATGTTGATAAGTTTAGTAGTGGTGACGGTATAGGCCTAATCCCTGTTGTTCTGAGAAAGTTGCTTACACCTTATAAACGTAGGAAAAAAAGCACAAAACCAAGAAAGTAAATAGACCTGGAAAAAAAGTTGCTCAATCTTCTGCAAACCTATAAAGAAAAAACTAATTAGAACACACAATGCACAACTAGATTCACGTTTGTTATGGTTGTGACACTCCGTCACCTAGAGATAATGTTGGAAAAGAGGAAAATTTCAAGATCTTTATTGTATTCCTTATTAAAATATGTTGTCCATTGAATTTCTATTTGTAGTTGTAGGTCTTGTTAAGAAGCTGCATCAGTAGAAATTTCAAGTTAATGTTTGGTCTTGCAATTTCATTGCATTGTTAATATTCAGTTGTTGAAAGATGTCCAGCCCTTTACCAGGAGAGGAGATTAAAATAGTCTTTGCACCCTAGTATACTTGTAAGTTCGAAGAGTTAGTCCACAGGTATTTAATTCATGTTTTACATATTTCTCTTATTATATTTCTGAAAGATTTTCTGGCTTAGATCGTGGTTTAAGAGAGGTCTGTGAATAGAAGAATGCCACTGAATGATTTTGGTAACTTCTTGAAATCTTTTGTGAGAGTAAATTGACTGTTTCTTATGTGATGAGCAGAATTTGAATATAACATCTCTGAAAATTGTGCCTGGGAGATGCTGTGGTTTTGGAATCCTGTATGATTCAATGACTATGTGTTTGTTCTTAAATTCTGGGATTATTTGGACTGTCATGTCAGTAACATACTGATCTAGGTTAGATAGTAGAATTGTTTTTCAGGAATACCTTATTTTTAAATTATTTTTCCTAAATTGTTCATGAAAGTTGGCTATTTTACAATTCAATGTCATGTTTTCCACTAGATTAGCGGTAGACGGTTTTAAAGATTTCTTTTGGTGTTGTAGATCCATCATTCATTTTTAATTTCTCTTAGCTGAGAATTAGTTTTTAACATTTCTGTAGCAATTCTGGAAAGTTGTGATGTGATGGATTGTTGAAACATATGAAATAATTTCTTAAATATTCTTTTTATTAAGGTCTCTGAGAGATTTACCATTGAAATCATCTTCCTCTTCTTCATTAATATTGAATTCATTATTATCACTATATTGATAAAGGTTGCTTGAGAAGTTACTGTTGTAAGATCATTGTCTTAGAAATCTTTACTTTTTTCTTGGGTCTCAATAAGTTTGGTTGGAATACCGTTAATGGTATTGGAAGGTAATGACTTGTAAAATGATGAGAACACTTCAAAAATTCTTTTTACATATTTTTTTTAATAGGAAAGGTTTCTCGGTAAGGAGAAAATAAAGGAGACCAGCGGCACCAATCTAAAGGTACCGTCACACGCCGCCATATTGCCGGCGAGATCGCTGGCAATACCCGAATTCGGCGATATGGAAACCAAATCGCATGTGGTAGTGGTGTGTGACTGGGCAATTCTACGGCGAGAAATCGCCGGAGGAGTGTCGCCTGATTGCCCTGCACTGCAGTGAAATCAGGGGATATCCACCAGGCGATTTCAGCGCATCGTGCCGTGTGACAGGGCGATAGCGACATACACAGCGAACCTGAAATAAATCCCGTAGGCGTGCTTGGATGTTTTCTTTTCGCACCGCATCTGCGGCGATTGGTGGGTGATACTGTGTTCCGATTGGCTGGCGCCTTATTTGTCCGAGGCGCCTTATTTGATGACCAGTGAGCTCACGCAAGGCTGACCAATGGGAACGCAGTTCTGTCCACCAATCGCAGTGATAGGGTTGCGGTGAAACACACTCTAGCACGTCCCTATCAAGACAGTATGACCAAATCGCTGCTACAATTGTGGCGTGTGATGCGGCGATGTGTGAAGGGAAGATCACTTCCAGTCTTCTGCAGGCAATTTCCAGAACGCAAGATCGCCAAAGATCGCATGCGAGATCACTACGTGTGACAGCTCCACAGCGATCTGAAAAAAGTGCCCGAAATGTGCACGCTCACATCAAATTGCCAGCGATATGGAAGCCATATGGCGGCGTGTGACGGTACCTTTAGAGTAGCTGTTAAAGAATAACAGAATCAATTTATCAAGTGTTATGCTCACCTGGTATCCAGTATGTTGAGGCTTCAATTAGAATCTTATGTCATAAGAAAATACAGGGGATCTATTTGATTTCTTATTCCATGGGTATGCAGCACACAGTCGATAGTTAGGAAAGACTTGAAAGGCTCTCCTAATGCAACATCAAGGATCACAGGTATCCAGCTCAAAGATCAATCTGGCGCTTCCCAAGCCACGATTTTAATAAGGAATATTTTCAAATAATTAATAAGGCCTTTGAAGATAGTATTTTGAACAAAAAAACTACTTTTTTTAATGAATACTTCTCCTACTACAGCATTTTTCAATCATTTGCCAAAGGTCCGCAAGGACCCAGTGAAACCCCCAGGCCTCCCAATAATATCAGGGATTGGGTCACTAACAACTATCTTTTGCACTATATTAGACCTGTTTTCACAGGCTATTGTGAAAACTTTACCATCGTATTTGCATAACTCAAGTCAACTCATCGAGGAATGCAAATCTCTATTGCATTCTCAAAAACTGATAGATGATGTAAACAACCATAATTGGGGTATATCCTTTACCTCTCATATCAATATCTGCAGTTTGGGGTTCTGATCTGGCACAAATCCTTGGTCATATTAAAAGTCTTGTTAAAGAGTCGATTATGACTTTGAGGATTGCTACCTAAAGATGGTGCTAGAGTTTGTCCAGTTCCTCACTGAAGTGACAATTTGCATATTTCCCAGAGAAGCATTGCGGCTATAAGTCTCCTTATCAGCTTATCTGTCTCCTTATGCCAGCAGGCAGATTCCTCTCCATGAGTTAGTACCCCAGAGCTGGTCTTAGCCTCTCACACAGCCAGATCAGAATTCCCACACACTACAATTAGCACAAAAATTGATGGTATTGTGTGGTATATGGGATACAGAGATAGTGCGGCATATCCTCATCAATGGAAACCTCAATGCCACTGGATATCTGAATCATGTAGCAATTTCAGATATCCAGTGGCATTGAGTTGTCAGAAACAATGGATACTGGAAGCCCGCTGCTTCTTCTGCAGTGTTGCTATCAGTGTGTTAAGAGTAGGAGAAGAGGGTTGCATTGACAATCCAACATAATGGGCAGCACTTTGAACACATTTTATAAGTGGTTATAATCTTATAAATAACTCATGAAAGAATAAAGTTACATTAAAACCAAGCAGACCATTGTTTTTTTATGAAATTCTCAATAAGTGTGATGTGTCACATGACCCTCTTCCCATTGAAAAAAATTAAGTTGGATCCAAAATGGCTGACTTCAAAATGGCCGTCATGGTCACCACCCACGCAATGTAGCAAAAGATGTTAGTTGTTCACAGTCAGCTGTGTCTAAAATCTGGTCCAAATACAAGCAACATGGGAAGGTTGTTAAAGGGAAACATACTGGTAGACCAAGGAAGACATCAAAGCATCAAGACCGGAAACTTAAAGCAATATGACTCCAAAACAGGAAATGCACAACAAAACAAATCAGGAACGAATGGGAGGAAATTGGAGTCAATGTCTGTGACCGAACTGTAAGAAACCGTCTGAAGAAAATGGCATTTACATACAGAAAAGCTAAACAAAAGCCATCATTACCACCTAAACAGAAAAAGACAAGTTTACAATGGGCTAAGGAAAAGCAATCATGGACTGGATGAAAGTCATATTCAGTGATGAATCACAAATCTGCATTGGGCAAGGTGTTGATGCTGGAACTTTTGTTTGGTGTCGTTCCAATGAAATTTATAAACATGACTGCCTGAAGAGAACATGCAAATTTCCACAATCATTGATGATATGGGGCTGCTTGTCAGGTAAAGGCACTGGGAAGATGGCTGTCATTACATCTTCAATAAATGCCCAAGTTTACATTTATATTTTAGACACGTTTCTTATTCGATCAATTGAAAGGATGTTTGGGGATGATGAACTCATTTATCAAGATGATAATGCATCCTGCCATAGAGCAAAAACTGTGAAAACATTCCTTGAAAGAAGACACATAAGGTCAATGGCATGGCCTCCAAATAGTTCAGATCTCAATCCAATTGAAAATCTTTGGTGGAAGTTGAAGAAAATGGTCCATGACAAGGCTCCAACCTGCAAAGCTGATCTGGCAACAGCAATCAGAGAACATTGGAGCCAGATTGATGATGAGTATTGTTTGTCACTCATTAAGTCCATGCCTCAGAGACAGCAAGCTGTTATAAAAGCCAGAGGTGGTGCAACAAAATACTAGTAATGTATTGGAGTGTTGTTTTGTTTGTTGGTTTGTCATGATTCCATAATTTTTTCCTCAGAATTGAGTGATTCCATAATTTTTCCCTCTGCTTGGTCTACAAAAGTAACCGTTACTGGCTAGCACATTTTTTTTCAAGATTTCTTTTAGTATTTCTTCAAGGCAGAGAGTTGCCATTTGAAATGACTTTTGTTTTGTAACATGTCTGTGATCAGCTTTTTTCTACAAAATTAAACAACTGAATGGGCATCCTCTGAGCCAGGTGATTCCATAATTTTTGCCAGGGGTTGTATATGTGGCCGTGGCCCTGCTATGTACTGTGTAATGGATGTGTCTGACCATACAGGGACATGGTCTGATCATACCATAATTCCCGTGCCATGGAGGAAGTAAAAAAGTACAATGACATTACAGCATGAGATTAATTCTTTCCTTGAGATAAAATATTTTTTTAAAACACGCAGGGAAATGTTTTACATCACAAAAATAATCATCTATGATCCCATGCTTTATACTGTGTTTTGCATCCTCCCTGCCAAGGTAATATTGTATGATCAGATCATGTCCCTGTACAATCAGACATGGGTATTACACAGTACATAGCTACTGTCGGGCCCACTGGGACGGGGGTACTCGGTACCGGACCGGTCGGCTGCTGGGGAAGTCACGGGTGGTCCTGGTCCGGTCCGTGTTCCCGGGCTCGGCAATAAAAGGGGATATTTACAGGGGTTGTCAGTCGTGACGCCACCCACTATATGCGGCCAGTGATGGGGCCGCCGCTGCTGCAGAACCTCCGGGGATGGTGGAATAGCAGCTAGGTGTAATAGTTCCAGTGAGTAGAACTGTGTTCCCCGGGGCAGTAAGGGTTAAGTCTATTGTGGAATGTTCAGTACACTTACTGTGCAGACGCTGCAGGGATCTCTCCTCAGTGCTGGTGCTGACAGGCTGTGCTGTGGCTCTGCAGGTGGAGGGCTTTCTGTAGTTCTGTATGGAGAGAATCGCTTTCATGCAGAGACACAAGGGAGGCAATCTCAGGGTTTTCCGTATTTACTCTCAGTTCTTCAGACAGTTCACAAGTCAGTTACAGTTCAGTGCAGTTCTTACAAGTTCAGTACAAGTACACGGGCAAACTCTCCCTCTCCGGGTTCCCTTTGCCCTGCAGCCAGGTCTCTCTCTCTGTGACCCCTCACACAGTCTCTGTGTCCTTTCCGGGCTGTTAACGGTCTCCGTATCCACGGGTGTGTGTGTGAAACGCCGGACAGTATCGCGGTGACTCGGGCCCCTGTGGGTCCTCCAGTTTGTCACTGAGCTGCCTGTCCTTTGGGGTAGGGATCCCAATCTGGAATTAAGACCCTCTGTCGTGTTGTTTGGGGATGCCGGGTAAACTACGGTCCCCTCTAGAGCCGACACTCTACTTCAGCACAGCCTCCAGCAGTCCTCAGGTGTGAGGCTCTACCAGGCTCCTTTCTCTCTGTTTCTCTCGGTATCATAGGAGGGACTTCTCTGCCTGCAGTCTGGTCGGCTCGGCTGTCCTTTAGGGCCCGGGTATCACCGTCCCTCTCAGTCCTCTCACACTCCTGGTGGTATCAGCTTCGGACGTACTTTCTCTCTTCTCCGGCTCGCACTGGCTCGGTACAGATTCTGCGCTCCTAGGCCTTACACTCACAGGACGTGTGATTTTCAGTCTTTTCCTCTCAGCCTACCTCGGCCTACTGACTTCCTTCCTCCTCCCCCTTCCTATATACTGTCAAGTCACCTGACTACGTGTGTGCCCAACCCACTCCTCTAAATCCACCACCCCTCAATTGCCTAGAGTATTCCAATCTTAGGGCTGGATGCTACCTTCTCCTACACGTGAGTTGTGTGGGCTGTGAGGGTGTTGTTATGCAACAAGTGTCCTACCTGCCTGGCTGCAGTTCCCTTTGTGGCCTCCTGGACGCAGGGGCGCCACACTACTTCAAATTATCTCAGCACAAGAACATTTTTTTTAAAACACATCCAACAAAGTCTTATAGAACTGGGTGTTTCTGTAAATACCAAGATAGGCTATTAAACTTGGGGTTATTTAGTTTGAAAAAATGAAGGCTTATGGACGATCTGATTAAAATGTATAAATATATGAGGAGACAGTACAAGCACCTTTTCTACAGAGCTTTTTACATTTAGGCCTGCAACAGCTACAAGGAGGCATCCTCTAGGTCTTGTAAAAGAACGTTTTATCATAATCACAGATGCAGACTCTTAACTGTAAGAGCAGTGAGGCTATGGAACTCTCTGCTGTATGATGTTGTAATGGGTGATTCACTACTAACATTTAAGAAGGGCCTTAAACTAGGAAACTAGTCTGACTGCCATATGTGAAGTCGGGAAATAGTTTTTTCCCGATTATGGAGCATAGTGTCTGCCTCATGGGGTTTTTTGCTTTCTCTGGATCAGCATCTTAGGGCTATGGGTTGAACTAGATCAGGGATCTCAAACCTCAGGCCTTGAGGGCCGCCAACAATGCAGGTTTTCTGGGATTTCCTTAGGGTTGCATGACCTGTGTTCCGTCTCCACTGAGATCGGTAAGATCACAGTAGTTAGTGGGTGATACAGACAGAGACAAACAGCAAGTGCATCTCTGGCTGTGTCACATCGCTCCTCCTCAGCCTGATCTCCTCCACGCAGGGGGAGGAGGTTGAGGAGGAGCGGGCGATACGGGTACAGGCAGCTCGCCATGCTGATGGGGGTGAGTGTCACATATCAATCACCTCCAGGACACAGTACCTCGAGGTCCGCGCTGCCACTTCAGAAAGGGACAAAAGAAGCCAGTACAAGGGAATGTCTGGATCAACGATTCTTCTTTATTATCCAACGCGTTTCAGAGTTATCTCCCAACTCCTTCATCAGGGAATGTCCAGGACATTCCCTGATGAAGGAGTTGGGAGATAACTCTGAAACGCGTTGGATAATAAAGAAGAATCGTTGATCCAGACATTCCCTTGTACTGGCTTCTTTTGTCCCTTTCTGAAGTGGCAGCGCGGACCTCGAGGTACTGTGTCCTGGGAGCTGATTATGCCACAGGGATCTGTGGAAAGTACGGTCGTGCAGCAGCTACTTGTATTTGAGCGATCATCACCAGTTGTGGGTTTTCACAACTGTATCAGGTGAGCAGCCTCTTTTGTATAACCTCTTGTTCTTCTTTAAAGAAGATATCACCCTATGTGCGCATTCTTGAATTTTATAGAGATATCAATCACGGCCATCAGGGCTAGAGTCGGTGATACTGCCCCCTCCAGAGTTCCTAGCCTGGATAGCAATGATCAGGCAATTAAATTGCCTGGTCATTGCAGTCCTTGGGATTGTATAACGCTGGACGCAGGGAGCATCCGGAAACAATGCGTGACAGGGACACATGGATCAATACTCAAAAAGAATGATCTGCGGCATCTCAATCAAATAGACGGGGTCTCAACCCACTCCTATAGTAGCGCACGTCACTCCCACTGAGCCATCCTATAAAGTAATACATACATATGGATGAAGACAGCACTCCACATTGCCAGTTGTATAGCAAACAGTCCTTTATTCCACCATCCCCAGTGCAATGTTTCGATCTTTCACATACAAGATATTTTTTAAGCATACATAACTTATTAGACATGTGACAACAGTATGTAATGCTATTTAGGTGATCAGATATAGCGATTTGAAATAGGTGAACATGCTGTATTAAGTGGGTGATGTTGAGACTATATTAGCATAAATAAGGTAAAAAATGTCTGTACCGTGTTACCAAGTAGATAGAAAAATATTGGAATCTGAGAGTCCTCAGTGGTCAAAAGTGGAAAAGCATACACTACCTGAAGGAAGCAAACAGACAACTGATGGACACACCTAGTACAAGAAATTGGAGTCTAACCCCACACAGGACTATCACAAGGAATTAAACAGGCTGGTTTCTTGTCTACCTGATATATCTTTAAGAGCTGATGACCTAATACCAGGAAGTCCAAGAATTCTACATGCTTCCCAAGACTCACAAATCAGGAAATCCAGGAAGATCAATCATCTCAAGTGTGGGCACCCTCACCGAACAAACTTCTGAGTGGATAGAGGATGTTTTCAAACCCCTGGTAAAAGAGACACCCAGCTACATTCAGGACACAACTGACCTATTGAATAAACTAAACAGCAATAGGTCCTCTACCAGAAGGAACCATCCTCGTCACCATGGATGTGGAATCTCTGTACAGTAACACCCCACACGAGGATGGATTAAATGCCTGCAAAACCTTCCTGGAAAACACAGAGATTGATGCTGACTCTGTGGTGAAGCTTATAAAATTCATCCTCACGCACAGCAATGGGAAGCAAAATGGCACCACAATATGCAAATCTTTTCATGGTCAAATTTGAAGGTGACTTTTTATCCCCTTGTCCTATGAGGCCTCTGGCCTACTACCGTTATATCGATTACATTTTAATCATCTGGACAGAGTCTGAGCAACAGCTGAAGACGGTCCATGAACACTTTAATCAGTTTCATACCACCATCAACCTAACACTCAACTACTCCCGCACTGAAGTTAGCTTCCTGGACACCATCATTAAGCTACAGAACAATGAAATAGAAACATCCCTGTATCGGAAACCAATTGACCGTCCAAGATATTTCCGGTGGGACAGTTTTCATCCAAAACACATAAAAAACTCTACTGTGTATAGCCAGGCCATCAGATACAATCGGATATGTTCCAACCCTACAGACAGAGACAATCACCTTGAGGACCTCAGAAACACCTTTTTACACCAGGGCTATCATCCAAGAGCAATCAAAAACCAGATTAAAGAGCCACCAGAAATTCAAGGAATCATCTCCTGCATTACAAAACTAGAGAAGAAAACAACAGAGTTCCTCTTGTAATCACCTACAATCCAAGTCTGGATGTGCTAAGAGGAGCCGCACGGAAACTGCAACCACTCCTACAAAAAGATGCCCGACTAAAATCAATATTTCCGGATCCCCCACTCTTGTGCTTTAGACAACCTCCGAATCTAAAAAACATCATTGTGAGAAGCAGCCTGTCATCTCCAGCAACAACAGGAACCTTTCCCTGCAACCAGAACAGGTGCAAAACCTGTCCATCTATAATGACAACGGACAAGATAAAGATTCCTGGAACAGATCAGGACTACAAGATCCCAGGTCACTTCAGTAGCACCACAAGCAATGTGGTGTATTTAATTATATGTACCCAATGCCCAACAGGTGGCATGTACGTAGGGGAGACGGACTACAATTCAGAACAAGAATGAATTCTCATCGCCACTCAATAAAAGAAAAGGTATGGATCTATCTGTAGCAAAACATTTTTCCAACCCTGACCACAACAGTGAAACCGATATGAGGCTGCTCATTTTAAAAGCAACTTCAAATCAGAGAGAGAGAAGAATTTGGGTATACAAATTGATAACGACCTTTGACCTTTGACACAATTCAAAACAGGATTAAATGTTTCACATGGATTCATGGGCTTTTATATAAAATGAATGGGTATTTGGAGACATCACAGACTCATGCGATTTATATAAATTGAAAGGACACTTGGGGATATCATATCTCCAAGAGACTACATTTTGAGGACTATAAACTTTTGACTTTTCTTATGTGAACTCTCTCGCTTCGATTTATTGCTCTCCACAACTCACTTAAGTATTTTCAGGTCTCCACAGGATACTAACCATACAACAATAATACAATTTGTTCCGCTTATCTTAGAATTTTGTTTTCTCTTTTCCCGCTCCTCTACCCCTCCCCACCCTGACTCTGCTTTACGTCACCTGCCGTATTTACTACAGCATCTAACACTGGTTTTTTTTTTCCGATTCCTTTGCTTATGTATATATGTATGTGTCTTCAGAAGTTGTGTCATTATCTGCCTGACGAAGGGGCCATAGTGTCCCAAAAGCTTGCTATGTTTACCATCTTTTCAGTTAGCCATTAAAAGGTATCAACCACTGAGGACTCTCAGATTCCAAAAATTTTTTAGCATAAATAGTGTTTTTGATGTTTATTTACATTGTGCTGTGATCTGATATATCGTTTTTAATGAGGGGTCATTTTGAATGAGGGGGTGGCCAGCGAGAGCACTAGACCCAACCACTGCAATAACAACAGGAGGGAAGGGGAGACAGGGGAACAACAAACAACTTCACACCTGCTGCAACACTCTTTGGCAGCAGACAGCTTGGCAGTAGTCAGCTCTCCAGAGAACCTCCTTCACCTTGGGAAACTTGGCCAGGAATAAGTTCAATCACAAGCATAGAATGCTGGAACCATGTGACCATATAAAGGGAATGGGAGTGATCACAAAGTAGCTACACCTGGTAAGGAAACTAAAGAATCTGCAAGCAGTAGAAACCGACATTATCTCCTTAACTGCCAAAGAAAAGAAAAACATTTATAATGAAGTCTCAAAAAAGGAATGAGACAGAGGTCCCAAAACCATCACAAGTCTCCAAAGGTAGAGAGACCATTGTGACAGTAACCCCCTTTTAACAAGAGGCCTTTGGACTCTCAAGAGCGGATTAATCAGGATTACACCCAAGGAGAGAATGCCGCGAACTACCAGCATTCACTTCTGTAACCCCCTGTCCCTCAACGACATCACCTGCACTGCGAATTAAAGATGTAATAAATGTTGGCTCCGGAGACACGAAAGATCTTTGGAGCCATGACCTGTGAAACACATTATAGGTACCAAGTACTGGGGGTAGTAGCTCCAGCCAGACGACCGAAGGGTTAACAATGTCCGTCACCTGATACGGACCAACAAACCCAGAGCCCAGAGATCCTGAAGCACACTTTCAATTGATGGCATTAGTGGACACCCATGCATAGTCATTCACATGCAGGTCCGGACCAGCATGTTTATCACCAAGCATGCGTCTTTTGGAACGTGAACATCCCCTTGAAGGACCAACAACAAAGGCGTCATTACGAAACCTGCAACTTCCACCCTTAGAATGATGAACTTCTGTAGGGGCAACCACCCCCCTCCACCACCTCTCCTGGAGAAACACATAGGTCTAGAAAGACCTTGTACTGAGGGAGAAATTGTACATCTTCTCCCCAGTTGCACCTTATTCACATTTAGCGGAAGAGAGGCAAGTACAGAGTAAATGCATACTCCCAGGTCTCCTTCCTCAAAACAACCTGGGGAGGGCGGCTCTTCAGAGGGTGTATTAGGTGTAGACACCTCTGACAGAACCGACTTAGGAACTGTACATTCAGGAGCCAGGTCCCCAGTATGGACAATTTCTCTCACGGAACTCTGGAGGAGAGACCAAGGTCTAGTTATATCCTGAAGAATGGGAATGGTATCCCCTCTTTTTCCCAGAGGGATAGCAGCTGGAAGAAAGGGAAAAATAGAGGAAATATACATGCCCAGGTCGCCACCCTCCACAAGACCTGGGGAAGATGGCTTTTGAGATTTTCATATGGGTATGGATGGACAAACCCCAACGAGGTGACCCTTAGACTCACAATAAAATCACGCCCCCATCCCACGGTGAACTATAGGTGACCTAACATGAGGGTGCTCCCCTATCTCCAAATAGGTTCATCCACCTGCACATGTGAGGCCTCCTCCATGTGGAGAACAGGAGGCTGGCTCTGGGTAGATCTTTCCCTGAGGCGTCCATCTATTCTGACGGCAAGGGACATAGCGGCCTGCCAGCGGCTCTTGGGGAGAGTATTGAGCCTTGAAGTCCTGGATTCTACTAGACAAACTGACAGAATTACACAAAATTTCCTTTTTGGGGGAAGAGTTTTTATCCATAATAATGCGATGCAATCCAGCAAGGCAGTAAATGAAAATGTTTTTTATTTGAAAAACAATATAAAAAGTGGCAAGCTGATTGATACATATAAAAGTACCGTATATACTCGTGTATAAGCCGAGTTTTTCAGCCCAAAATTTGGGCTGAAAAGTCTCCCCCTCGGCTTATACACGAGTCAATACGGGGGGGGGCTGTGTCCGGGGCTGTGGAGGCTGCAGGAGGTGGGAGGGGGGCTGCTGTATGAGCGGCCCCGTCACGTGGGGCCGCTCATTAAATATGCACTGCTTCCCCCTGTCAATCAGCGGCAGGGGGAAGCAGTGCATATAGCCCCCAAATGCTGGCACTCACCCCCCCTTGTAAGGGCCCCCCCCCGATGGTTATATTACCATTCCGGACTTCTGATCCGCGCCGCTCCTCGGTGCTTCATCCTCGCTGCTCCGTCCGTCTTCTACATCCGGGATCTCCGGCCATCGCAGGCATATGACGTCATCGCGCGGCCGGGGATCCCGGATGTAGAAGACGGACGGACGGAGCAGCGAGGAGCGCCGAGGAGCGGCGCGGATCAGAAGTCCGGAATCGTAAGGGAAGTGGGGGGGGCCCTTGCAAGGGGGGGCGAGTGCCAGCATTTGGGGGCTGCTGGGGACCCCCAGGGGGCTGCTGTGTACCCCCTGGGGGCTGCTGGGGACCCCCAGGGGGCTGCTGTGTACCCCCTGGGGGCTGCTGTGTACCCCCAGGGGGCTGCTGGGTACCTCCTGGGGGCTGCTATATGTACCCCTGGGGGCCTGCTGTATACCACTGGGGCTGCTGTATACTACCACTGGGGCTGCTGTATACTACCACTGGGGCTGCTGTATACTACCACTGGGGCTGCTGTATACTACCACTGGGGCTGCTATATACTACCACTGGGGAGGCCTGTATACCACTGGGGGGGGCCTGTATACCACACTGCTGGGGGCTGTGTACCTGTGCTGGGGTCCACCCTCGGCTTATACACGAGTCAATAGGTTTTTCCAGATTTTTGGGGCAAAAGTAGGGGGGTCGGCTTATACACGGGTCGGCTTATACACGAGTATATACGGTAATTATAAAATAACACAAAACATGGTTTAGTCAGGATTGTGACAGGAGGTTGTAAACCTTACACTGGCGACAAAATCACAACATGTATATGGACGGTCTATATAGGAATCCAAAACAATTTGGAAACAATAGCAGCAGACAGGACTTTAGTACATGTACAGATCACAGACAGCTGTATATTATAATGTAATTACATGTGATAACATAGGTCTTCTCCACAGCAGTACAGACATATAAACTTTTGTGTGGATACTGTGAATACATCAGCATCTCACATCCTACTAAGGCCCCTTAGTTACCACCACCATATGACCCATCTGCCCCATCATAAGTGATTATAGTTCTGCTTACCCATTTTGCCAAAACTTGTCCAGTCACCATACCTCCATGGCATACCTCCACATAGATGGAGAGCCAATTGGTAGAGAGAAAGCCCAGGACTGGGGATCTCCTCACAACAGGGAGATAACGACCCCCACTCTCTGTTCTTTAGTCCCCAAAGAACATGGGCAGAGGCTGAAGTATAACTTGCAGACCACCTGGAATGCCCAAAACTTATCACGCCCCCCAAATACCTATCAGGGAGGGGAATCTTGGGTTCCGGCTTTGTCTGACTAGTAGACCCGCAATATATCGCAGCTGCTGCACCACCTGTTCCCGCAGATCCGTCACCTCCTGTGAGAGAGGCTGCTTGAATTGTGCAAAAACTGCAGCCGTCCATAATGGATCCAAAAAAAGGTATCTTGTGATGATTATGTAATGTTTGACACAGGGAGCGTCCGGGAACAGTGTGTGACAGAGACGCGTGGACCAACGGTGTCCAGCACACTACACCAAACAACAGACTGGGAGACACCACGGGGGACAAATACAGCGGAGGGCCCTGCTCATAGGGAAAGGGGGAGATGTGACCTCCTGCACTCACCTACGGCTGTGCCCTGATCTCCCTACCATTCAAGTATAGGTTCTTTCAACCCGTTGCTGTGCAGGATACCTAGTCCCTCGCTGGCCCCGATGTGAGCCCTTAATAGGGAATGGCTAGCAGGAGCACTAGTCTCAACCACTGCAATAACAACAAGAGGGAAGGGGAGGCAGATATGGGAACAACAAACAACTTCACGCCTGCTGCCATGCTTCTTGGCAGCAGATAGGTTGGCTGTAGTCAGCTCTCCAGAGAACCTCCTTCACCTCAGGAAGCTTAGCCAGGAATAAGTTCAATCACCAGCAAAGGATGCAGCAACCATATGACCATATAAAGAGGATGGAAGTGACCACAAAGTAGCCACACCTGGTAAGGAAACTAAGGAGTCTACTAGCAGCAGAAACTTACATTAGCTCCTGAACTGCCAAAGGAAAGAAACACGTTTAAAATAAAGTCTCAAAAAAGGAATGAGGCGGAGGTTCCAAAACCGTCACAAGTCTCCAAAGTAAGATAGACCATCATGACAGATTGGTTGTTCAAAATTGAATAGCCAATCAAAGCAATCATTGGTGTGGGCTAGGGAATCTACCCCCTGGAAGATCAAGATATAGAATCTCAGGATACCGCAGCGCGATTCCTGTTACAGTAACCAGGGTGCCGCATTTGACAAACTGGTTTAGGCACTGGTTGGGAACAATCTGGCTTTTTTGATGAACTGGTTTGCCATTGGTCGGTAAGGGGTTAATAATTGTGCTTGCATTGTTGGCCACTAGCCTTATTCAGCATTCCAGATGAATTTGTGGTAAGCCAGATAAACTTGTTTGTTTTCATTATTCTACTCCAAATATGTCAAGCTTCAATAATTACTCCATCCAACTGCAAGCTGAGGTGTTATCTGTGGTATTGGAAATGGGAGTTATAATGTAAGTCAGGTGCCTTCTACAAGTCAACCCATGGAGGGGTTAATTAAGAGCTAGGCAACAAGATTGTGCAAACAATAATATCCTGTGATTGTGTCCTGGAATTGGAAAAGGCGGGACCCCAGGCAAAGCGAAGAAGCATTACAGCGGAGCCCAGCCCCATCTTGGCAGTGCAGTACAATGCAGCTACACTCTACTACACTTTGCTACAGTGTGCCTGCAGTATGCAGCCAGTGAGTGAAATTAATGATGGGTCCCCTGCAAAATAACCCAGCACAGGAAGATGACATCTTCCTCACCATCCCTGGGGCAGAGAGTGCTTCAGCACCAGAATTGGAGCAGCCAGCATAGGTCTAATATGTGACCTGGAGTTCCACCACACTACCCGCATTGAGCCTCATATGCAGCGAGGCCAGGATCCAGTGCTAAACTCAGATGCCAAAGGAGGACCTGAGGAGATCACAGTCAGGAGGTGAGCCATTCCCCATGCCAGCCAGGAGCACCAGATGTCATAATCAGGAGGATCTTCCAGCATGCCTGGTGTTACTAAACCTGCAGCCGGTGCCGCAGCTGCTGGCTCGGCAAATCCAGGACCAGGAGCATGATAAGGAGGATGAGGAGGATGAGGAAGAGGGGAGGTAGTAGAGGCAGAAGGCCCTGTTTCCAAACCTTGTGCAGCACCCCCTGCGAGAGCCCTTCAACTGTGAGAATGCTATGTGGGGAACCCTACCCTTCTCCAAGCAACTATCCTATTAGGCATGAACCACCCCATCCTGTCTCCTTTTTTAAGCTCGCAGATGCCATCACCCAATAGTGGTTGCATGGGCCTAACGCCAATGACTTTGATGACCAATGTACCTGAGGCAAGGCAGTGGCATTCATCCAGCATCAGTGCTATGTCAACTGGTACACCCTGCTATGGCATTCATCCAGCATCAGTGCTATGTCAACTGGTACACCCTACTATGTGACTATCTTCCCATAAGAGTCTGCACAATCTATGTTGGGGAGGAGGTCACCTTCATTAATGTGATGGGCAGCAAGGGGTCGTTCGTGGTTGGTGTAAGTCGGGCTGCCACCGTGAACGATTTTTAAAAGTGGCAGCAGGAGGCCGACCAGCAGAGAATGATGTGTCAAATGGAGGCCAAGCACCTGTTGGTTAGCCAGCCAGCTGCACACACCCACAAAGGGCCATCAATCCTGAAGGGCCTGTCAGTGTTCCCAAGTTGGTTCCGTCTCTACTAGAGGGGGTGGTTGTCCCCTAATTCCTCCATCCTCATCTCCAGCGGTGGCCATGATGGAGTGTGCTGGGGGGCAGATGGTGGCAGAGAATGCCCCTGGTAGAGAAGCCCCTGCAACCACTGAAGAATGTCCGGCAGTGGAGTACCATGAGCAACATTAACCTACATCCTGGATAGCAATGAGAAAGTTACCAGACATTTATTACTCAAATTATAGTGGACTTCTCAAGAAAATAGCATGTAGTTAGGTCACTGACCTAAACCTTAGTCATCATTTTTGTCCAAATAAGGACTTATTTCAGTTGTTTGTCAGTTCTTTAAAGAGCGCGGCATGTTTTTTGGTTAATTTTATTTTTCCCCTTCCCAAGTTTAGCGCTGGTTACGCTTTTCCATTATGGGCCGAAAAGGCTGATGTGGCTGAAAGGCTGCAATCCCCCTAATCCAGCAGGGGATTAGCAGGACTGCAGCCTTTGAGCTACACCTTAAAGCCCTTTATGGACTCCATTGTAAAGGAGTCTGCTGATCCCTGTGAGACTTTCCTTACATATACTGTGTATATTCATATAAGTGTGTTTGAGACTTCTTATAATCTGTGCTACAGTAAAGTTTTTTGTACTTTACTCCTTGTGTGCTGGACTGATTCTGAATAGAGGTGCTTTGTTACTGCCCTACTGTCCGGCACACAAGGAGTGAGCTCAAAAAACTTTACTGTAACATAGAAGCAACCACGGGACCTGCATCCTGTTACCTGGACAGCCCAAGGTCCTTTAACCCCTTCACGACCCATGACGTAGGAGGGCGTCATGGGCTGTATCCGGGTGTTTGATGTCAGCTCCGGCGCGGAGCTCACATCAAAGCCCCGACATCTCAGCTGATCTCATTAGCTGAGATGTCAGGGTAACAGCACCGATCGGATCCGGGATCCGATCGGTGCTGTTAACCCCTTGGATCCCTGCTGTCAATCACTGACAGCGGGATCCAAGGCGGCCGCGGCGGGGAACACTCCATTCCCCGCCTGCATCGGAAACCCCGCGATAATATCGCGGGACCTCTGGCGGTCATGTGACAGCCCGGGGTCTTGACTAGACCCCGGATGCTATCACTGAGCAGTTCCGGGTTGTGGTTGGCAGGCGCTGCGAATCGCAACACTTCCGCGATTCTGGGAGATACTCATGAGCTGCAGCTCATTGGTATCTCCCAAAAGCGATCAGACTGTGCAGCAAGATGCCTTTTAAAGAGGCAGTGTAAAAATAAGAATTAATAAAAAAATAAAGTTTTTAAAATCTGTAAAAAAAAAGCCATAAAAGTTCAAATCACCCTTTAAAAAAAATACACGTTTGGTATCGCCGCGTTCAGGCGATCGGTGTGTGTGCAGCACTTAGGCCCTCTAGTGACCAGTGTAAAATATTTTAAAAAATAAAATGTGTAAACTACATAAAGGAAAAAAAGCCCAAAAGCCAAAATTACGGGTTTTTTTGTTGCTGCAACATTGCAATAGAATGCAATAACAGGTGCTCAAAACATCACATCTACCCAGCAATGGTATCATTAGAAACGTTAGCTCAAGCCGCAAAAAATAAGCATCACACAGCCCCAGAACCTTAAAAATGAGAACGCTACGGGTCATGGAAAATGGAGCCAAAAGCGCAGATTTTTTTCTTTAAAAACTTCAGGTTTTTCTTTCACCACTTAGATAACAGTAAAAGTATACATGTATGGTATACACAAACTCGTACTGACACGAGACATCATACCAACACATTAGTTTTACCATATAGTGAACATGGTAAATAAAAAAACAAACGTGCTATTGCACTTTTCATTCAATTTCATCACACTTGGAATTTTTTTCCCATTTTCTTGTACACTATATGGTAAAATAAATGATTTCATCTGAAAGTACAACTTGTCCCGCAAAAAGCAAGCCATCATATGTCTATATTGACGGAAAAATAAAAACGTTATGGCTCTTGGAAGCAGGAGAGCTAGAAATGAAAAACAGAAAATGGAAAATCGCTGGGGGTTGAAGGGGTTAAATGCACAAGACAGAACAGAAGCTGATTGTGAAGTTTTTTTATGTGAGGATGATTGCACAAAAAATAATTTCTGTTCATTGACCCATGTAAACATTATATCACCATGTTAATGACCTGAGATAATTTGCTCAATGATCGCTGATATATGTTTCAAAAACCTACAAAATCTTTATTGTTGACAGTATACCCAAATAATTGCTTAATCCCAAAGGATTGGTTCTAATCCCAGCTCTGATTCCCAAGCAGGGAAAGCTCAGGCTGGATTTACATTGGTTGCTTTAAAGGGAACCTGTCATCTCATTCTTTTACTCCCATTTCTGATCCTGCGCAGTGTGGGTGGTGTATTGGCATACAGGCCGGCTCCAGAGCATGCGCAGTGTGTATTCCAAACACCTGACAATCCCCCACAATGCACCAGACTAAAAATGACATGCGGTCGGCAATGCGTCTATCACAGGAAGAAGGAACAAGAAATTTTAATCTTATGCGCGCTCCTGACTGAATGACCGGGATTCAGGATGAATGATCGTGCCCACCGGGGCGTGATTCCAGTATCGAAGGGGGAGAATGCAGCCAAGGAGACCGCCCAGTCATACTACATACTGTAGTCTAGAAGGCTAATTACCATACAGAGATGAAAGTATCAAACTCATTTTTTACCAACATTTTTAGACAGTTTTAGGTCAGAAAGGGATGGATAGGGATGTAGTAGCAAGGTGCAGTGAAAGGTAGTGATAGGTTTAGGGGTAAAAACAAGATGGCAGGTTCCCAATAAGAACTGGTTTAAATCTGATGACACCCATTTCCATCATTTATCGCCTTCAATATAAGTACCACAAACAATTATATTAACTAAAAAAATTGCAAACAATATCAACTTAAAGGGAACCTGTGACCTCCAAAAAGCTACCTAACCTATAAAAACATGTCCCTGCATCATCCTATGACCATTCTCACAATCCTTTTGTCTGCTAAGTGCTGGCTGTAAATGTACTACAAAACATATTTATAGTTACTCATTATCTACTATATAATTGTCTAATTCTGTCGGTTTGTCTGTAACGGAAATCCTGCGTCGCTGATAGATCGCGCCAGCCGCCTGAGACCAATCAGCGACAGGCGCAGTATGGCCGTGAATTAGCGCGGGATTTGAACCACGGTTCGCTGATTGGTGACGACCGCGACCAATCAGCGATATTGGCACGGGATTTAAACCCAGCTTCGCATTGCATTATTCTTAAATCTTCATAAATAAACTACATACATATTGTAGAATACCCGATGCGTTAGAATCGGGCCACCATCTAGTCCATTATAATGAGTATGGACCATATTCCTTAGTCCTCGGGGCGTGTTGCTTTGCTGCCTTCCTCCGCATGCGCAATGAAGCCGGGCGAGCGGCGTGGGTGCACTGACGTCACCCAAACCGGAAATGACGCGTTTCGCGTCATTACATGCCCAGACAGCGACATGCAAAGCAGGCAGGGCCTGCCTAGAATATGAATACAAGATCACGCCCATTAGGGCGTGATCTTCTGATGAGGAAGGTAGCAAAGCAACACACCCTGAGGGCTAAGGAATATGGTTCCTACTCATTATAATGGATAATAATAATGGATAATAAGTAAGTATAAAAATGTTTTTAGCACTTTTACAGCCAGCATTTAGCCGACAAAAGGATTGTGAGAATGGTCATAGGATGATGCAGGGACATATTTATGTAGCTTAGGTGGCTTTTTGGAGGTGACAGGTTTCCTTTAAAATTATTACATAAAACAATAAAATATTTACTTTTGCTTCTAAAAGAAGGTGGCTTGGTCTTCTTAAAAAATCTTACCTTCATCTTGTGTTATACCAAGACATCCCATTAATTCATGGACAGATAAAGACTTGTCATTATTCACATCACAGTACTCAACAAACTTTTTCACACATTTTTTTGGCTTTGATTTTTTCCGTAACAATCTCTTGAATGGCTTGATTTCCTTCTTTCCAATGTCCCCATTTGAATTTTTATCCAGTTGCTTGAAGTACCAGTGAACAACTCTTTCCTCCAATGTATGATTTGGATCTGGTTCTGATACCCTAATATAAATGAGAACACAGAATTCAGGTAGTCTATTGTGATCTAGTGGCATTTAGCCAACCTTGGTATTGTCAAACCTATCGGTGTATCTAGGTAGTGTCCAATTGTTACATGAACTGATTGTCAAACAGTAAGTAGGAATAAAACCCATGTCCTAGTTGTTTTTAATTATAAGAGTATTCTGTGTAAAGCTGCATCCAACCTGATAATTTATTAGTCAAAGTCCAAATAGCAGCAATATCAGGTACTCAGTGTCACAATACTGTAAAAAGTGCAGCCCAGCACTTGCTGCTGATAGTCTATAGAGCACACATGACATAGCAAAGTCATGTGAGCACTGGGAGACAGAGCTTTGACATTGTTGTAAAGACTATGGTTTGGGAGGTGAATGTGTGATTTTGGGGTGGTATTCTACTGAATGGAGGGGTTTTCCAGAGTTTACATATAGATGATGACATAACTGTAGTGTTTATTCGATTCACATTACTGCATCATTTAACCCATTCACGCCCGGACAATTTCTCATTTTTCCCTCCCTTTTGAGTCATAACTTTTTAATATTTTTGTCACTATAGCCATATAGCTTGTTTTTTGCAGAACACATTGTACTTTTGAATTACATCATTTATTTTGCCAAAAAGTGTACTAATAAATGGAAACAAATTCCATGTGTGGTAAAATTGCAAAAAAAAGTTACAATTACACGATTGTTTTTTAGGGTTTAAAATTCACCATGATCACTATATGGTAAAACGGACATGTTGGTATGATGCCTTGGGTTGGTACGAGTTCGTAGATACCAAATGTATACTATTACTGTTATCTAAGTAGTGAAAAAAATGTAGAAATTTTATAAAAAAACAATTGCACTTTTTGCGTCATGTTCTGCGACCTGTAGCGTTCTCATATTTTGGATCTTGGGCTGTGTGATGGCTTATTTTATGCGGCTTGACCTGATTTTCTAATTATCCCATTTTTAGGTAAATACCTGTTTTGATTGTCTGTTATTGCACTTTATGGCAACGTTGTGGTAACCAAAAAAAGTAAACTTGGCATTTGGACTTTTACCCCTTATGCAGTTTACAGATCTGATTAACCCCTTCACCCCCTGGCAATTTTCCATATTCCGTTTTTCATTTTACCTCCACTTCTTTCAAGAGCCATAACATTTTTATTGTTCCGTCAATACTGTATAGATATATGAGGACTTATTTTTTGCAGGATGAGTTTTACTTTTAGATGAAATAACGTATTTTACCATATAGTGTACAGGAAAATGGGAAACAATTCCCAATGCAGTGAAATTGTAAAAAAAAGTGCAATTATACATTTGTTTTTTGTTTTTTTTTTATTCATCATGTTCACTCTATGGTAAAGCTGACATGTCAATATGATCCCTCGGGTCGGTACAAGTTCATAATTACCAAACATTAGGAATGAGGGAGTAGAATCGTTACTATTTGGTACTCGTCGAATAGTAACGATATTTGGGCTACTCGCTACTCCCCGAGTTTCTTGTGATTTCTCGGGAGTAGCGAGTAGTTCTTCACTTTCGTAGTGTATCTATATATATGTGGCGCCCCTGCGGCTAGGCGCCACAGAGTAGTATTGCATTTATTATTTCTGTGTAATATTATTTTGTAAGTTGCTGGTTTAGGATTAAATCTTATGGAGTCTATTTTCACACTCACTTAGGACCGCACCACTTACGAGTAGGGGGAACTGGTAATATAGTAGGTTCCACAGGGTGGGGGCGGAGCTTAGGATAGAGTAGAGTGACAGTTGACAGTTTTACCTCAGTCGGTGCTGGGAAGGCAGACAGAGTGGTCAGGCCTGGCAGGCCAGCTGAGTGGAGGGTATCCCATCTTTATGTGGGGACCCAGGACAGATGGCAACAGCTGGTAGGAGCCAGGGCTGGTAGGAGCCAGCTGGTCATGTTGAGGGGACACCGGTGACACGGACAACCGAGGCAGCCAGGAGTTCAGCCCTGACTGAAAAACCGACGAGCTGTAGGCCCAACAGAACCGGGTTGCTGCAGCGCCACAAAGGTACCTCTCCCCTCAGGACTGAAAACTGGTTCAGGACACTAGAAGAAACTAAAAGGGACAGACATTTACTGCGGTGCTGGAAGGGAGCCTCTTTGCTATTTGTCTGGGTTGCCTTATCCAGGCCGAGTAGTGGACAGACCTTATCTTCTAGACACAGACCGTAGGACTGGCGGGGGAGCTCTTCAAAGGTGGTAAAGACTGAAAGATCTAGAGAAAGAAAGTAGTAGACCCTGAAAGACTAAGAGAGGACATCTAGAGACTCCATAAGAGAAACCCTGAGTTGGCAGCAGCACCCTGAAACCAAACTGTACCGTGTCTTGTTATGCCATCAGTCGGTACCAAGTAAAGCAGAGTTAAACTGGAACTGTTTCTGTTATTCTTCCTGCCGCAGCCCGGAGGGCTTAACATCATCAAGCAGAAGGGTAAGAACTGCACCACCATCACCATCACTGTCCTCCCTCACCGTCTCACCTTAACATCGCTGCCCTGAGGTAAAGCTCCACCTGTGGGGAGCTGTACCACACTTAGCTGCCTCATCCATCACCTCAGTGGCCGGCTGGCAGCGCCGGTACCAGTCTTACCGGACTCTACAGGTGGCGTCACGTTCCCCTGTAAATAACCCCTTTAACCCCCACCGTTTACCATCAACATCTGGTATAATTGATCACCAGGGCACGGCACCGGGGTCCCGACCATCCGTGACTCCCCACACAGTAGCCCCGGTGACCGAGTACCTCACGCACCCCAGCTCTGGTTGAATCAAATACACTGCAAAACTGTACTAAAAGTGAATAAAAGTTGTTAAAAAATAAAAAAATATCATACTCACCTATCCGACGCCTGCACCTGTAGCGGCAAAGAAGACATCCGATTAACGACAAGCTTCCAATAGGACAAAGTACCTCGTGGTCCGAGCTGCTGTGTTCGTATGATGTAAAAACCAGATACAGCGGAATGTCTGGGTATAGTAGTAGCTGTTTATTTTCCGACGCGTTTCAGAGTCATATCCCAAACTCCTTCCTCAGGGAACTCCTCCTGAGGAAGGAGTTTGGGATATGACTCTGAAACGCGTCGGAAAATAAACAGCTACTACTATACCCAGACATTCCGCTGTATCTGGTTTTTACATCATACGAACACAGCAGCTCGGACCACGAGGTACTTTGTCCTATTGGAAGCTTATTGTGACCACAGTGACCTGTGGAGGTACGGTCCTGGCAGCAGCTGTATTGTTCTGAGCGATCACGCCGGTTGTGTGCTACACAACCGCATCAGGTGAGCAGTTCCTAATTTTCACCTTAATAATCCTGTCTCCTAAGGATAAGACCCTATGTTGCGCATTCTCACCCCTTTTTTAGATTAACGACAAGGACCTGTGAGTCTGACAGCCAATCAGATGGCTGGTAGCGATCTGGCTAATCAGATGGCCAGACTCACAAACCACCTGATCGCTACCAGCCACCTGATTGGCCAGATTGCCAGGTCTTGAACGTGCATCAATGGCCTGGCAATCTGGCCAATCAGGTGGCTGGTAGCGATCAGGTGGTTTGTGACGTCTGGCCATCTGATTGGCTGTCAGACTCACAGGTCCTTGTCGTTGATCGGATGTCTTCTTTGCCGGTCCAGGTGCAGGCGTCAGATAGGTGAGTATGATATTTTTTTATTTTTTAACAACTTTTATTCACTTTTAGTGCACTTTCGCAGTGTATACATAGATGTTTGGGGGTGAGCTTGCATCAGAGGGACAGGCACAGTCAAGGGCGTACTATTACACCCTTGATCATGATTAACAATCAGAGACCATTGTTTTCAAGTGCAAACAGCTCTCAATCCCATAACCCAGGAATTCCAACCCAATTTTTGCTAGAAAAAAACTGGTTCAATAGAGGCAGTTTTTTTTTTTAAATTAGGGATATTTATAAATGAAATTGATATGCAGCTGCCTATTTTTTTCTTAAAGGAAATCTATCATCAGAAAATTACCTATTGGTTATAACAAATTTTGGGTTAAATATATACCATACTTCATTTTTTTGCATTATTTTTCCATAGTTATAAAAAAAAAAAATAGTAATCTTGCAATTTTCAAACTTGTCACTGGGTCTTTTTTAGGAAGCATATTTCATGTCCATTCAGGAAGTGTTTTACAGGAGTTTTATTATCAGTAGAAGGTTTGCACCTCTGTACAAAGGATCCATGAATCATAATGTGTGATATCCCAGGTGACCCTGCTCTCCTCTGTTCACAATAACCTTTCACACACTCATTGGATGTTCAAATGCAAAATATGCATTAGAGATTATTAGAGAGTTAACCATTGTGGCTATGTACATTTGCTGTTTCCTGAAAAAACGGAAGTTACTGTCAGAAAAAGCATAAGTAGCCACTGTGAAAATTGCAAGAGTTTTATCATTAGTTTTAATTATTTATTATTTATCGTCTTTCAGCTTGATCTTGGGCCATAGTGACTGATGAATAAATGCTCTGTAGGAAGAAGAAGACTGATCTTGCACAAGGCTAGATACTGTAGGTCCACCAGGGTCTTCTCCATCATCATCTTGACATCTTAAGCCATTGTGTTACTGGTCTTCCTCTTCGCCTTGTACCTTCTATTCTTCCTACCATAATGTCCTTCTCTAGTTATTTTTCTCTTCATATGATGTGTCCAAAGTAGGCAAGTCATAGTCTGGTGATCCTTGCTTCAATTGACATATCTGGCTTGATTTGTTCTCATATGGATTTGTTTGTTCTTTTTTTCATCCATAGTATTGATAACATTCTTCTCCAGCACCACATTTTGAAGGCGTTCATTCTTCTTTTGTTTTATTTTTTTATCATCCATGTTTCACTTTCATATGTTACTACAGAAAATACCAGATTACGTATGAGCTGTGTCTTCGTTGCTAGTAGAAAAAGGTTTGGGGTGGGAACACTCACTGAAAGAATCTCTGGGTGGGTGGAAAATGTCCTTAAACCACTGGTAAGGAGGACAGACAGCTATATACAGGACACAACGGACCTTCTAAATAAGCTCTCTACAATAGGTCCCCTCCCCGAGAGTACCATCTTAGCCACCATGGATGTGGAGTCCTTATATTCTAACATCCCACACGAAGATGGACTTACTGCATGCCGACTGTTTCTTGAAGCCAATGGGATCCCTTCAGAATCAGTTCTAAAGCTCACCAGATTTATCCTCACCCACAACATTTTCTCTTTTGGTGAAGAACTGTATTTAAAACGCACCGGAACTGCCATGGGAAGCAAAATGGCTCCCCAGTATGCCAACCTCTTCATGGCTAAACTGGAAAATGACTTTTTAGCCTCCTGCCCGATCAAACCCTTGGCGTACTTCCATTTCATTGATGACATCTTAATAATCTGGAACTGAACATGAACTTCTAAAATTCCATGACAAGTTCAACTAATTTCATCCCAGCATAAACCTGACACTGGACCACTCAAAAACAGAAATCAACTTTCTGGATACCACCTTAAAAATTCTAAATGGTTCATTCCAGACATCAGTATATTGGAAACCGATTGACCGTCCCACATACCTCAGATGGGACAGTTTCCACCCGAAACACATAAAAAAATCCATTGTCTACAGCCAGGCCCTCAGATATAACCGTATTTGCTCCAACCCAGTGGAAAGGGATGAACACTTAAACCAGCTAAAAAGGACATTTTTAAACCAGGGCTACCACCCCACCTCCATTGAGGATCAGATCATTAAAGCCACAAGGATCCCTAGAAGTCAAGCACTCCAATACAGAGAAAAAGAAGAGAACCATCGTGTTCCTCTGGTGGTGACCTACAACCCACAGCTTGAGGTACTAAGGAAAACTGCCAGGAAACTTCATCACATCCTACACAAGGATGACCGACTTAAAATAATATTCAAAGACCCTCCCTTGCTGTGCTACAGGCAGCCTCCCAATTTAAGAAACATCATGGTCCGAAGTTTGATGCCCTCGGATACACCAAAAGGAACTTATCCATGCAATGTGAAGAGCTGCAAGACCTGTGCTCACATAGAGACCAGAGACAGGATACAGATCCCCAACACACAGCAGGATTATAAGATTCCTGGGACTTTCACATGCTCCTCTTCCAATGTGGTGTATTTAATTATGTGCACCATTTGCCCAGTAGGTTCTTTCTATGTTGGTGAGACTGGACAGCGTCTAAGAGCAAGGATGAGGTCTCATCGTCACACAATTACACACGAAAAAATCCATTTTCCAGTAGCGGAGCATTTTTCTGGCCAGGGACATAACATTGATAATATGAAGGTTTTAACTTTGAGAGGTAATTTCAAATCCCAAAAACATCAAAGAGTCTGTGAATCCAAGCTAATTAAAAGTTTCAATTGTATACAGAACGGACTGAACATCGATGATGGTTTTATGGCTCATTACCACGTCTAAACAATGTTGTTCAAAGACATGGAAATCTTAGACACCAGGTTTTCTTATAATTTAGTGTCCTAAAGACTTTATTACCACTGGGCCTGCCTGTTTGAAGATCCTCTCCAAGGCTGCTTTGTTTATTTTGCCAAATGTCCAGTCCCTGTAATGTTTATTTAGTCAAATGTCCAATCATTTTAGTTGTGCATGCATATATTTTGAGTTTCATTCAATATCTTGTCATACCATGCCTGATGAAGAGACCTGAGTCGTCTCGAAAGCTCGCCTTATAACATCACTTATTTTATTTTTGTTAGCCATTAAAAGGTATCACAACCACAAGATTTGTATCTTGTTTCTCACACTGAGAGCAATCAACATTTTCGTTGCTAGTGAAATATTTCTTGATTTGAAGACCTTGATCAGAGACTTCATTGTGGATTTTCCCATAGGGATTCTCCTATTGATCTTGAGTGATCATTGATCTGAGTAGGTTGAAGTCCTTTACAGCTTCTAGTTTGTTGCCATCCATTTCAAATGTATGCTTCTTGTACCTGGCAGTAGTCAAATGCTTCTTTTTCTTTGTGGTAAGTAGCAGTCCCATGTTTGAGCTTTCCATCTTGACACTCCCTATTAAGTTGTTCATTCCATCTACGCTTGTTACTATTAGTGTTGTCACCTTTCTGTATCTTAGACTCTTGATGATTCTTCCATTAATATTGATTTCTTCTTCTTTCAGCCTTCCTGAAGATAACTTCTGCATATAAACTGAAGAGAAATAGTGACAGTATGCAGCCTTGTCTGATGCTTTGCTCTACATTGAACCATGCTGTGTCACTGCATTCCATTTGGACTGTTGCTTCTTAGTCAATGTAAAGGTGCCTACTGAGGCTGATCCGATGACTTGGCACACTGATGTCCTTCATGGTGCTCCAAAGTTTCTGGCGATTAACACAGTTAAAGGCTTTGCTGTAGTTGATGAAAAAAAAATAGAGCTCCTTGTTGTATTCTTTGTCCTTTTCCATTATCAATCTCATGTTAGCAATTACCGTATTTTTCGCATTATAAGATGCACTTTTGTTCCCCCAAATTTTGGGGGAAAGTGGGGGGTGCATCTTATAATGTGAAACAATACTCTGTTGAGCAGTGTCTGGGGGCTGTCGGGAGGCTGCAGCAGGGGCCCCATGGTCACATGGCTCATTATCTCCTGTAATATGCCCTGCTTCCCGCTGTCAATCACCAGCTGGAGCAGCCCATATTACAGGAGCAGGACCGCAGCTCAGCAGCTGCAGTCCTGTGTGGATAGTCAGTGCTTTTCACGCTTTCATTGCGCTGACTACCCCTGGGAGCATGATCATACTCACCCTCTCCTAGCTCCTTGCCGTCCGCGCCATCCCCGCTGTCTTTGCCGGCGTCCGGGTCCTGTGAGTGTTGCTGCAGAGTGACATCATCACCTGCGCGCTGCTCACAGGACCCGGATGCCGACACAGCACAGAGAGCAGGGATAGCGCGGATGGCAGTAAGCGAGGAGAGGGGTGAGTATGATATTGTTTATTATTTTAATTGTGCGCCAGATTGGGGACAGTGCGGCAGCATGGGGGACGGTGTGCCAGCATTATATGGTGACAGTGTGCCAGCATTATATGGGGACAGTGTGCCAGCATTATAAGGGGACAGTGTGCCAGCATTATAAGGGGACAGTGTGCCAGCATTATATGGGGACAGTGCGCCAGCATTATATGGGGACAGTGTGCCAGCATTATATGGGGACAGTGTGCCAACATTAAATGGGGACAGTGTGCAGGCATTATATGAGGACAGTGTGCCAGCATGGGGACAGTGTGCCAGCATGGAGGGGAGGGGACAGGACATATATACTGATTGTAAGACGGACAATGGGCATTATAAGGCAAACCCCATTTAACATTAAAAATTATTTTTTTCCTCTTTTCCTTCATCAAATGTGAGGGTGCGTCTTATAATCCGGTGCGTCTTATAAAGCGAAAAATAGGGTACATCTCTTGTTGCTCTGCCTTTTCTGAAACCTGCTTATTCCTCTGTCAACCCTTTGTCAAGGATGCAGCCATCTTTGTAGTATCTTCAGCAATATTTTGCTGATATGAGGTTTAAGTGCAACAGTCCGATAGTTTCCCAATTAGTAGAATCCCCCTTCTTTGAAATAGTAATAAATACCAATCTTGTCCAGTCCTTGGGCTTTTTACCAGTAGTCCATATGGGTACCGTCACACCTGGAGATATCGTCGGCGATTTCTATGGTGACGCACGTGCGTGCGCACGTTTTTGCCAGTCTAACAACGTCGCCATCGCCTTTTACACGTGTCGGCAACTCAGCCGACGAATAGGCGATGAGCCTGACCGGAAGTTGCCTGTGCGTCGCCCAAGCCCCACGGGGGATCAAGTCGGTGGTGGCCGCATCCACCTCACCCAGAGCAACCACATTAGTGATGTGGGCGTAATTTTGACCCGTGTCTCAGAGGAAAGGGCGTTACATATTATGTTGTGTGACGCCTCGAAGAAGTGTGATTGGTTGCAGACAAACACCAATTACTGTGTCCTTGTTCGCTGCGCCACATCGTAAAATGTAAGCATGCATGTGCGTATCGGCTCGGTGCTCAGTCAACTCTCGTGTGATGTGTCGTGATTATTGCTATAGGCATTGGCGTGGGCAACAAAGCAAAACTCGGCGCTCGCTTGTCGAGTAATTGTATTATGTCATATGTGTTGTGCTACTACGTTGGCTAATAAAACTCACTCTTGCTTTGTTGGTCAGGAGAATATTGGAGCGTTGACCAAGTATGTGTGTGCACAGATATTTGTGTGTTTGCAATTATGTGGGCCATATGTATTGTTCACCTAACATTTCCTTGTCCATTTTTTGTGTGTACAGAATCTTTATAATTACTGAGGGGCGGGGCCAAACGGCAAGTTCTGGAAAAAAACAAAACTCTGTTTAATGCTACTGAAGAGGGAGAGAATGATTGGCAGCGGTGGGCAGATTAAACATGAAGGGGGTGTGAATCTGCCCTTCGGCTCCAGCCTCTGGCCACCTCCTTAATGGCTGCAGCATGTAAGTTTTCTAAGTGTATTATCTTGGGGTACAGGGCTGCTCAAGTGCAGGGGGACCCCTTGCCTGGATGCTGCAGACATGCTGCATCCAGTGCTGTAATTAGATCACCGTGCCTGGTTTGGTGACAGGTCCTCTTTAAATCAGTTTTGCAGACTGTTCCAAAAAACATCAGGTAGGTTGGTCAAATCAATATTGGAAACATCCTGTTGTTTTGTCTGTTCGTACAGCGTATTTGCTTTCAAAAGCTGATGATCAGTTCCACAGTCAGCTCCTGGCCTTGCTTTTGCAGTCATGATTGATGACTTCCATCTCTGGCGAACAAATATGTAGTCAGTCTGATTCTTATAGGCTCCAATTCGGTGATGTTTATGTGTAGAGTTTCCGTTCGTGATGCTGGTAAAGGTGTTCATGATGCACAGTTAATTTGTCATACAGAAGTCAACAAATCTTCCTCCAGCCTCATATCTTTCACCAAGTCCAAAGTTTCCAACAACAGTCCTATGTTTGCCATGACCCACTTTGGCATTTAAGTCTCCCATGAAAATAAGCAAGTCTTGTTTTGGCGTCTTGTCAATTTCTTCTTGAACTTGATCATAGAATAGTTTGACATCCTCCTCCTTGGCATCTGTTATTGGTGAGTAGACTTGTATAATTGTGACATGGATTGGTGCTCCATGTAGTCGTATTGGATCACTCTATCACTGACTGCATTGTGCTTCAGGAGAGTGGCTGACAATTTTCGGTTTAGAATAAAACTGACACCATTTCTTCTTCGGCTATCATTGTCAGAATAGTAGATCTAATGTTTCATTTGACTGGCAATGTCCGAATTGAGTCCATATTAGTTCTCTAATTCCGAGTAAGTCATGTCCTGTTTTGTCTCTTTTGACTTTGACTATTTTAAGTGTGCCTTGGGTCAGAGTTTGAACTCTCCAAGTTCCAAACTTTATGATATCTCTGCAGCTTTTGTACTTCCCTTTCGACCAAGCGATATCAGCATCTATACATCCTTACTTTTAATACACGTTGTGATATTTAAAAAAAAAAAATCATTGCCAAAAAGCAGAAAAAATATAAATTTAAGATCAATACCTGGTTTAATCAGCAGGTAAATATTTTATTATGATAGTAATCCACTTAAAGAAGCTCATGCTGGGATTCCCTCCCCCCAACCCTTCCTAATTATGTTTAAAAAATTGCAGAGTTGATTTCAGTCCAGCTCTCAAGGATGTCATAAAAGCATTTTTTTCACTATTTATCCAACATGAAATGTCACATAACATACAAGACAAAGTCAAAAGCACCCATTCATTACATGCGGGAAGCTACTTAGGCCCCTTTCACATCAGCGTTTTTTGAAATCGCGGCAGATGCCGTGAAAAAACCGCATCTGCCGCGATTACCTAATTAACCGCAACATCTTGCGGCACAGTTGCGGCAAGCCCCGTGCAATGTCTATGGGGCTTGCGGTAAGTGTGCGGCAGGTGCGGCAAGTGCGGTATCGGCACTTGCAGCAGGTGCGGCCGCAAAAAAAACGCGGCTGACCGCGTTTTTTTCGCGGCCGCACCTGCCGCAAGTGCCAAAACTGCACTTGCCGCACCTGCCGTACACTTACCGCAAGCCCCATAGACATTGCATGGGGCTTGCCGCAACTGTGCCGCAAGTGTCGCGGTTATGCGGTAATCGCGGCAGATGCGGTTTTTTCACCGCATCTGCCGTGATTTAAAAAAACGCTGATGTGAAAGGGGCCTAAGTCCACCATATACACTAGTTAGCAAGCTTCAGCTGGTTGTTCGTTGAAATATATCTTGGTTTAGGTATCTCATACAGCGGAGTGCTTGTTTGGCCGAGTACTCCTTTGTACTCTATAAGAAAGCCGCCAACAAACATGTCGACTGATGGATTATCCCCAAGAGAACAATAAGATAAACACTCCAAAACTGTACATGCCTGGCTCACATCTCCCCAACCAGTTAGTCCACTAATACATAAATGTGTCGACCAAACATATCGATGTTGGTAGATGCAGCAGTCATTAATCTCATGAGTGTGTGGGAATTTATTCATGGTGAATTCCTAAACTAACCATACACCAATCCATTTTAAGATGCCATCAGAAAAAATGAGGGCAGAAGCCGGATGAGGAGAAAATTAACAATCTATAACCAATAAAACCTAATTGTCATGCACAAAACTCAAGATAACAAGACCAGGGGCGGACTGGCCCACCGGAGATTCAAGAGAACCCCTGGTGGGCCCCGGGTAATGATGGCCACACCCCAAGCCGGGCCCCCAGGGTGCCTGATGGTGCCAAGCCCATGGGTACCTGGTGGTGCCGGGCCCCTGGTGGTGCCCTGGTGCTGCCTTGGTGCCTGGTGCTTCCAGGTGCCTGGTGGTGCTGCCAGGTGCCTGGTGCTGCCGGGTGCCTCGTACTGCCGGGTGCCTGGTTCTGCCGGATGCCGGAGACTGTGAGCCGCAGAGGACGAAGCTGCTGGGTGCCTGGTGCCAGAGACCAGGACCCGCAGAGGAAGGAGCTGCCGGATGCCTGCTGCCAGAGACCGGGAGCCGCAGAGGAAGAAGCTGCCTGGTGGCGGAGACCGGGAGCCGCAGACGAAGAAGCTGCCGGGTGCCTGGTGCCGGAGACCAGGAGCCATAGAGGAAGAAGCTGCCGGGTGCTTGGTGCCGGTGAGCGGGAGACTGGGAGCAGCAGAGGAAGAAGCTGCCGGGATCAGGAGTGTGGAGTCAGGTAAGGCACTGTTACAGCCGAAGATAGCAGCTGGGGGGGGGACAGAGTGGGATGGATGAATGGATGGATGGGGCGGCCTGGAAGAAGGGGCAGAATAGGATGGATGGGTGGTGGGGGGGCCGCGTGGAAAAGGGAAAAGAATGGGATGGATGGATGGGGGGCAGCATGGAAAAGGGGGGAGAATGGGATGGATGGATGGATGGATGGGGAAGAAGGTACTTGGATGGTTTGGTGGATGGGGGAGAAGGTACATGGATGGATGGGGAGGAGAAGCTACATGGAACGTGGGGGGAGAAGCTACATGTATTCCCTATACACACACACTGACAGTATATACATAGTTCATGTGTATAATATCAATGGTGATCATTGCATTACCTGTACACTGACACTATATACTAAACTCCTGTGTATAATGTCACTGGTGACCACTGTATTAATTGTACACTGACCCAATATATAGAGCTTTTTTACATTTTTATTAATTTAGTATTATATGTGGTGGCATTATGTGCTTTGGTCATGACTTGACAATATTTGTCCCTTGTATATGGTATTATTCGGTCACTATGTGGTGATAATATGTCGTCTCATGGTGTGGCAGTATTTATACCTTGTATGTGGTAGTATTTGATCACTATGTGGTGGTATTATGTGCTTTGATCATGGTGTGGCGGTATTTGTGCCTTGTATGTGGCATCATTTGGGCACTAGGTCGTGGTGATATGTGATCTGGTCACAGTGTGGTGGTATTTCTTACTTCTATGTGGTATTATTGGTCTTGGTGGAGTGGATTGTGGTCGGTCATTTGTTTTATCTGATATCAATATGTGGAAACTTCTTTATTTCCAATAGATATTAAATACTTGGATGTTTAACCCCTCCCTGTCCTGTGACACAGCAGAGATGCAGTTACAGAGGTTCGCCAGAGAAAGCAAGATGAGCATTTGGTGAGATTTTCACCTAAGTATTTATAAGACAATACCAGGAGTGGGTGAGAAATGCATAAAAAATTACATCTGATTGCTCCACCTCTGGTTTTGTCTTAGGCCGGCTTCGCACCACGTTTTTTGCCCCTGTCAGGCTGTGTCCAGTGCTTTGCAGGAGGCACTGGACACAGCCTGACAGGTCTGGACAAATAGAACCAAAGGGTTAATATGCCCCTCCGGTCCTGTTTGTAGCCGGATTCTGCAGAGCGCAGCTTCAGGAATAGTGTCCTGCTGAGATGGTGCTGAACCTCTTCACAGGGGACAGCTCCTGGGGCTTAAGTTCAGCGTAGATCATGCTGACTTGCAGCAGCTGGCGTCCGGGAACCTGACAGATTCTCTGTCAGGTCGGGCGCGATCCGGCACCCCATAGACTTTTGTGTTAGGGGGTGTCGGATCGTGCTGGATCTGGGAAAATCTGCTGGGATCCGGTTTGCTTAAATTTTTCGCCCTGGACACAAAAATGCTGCAAGCTCCACTTTTGTGTCCAGGCTAAAAATCATTTGTAGCCTGATGCTGCCGGACAGGGACAAAACCGGACTGCAAATCGCTGCCATCCGGCCCTACCCAGCACCAAAGGGCTACATTATGTGAAAATTGGGTCTGGGGATGTCAGATTCACATCAGACAACCCCGGACCTGATCACAACGTGCTTTGAAGTTGGCCTTACAAATAGGGAGGTAAAAACTTACCAAATACTCAAAGCTCCATATTCTTCTGACCTGTGCGTCGCTGATAACTTTTCACCAAAAAATTCCTTTAATGCAAACTACAGTAATTGTATAAAGTGGAAACCACCGTTGCTTGTCTTCATAAAATTTTGTTCTTTATTGTTAAATGAAATTTATAAAATCATTCAGCGTGCTAGCTGGGCGCTAGACGCGTTTCGGAAGACACAACTTCCTTAATCATTAGCAATACAAAATACAAAAGTTTATACATTTATAAAAAAGAAACCTCCACCCACAGCTGAACCTAATTAACAATGGTGATAATAAAGAAACTAAAATTTAACTCTTTCACATGTTATGGAGTTGAAATTTGCACAAGAGGGAGCATTGCACTATTTTCTGACACACCAAAATATTACAATACATACAGTATATATTTAATAACTTCATGGATCTCCACCTTTAATGTTTTTATTTTTACTTTCTTTTCCCTATCCTTATATGATGAAAAACCAATACATTGTAATACAAAGAAAATTTCAGTGCGTTCTAATATATTTATGATGATTATCACATATTAATAGATTTCATTATTACACTCCTAATGTGCGGTTGTTTTATTGTTCAAGCAGATTCTGAATTTAATCATCCCGGTAACTTTATAGCTAGTCTTGTTTTTTATTTTTTATTTTCATATATAAATACATTACTTCATTATCTCAATTTAATTATATTATGGGGGGGGGGGAAGAGAGGAAAAGAAAAGAAAAAAAAAAAAAAAAAAAAAAAAAAACTTTTTAAAATTTCCAAACTGTTTTTGGGCATTAATTTCACTGATTTATTTTTAAAAAGTTTTAATATTGCAATCTTTGCTAAAACAAATGTCAAAGTAAAAGGATATGTATTAGAAATTCTATATTTTGAACTATTTCATAGGCATGCACATTTTCTGTGTCTAAACTTGTAAGCTTATTTCGGTCCTTATTGTCAATGGTTTTTTTACATATATGTTGATTTCCTTATTTTAGCCTACAATGCAGGTATAGAATGGTCTAGCTCTGCCATGTTTAATGCCCATTACATGGTTCGCTTTTTGTAATAAAAAAAAAAAAAAAAAAATATTTTAATTTCCAAACTTTTTTTGGGGGGGATTAATTTCACTGATTTATTTGTTAAAGGTTTAATATTACAATCCTTTCCAAAACAAATGTTAAAGCAAAAGAATCTGTGTTAGAACTTCTATTTTGATCTATTTCATAGACATGCACATTTTCTGTGTCTAAACTTGTAAGCTTATTTCGGTCCTTATTGTCAACGGTTTTTTACATATATGTTGATTTCCTACTTTAGCCTACAATACAGGTTTAGAATGATCTAGCACTACCATATTTGATGCCCATTACATGATCCGCTTTTGGAAATCTTATAACCCAAAAAAAAAAATTTTTTTTATTGATAGGAAAAGAAAGAAAGGAAAAAAAAGGGAAAAAAGGGGGGTCCCAACCCATTGAATATTTATTTATTTCCTAATAGAAGTAACATAAATCATTTCTGTAATTTAGACCGTTGGGGCTACGGGCATCCAACTGGAGGATCCAATAAAGTTCCCGATTATGGAGCACCCGCTCCCAATCTCCACCCCTATAAGGACGATGAACCCGTTCTATACCCATGATGGTTAATGATGTTAAAACCCCACCATGGACCTCACAAAAATGTCTTGATAGACCTGACATTCCAGTTTTTAAGGATTTTGAGTTTGGATTGGATGCTGTGATGTGCTCGGATATACGCTTTTTTAAAGATCTAGTGGTACAGCCTACATAGCTTAAGTTGCAGATTCCACAAGTGGCTAAATAAACCACATGTGTGGTGTTACAATTGATATATGTGTCCACTAGAAAGGTTTTATTAGTTTTGTTGTTGCGGAAGATGTTGCTGATATTAATGTATTGGCAAATGTTACATCTATTTCCTCCGCACCTAAATGACCCTTTATATGTTAACCATGTGGGTTGTCCCTGTTTCTTATTTATGTAGGTGCTAGGTGATACCATATTACCAATACTCCTCGCTCTACTTGCTACTACTCTCCAGCCATCCGATAGTATTTTGCGCAGGATGTCATCTTGATATAAGATAGGAACATTTCGATTTAGCAGTTTTTTTATGTTGTTAAAATCCTTACTGAATTGAGTGACAAAAGTGGGAGGATATGTAGTAGAGTCCCTATTATGGTTTGTTTTACAGATAGACACATTTTCTGAGTGTAAATTTTCAAACTTATTTTTATTTTTACTCTTATGTCCAATGTTTTTTTGGTGCTGATTTTCTGCCCTATCCTGCAATAGGAATTTGCGGTCTTTTAACTCCACAATGTTTGATGCCCGTTGTATGGTCCATTCCCTATAACCTCTATCCTTTAATCTCTGATGGATCACTTTTGTCTCCATTTGATAATCACTGTTCTCAGAGCAATTTCTTCTTGCTCTGATGAACTCTCCTATAGGAAGATTTTTGGTAACATGTTGTGGGTGACAACTGTCTGCCCTCAACAAAGTGTTTCCACTAATTTCCTTGCGGAAAAGTTTGGTGCTGATTTCTCCAGTTTCTTTGTCCCCCTGTAGTATCACATCCAAAAACGGGGTGCAATCACCATGTACCTCAAAGGTAAATGACAGATTATAATCGTTCTCACTGAAATACCTCACCAAACCTTCAGGGGTGGGTGCGGGAGACACAATAGACGACACTGTCCAAATCAGGACCATATCGTCTATGTATCTCCCGCACCACCTTATGTTACTCAGAAATGGGTTATTCGGAGTATAGAGGAACTCACTCTCCCAGCTCATCATATAAAGATTTGCTAGGGAGGGCGAGAACCTCGCTCCCATAGGGCAACCACAACATTGCAGGTAGAATTTATTATTAAACTTGAAAAAGTTGCTTTTCAACAGATGGTCCACACAAAGTATAAGGAATTCCTTTTCTGCATCATTATATACTTCAGTGTGGTGCAAGATGTTGTTCAGGACCCATAGAGCTTTAGTATGGACAATTGAGGAATACAGTTGTATGGGCATTAAACATGGCAGAGCTAGACCATTCTATACCTGCATTGTAGGCTAAAATAAGGAAATCAACATATATGTAAAAAACCATTGACAATAAGGACCGAAATAAGCTTACAAGTTTAGACACAGAAAATGTGCATGCCTATGAAATAGTTCAAAATATAGAATTTCTAATACATATCCTTTTACTTTGACACTTGTTTTAGCAAAGATTGCAATATTAAAACTTTTTAAAAATAAATCAGTGAAATTAATGCCCAAAAACAGTTTGGAAATGTTAAAAAGTTTTTTTTTTGTTTTTTTTTCTTTTCTTTTCCTCTCTCCTCCCCCCCCCCCCCCATAATATAATTAAATTGAGGTAATGAAGTAATGTATTTATATATGAAAATAAAAAATAAAAAACAAGACTAGCTATAAAGTTACCGGGATGATTAAATTCAGAATCTGCTTGAACAATAAAACAACCGCACATTAGGAGTGTAATAATGAAATCTATTAATATGTGATAATCATCATAAATATATTAGAACGCACTGAAATTTTCTTTGTATTACAATGTATTGGTTTTTCATCATATAAGGATAGGGAAAAGAAAGTAAAAATAAAAACATTAAAGGTGGAGATCCATGAAGCTATTAAATATATACTGTATGTATTGTAATATTTTGGTGTGTCAGAAAATAGTGCAATGCTCCCTCTTGTGCAAATTTCAACTCCATAACATGTGAAAGAGTTAAATTTTAGTTTCTTTATTATCACCATTGTTAATTAGGTTCAGCTGTGGGTGGAGGTTTCTTTTTTATAAATGTATAAACTTTTGTATTTTGTATTGCTAATAATTAAGGAAGTTGTGTCTTCCGAAACGCGTCTAGCGCCCAGCTAGCACGCTGAATGATTTTATAAATTTCATTTAACAATAAAGAACAAAATTTTATGAAGACAAGCACCGGTGGTTTCCACTTTACATTGTTTCCTGGGCAGTTGCCAAAGCTGCCACACCAGGTGCAGGAATCCAGGAGGATATGGGCGGTGGAGCGCCCTTTTCCCTTTCCCTTTCCCAGTGCATACAGTAATTGTACATCGCAGTGATGGTGAGCGCACAGTGATGTGGAGGAGCCGCCTGTGTTTTACAGTCCACGCTCCAGTATAATAGGTATAGCGGGATAATAGGTAGTTGCATATAGCTGATGAATGGGTGGGCCGGGGCCCCTGGAGTCAAATTCCCTGGTGGGCCCCAGACACCCCAGTCCGGTGCTGAACAGGACTATGATAAATATTTTGATATCTTGTTTGTTATGTATGACGTTGGTTAAAAAAAGAAGACAATGATTTTATTACATCTTCCATCTTGGTTTGAAATTAACTTCATATAGTCCGGCCCTGCTGTTCCTGCAGGTACAAGGTACACTAAAGCTACTGAATCAATGGTGTGGGATTATGTAAATAGAAAGACTGAGATGATCATTTGGTCTCATTTTATATATTAAAATATTTATTTGTCACTTGCTTTATCTATTTGCAAGATCAGTTACAGTCCTCATTCTAAGTATAATAGGCTTACATTGGGAAAGCAGCATCACTCCATACAGTAAGCATTGTGTGAGCTGGTCATATGGTTTATAAAAGTGCTGGAGCGGCACAGGAAGCCAGAAAAGTCAGCGATTGATAGGTATTTTTATATAATTATACACATATTTCTTTATTGCATTTCCCATAGCTCTTTCTTTATTAGCTTTCACTTTCTCCTCCCAAGACTCAGTTTTTTTTACATAAATATAGCCATATGAGAGCTTTTTTTCTTGATTCATTTTACAATACTGTAAAATAGTCAAAAAAAAATACAAGTGCTTTGAAGTGATGAAAAAAAACACATTTCTGACACATTGTTTTTTAAGATCTATGTTCTAAAGCATTAATTTTGAGCTAAAAACAACAGTAATATAATCATAAAGTTATTTTGTAGTAGTGAAAAAAGTTTGAATTCTATAAAGAGAAAAAAAATGTGAACAATTTCTTTGATTTGCCTGTCAATGGATGTGGGTTTCAGTTAAATCTGGCTGTGTGAAATGTTGGAATAATTTAACATGAAACACTCATATAATTTCATCGTAAGAGAACAAACAAAGCCTGGAAAAGAACGGTATATATAACACAACAACTGATAGAAGTACACTAGATGAATTCTAAGAAGCTTGTTAACAGTTCTTGCTAATCCTTCTTTATTCGTTATGCTGTTCATTTGTTTTTATTTCAGTAGCTAGACAAGATTTGATCATTTACACTACTAAATGTGAACTAAATGGTGGTGATCTATCTTTCAATACAGTTGAGACATTTAAAAAAGAATGTAACCTTTTTCTCTTAGTTTCACTGTCAGTGTCAATTGGATAAGATAGCTGGCACCCGTTATATATGAAGAAAGCTTAGTTTAAGATGTGAAATATTGTGTAATGTAGGTCACATATCAGATGGGTGTTAGAAAACATTCCAGATATGTGATATTTATTACAAAAGTAGAGTGATGGGTGAAGGGCTGTGGCTAGGGTCAGACTATTGACATGCAAGCGTGAAAAGCCAGCATTTTTTACATGTGCAAATGTAGAAACTGCTGGCGTTAATGCACCCATAGGCTCCCATGCAAAAAACGCATTGCAAAAGTACGATGTGTTTGACGCTATGCATTTTTGCAAAAGCACCAAAAAACGCGGTCTTCAGCATTTTTGGTGGCGTTTGCAAAAACACTAGTTTTTTTTAACGAGGGAGTCTATGTGAAACGCTTGCGTTAACACATGGTACATATATGCGCTAAAAATGAAAAAAAATGACATAAAAATGGCAAGGGAAAACACAGCATCCTTTAACACATCCTACCAACGGATGCAAGTTCCCAAATGTGACTCTAGCCTAACTAATAAAACCACTTGAACTCACTCTAGTGTTTAATATTTTGAGCCCTCTTTTGTCTGTCTGCAGTGCAACATAGCCGGGTCGGTAGCCATAGGCGAGGTACTTATCTTATGTGCCCCATCATGCTACATGAAAATAAAGGTCTAGCTAGGTGTGATATGGCAAATGTGATATGGCAGACCAGAACCAGATGGTTCACAGCAAAGTAAGACAGGCCAATGTCCAAAAATATGTTCTTTACAGAACTTGAACTTGACCACAACATTTTGTACAACAGATAGTAAGCATTGTCTTCTACAATTCAGGGACACTTCTCATTTACATTACATTACTCTGCTCCCATGCACTTGTATCTCACCACGGTCCAGTCAACTATTCTAAGTGATCTCGTCTTCCCTTGTAAGGGCCCATTTGAAGAAGTTGTGTCAATAAGTGTTCTCCATTCTAGGAGGGTCACAGACTCCAGGTTGTGATGCACCCTTAAGTCCCCGGAGATGAACTTGTGCCCCACTATGGTGATCATTATTCACTTCCAATATTCTCATTCTGTTTCTCTCCACATAGATCTTCCGTTTCACCTGGGTCTTTCGCTGCCTTGATTACTCGGCTTTTCTGGCCCACGTTTCATTCTATTAGACTTCACGGTCTATAAGTGTCTGCAATCTTTCACAATTCTTACCTAGTTCCTTGGTCCTCTGATCTTTCTATTTGTTATTGTTTCTCTTCATTACACACACCTATTTCATGGCAGTCTGCTAGTTCTCAGACTTAAGGTCCAACACACACAAACTCTTGGTTCTAACTGAATGTCAACTCCCAGGAAACATTTCTCTTTTTTTCCCATATAACTCCTCCCAGTTACATTTAGTCTCAACCCCTAACTTTATCCGTGCTGGAGTATATATGTGTTCAGCATTAAACACATTTAAAACAGTGCATTATATTGCAAAACTTCACATTGTCCTCAGTGTTGTTTGGGCAGCACTTTCACTTCCTTACAGCAAGACATTTCCAATTTTGCAGGATAAATCCACTTTAAGGGCTGAAGTCGAATGTGTTTAACATTATTTTTTAATGCAATATGGGGGTAACATGTCCTATTGTCGGCTAAATCGTAAGCTAAAATCTGTCAATGAGAAAAAAGCAATCATGTGTTCCCTTCTATGCTAATGTTAGTGGCATTGTGCTTCCCTGTGCTGATCCTATGCAATGAATTCAGTCAATGAATGAGTTAGGCTGGAGTCACATTTGGGCAGGCAATTGCGTTCACCACATCCAGATCCGGATGCGGTGAACGCAATTGCCTTCACACACATTTTTCTCCCAAAATGTGTGCTGTGAACCGCAATGTGGTGACCGGATTGCTCCGGATATGTAATCCGGAGCAATGCGGTTACTGTATGCTTTGCTCATCTCTGCTGCTGCAGGGATAAGCAAAGTGTTAAATATGTATTAAAACATTAAATATGAATATTAGCTGTGGGCAACAAGTCTGTGGGGGGTAGCCCCCCCCCCCCCGGAGACATGCTGTCCACTCCTCTCAGCATGTTAGGGGTTAATAAGCCATTTACAGTAAGACGGCTATTGTCAGCTTTGTACTAATTTATGAATGAAGCCGCGGCTCCCCTGACAGTGGAGCAGATACTGTACATAATGTATGTATAGTATCTGCCGCTGTCCGAGGTCCTGTAGGCATATACATTAGGTTTGTGGGCAGCGTACCCCCATCTACCTATCTGACATGGTCTGTATTAGCAGAAGGCAGCATTTCCACAACATTGTGGAAGAGTACAAGTCCACATGTACTGAGTAATAGGACCACCACATCTGCCACATCCAACTCCACCTCCTTCACTTAAGCCTCCAGGTTCAAAGCTTTTTTTAATTCAGTGTTATTTTAAGTCATTTTCCTACACAAAAACAAAACAGAAAATACACAAAAAAAGTATTGGCTGCCTCCTCTGCCTCTTCCACCTACACCCCCATATTCACCTCCACCTTCTCTACCATATGGACCTCTGCTTCCTGGTTCAAGCCTTTTTTTATTTTTTATTAAATTCTGTGTTAAGTAGTTTCCTAGACACAACCATAAACGAAACAGTGAAAAAACTGTGTTGACTAACTTCTTCGCCTCTTCCACCTACCCCATCACATCCACTTTCTCCTCCACTTGAACCTCCTCATTCTAGCTTTTTTTTTAATCAGTTATTTAAAAAAAAACTCTGAAAAAATACTCTATAAGTCATATCTTTGTGGGTGAACTTGAAAACAAGCTTTGTATAGGCACTCTTAAAATTGTTGCTCCATAGGTGAACTCTTCCAATGTTTGCTGTGTAGATGAAATCCGGTAACATTCTTTGTAGTGACACTCTTAAATTTATTGCTGTGCGAGTGAACTCTCCCTATGTTGGCTGTGTGTGGTCAACTATTAAAATAGGCTCTGGATGAGGCCCTTTTTTAATTGCTGCTCTGTAGGGAATCTCTTCCTATGTTGATTGTGTGAGTTCCTCGGGTGAACTCTTTACAATTTTGGTTGTGTGGGTGAAATCTAAAAACAGGATCTATATGGGCCTTTTTTAAATTGTTTCTCTGTGTGGGAACTCTTCCAATGTTGGTTATGTTTCTGAACTGTGAAAACAGGCCCTGTATGGATCTTTATTTAAATTATTGATCTGTGAGGGAATTCTTCCAATCTTGGCTATGTGGATGAACTTTGAAAATAATCCCTGTAGGGGCACTCCTAAAATTGTTGCTCTGTTGGTGAACTTTTCCAATGTTGGCAGTGTGGGTGAACTATGAAAACAAGCTCTGTAGGGTCCCTCTTAAAATTGTAGTTCTGTAGGGGGAACTCTTCTTATGTTGGCTGTGTGGGTAAACTCTGAATACAGACTCTGCAGGGGCCTTTTTTAAATTGTTGTTCTGTGTGCCGATTTTGGCTGTGTGGGTGAACGCTGAAAACTGGCTCTGTAGGGTTTTTTTTTAAATTGATATGTGGGGTAACTCTTACTATGTTGGCTGTGTGGGTGAACTCTGAAAACTGGCTCTTTAGGTGCCTTATTTAAAATTCTTAATCTGTGTGGGAACTCTTCCAATGTTGGCTATGTGGGTTTACTCTAATAATGAGCTATGTTGGGGCACTTTTACAATTTTTCTCTAAAGAGGAACTCTTCCTGTGATGGCTGTGTTGGTGAACATTGAAAACATGCTTTTTATGGGATCTTTATTTAAATTATTGCTTTGTGGGGAACTCTTACTATGTTTGTAGTGAGGGTGAACTCTTAGAACAGACTCCGTAGGGACACTTAAAATTATTGCTTTAAGGGAGATCTCTTCCAATCCTGTCTCTGTGGCTGAAATCTCAAAGGAAGCAAAAAGCCAAATAATTGCATTTCCAGCACTCCCAAGATTATTGGCTATGATTAGGAGCATTAATCGCTTTAAACGCGTAAGACTACATTTTATCTGTAGGAGCACTCTTAACATTGTCTCTCTGTGGGGGAACTCTTCTTACAGTTAAGGGAATCAATATTTCTTCCCTTGCTGATTTTGTAAGTTTGCCCACTGACAAAGACATGAACAGTCTATAACAGGAGTAGGGAACACAGGGCTCAAAAGCCGCACAGTGCAGGTTTTAAGGATTTCCTTAGTATTGCACAGGTGATAAATTATTCCAACCCCTATGTAATGCTGAGGAAACCTGAAAACCTGCACTGTGTGTGGCTCTCGAAGCCTCAAATCCCCTACCCCTAGCCTATAATTTTAAAGGTAGGCAAATTTTAAGAGTGAGAGATAGAGTTTCAAAAATAAAGTCCAGAAAATCACGTTTTCTAAATTATATAAAGTTATTTGCATTTTCCAGAGAGAAATAAGTATTATATCCCTCAGGCAAACAAGACTTAATACTTGGCAAAACCCTTGTTATCAAGCACAGCAGTCAGATATTTTTAGTGGTTGATGATGAGGTTTGCACACATATCAGGGGATTTTGATCCACTCCTCTTTGCAGATCATCTCTAAAGCATTAAGATTTTGAGGCTGTCGCTTGTCAACTCGGAGATTCAGATCCCTCCATAAATTTTCTATGGGATTAAAGTCTGGAGACAGGCTAGGCCACTCCATGACCTTAATGTGGTTCTTTTTGAGCCATTCCTTTGTTGTCTTGGCTGTATGTTTTGGGTCACAGTCATGACCCATTTTTAATGTCCAGGAAGAGGGAAGGAGGTTGTCACTCAGGATTTTATGGTACATGGCACCATCCATTGTCCCATTGATGCAGTGAAGTAGACATGTGCCCTAAGCAGAGAAAACGCCCAAAAACATAATGCTTCCACCACCATGCTTGACTGTGTGGAGGTTGTCCTTTGGGTTACAGGCAGCATTTCCCTTCCTCCAAAAACGGAGAGTTGAGTTAATGCCAAAGAGCTCAATTTTCATCTCATCTGACTACAGCACTTTCTCCCAATTACTCTCAGAATTACCAAGGTGTTCATTGGCAAACTTCAGACACGCCTGCATATGTGCCTTCTTGAGCAGTGGGACTTTGCAGACACTCCAGGATTTTAATCCATTAGAGTGTAATGTCTTACCAATTGATTTCTTGGTGACAGTGGTCCCAGCTGCCAGAAGATCATTAACAAGTTCCTCTGTGTAGTTTTAGGCTCATCTCTCCCCTTCCTCATGATTCTTTATACCCCAGGAGGTGAGATTTTGCATGGAGCCCCAGATCGATGTCGATTGACACTCATTTTGTGTTTTTTCTTTTTCTTACTATTGCAGCTACAGTTGTCTCCTCACCCATCATCTTACTTGTGGTTTTGTAGCCAATTCCAGCCTTGTGCAAGTCTAGGATCTTTTCTCTGACATCCTTAGAAAGCTCTTTGGTCTTGCCCATGTTGTAGAGGTTAGAGTCTGACCGATTACTTGAGTGTGTGGACTGGAGTCTTTTATACAGGTGACAATTTAAAGGAAATCTGTCCGGTCAAAAATCCATATAGTTTACTGCTATCATTTACCTTTTCCTTGCTCTAATCTCTCTATTTATGTATTTCTTTTATTTATATTTCCTCTACTTAGTTCTCATCTGTCCACTCCCCATAGCATAAACATGTATGACACATACTCACATCACATCACTCTTCAGGACATCAGTGGGGGGCTGTATTCTCCTTTCTACTCTCTGTGCTTGCAGCATCACAAGAGGTCAAATACAACACAGAAACTGTCACAGCAGGGATTCCTGCTTAGGGAAACAAATGGAGTCTAGATAATGCAGATCTGCAATAGCTCTCTCCCTCTATGTCCTCAACAGAATAGAAGCTCCAATGGAAACTGAAACCACTCTGAACTTGAAGCAAAGGGAGAAGGGAGGAGGGAGCTGCTGAGAGAGTGCATAATTAAATTATAGTTTATACAGCAGCCGGACTATTCCTGTTTGCTTATAATGGAGAGGACTAATCCAGGAGCTCCCTGCAGGGTTGGACAATGCTGATAACATGGAAACTACAAAGGGTAGAATAATGATTTTACATGATTTTAAAAGGTCTACCCAGGCACTATTCAAGGGTAATATTAGTATCATTCTGAAAAATGACCTGACAGTGTCCCTTTAAGACAGTTGTCTTTAATGAAGGTAACAAGTTGATTAGGAGCGTCTAACTGGACTATAGGAGCCAGAACTCCTAATGGTTGGTAGGGATCAATACTTATTTCTCTCTTCAAAATGCAAATAACTTTATAAAATTTAGACAATGTGATTTTCTGGATTTCATTTTTATATTCTATCTCTCACTGTTAAAATTACCCTACCCTTAAAATTATTGTTCTCATAGCTCATAGAGTTCCATGGCTTTCAGTATCATCTCTATGCCGATGACACGCAGATCTACATCTCTGGACCTAACTTCACCTCCTTACTAATGAAAATCCCACAATGTCTGTCCGCTATTTCCTCTTCCTTTTCTTCTCAATATCTAAAACTGATGATCACACTTACCCCTCAAATGGCTCTCCTCTCATTAGGAATTTCAAACATACCTCATAACCTTAGATTTATCATCAACCAAATTTTATTAACCGCTAAGGTCCTTCTAGCTGCTAGATGGAAGACTACAACGTCTCCTACAATCCTGGAACTAATTGACCGAATGTCCTCCCACTGCACATACGAATTCAGTTATGCAGTTAGAAATAATTCATGTAACAAATATTTTTCAAATTGGAGCCCTGGATCTCATCACAATCTTTAAATCATCTCACTAGGTCAATTGATGTTAACCTCACAACCTAACATTTCCACTTCATCAATCTATAGACGTCTCTCGGAAATTGCATCTGATCTTCTTCCTTTAAGTATGAAAGCAGATCTAACATAACAATCCAATTTTGTGTTCAGGTTCGGATAAATTTAGCCGAACCACAGTTAAAATCTTAACTACCGTTTAATAAGAATAGCTTATATTGTCTATTTGTTTTCTTTTTTTTGTATTTTGCTTTTGTATCGATATACTCATATACTTATATTACCCAACTGTATGACTACCCCAATGTTCCTGTATTCCTGTATGCCTGTATGTCTGTAATATGTAATTTATCCCCTACATACCACCCTATATATTTCCCACCCTACCCTTTCCTAAAGAAATTTCAATAAAAATATTGAGAAATAAAAAAAAAAAAAAAAAAAATATCTAAAACTGATCATGGACAAAACAGAATACATCATCTTTCCCCCATCTCACTCTACCCCTCCACCAGACTTGATCATCAAATTCAGTATCTGCTCACTCGCCCCAGCCTCACATGGTGGTGCCTCGGGATGATCTTGACTCTGCCCTCTCCTTCAAGCCACACATCCAAGCCCTTGCCACATCCTGCTGATTCCAACTCAAAAATATTTCCTGTATCCATACATTCCTTGACCAAGAAGCTGCAAAAACACTCTTGCATGCCCTCATCATCTCCTGGCTCAACTACTGAAACCTTCTGTTCTCTGGCCTCCCCTCTTGCATTCTTGCACCCCTTCAATCTATCCTAAATGCTGCTGCCTAACTAGTCCACCTGTCTTCCTGCTATTCCCTCGTATCTCCTCTCTGCTAAGCCTTTCTCAGGCTTCCCATTTTTCGGAGGGCCCGGTTCAAAACCATAGCTATGACATACAAAGCCATTCACAATCTGTCTCCTCCATACATCTGTGATGTGGTCTCCCAGTAATCACTTTTACGCAACCTGTGGTTCACTCAAGATCTCCTTCTATACTCCCCTCTTAGCTCTTCTTACAACAAGCGTATACAAGAATTCTCCTGTGCATCCCCCATACTCTGGAACTTTCTGTCCCAACATATCAGACTCTTGCCTACCATGGAAACCTTCAAAATAACCTGAAGACTCACCTCTTTTGACAAACTTACAATCTGAAGTGAGGAACAGTACACCAAACCACCACACTCCCAGCTCTAATTTATCCTATTGTATCCTCAATAGTGATAGGCATACCTGCTGATATTCCGGATTGGCGGACTGGCCCAGACTATTTTTAAAGTCCGAGCTCCGGGCCAAACATGACCTAAATTTGAGTCCAAACCCAAACTCCGACTTTACACTTAAGGGATGGGTGGGGGGGGAGGGGCTGTAAAAGAAACACATAATTATTAAACACTGTCCTGCTGCGTCTACTTCCACGGCTGCTCATTAACTCCCTGGCACTGGCTCCAACAGCCAATCACTGATGCTGTCAGACAGAATGGCTGTCTGTGATTGGCTGTTCGAGGAATCTGCAATCAGCTCATACATTCTAGTATAGTATAATGTATGGGCTGGTTTCAGCTTACTCCAGCAGCCAATCACAAATGCCTATTCTCTGTTACAGCGTCTGTTATTAACTGTTGGGCCCATCACACATATTGTAGTGTAAAAACAAATGAATAATTAAAATTATTATTATGTAGGGCCCAGAATGCTTGGGCCTTACTACGCTAAGAATTCCAGCCCCCAGCTGCCTGGTTTTAGCTTGGCTGGTGGGGGCCCATGCATTTTTTTAAATTATTCATTTATATAATTAAAAAAAATAATGTGCTTTCCTGTATTGTGATTGTCAGCCAAAGTAAAGCCAGGCAGCTGGGGGTGGCAGTCCGTAGCTGTCCGCTTTAGCTGCGCTGAGAATCAAAAATACCATGGAGCGCTACGTCATTTTTTAAAATTATCTTTACATGACTATATGTGTGATGGACCCAACAGCCAATCACAGATGCTGTCACAGAGAATGGGTGTCTGTGATTGGCTGCTATAGTAAGCTGAAACCAAGCTAGAATGTATGTGATGATTACAGATTCCTCGAAAAGCCAATCACAGATGCCCATTCTGTATGACAACATCTGTGATTAGCTGTTCCGCCCTCTGCAGTGAATGAAGATAATGAGTGGTGGGTGGTACAGCGGGATCCAGTAAGTCCACTCATTCCTATTAATAATTCAATGTTTTATTGCAGAAAAATACCTTTCTTTCTCATATGTAAATGAGCTTTTTGAGGCTATGGACAGGTCATTGATCTGTATGAGAAGATTTTCATGCAGATCTGTGCCCTGCCCATAGCCTGGAATAGCTTATTTACATTTAAAAAATGTGGATTTCACTGGAATAAAACATTGGATCATGGATATCAAGCTATCATTTTATTTAGCTTCCTATGACCTGCATGTTTATGTGGACTGCTTAGGAGGATTGATCCAACTGATATATTCCCTATTATTGTCTTTTGCTTATTATACCGTGTTTTCCGCAATATAAGGCGCACCTATGATTTTCTAAGGAATCAAAAGTGCGGCTTATAGTGTGATGCGCATTATATACCGTGTTTCCCCGAAAATAAGGCATACCTTGTTTGTACCCACCGTCCCTGCTGTTCAGTGCCCACCGCTGTATTCAATATGTTGCATTTTCTTATTTCAAAACCGGGCTAGCAGCCACGCCTCCTGCACTGTGAGCAGCATGGCTGCTGACTCGGTTTTGAAATAAGAAAATGCAGCATATTGAATACAGCGGTGGGCACTGAACAGCAGGGACGGTGGGTACAAACAAGGTATGCCTTATTTTCAGGGAAACACGGTGTGGGTATGGGTGTGTGTGTGTGTCTGACTGTGTGTGTGTGTGTGTGTGGAGGATGATGGGGGGTTACAGAGGGATAGTGGAGGATGATGGGGGGCTACAGAGGGATAGAGGAGGATGATGGGGGGCTACAGAGGGATAGTGGAGGATGATGGGGGCTACAGAGGAATAGCGGAGGATGATTGTGGGCTACAGAGGAATAGTGGAGGATGATGGGGGGCTATAGAGGTATAGTGGAGGATGATGGGGGCTACAGAGGGTTAGTGGAGGATGATGGGGGCTACAGAGGAATAGTGGAGGATGATGGGGGGCTACGGAGGGATAGTGGAGGATGATGGGGGGCTACAGAGGGATAGTGGTGGATGATGGGGGACTACAGAGGGATAGTGGAGGATGATGGGGGGTTACAGAGGGATAGTGGAGGATGATTGGGGGCTACAGAGGAATAGTGGAGGATAATGGGGGCTACAGAGGGATAGTGGAGGATGATGGGGGGGTCTGAGTTTTGTTTTATTTGTGGTAGTCAGGTGTGCCTTATAATCCGGTGCGCCTTATATATGGACCAAGACGCCTTAGGAGGCCCTTTTTGATACTGCGCCTTATAATCCGGTGAGCCTTATAGTGTGGAAAATATGGTAACTGTTTTAGGGCCCTTTCACATCAGCGTTTTTCGTAATTCGCAGCAGATGCAGTGAAAAAAGGAGATTTTTGTGTACTCACCGTAAAATCCTTTTCTCTTAGCCTCTAATTGGGGGACACAGACCGTGGGTGTTATGCTGCTGTCCACTAGGAGGCGACACTAGGCAGAATCTGAAAAAGATTAACAGTGACTCCTCCTCTGCAGCATTACACCCCTGGAAGAGGAAGTGCTTCTCCAGTTTTGTGCTAAAGCAGTAGGAGAGTTAACAGATAATAACAGTGACACAGGAAGTCTACGCAGGCAACCTGTGTAAACAAATATAGTTAACAAGGTAATAACAGTGTAACAAGGCCTGAATCCAAACAGGCACGTGTGTAAACAGTTAAGGGTTAGCAGAGTAACACTAGTACCACAAGGCCTGTAACTAAGCAGGTGCATGTGGAAAACAGTGAAGAGATAACGAAGTAATAATCGTATAACAAGGCCTGTATCTAAACAGGCTCACAGACCTACAAGGCCTGGAACTAAACAGGCACAAGTTTAAACAGTTAACAGAGTGATAATAGGCAAACATGAGTAAACATGTTAACCATGTAACAGCTGAAAAGCTATGTGAGAACTGTAGAAAAAGGCCCACAAGGGCAATAGGGTGGGTGCTGTGTCCCCCAATTAGAGGCTAAGAGAAAAGGATTTTACGGTGATTACACAAAAATCTCCTTTTCACCTTCGCCTCATTGGGGGACACAGACCGTGGGACGTCCCAAAGCAGTCCCTGGGTGGGAAAAAACGATGGAACTAGTAATGCCGAACATGGTCAGCGAAAAACTATGTACCTACAGGAGGGCTGCTGCCTCCTGGAGGACACATCTACCCAGACCTGCGTCTGCCAAGGCCTGATTGTGAGCACTGCAGTGATTTGTAGATGTGTGTAGGCTGAGCCACCTGGTTGCCTATGACACCAATGTGCTGACGCCTGGGGCCGGACGGCCTAGGAGGCCCCCACGGCCGTAGTAGAATGTGCCCCGACACCAGCAGGAAGGGGCGGCTTTTTGAAGGTATAAGCGTCCTGGATGGTTGGTGGAATCCATCTAGCTATAGTAGCCTTAGAGACTGATGTGTCTTCATATCGGACCTCTGGAAGAAGGAAGAGAGAATCCAACTTCCTAAAAAGGTGCTGTCCTGGATACATAGATGCGTAGGGCCCTGACGAGGTCCTACAATGTAAAGCCTTCACGACCCAATGGCCTGGAACCAGGCACAGAGCTTGCAGAGAGAGGTCTTCATTTAGGCGAAAGAATAACCTCGCCAGTGGAAGAAAGGATGGGACCGGCGAAGGGCAACATTGTCTTGGTGGAAGACCAGACAAGGAGATTTACCTGAGAGTGCTGTAAGTTCCGATACTCTGCAGGAAAAAGTAATTGCCACCAAAAAAACCACCACTGTTAGTATGAGAATGCTCAGGGGAGTGACCCATAGAGGCTTAAAGGATGGTTCTTGTACAGCCGTGAGGAGAAGGTTTAGGTCCCACGGGTGTAGCGGCCTGTTGAATGGGGAAATCAAATGGCAGACCCCTCGAAGGAAGGATTCCCTTGAGGTCTGGGAGCAAAACGCTTGTGGAAGAAGGTGGAAGGGGCTGAAAACTGCCCCTTGAAAGAACCCAAGGACAGGCCTGAGTCCAGGCCCGAATTGAGGAAACTGAGAATTCTTGGCAGGGATAGGGGCCAAAGTGAATGGCCTCTAGAGGTGCACCAATCAACCAAAAACAAATGTTCATGTGCGATGGTAAATGTTTGAGGAGGCTGGTTTCCTCGCTCTCATAATGTTCGCCACAATATCCTAAGAAAACCCAGCTTGGTTAAGACCCAGGTCTCAACAGACATGCCGTCAATACAGAGTTGATGAATTCTGACGGTTATAACCTGTCTTGAGAGAGTGAGTCTGGACTGTCTGGTTGGACAGTCCGGCAAGCGCCATGATACGGCTGCTATGAGTGAGAGACGGAAACGGATCCATCCCTGGACTGGTGTGTGTGTGGTCCCAATGACTGTGGGTCATAAGACCTGGTCCTGAAGGCTGGAATCACGAGTACCTCATCCGGGGTTTCCTAGCATCGGTAGATTCATGGGACAACGTGAGGGTGTGGGAAACACTCCCTTGAGGTAGTCCCCTTGCGGGCGAAGAAAACCACTACCCGGTCATCTACAGCCAGCATGTGACCGGCTTATAGTGCCGAGTTTGTGGATTCCGCCCAGTGAAGTACATGATGAACTTCATCCGTTGCCTGGAGACTTCTGGGTTCCGCCCTAGTGACTGACATATGTCACAACCGTGGCATTGGCTAAAGGACTTCAGTGCTAGGACTATTTCCGGAATCTTCCGTATATTCATGGGCATTTTTGACTCCGGGCGGGATCACTCGCCTTGTGTACTGTGATGGGGGACGCTGCACCCCATCGCGTCAGGCTCGTGATAGTGGTTAAACTGTTCAGCATGGTGGAACGAAAAAACCTTCCCCGTATGATAGAAAGAGTGGTCAGAGCCACCGGGGGTGGGGTGGGGGGAGACCGCCTACTTTCAGAGGACAGGTGAAAAACTCCTGTCGAGTGATTGAGGTTCTTGTTCCTTGAATTGAGAATAGAGAGTGTGAAGTCGGTCTGAGATGCGGCTGTGAAATATTAAACTGTTGGAACCGGATTATAATTGTGGAGGTTGTTATAGTGTCTACAGTGCTGAGACACTATGTTCGCAGTCCACGAGGATCAGAGTTTTGGATAGGCAGAACGTCCAAGTACGGAAGGGCGATGACACCCCTGGAGTGAGGGGTAGTCATGACGTCTTGCCCTGACCTTTGTGAGCACTGAAGGAGCTGTAGATGAATCGAAAACGGGGGGAGCCACTAATTAAGTGTTCCTGTTTGAATGCAAATCTGATGAAACTTTCGGTCAGTAGCTGCATAAGAATATACTGGTAGGCGTCCTGTATATCTATGGGCGGAAGGAATATTAATCGTTCTTTGGAAGCAACTTAGAGTGGCGATACCATGTGGGATATGTTATCCGGACATGTTAGTTTAGTTGTCTTTGGTCCAGTACGGATCGTAATGTACCTTCCTGATTGGACCACAGATAGGTTGGAAAACGCTCTTTGCGTGATACAGTTACAGCGACTCCTGAAATGAGGAGAGGCTTTACAGGGTGGAAAAAGTACTTGAGCCTTTACGCAGCGGAGACGATTTGGTCTCGGATTGGCGAGACTGACTCTGTCAGGATGAGCTACCCTTCTGGGTATCCTGGGGCAGGTACCTGCGTGGCGATCGAGTACTCGTCAGTGTCGGTCTAAGTCTTGACCGACCTTAATAAATTCTGAAAGGAGCGGTCGTCCAGGTTTGCACTGAGGGAGGGAGTGCCCTTGCCTCTCTTAGCATCTGAAGTTAACTTGTCCAGCTGTCCTTCGAACAGGTGTCCTCTGAGGAATGGAAAAAAACCGTGAGGGGCTTCTTGAAGACCACGTCCATTCTTCCCTTCCCATACCCAGAGGGCACGTCTAAGGGATGGCATTGTGAGCTGCTATTGCTGAGCAATTGGCAACATGCAGGGCTGCGCGCATTAGGTAGTCAGCTGAGGTGGCGACTCGAGTTGTTTGGGTCGTCAGAGTAGGGCGGGCGGACGAGGCATTCAATATTGGTTGACCTGCTAATGCTGTGATGGCTATCTCTGCCCCGACTGAGCGAATCTTGTCTGTGTCAGTCTAGACATGAACTAGCCGAATGAATTCCGGTAGGAATTCAGTTTGCCGACGGCGCTTGAGGGATCGCCTGGCTGTGCGCTGAGGGAGGGAAATGCTTTGGTCTCCCATGGCATCTGAATGCAATGTGACCAGTTGTCTTCTGGACAGACGTCCCTGGATATGGGAGGCCTGTGAGAGACTGAGGCTACAGTATATCTTAGATCTTCCAATAGAGCGTCAGTCTGGCGGCTTTAGGACTAAGGACGTATTGAGATCTGAGTCGTGGTCAAATTGGCCTTCTGAGGGCAGGACTGGTCTGCTGCCTGTAGCGCCTTTACTGTGGCATTATCGTCCACATTACGTCCTGTGTGTAGCCACAGTCGGGAGGAAGTATGCCGAGCCTCTGATAATAATTATAATAATATTTATCCATTTATATAGCGCTATTAATTCCATAGCACTTTACATACATCCAGAAATACATATATATGTATCTATATATATAATATATACACTCACAGGTGTAGAGGATTTGAACTTGGGAACCCGCAGGTGCAAGGTCCATATCACTATCCTCCAGGCTACAATGCTTTGTGCTGCAGGGGAAAAAACATGCAGAGCCGCAGCAGGGAGGGAGCCCTGCTTGGCTTCGTTGCAGAGAGATCCTGCGCCGCCAGTACTGCTGAACAACATGGCTGGAGGATTCGGGGAGGACTCCTCAACCTAGTATTCCCAGGGAATTCTGGGGAAGGGTGGCGGCATATGACACGGAGTCTCTACCTCAACCGTGCCACCCCACAGTGGGAGTCGGGGATGAAGCATGTCAGATCCCATGACATTGATGAGGGCACTGCGGACACCGCAGACCAGTATCCCCCGGGCAGGCTACTGTACAGCCCCTTTCCCCTGTGTGCCTGCATGCTGCGGCAGGGAAGAGGTCCTGTGATGCTCCCAGTGCTTACGGGCCCCAGTATAGTGGGGCTCCGAGCATCATGAGCGGCTGTACAGAGTACCCTGCACTTATATCTGAAGTGCAGGGATCTGTGCATTCAATACTAGATGCGGGTGCTTTATTATATGGCTATCATATACTATGAGATTGCCCCCATCATGGCCGCAGTAGAGGGCTGCAGAGAAACCAGGAGGGGGGGGAGCGTGCTCCGTTCCGCCCCCTCCATGATGCTGTTCGCGTCATCCGGGGGCGGGCCGGGGGCGGGGAAAGAGGCGGCGGCTTCGCTCTAGGCCGAAGCCGCGGCCTCTAGTAATGTACCCATGCCGCAGATGATGCTCGGCCGGCGCGGAGACCCGCGGAGGGACCGGAACGGACCCGGATCCCCGCGGTCCCCAGGTAGTGCGGCGCTGTCCCTCACAGGAGAACCCAGGAACTGGGTCTCCTGGAGCTCGGCCTTACATACAGCTGCCCGCAGACAGAGGCAGCTGCTGGACCCCTGGCCATTATGGCGCCATTGTGGTGGCGGCTCCCGCTGGAGGACCCTAGGTCAGGGTCTCCTGGGACATGGCCATATATGCAGGTGTCGGCTTCCAGGGGCATGGTGCTGGCCTGCGGGGACATAGGGAGTCTGTGCTCCGTGTAATAGGTGCCTGTACTGCCGGACACGATGTCCTCCGGCCCCACCAGGAGCACACAACAGGGCTGGGGCTCCTGGGATATGCTGCAGCCCTGGGATGTGCAGTCTTGGGATGTCAGCCCATCAGAAGCACTCAGCATGGCTGAGGCTTCTGGATCACACTCCAGCCGACCTGTAGCCTGTGATCTGTGGTGACTCAACCTAATGGTCCCACAGGGGTGATTAGGGAGGGATGCTGGCTGCCCCGCTGCTGATCCCTTGGCACCCTCAGGAGTACACAGCGAGGCTGTGAGTCCTGGGTGTACTGCGGCGAACACGCTGCCGCTGAAGTCCATGGAGTGGCTCAGCAGGGCTGAGGACTCCTGGGGTGCTCCGAGTGCTGCACCTGCTGGCTCTACCTGTGGTGTCTCAACCTAAATGAACCCCAAAGGGGTATTTAGGGAGGGATGCTGCTCCACCGTCAGAGGCCTTGTCTGTCACCTCGACCTCAACCCAGTGACCCCAACAGTGGTGAAATGGGGAGGGAGGACCGTTGTCTCAACTTCAACCCAGCGCCCCCAACATTGGGGGGCCGAGGAAGGAGCGGCATGTTAGGGGAAAAAGTCTACCTCAACCAGGCGCCCCAACAGTGGGTGGCCGAGGAGGGACCATGCCGGGAGTCTCGTTAGAGACCCACTTTTCTTCTTCTTGAAGTAAAACATCAAAAAGTGAAAAATTTTAGGAGCAATAAAATTTGTGTGTGCCTCCTACAAGACACTAAGCAAAAACTGGAGAAGCACTTCCTCTTCCAGGGGTGTAATGCTGCAGAGGAGGAGTCACTGTTAATCTTTTTCAGATTCTGCCTAGTGTCGCCTCCTAGTGGACAGCAGCATAACACCCACGGTCTGTGTCCCCCAATGAGGCGAAGGAGAAAACCGCATCTGCCGCGTTTGCCGCATAACCGTTCCACTTGCGGCGCAGTTGCGGTTTTTCCCATACAAAGTATAGGGGGACTTGCGGCAGATGCGGCAAGTGCGGTTTTGCACTTGCGGCAGGTGCGGCAGCGAAAAAAACCGTGGTCAGCCGTGGTTTTTTTCGCTGCCGCACCTGCCGCAAGTGCAAAACCGCACTTGCCGCATCTGCCGCAAGTCCCCCTATACTTTGTATGGGAAAAACCGCAACCGCGCCGCAAGTGGAACGGTTATGTGGCAAACGCGGCAGATGCGGTTTTTTCACCGCATCTGCCGCGAATTACGAAAAACGCTGATGTGAAAGGGCCCTTATTATTTTTTATAATGATTTTTTTTTATTTAAAGTATTAACAATCCTTCATTTTGGAATAAAGCACTAAAAAGGAAAGGGCGCACAATAGTGTTTATCAGTGGGATTATGTGAGTGCAACAAGTTGTTGAAACCACTCACCTGTTCGGGTTGTGAGACATCACATCTTGGTAACATCTTATTTCGTGTGGTGTTATCTGAGTTAGGGGCTTGACCCCGAAACGCGTAATAAACCACCATCTGTATTCCTAACAACCTGAATCATTGGATTCCTTGAAGCGGGAGCGCGGTTCTTATTCCCATTTCTCCTAAGCACATTTGAACAATCCTTCATTTCACACAAAACTGAAACATAACATTTATGGAAACCAAAAATACTAGGTTTTATGTTGTTACATGCAGGTCCATGACCAAAAATGAACATGCAGCAATAACAGTCAATATGGTTGCAGGATCTACATTATCTAAAGTAGTTAATACAAAAATATCCATATATAACAAAATGCCCATTAGAATGAGTGCTCTGTCGAGCTACTCAGATTACTATAGAAACAAAGAAAGGAGTAATCGCTGATATTGCAATCAAGTGATTTTATTTTAAACTGACTTGGAGGGCAGGGTGAGGGCAGTGGACAGTGCTCCATCACCAGTAATACATGGCAAACCTAGTCCAAAAGGACTGTACAAATGATTTTTCCATCCAACAGTTGAAATATGGTGTCAGTACAAAACAGAACGTCAAAAATTGACAGCAAATACAGTCACATATGTCAAATTAAACAGAGAGTTGTCTACCCCCTTCACAAAATATCATGCATTGGTATCAGTACATAAGAACCTCTTACAACTCTCTCACATGATAACATTACTAAAGGACCGTCATTTTCATCTGTTATATATATACACTGAGATCCACAGGATAGATATCCATAGTTACCAATGAACCACCAATGGGAGACACCTAGGGGCAGAGGAAAGTGGAGTTGGCGGCCCCGACGACGTTTCGTGGCCTAGGGTGCACCTATGGCCACTTCATCAGGGGAGGTGTCAGTTTAAAATAAAATCACTTGATTGCAATATCAGTGATTATTCCTTTCTTTGTTTCTATATTATCTAAAGTAGACAGGTAAAATAGGTATTCAAAAATTAAAAAAGACCTTTATATTAAAAGGTGAAAAAAAGCACAGACTTGACTTTAGGAATAGGATATGACCCAAACATCTAGGTGGAATCACATCCAAAAAGCAAACAGCTGCAACTAGCTGCTGTGTTCAGCCCGGGTGTGTAAACATCTAACATTAGAATATTAAAAGAAACAGCCAAAAAAATATTCTATCCAAAGCACAAACTTTGCTAGGTAAACATTTGTGGTTTTGGTTCAGGATTATGGAGATTGATTGGGAAAAAAAAGTTAGCTTCTATGTCTCAAAATACCAGAATCGTGCTTTCAGTGAAACACAAGCTTTGCATTTTATTTAGTTGCACAATTAGCAATGAGAGGTTTGATAAAGGCACTCCTCTCCTGCATTGTATGAAAAAAACAAAGTTGTGGCTGTTAAGGTGCTGGTACTGCAGTACATCACACATCATTCAATTCAAAGTCACTCTGAGTGAGTTTATAACTACAGCAATTCCTTTTATATCACTGGAATCCTCTTATTTGTATTTACAGACTTAACTCCAATTTTCAATTTTGGCCTTCAGCACTGAAGTAGTACACAGCAATCACTTTAGCTCCTTTTCTATCTCTACACTGTTGTTATATTGCCACTTCAGTGAGGAGGTGAAAAACTCTAATGCCACCAATAAAGGTAGCAATCCTAAAATTCATAATTGAATCTTTAACAAGCATTTTAATATGACTCAGGATTTGTGACAGATCAGAACCCCAAACTGCAGACGCTGCGTTTCAGAGTGATTGCTCCTCATCAGTGCAGTATATGGGAATTCTGATCTGACTGTATGAGAGACTAAGACGAGGGCTGAGGGAATCGCTATCCTCCTTGTGGAGACTTTTCTGCCAGCCGGCAGTGAGGAGACTTAAAGCCGCAATGCTCCTCTGCGAAATTGCGTTTATTAAAGAGTCAATTATGACTTTTAGTATTGCTACCTTTATTGGGTGACTTTGGGTGAGAGTTTTTTACTTTAAGTCTCCTCTCTGCCGGCTGGGACGTCATAGAAGTCGGTGCCTTCCCGACCTGTAACGTCCCACAATGTCATGGCGGGATCCCCGTCTTGTAGCCCCGGAGAGCGGCGTCAGCGAAATCTCACTGGGGCTACAGGAAGCCAGGGACCTTAGGGTGACGTCAGGGGGGGTGGCTTTCCCACCCCTCGTCTGCGATACCTGTGATTGGCTGTTGGAACTTCCAACAGCCAATCCCAGTAATTGTGTTAGCCAGCTATGGAAGGAGCTGGCACCGGCCCTTCCATAGCATAGAGTGCTGGAGGGGGTGGATATCGCCCCTCCAGTGATGATGGGAGTGATCTGGGAGTGATCTGATGGGATTGATCACTCCCATATCACTCCTATCATCGCCGCTGCGCCCTCTCTTCCCCGTCCTTAGCACTTCCCTGCTCTCGCCGATCGTCCCGCTCCTGTGCGCGCTCTCCCCAGTCCTCCGCTCCTATGCCCTGCTGTGCCTGCTCTCTTCTGGGAGTGGGAGGACCAGAGGAGACAGCAGAGTGGGCACAGTGTGGAGCAGCGATGATGGGAGTGATCATTCCCATCAGATCACCCTCATCATCACTGCTCCACACTGCATCTGGTCTGTACCTCTGTTGTCCTGTGCCCTGCAGCCTAGAACCCTTGCGCCCCGGACCCCTGTGCCCCACAGCCTGGCACACTTGTGCCCCACACCCCTGTGCCTGCAGCCCTGTGCCCCGCACCATTGTGCCCTGCAGCCCACAGCCCTGCAAGTCTGCACTCTTGCGTCCCTACACCCTGCAGCCCAGCACCCCGCACTCTGCACCCTTGTGCCCCGGACCCCTGTGCCCCACAACCTGGCACCCTTGAGCCCCACATCTCTGTGCCTGCAGCCCTGTGCCCCACACCCTGTTTTTGTAGGCACACAGGGGCTCTCCAAACGCAAAATGGTGTCCTCTAACAATTTGAATGGAAAATTAGCTTAAATTGTTAGAGGACACCATGTCGCGTTTGGAGAGCCCCTGTGTGCCTAAACATTGGTGCTCCCCCACAACTGACCCCATTTCGGAAACTAGACACCCCAAGGAACTTATCTAGATGCATAGTGAGCACTTTGAACCCCTAGGTGCTCACAAATTGATCCGTAAAAATGAAAAAAGTACTTTTTGTCCACAAAAACTTTCTTTTTTTATTGTTACGGATTAATTTGTGAAGCACCTGGGGGCTCAAAGTGCTCACCACCCATCTAGATATGTTCCTTGGGGGGGTCTAGTTTCCAAACTGGGGTCACTTGTGGGGGAGCTCCAATGTTTAGGCACACAGGGGCTCTCCAAATGCAACATGTTGTCCTCTAACAATTAGAATGGAAAATTAGCTCAAATTGTTAGCGGACACCATGGCGCGTTTGGAGAGCTCCTGTGTGCCTAAACATTGGAGCTCCCCCACAAGTGACCCTATTTTGGAAACTAGATCCCCAAAGGAACTTGTCTAGATGCAAAGTGAGCACTTTGAATCCCCAGGTGTTTCACAAATTGATCTGTAAAAATGAAAAAGTACTTTTTCACAATAACTTTATTTTAGCCTAAATGTTTTCATTTTCACATGGGCAACAGGATAAAATGCATCCTAAAATTTGTTGGGCAATTTCTCCTGAGTACACCGATACCTCATATGTGGTCATAAACCACTGGGTGCACGGCAGGGTTCAGAAGTGAAATAGCACCATTTCACTTTTTGAGTAGAAAATTAGCTCCAAAAGTCAAATTGCGCTCCTTCCCTTCTGAGCCCTGCCATGTGCCCAAACAGTGGTTTATGACCACATATGGACATTTTTGCCAAATTTTTGATTTTTTTCACAAATAAACGCAAAAATTATCGACCTAAATTTACTATCAACATGAAGCCACGAAAAAACAATCTTAGAATCGCTAAGTTATTACCTCATAAAAGGACACTGGTCAGAATTGCCAAAAATGGCCAGGTCATAAGGGATAAAATAGGCTGGGTCCTGAAGGGGTTAAAGTAATACTCCAATGAATCCTTCTACACTGAAATATGCATGACACCATATAAAGTCATACCAGTGTATGCATCCAATGCGAGAGCATCAGATGCGATATACTAATGACAAACAAAACACGCAAATATGTGCAGGGAAAGCACAGGATCTCAATAAGGAAAACAGAGTCCAAAAACAATCTGGTGAAGGACAAGTTATTACTGAAGTTTATTGTGTAAACATACTTAATTTAAAAACCATATAAAAACATGTTAAAACCTCCATAGAGGTATATGGGTTACTCACCCTGAACTCTCATTAGATCCAATACATATTATATGGAGAAATATAGCAAATAAATAAGTATACAACAATAACAACAAGGGTCTCAATAGCCTGGTCATGGTCTCTTTAATGGTATATACCGTATATACTCGCGTATAAGCCGAGTTTTTCAGCCCAAAATTTGGGCTGAAAAGTCCCCCTCGGCTTATACGTGAGTATATAAAAAAAATAAAAAAATATCGCAGCAGCCCCGGAGGTATACAGGCCCCCCATCAAGTTCCAGGGCCCCCCACCTTGCGCGCAGCCTGTAAAGGAAAATCATACTTACCAGTGTCCAGTCGCGCCGTCCGCAGCTGCCGACATGACGATCCCGGCTCCATTCAGCGTCTTCCGCATTTCCTGTAGTCGCGGGCAATGACGTCATTGCCCACGCGCACAGGAAGTCGGAAGCCGGAAGACGCTGAATGGAGCCCGGGATCGTCATGTCGGCAGCTGCGGACGGCGCGACTGGACACTGGTAAGTATGATTTTCCTTTACAGGCTGCGCGCAAGGTGGGGGAGCCCGGAACTTGATGGGGGGCCTGTATACCTCCGGGGCTGCGGCTGTATACAGCCCTGGGCTGCGGCTGTATACAGCCCTGGGGCTGCTGCTGTATACAGCCCTGGGGCTGCGGCTGTATACAGCCCTGGGCTGCTGCTGCTGTATATACCCTGGGGCTGCATCTGGGCTGCATATGGGCTGTATATGGGGCTGTATATGGGGCTGCATATACCTCTGGGGCTGCATATACCTATGGGCTGCATATACCTCTGGGGCTGCATATACCTCTGGGGCTGCATATACTCTGGGGCTGCTGTATACTACCACTGGGGCTGCTGATGTATATACCACTGGGCTGCTGCTGCTGTATATACCTCTGGGGCTGCATCTGGGCTGCATATGGGGCTGTATATGGGGCTGTATATGGGGCTGCATATACCTCTGGGGCTGCATATACCTATGGGGCTGCATATACCTCTGGGGCTGCATATGGGCTGCATATACCTCTGGGCGCATATACCTCTGGGGCTGCATATACCTCTGGGGCTGCTGTATACTACCACTGGGGCTGCTGATGTATATACCACTGGGGCTGCTGCTGCTGTATATACCTCTGGGGCTGCATCTGGGGCTGCATATACCTCTGGGGCTGCATATACCTCTGGGGCTGCATATACCTCTGGGGCTGCATATGGGGCTGCATATACCTCTGGGGCTGCATATACCTCTGGGGCTGCTGTATACTACCACTGGGGCTGCTGATGTATATACCACTGGGGCTGCTGCTGCTGTATATACCTCTGGGGCTGCATATACCTCTGGGGCTGCATATACCTCTGGGGCTGCATATACCTCTGGGGCTGCATATGGGGCTGCATATACCTCTGGAGCTGCATATACCTCTGGGGCTGTATATACCTCTGGGGCTGCTGTATACTACCACTGGGGCTGCTGCTGTATACTACCACTGGGGAGGCTGCTGTATACCTCACTGCTGGGGGTTGTATACCTGTGCTGGAGTCCACCCTCGGCTTATACGCGAGTCAATACGTTTTCCCAGATTTTGGGGGCAAAAGTAGGGGGGTCGGCTTATACACGGGTCGGCTTTTACACGAGTATATACGGTAATACAGAATATTACAAAAGCATATACAAAAAGTAGTAATATTAACAAATCAAAAAAATAATTAAATCAAACCATAGATACCATAAAACAATTGCAGATAAGCAACCAAGTGTAAAAGAAAAAAAACAGATACCAATAGAGCATGGACCCTATAAATATAATTGAACAAGAAGGGAAAATGGAGGAAGTAGGTAAAAATGAGCCCACGCATTACACCAAGCAGACTTACTCAGGGGTTGCTAATGCTGATGACACTTGGCTGAGGCTCTGCTGCAAGCGTGATACGAGTGTCAGGTGACTGTGATCCGATCCTGCAATCAGATCACATCTGTAGAGGAGAGGAAGGGATTATTCTTGCCATCTCCATCATTGCTTGAAGTATATCACACTACACTTGGCACACTTGCACATAGACTTGTTTGGGTGCCAGTGATCCTAGACTCACAGACAACACAGCATCCCGTATAGGGATAAGAAAAATCTCACAAGTCTGAGCTGCCTGATTGTTTAACATTGGTCCAAGTGCAATGTGAGGTTATCAAGTGCTAGTCCCATGCTAGTATGACTTTACCCTTAGGGTACCTTTACACGCCGCAACTTCTGGCGGCGATAGGAGGCAATATAACGTGCGCATGCACAGTTTTCACGGTTGCCTCCGAACGCCGAAGGCGCTTTTACACGCCGCAATTTCGCCCTCAACCTAAGGCGATGTGTCATCCCGGATGTTCCCACACCAACAGCGGAAAACATCCGGTAGACTCCCGGCGCTGCTTCACACGCCGCAATCCCCAAAGGAATGTGGGCATACCTGTTCAGCGCGGCGAGAACATAGGCGTGCCAAATTGTTGTATACCGTGCCCCAAACACAATCATTGGACAACGCAATAGCGTTATGAATGGCCAGCCTGCTCTGGAAGGCTGGCTAATACATGACGCCATTGCCATTGTGTGGTGGTGAATGGTCAGTTGTTCAAATATGGCGCCCTGTGAAGTGACAGCCAATGGAAACACAGTAGCCACCACCAATCATCGCTGACGGGCCGCGATCTCCAGCACGCTGTGGCACGCCTACGGGAAATCAGTAGGCGACGCAGATTCCATCCCTATTGCCCCTTCACATGCCAAAAGCCGGGAATTTGTCCTTCATGATTGCCTCTGATTTTGGAGCAGTGCTGTGAAATCGGAACCAGGTGCAACCTTTTTTATTGCCACCAAATTCCCAAATTATATGCCGATGATAGATGTGCTGGATTAGCAAGTGCCTAATTTATTACCAGACTCATGCTTTCATGCATATTTGCCTACTTTAACGGAGTGATTGATATTAGCTTGAAAACAAAAAACAAATATTTTTTTGCACAAATCGCTCTTGCATAAAAATGATTCGATTTTTAAAGATATTTTATGCCCGAAAACTGTTGATAACACCTCCGTGAACCAGTCCATATGTTTAAAGATTAAACAACACTTATAAAACATTTCCAATCCTTTACAGTAATGCTTCAAGCTATCTTTTGGGGTTGCCTTTTCCCGTTAGATTAGTAAATAATGTAACAGCTTAATGGAACCACACAAAATTAATTGAAAATATTAATATATTATAAATATGTTCCTAAATATATTTCTAATATTGCCAGTAATGTTGATTAATATTACAGTAGAATTACAGGCCTGTTAAGACCTCTTAAACCTAAACATTTTAATTATGAATCATAGTTTCCACAATTTTTCTCTAAAGAGAAAAGGATTACCTCTCCAGTTCAGTAAAACCTTCTGATAACACTCTAAAGTCTGTCATGGAGTAATACATTTCAGCTCTAAAAAGTATGCTAACAAAGAAGCTATGATGATAACATATTGAAAAATGAAAATGAGTATGTAGGTCACATGGAAATAACATGATATCATCACTAATGTTTAGAGCATGGCATGTATATTTACTCCCACCAAACATACAGTCCATAGCTCTAGTCAAAACTGTCATACACATATGCCATATTACAGCATAAAACATCCTCCAAGCCACCATTAGCAAGTCGTATATTTCTGTGGTATATGGAAGTACTGTAAGTGATCACAGATTTTATAAAGCATCTTTTTTTATTGGATTCTATGCATATTGGATATAAAAGCTATCATGTTATGCTGTTCATACCCCAATTTATTTGTGCACATAATTCTTTTAAAGACACTCAAGCAATAGCTTTACATGATGAGTAAGTTCCTCTGTTAGGTTAGGTCAAACTTGCGTTGTGACCGTAGCCTAACGCATTGCGTTTAAAACTTAGTACTTTTCCCAGAAGCGCATAGCGTTAACACTATGTGCTGCAGGGGAATGCTGCCCCTAGTTACCCGGTATTTACCTTCCCAACCAGGCACACCCAAAGCTGCTGGGAGAGCACTTTACAACAGCGCACAGGAAACATCTGCAACGTTTCCTGTGCGCTCTGCTAAAACACACTCCCAGCAGCTTTGTGTGTGCCTGGTTGGGAAGGTAAATATAGGGTAACTAGGGGCAGCGTTATCCAGCACCGCATAGCGTTATCGCTATGCGCTTCTGGGAAAAGTACTAAGTTTTAAACGCAATGCGTTAGGCTGCGGTCACAACGCAAGTGTGACCCTAGCTTTACTGAGAAATCAGCGGTTGAATTGATATGCAAAGAAGGCTAAGGAAGTATTTTTATATATCTGAAACTGCTGTCAATCCAGGTCTATTAGTTGCCCAGCGTCACCTTCTCTTGCTTGACTTCCAGCCTCTATTCTGTGTGACATCATGCAAAGGAGTCATGAGTCAAGCAGCAAGAGGCGTCACTGGGCAGGGAATAGAGCTGGAGTGACAGAGGCTTCAGACCTACAAATATCTCTTCAGCCTCATTTGCATATCAATTCAAATGCAGGTTTCTCAAAAATGGAAGAACAGACCAATCATTTCACAGTATTGCTGTACTTGTGCTTGAAAGGACTACATGCACATATAATTAGTCTGTGAAATTCTGCTAATAGATTCCCTTTAATGAAAACTCATAAATGTATGAACATAAGTTTTTCCAATGAATAATAAGTTTTATAAATTAAATGGTAAGTATTATAATCTTAGTAATGTTGCGTTGCGAATGTTTTATGTAATAGATGGAGAATAATAATGTCTTTCACAATTGAATACACCGATACCCTAAAGCTTTCCCTCCTTATAAGTGGGTGCTTGGTATCTTCAAAATCAATGTAAACACAAGATAAATGGATGATTTGTCTCTTCACCATGTTTTCAACTGAATTTATTAAAGAAGTGTTTCATAAGATTTTCTTCCAGGTTATAGCAGAAATGAATGGACAGGGGTGATGATGAACGGACACATACTGTTACTAGCACATGGAGTTTACTGTGCATTAGTATACACACAGGTAATCCTTCGAAGAATACATCAATATTTGCTACACAACTGGCAAGCATTCAGAATTGAATGTTTTTTTTGTTTCTTGTCATACCTGTTAAGTGAAAGCATTAATATAACTTCAATTTTCTAGCTTGACAACTTTCTATTTAGTAGACTTCTCTCTCACCCTTCCCCTGGCTGACATTTCTGAATAATAAGCCAGCTGGCCTGCACATGTTTTCTACCTTGACACATAAACACTCGCTCTTGAGAGGTTTGATAGAATGATTCTGTGTCTTGCTGGCACAGAGTCTGTATTTTTCCATTCTGTCAGGATTACTCTGAAGATAGACTGCCCAAGCCAAACGCTTTAGCCTTGTTTATCTGTGCGTCTTACTGAGGTGCTACAGGTTTACTTTTGCACCAGCACATTACTTATGACAGTGTATAGCATTGTTAAAATATTTACTTAATAAACCAACACTTCAAGTTACAGATTTATTTGTCCATATGCATAACACTTAGTGAGGAGAAAAACAAGAAAATCTTGGAATTGATTTAACCCTATTGTAGCTAATGTCAAACTGCAGTGATGTCCAGAATGTCCACCCATATCCAAGCACATCAATTTATTTATGGTAATCTATATTAAATAGACTATTCTGCAGGGCATGTTTGGAGAAAAAAATCTGGAATATCCTACTCATGAAAATATAACGTACCTGCTGGAAGAGGATGTTAGGTCAGAAACCGCATGTACCATATCAGTGGTTAATGCATCCAATACACTTGTAAGGAATTCAATTTTTTTTGGTCCAGGGCAACCTAGAAAAATATAACCAAATATTTCATTACCAGTAACTGTACTGTTATTGCAGATATGACAATAATAATGTATTCTTGAACATAAAAAATGAAGCTTAATGAATAAATAAAAGGTTTTCATCTAAAAAATGATTTCATGTCATTAGACAATTGAACAAGCTTAAACAGTTGACTGATCACATTAGTTTTAGATGTAATGTTACTGATACCCTATTAAACAATAGTTTTATCTTCTTTAATTATGAATTTTATCTCCAGCTACAAAATTGTGTTACGGGGTTGAAGCAATCACATTCTCTGGCAAACTTATATATGGTGTAGTGAGAGAAACACTATTAATATTTATCTATTATCAATTTCTTTGACAACATTATGTAGTATGGCAGGTATATAGACAATGTATTTTTATTTCTCCCTTACTTATCATGTAATCAAAAATCTCCCTCTAGGGGAGTTGATCAGAACACAAAGCGCTTGCTCTGATGATAATTTATTTAACAAGGAATATGATAATATCAGACTTACACTCAAGTTAAGGGGGTTCATTAACTCTATATCATGCTACCATTTTCTGTCTCCAACTACAATCATCAAAACTACAAATTATAATGTCTACTCATTCAATAATATTCCATTTTCTACCTTCTACGGTACTGACTGTAATACTTTTATTTATGTGCTACAGAAAAACCGACCACTCTTATATCATCATGACATTTTTCCCATGGTCTTTTCTCCTGGCATCAGATGTACTGCCTATAGGGTCATTCCATGTTAAGTGAACCAATGATTATTACCTCTATATTTTTAATTCTTTTGAAATTTTGTTATTTGATAATAGCATGTCAGACAATGCAAAATGTGAAAAGAAAAATTTTTTAAAAAATTTATTTTTTTTAAAAATAATTTTCAAAGTTCGGAAAAAGTGCGAATTTCGCTGTTGCCTGCCTTTACGTTTCTCTTCATAACTAAGGCTAGGAATAAGATAGAGAGACAAAATAAACACCATTCTACTCAGAACTATACAGGCTTTCACCAGATATGTCACAAGAGGATCTTTGTTAATATTTTACCCATGTGATCGCAAGCGCAAAACTTTAAAACGCATTTCCGAAAAATCGGCACGCTTTAATTATTTCAAAAAACTGCCCATGTGTCTGCTTTGCTCTTAGCCACATCTGTACCAAATTGCAAGTTGGGATCGCAATGGGATCATATTTTAAAATATTTTACTATTAATAGCGTCAATGGGTCATTCCATATTAAGTGATCTAAATATGAATATTTTTTTTTACCTGATGTCTTTAGATTTTTTTTTTTTTTTTTTCCTTTATGAAGTACTACTTTAGTTAATTACAAATTAAAAGTTTAGAATTTTTTTCTTCATCAGTTAATTTTTTACAGATTTTTAAAGTTTAAAAAAATGTGAATTTTGGCCTGGTATGACTTTACATTTTTTTTATCTTGGGCTAGAAATAAGATAGAGAAACAAAATAAACACCATTCTACTCAGAACCGTCCAGGCTTTCACCAGATATGTCACAAGAGTATATTTGTTAATTTTAATTTTTTACCCATGCGAACGCAAACGCAACATTTTGAAACGCATTTCCGAAAAAAACTTTTAATAAAAATTTTCCAAAACTGCCCATGTGTCTTTTATGCTCTTAGCCACATCTGTACCAAATTTCAAGTTGGGATCGTGATGGGATCATATTTTAAAATATTTAACTATTATAGTGTCAATTCAAAAAACCTTGAATTCAGATCTGTTCAACCTGTGGTCTAAAAGCGTGGGGTCTATATTTATCAAATCCATTATTTTTAGACATTACTGTATTATTTTGATATGTTACAGCTTAGAAGCAGGAGAGGACATATAGGAAAAAGCTTTGTTAGGGCTCAACCTGAGAAAGCACAGGGATAGACAGTGAATGCAGAGCAGATGATAGGCCAGCAGCTCTGTCAATCATGTTAAGTGTCTACCCACTGCATTCAGGAAGTAAGACAGCTCGTTCAGACCTTTCATGTCCTGACATGTCTGGACATCTTTAATCTTGAACAAACAATAGTCTGTACAAAGCCATCAAGTCTGTGTACTAAAATATGGTGAGTAAATATATTAATAGTTTAATGCTTTTATTATTAAGGGCCAATACACACAGTGCTATTCTTAGGGATCATCATTCAGAAAAACAGCCCCATTGGTTTCTATGGGGTTCACCACATGCAGTGTTTTTGGAAACACTCAAGAGTGAGTAAATCACTGCTTGAACTACTTTTTAATCGCTGCAATAAACGCAGCATTTATCATTTATATTAAAAAAAAGCTGCCATTTTTTTCACTAGCGATTAAAAAAACTAACGCATATGTGGTAAAAACTTGGTAGAAAAACAAGCTGCCAAAACTGCAGCGTGTATCTGCAGACAGAAAAAACTGTGCGCGCTAGCCCTAAAACTCACTTTATAGTAATACAGTTCTATCTCAAGTGTACTGTAAATCTTTATTTTTATTACCTATCTTCCTTACTTAATATTAACTGTATTTTTCCCACACAGCAATGGCTAGGCACGTTTCCAGACATAGCATTTATCAGCTATGTGCATTCTTTGAAAAAAATTTTAAATGAATGGCGTTAGGCTGCTGGTCACACGCATGTGACCTACTTACTGAGAAATAGGTTGTTGATATGAAGAAGCTAGAAATTTTATTTAAATTGCATCCTCTATTGTTGCCAGCGCACCTTCTTTGTGACTCCAGCCAGACATTCATAAAGGAGCAACAAGCAAAACTCACAGGAATATATACAAGGCCAGACCTACAAATACCTTCAGCCATTGGAAAAATACTCATTCTCTGAAACAGACAATCACAAGTATTGCGATTTGCTAAAGTAAGACTTTTATGGAACCTAATAGATTCCAAACCATAAAGGAACAAATTTAATAAAATGCAGTTTTAAAATAAATTAGTATTATAATTTGTAATGTTGGTTCAAATTTTATAAAGATGGAGTTAATATGTCTTTCACAATTATACACCGTACCTAAAGTCCCATAGTGTTTAGTGATCAAATAAGAAACAAATTATATGATGTTCTAATGTTTTAACATTTTTAGGTTTTTTAAGATTGTTTAATCAGAAATGAGGGAAATATGATCGACCTATTTCTACTGATTTTTGGTATAAGATTCGAAGATACATCAAATTTGAAAACTGAAGCTTCAGATTGATGTTTTATGTTTCTTGTATATCCTGGTGAAGCATTATATATTAATTTTTGTTTGTTTCTATTTATGCTTCTCTCATTCCTGTGAATTTCTGATTAATAAGAGTGCTGAATGTTATACCTTACAACATAAACATCGCTGAGAATTTGATAAATATTTGTGTTACTGGCCAAGTTGAATCTCTGTCAATTACCAAGATAACGCCAAGCAGTTCAGTTTTTTACAATGTGCGTCTTACTGAGTTTGAATTTGATTTAAAGCAACATAGTCTTGACATTATCAATGAAAATATTACTTAATAAACAACACTTCGTTCCAATTTATTTCCTATGATACCCTTAGTGAGGAAAAAAAGAAAAGAATGTTCAACAGTCAATTCAACCAGGCCAGAATTCCACCATATTCAACACATCTTTAAAATCTGATTAAATAGACTATTCTGAATTGAAGAAAAAAATCTAAATCTACTTTGTAATTAAACCTCTAAAGGTGTTAGGTCAGAAAGATAATAAGGGTTAATACAAAACTTTAAGACTGTCAGGGTAAAAAAATAAAAATATTTCATATATTAGTTCATTGGTATATAAAATGTATCCTTGAACTATAATATTAAAATAATAAATTTTTAAAAATGATTCATGTCATTAACATTGAAAATTAAATTGGATACAGTAGTTGTGATGTAAGACAAACCATTAACATGGGTGTTTTCTTTTAAATGATTTTATCCCAGCTCAAATTTGTTCGGGAATGCGTTTTCTAAAAGTATATGGCTTATGGAGAACACATGTAAAATATTAACTAAATCTTTCTTTGACAATATTGTGAAGTATGCCAGGTATAGTAGAAATGGTTTTTTTTTTCCTTCTTATCATTAAATTTCCTAGCGGAGTTAGATCAGAAAAAAAGCGCTTAGGCCTGATCGTACTTTTTTAAACAAAAATCTGTAAAAAACTTAACTAGTTAAGATAATAAATCACTAACATTTTTGTTATACAATATAAAACTAAATTGTTTCTATATTCAAAATTATTTTTAAACTACTGATGATACTAGTGCACAGAAAAAGAAAATATATTCATTTTTGGTCTTCTCTGCATGAATGACCCTATAGGACCATGACTCTGGACAACCTCTTGTAACCTAACCAGGTTATTGACCATGACAGGAAGGTTTCTTTATAATGGTTATCCATGAAAAGAAGTTTTAAATGTGGAATCTTTGTGAGCACATCAAAAAATATCTATTTACTTTTGTACAGAGAAAATGGACGCATTTACATTTAGATATTTTACCAGATGAAACACAACATACTGTTTATGTTGTGAAATGTGAAACCTGCTTATTGTGTTCTCACGCCATTTCCACCGAGCTCAATAACTGGAGTATATTTCTGCTTTATTTTATACTACTTTTATGTCATCATTTATTATACATTTCCTGAGTCATACTCAACCACACCCTTACCACTTAGGAGCCCTATAGAGTTGTTCAGAAAATAAGCTAAGAATCACAGTCACTTGTTGATTTTTGTTTTTTTATTTATTTATTTGAAATTCTCGAATTTTTCTTTGTATTTTAAGAATTGCAATTTCCACTGATTTTTGATAGTTTAGATTATGACTTTTAGATTAGCTCCATACATGTATGATTACTTTCAAGCAAGTAAAATCTTCTTATTATAAGAACTTATGGTTTAATTCTAATTTACAATTTAACCTAAAGTATCTAAGATTTGTATATAAGGAAAATATACAGTTTTTAATACAGTTATATATATTAGATAGAACACAAAAAAATGAGGCTAGGAAGACCACACAAGCTGGTTGGAGGAATTGGTTGTCAATCTTGGCATTCAAGACAGACATTCCATTGAAAAACTGGAATGTAGAAAAAGAGCTAGAATAATCATTACTATACAAGACTAAATGGAGCTGTGATTGTTTTTTTAGTGCATTCACTTTTATAACCTTTCCTGCAAATTGACAAGATGTATTTCCAGGCATTTGTATAAAAAAGACTAAAACTGTAAAACATAATTAACAATTATTGCCAAGATTTAAAGTGTACACAACATCTTTTATTAGTAGCACTGGCCACCATGTTCTTCTTGAAAGATAAATATTGTCAATGGCCAAAAAGCACAAACTAAAGTAATATGTACACTTGCGCAACATATTTTACATGGAATTTATGAATATAACATGTCAAATAAAGTAGCTCCACAATAAAAACTTAGTTAATAAAGAAATCTTCAATGTTTTTCATACAGTTCCAAGATAGACCCACCCATTTTCATGGTCACAGACCACAAAGAAGTCCCGTCTTTAGAGTGGAATCGCACCATGCAAAATACCTGGGAGTATCTTGCATGCATCTCGCATGAGTCAGCTGTAACCATCCTTTCTTCTTTAGAGAGAGATTGTGATTCTATGGAACTGATGCACTCCCATTCAGAGAAGCAGGGGCGGTACCAGGTGACTCATCTAAGAGATATTTGAATGCATCTCACATACGTGTGTTTCCACCCTTAGCTGAGTTTACAGCCTCACATTTCCAGCACAGTGGATGGAATTTAAACTGTAACAAATTGTGGGGTATTGGTTTGTCTTTTGGTCCAAAACACGTAAGCTTGTGAGCCCTACACGGCTCCCCACGGATCACAAGTCCTATCCACTAAATTCTTATCTCAAGTGAGCAAAGGACAAAATAGAAAATAAATTCTCTGGATGGAATTTATATACTGAACAAAAATATAAACGTAATACTTTTGTTTTAGCTCCTATTTTTCATGTGCTAAACACAAAGATCTAAGACTTTGTACACAAAAAGCCATTTTCACTCAAAAAATTGTTCACAAATGTGTCTAAATCTGTGTTAGTGAGCTTTTCTCCTTTGCTGAGATTATCCATCCACCACACCGGTGTGGCATATCAAGATGCTGATTAGACAGCATGATTATTGCACAGGTGTGCCTAAAGCTGGGCACATAAAATGCCACTCTAAAATGCAAGAGATCAGTTCCAACTCACCCTGCTGCTCTTTGCTCATCCATCTTAGGCTCAGACACTGGCCTCATCTTGGCCTTTCATCATGGTTAATAGAAAAAAATTGGAATCTGGCTCAACAGGAATGGATTTTTTTTCTTTTTTCTTTTTCAATAAAATAGTGCATACAAAAGAAAAATTTACATGGTCGACATGATATAGTCAACGTGTTTCGACTACATAAAGCAGGCTTCCTCATGTAATATAGTAACATAGTATTTAAGGTTGGAGGAAGACCTTAAGTCCATCTAGTTCAACCCATAGCCTAACATGTTGATCAAGAGGAAGGCGAAAGAAAACCCATGTGGCAACACTAAGCTTCACATTGGGGGAAAAAAATTCCTTCCTGACTCCACATACGGCAAATCAATCAATATCTCACCAAGTACCCAACTCGCATTAGCAGGCAATCAAAAAGTCCATAAGAACAAAGAGATGAGTTCATACAGTACGTAAACTTTATTTAGGATTTTCAAGACATAGAATTAAAAAAATCCTTCAAAATAGCAAAAATAACAAGGTGAAAATAGGACCATATACATATAGAGAAACAAAGCCACTGGACATCTATGCATAATAGAGGTTATTGCCATATCCGGTGGTACGTTGTTGGAACGGACCTAGGGACCAAGTAGGTGGCCTATGTAAAAAAGGTGCTCAATAAAATGATCTATTTATGATGTATTTGGGCGATCTCCAAAAACCTTTGTTGTATACACATACCACATATACTCAGTGGGGATCACTGCGGACAATGCTTTTGATGAAAGTTACATGAACTACCGTACATATCCCCATACAATGATGAGGCCTATGTCAGGAGACCATATACAAGATCAACATGCAAATCCACTGCTCCCCTCTGTCATTTGTGAATAAAAAAGGAGGGATCCCCAAAAAAACATCACTGAAGGTGGGTGTATTATTGAGTATAATCTCTTGGACTAGATAGTATATGTCTCAGATCACTTTTATATATAAAATATAGGCTAAACGCCGTAAATAGTGAGTATATTCCCAGGAGGACGGCGCTGGGTACATACCAGAACACAACAATATGGTCTATTGTACTATTGCACTCAAAGTACTCACTAGGGAAGCCTATACCATAATATCTGATTAAACTCCAAGAGAATAGATTACTCCATATAACCCATATGCCAAATCATTTCAGGACCCTTTCACATACCTCCTTACTGATGGTATTGTGGTCACCTTCGATCCACTCCTAACCCTGACGCGTTTCGTCTCAAAAAGACTTCTTCAGAGGGTAGTGCTTTGAGTGAGGGGTAAATACAGGGGTTTATATAGTGTGGGTTATAATAGAGAAGTGAAAAAGCACCTGTGTATCTTCTCCACCTCCCTTTTCTGGCGTCAGTGCAGCGCGATCGCTCCCGATCACGTGACACGCCCCACTTCCGGTCTTTGGAACGCAGACGCCGGAAGCCGCGTCATTAAGACGCTTCTCCGGACCGCGACCATGTGACCGGAAGGGGGCGTGTTAGGAACGATCCACGCTGTCATGACGCACTCGGAGGCGGAAGAAAAGTACAGAGGGCCACCACGTGTATACAGGAGTTGCTAAGCAACCTTGCATTTATAAAGTATAGTGCAAAATACAATTATATCTGTCGGAGCAACACAACAATGCAAAATAACTCACAATCCAAGAACAGATCAAAGAATCCGATCAAAAGTACCGCTTATCATTTCTAAAGTGCATATCTTAGTGCAAATATCTAATGCCTATATAAACATGACATAGTGGTACTAAAAGCGTAATAGAAAGTGCATATTACATTACTACATATCTCCAATAAATACATATAATATAAACTATCAATAAATACAAAATGCATGTAGAAAGTGCTTGAAAAAACATATTTCCTTGAAGAGGTCCAATTCTCTTTTTCGTCTCTTTCTATTCAACCAATCAACTATCCAAATATTCATATAACGATAATTCAACATGGATTTCTGAAACATAATAAACAACACAATAATTAAAATCATTATTAGAAATATCTTAAAACCATCCAGCTATACCCTTATTGCTGATGTTTACACGAGAATAAAAGCTGTTATCACACTACAAGAAAGCACTAAAACCAAAATGTTCATTCAGACCAAATGGAGCCACAGTGTTAAGTCTGTAGATCCACTTGCTCTCGACCTGTCCAAGAGTTCTGCCCAGGTTCCCCCCTCTCTGTCCTAATGAGATCCTGTCAATGCCTATAATTTTCAACAAACTAGAATTACTCTGGTGCCTGTAGAAAAAATGCTTTGGTATTGTTTTTAAACTGGATGGATTTTCGGCACCAGCTCCTTTCTCTATATCTAGAACGTGTTCCCTCGCACGAATACGCAATTCACGAGTGGTCATGCCTATGTAGATTTTTTCACACGGGCATTTAGCCATGTAAATTACTCCCTTTGTCGAACAGGTGATATGATGCCTTATATCATACCCTCTCAAACCTCTCACTGTATCCCTACCCTCGTATATTAGAGATACAACAGAGGCACTCCAGAGATTGGAGGGTTTGCAATTAGGCACCAACGCTACTATGGTGACTGTGGACGTAGAGTCCCTATATACTTCGATTAGGCACGAGGATGGCATAAAGGCCACCAGATATTTTTTGGAGATGAGCAACATAGACCCTGCAATGTCAATACTTATAGTCACCTTATTGGAGTTCATACTCACCCACAATTGCTTTATCTTCGATGGTCAAATCTACCGCCAACAGCAGGCGACCGCTATGGGGGCCTCCTGTGCCCCCTCGTATGCAAATTTGTTCCTGGGGGCATGGGAGAGGGAAATATTTGTCAACAACCCCATAGCGGCCTCTGAGAAGATTTTGGGGTGGATGCGATACATCGATGATGTCTTTTTTGTGTGGGAAGGTAGTAATGAAGAACTCAAAGATCTCATTGACACACTAAATTGTAACGATTTAAATATCAAACTTACATATAAAAGTGGCAGGAAGATGGAATTCCTCGACATTTTGATTGACACCCAATGTGATGGAAGTGTGACCACCGATATCTATCGGAAGGCGACATCCACAAATTCCCTTTTATATGCTAAATCATCACACTTACCATCTACAATAAAAGGGATACCGGTAGGTCAATACATGAGGGCCAGACGGATCTGTTCCAATGATAATATCTTTGAGGCACAGGCATTCGACTTGAAGAACAGATTCGAAGAAAGGGGATACAGTAGGAGAAGTATAAAACATGGCTACTTAAGAGCCAAAGAATGTAAGAGAACTGAACTTCTTTGTGGTGGGCATAAGGATAAAAAGGAGGATCAATCTGGGTTTCCCAGATTGATCACCACCTACCATAAACAATGGAATAGCTTCACTGAAATCATTAAGAAGCATTGGAGTATCCTGTTGAATGACTCCGTTTTAAAACACTGTGTCTCGCCAACACCTTTGATAACTGCGAGAAGATCGCCCAATCTTAAGGACGCATTGGTTCGGAGCCATTTTGTAAGAAGTGATGGAAATAAGAGCAATTGGTTGGATGTCAAGGGATTTTTTCCTTGTAGAGGCTGTAAGGCATGTGCTAATATGCTCAAAAGTAAAACATTTCACAATTTTGACAATTCCAGGGTCTATGATATAAGGCATCATATCACCTGTTCGACAAAGGGAGTAATTTACATGGCTAAATGCCCGTGTGAAAAAATCTACATAGGCATGACCACTCGTGAATTGCGTATTCGTGCGAGGGAACACGTTCTAGATATAGAGAAAGGAGCTGGTGCCGAAAATCCATCCAGTTTAAAAACAATACCAAAGCATTTTTTCTACAGGCACCAGAGTAATTCTAGTTTGTTGAAAATTATAGGCATTGACAGGATCTCATTAGGACAGAGAGGGGGGAACCTGGGCAGAACTCTTGGACAGGTCGAGAGCAAGTGGATCTACAGACTTAACACTGTGGCTCCATTTGGTCTGAATGAACATTTTGGTTTTAGTGCTTTCTTGTAGTGTGATAACAGCTTTTATTCTCGTGTAAACATCAGCAATAAGGGTATAGCTGGATGGTTTTAAGATATTTCTAATAATGATTTTAATTATTGTGTTGTTTATTATGTTTCAGAAATCCATGTTGAATTATCGTTATATGAATATTTGGATAGTTGATTGGTTGAATAGAAAGAGACGAAAAAGAGAATTGGACCTCTTCAAGGAAATATGTTTTTTCAAGCACTTTCTACATGCATTTTGTATTTATTGATAGTTTATATTATATGTATTTATTGGAGATATGTAGTAATGTAATATGCACTTTCTATTACGCTTTTAGTACCACTATGTCATGTTTATATAGGCATTAGATATTTGCACTAAGATATGCACTTTAGAAATGATAAGCGGTACTTTTGATCGGATTCTTTGATCTGTTCTTGGATTGTGAGTTATTTTGCATTGTTGTGTTGCTCCGACAGATATAATTGTATTTTGCACTATACTTTATAAATGCAAGGTTGCTTAGCAACTCCTGTATACACGTGGTGGCCCTCTGTACTTTTCTTCCGCCTCCGAGTGCGTCATGACAGCGTGGATCGTTCCTAACACGCCCCCTTCCGGTCACATGGTCGCGGTCCGGAGAAGCGTCTTAATGACGCGGCTTCCGGCGTCTGCGTTCCAAAGACCGGAAGTGGGGCGTGTCACGTGATCGGGAGCGATCGCGCTGCACTGACGCCAGAAAAGGGAGGTGGAGAAGATACACAGGTGCTTTTTCACTTCTCTATTATAACCCACACTATATAAACCCCTGTATTTACCCCTCACTCAAAGCACTACCCTCTGAAGAAGTCTTTTTGAGACGAAACGCGTCAGGGTTAGGAGTGGATCGAAGGTGACCACAATACCATCAGTAAGGAGGTATGTGAAAGGGTCCTGAAATGATTTGGCATATGGGTTATATGGAGTAACCTATTCTCTTGGAGTTTAATCAGATATTATGGTATAGGCTTCCCTAGTGAGTACTTTGAGTGCAATAGTACAATAGACCATATTGTTGTGTTCTGGTATGTACCCAGCGCCGTCCTCCTGGGAATATACTCACTATTTACGGCGTTTAGCCTATATTTTATATATAAAAGTGATCTGAGACATATACTATCTAGTCCAAGAGATTATACTCAATAATACACCCACCTTCAGTGATGTTTTTTTGGGGATCCCTCCTTTTTTATTCACAAATGACAGAGGGGAGCAGTGGATTTGCATGTTGATCTTGTATATGGTCTCCTGACATAGGCCTCATCATTGTATGGGGATATGTACGGTAGTTCATGTAACTTTCATCAAAAGCATTGTCCGCAGTGATCCCCACTGAGTATATGTGGTATGTGTATACAACAAAGGTTTTTGGAGATCGCCCAAATACATCATAAATAGATCATTTTATTGAGCACCTTTTTTACATAGGCCACCTACTTGGTCCCTAGGTCCGTTCCAACAACGTACCACCGGATATGGCAATAACCTCTATTATGCATAGATGTCCAGTGGCTTTGTTTCTCTATATGTATATGGTCCTATTTTCACCTTGTTATTTTTGCTATTTTGAAGGATTTTTTTAATTCTATGTCTTGAAAATCCTAAATAAAGTTTACGTACTGTATGAACTCATCTCTTTGTTCTTATGGACTTTTTGATTGTCCACATACGGCAATCAGACTAGTTCCCTAGATCAATGCCCTATCAAAGAATCTAGTATATATAACCAGTAATATTACAAGAAAGGCATCCAGACCCTTCTTAAATGTTAGTAGTGACTCACTCATTACAACATCATGTGGCAGAGAGTTCTATAGTCTCACTGCTCTTACAGTAAAGAATCCACGTCTGTGATTATGATTAAACCTTATTTCCTCCAGACGTAGAGGATGTCCCCTTGTCCCCGTCTCAGGCCTAAGAGTAAAAAGATCATTAAAAAGGTCTCTGTACTGTCCCCTCATATATTTATACATTATTATAAGATCACCCCTAAGCCTTCGTTTTTCCAAACTAAATAACCCCAAGTTTAATAACCTGTCTTGGTATTGCAGACCCCTCAGTCCTCTAATAACCTTGGTTGCTCTTCTATGCACCCGCTCTAGTTCAGCTATGTCTTTCTTATACACATGTAGTCATATGTAAGACAGCTTAATGCAGTAGAAACTCTTTGACTAGGTAATGTTGACCATGTAATTTTTTCTTTTGTATGCACTATTTCATTGAGAAATAAAAAAGAAAAAAAATCCATTCCTGTTGAGCTGGATACCATTTTTTTCTATTAACCACTCTAAAATGTGTCTAAAGGGGCATTTTTTTGTACATGGAATAAATCTTAGTTCTTAGAGTTCAGCTCATGAAAAATGGAAGCAAAAACAAAAGTGTTACCTTTATATTTTTGTTCAGTATAGAAAATGTTATGCCTACTGTGCTTTCTATTTTAATGCTGTGTAAAGTGACCTGTGGTGCATGTTTGAAACCAGCAACAACAATTTTTATTGCAGGTAAGCCGAGTTTTATATGCAAACTTTCCACTATAAATTGCATTAGATGCAGAAAATACACAAATTAATAATGCATTTCCACTGCAGAAATGCACTAAGAGGTTTAAAAGGTAGCAAACATTTTGCACAACTCCGGGTTACATAAAAATGTAAAGATTGTTGATATTATAATTCTAATTTTGCCTAGCTTAGCTTGTCTAAATTATGATGAGATGTGATCTACCCTACATAAAAAATCTTACTCCTGTCTCACAGAGGTTCACGTGACTTATCAGATCTAACTTGCTCTTTATATACAGTGTTGGCCAAAAGTATTGACACCCCTGCAATTCTGTCAGATAACACTCAGTTTCTTCCTGAAAATGATTGCAATCACAAATTCTTTGGTATCATTATCTTTATTTAATTTGTCTTCAATGAAAAAAACACAAAAAGAATTGTCCTAAAGCCAAATTGGATATAATTCCACACCAACCATAAAAAAGGGGGTGGACAAAGGTATTGGCACTGTTAGAAAAATCATGTGATGCTCCTCTAATTTGTGAAATTAACACCATCTGTAACTTACCTGTGGCACCTAACAGGTGTTGGCAATAACTAAATCACACTTGCAGCCAGTTGACATGGATTAAAGTTGACTCAAACTCTGTCCTGTGTCCTTGTGTGTACCACATTGAGCATGGAGAAAAGAAAGAAGACCAAAGAACTGTCTGAGGACTTGAGAAACCAAATTGTGAGGAAGCATGAGCAATCTCAAGGCTACAAGTCCATCTCCAAAGACCTGAATGTTTCTGTGTCTACCGTGCACAGTGTCATCAAGAAGTTTAAAGCCCATGGCACTGTGGTTAACCTCCCTAGAAGTGGACGGAAAAGAAAAATTGTCAAGAGATTTCAACGGAAGATTGTGCGGATGGTGGATAAAGAACCTCGACTAACATCCAAACAAGTTCAAACTGCCCTGCAGTCCGAGGGTACATCTATGTGAACCCATACTATCCATCGGCATCTGAATGAAAAGGGAATGTATGGTAGGATACCCAGGAAGACCCCACTTCTTACCCCGAGATATAAAAAAGCCAGGCTGCAGTTTGCCAAAACGTACCTGAGAAAGCCTAAAACGTTTTGGAAGAATGTTTTCTCTTTTTGGGCAAAGGCATCAACATAGAGTTTACAGGAGAAAAAAAAAGGCATTCAAAGAAAAGAACACGGTCCCTACAGTCAAACATTCCGGAGGTTCCCTGATGTTTTGGGGTTGCTTTGCTGCCTCTGGCAGTGGACTGCTTGACCGTGTGCATGGCATTATGAAGTTTGAAGACTACCAACAAATTTTGCAGCATAATGTAGGGCCCAGTATGAGAAAGCTGGGTCTCCCTCAGAGGTCATGGGTCTTCCAGCAGGACAATGACCCAAAACACACTTCAAAAAGCATTAGAGAATCATTTTAGAGAAAGCACTGGAGACTTCTAAGGTGGCCAGCAATGAGTCCAGGCCTGAATCCCATAGAACACCTGTGGAGAGATCTAAAAATGGCAGTTTGGAGAAGGCACCCTTCAAATATCAGGGACCTGGAGCAGTTTGCCAAAGAAGAATGGTCTAAAATTCTAGCAGAGCATTGTAAGTAACTCATTGATGGTTACCGGAAGAGGTTGATCGCAGTTATTTTGGCTAAAGGTTTAAAGGTTGAGCAACCAAGTATTAGGCTGAGGGTGCCAATACTTTTCTCCGGCCCATTTTTGGAGTTTTGTGTGAAGTTATCAATGTTTTGCTTTTTGCCTCATTCTCTTTTGTGTTTTTTCATTGAAGACAAATTAAATGAAGATAATAATACCAAAGAATTTGTGATTGCAATCATTTTCAGGAAGAAACTGAGTATTATCTGACAGAATTGCAGGGGTGTCAATACTTTTGGCCAACACTAAAAAGGAAAATTTCCAGCTCACCTGTACCAATCAGCCCCGTCCACCTTCCTTAGAGTTCGGTGCTCGGATTTCAAAAACTCCCCATCCTGGAGAGGTGTATCATGAAATAAAGAGGGTTTCCGGCATCACGATGTATTTTCATTAAAACGAGCCTTTATTCAAAAATTCTTTAAAATCAATCTCCATTGGATATAAAAGCAAGTCAGGCTTACATGTTTCGAGTCCTTCTCATGACTCTTATGGTACCTTTACACGCCGCGACGGCAGGCTGGATACATCCCGCTACAGGCTACAAATGTAGCTTGTAGCGCCAATGTAGCCCGTCGTAGCGGCGTCTGAAGACGTGACGCTACAGCCGGCAACAGATACATCTGTTTCCTAGGTCTGCTCTAAAACTGATGGCTACATCGCCGATGGTAGCGAGCTGTATCGGCGTGTAAAGAGGCAACGGAAGGGAACTCGGGACAGCCTGCGATGTAGCTGCAATGTAGCAAAGGCGTGACCCTGGCTCCATGTTACCGCGCCCCATGTGCGATCATTGGTGGAAGCTGCTGCATGACGATTGGTAGTCGCTGCATAGGGAGGCATATTTAAGGAGCTGACGAGTCACACTACACAATTGCTCGAGCGTGCTGTATTACTCAGCCTCCTGCGATGCCTGCCCAATCAGGATTTTATAGCTTCGTCCTATCAGCGTACGGACGGCTCGTAATCCACAATTGTGGCACGCCTATGTGCTGTCCCTGCTGCACCAGGTCCGCCCATAGTAGCTGGTTATAGCGGTGTGTAAATGAGCTACAGCTGGCTACTTGAGACACCCGGCGATGTAGCTAGCTATAGATGTAGCGTGGCGTAGCGCACCTTGTGGCGGCGTGTAAAGAGGGTGCGTTGACCGTTTGTAACCGTTTGAGCGTGCTCGTGCACGTGAAGATGATGTATCCAGCCTGCCATCGCGGCGTGTAAAGGTACCATTACTCATAGCATGAAGTATGGATAACAGAGTTGCACATTTAAAGACAGGCTATACTGAGGACACCCACCCTCCTATCAGCTGTGGAATTAAATTAATTGGAGTAGGAAGCTAACATCCACTAAGGTCTCTTAGGATCAACATGTTAACCCTATAAAGGGTGGAATCTTATTCCAAAAACAGGATGAACTATTTTTTTTTTTTTTTTATAATTAATAAAATAAGTGCAAGGCCCCTGTCCACGGACAATACAAAAACATTTTGTGAACCCCATACTCACCTCGCCCCAGCGCCACCACCCAACCATCCCCCAGTCCGCCCACCAGCTCAATGAATTGTTTTTTCATGAGCCTAATGAGTGGCACCGAAGGCAAGAGGAGCAGACATTGCCGGAGCGAGGCAAGCAGGAAATTCGGTTATTTTCAAAATTATTGAGTTGTGTCCGTGAATGAGCTCTATATATTACTGTTAGTCTACCAAATGTTTTTATCTGTTCTAATTAGATCAATATAATTATCATATCATATGGAAATTTTTCTCCTTTTTACTATTTTTATTTAGTACAGATACATCAATTCCTGTTTTAAGTTCATTCCTGCTGGATATCTAGTGTTCAGCTTCATGATCCATTGTGCTTCTGAAAATAACATGATTTAGCCCTGTCTCCGCCACGCTGCGGTGCCGAAACAGTTTCCAAAGCAGTAACCCGAAGGCTGGTAATATCGCCCCCATGATCATATAAAAAATGTTTGGAAGCCCCAGATAAACTACGGGTAGTCGTGTTTTTAACGTCATAGATATGTTCCCACACTCTTTTTCTGATGGTTCTACTTGTTGATCCTACATAATGTTTATTGCAAGCAATGCATAAGATGGCATAGACACAGTAGTTCGTGCTACAATTCATGAAGGGATTTTCAGTTTGAATACTTTTCCCTCATTACTAGTTACAGTTTTATTATTATTGATCATAAAGCTGCGCAGTCCACACTGTCTTTGCCCACATAATAATCTCTTTTTGATATTGATGCATTCCTTTTCATAGGTTGGATTACTGGTGCAACACCTTTTAGCTCGCACAAATTCCCCTGTTGGAATATTCTTTATAACATGTTTGGGATGCTGACTCGAGGTATGTTATATGGAGTTTCCAGAGATTTTCTTACGGAAAAGACTACAGTCTCGAGTGGATTAGGGCCATGGTAAGGGTTTTAGTTGTTTCCATGGTGAGAAAGGGGCGGACTCTAGAGATGTTCTTCAGGTGTAAGCAACAAGAGTGGACGAGAGATTGTAATAGGAGGAGAAGGAGAGATCGGAGTCAAACATAACACCCAGACAGCAAACCTGCTGCCTAGATGTTATCGTGGTGCCGCACACTGAAGAGAGATGTCAGATTTAGGGAGATTAGTGGAGGGCGGGAGCAAAAGAAGTTCAGTTTTGGAAAGGTTGAGTTTTAAACTTAGAGCAGACATGATGTTGGAAACTGCAGCTAGACAGTCATTGGTGTTCTTTAACACCGAAGGGGTAAGGTCAGGGGCTGAAGTGTATAATTGTGTGTCATCAGCATAGAGATGGTACTGGAAGCCTAATCTGCTGATGGTGTGTCCAATCGGGGCCGTGTAGAGAGAGAAGTGAAGAGAAGAGGTCCAAAGACTGAACCCTGAGGGACTCCAATAGTGAGAGGAAGAGGGGAGGAAGTGGAGCCAGCGAATGATACACAGAAAGAGTGGTCAGAAAGATAGGAAAAGAGCCAGGAGAGAGCGGTGTTCTTTATACCAATGGAGTGCAGCATAGAGAGTAAGAGATGGAAGGCAGGATATGTAGACATTGAATTAGAAACCAGATGTTTTCAGCTAGAATAGTAATTTACCAAATTAACAATGTATAGAGTGTGTTTCTGATTCATTTATTGTTAGCTTCATTGAAAAGCAATTTGCTTTTCTTTCAAAAATAAGGAAATTTCTAAATGACCCCAAACCTTTGAATGGTAGTGTATATATATGAGCACAGATTACTGTATACACACACACGTATATATACTCACATATATAACACATATATGTACACATATGCTTGCTTACACACTGTGTAAGAACATGCTAAGGCCCATATTCTCTAGATAGTGGCAAAAATAATCCACAGAAATTTAGGCATAGAGTCTGAACACAGCAATTGACTCCTTCAATGTGTTGGGTGAGTTTGGGGGGAGGGGTAGCATAATCACAGCGCTTGTTTTGCTTCACACACAATGCAATGTTATTCCTTCACAGCTAATCGTCAGCACAGCATGTCCCACAAACAGAAGTGCCAACCACTTATCATACATAGTCTCTCTGCATTCTGTTATAGCAGGGTCTCTGACGTCACTGTAAAGGCCACGTCACACGCCTCATTATCGAACAGTCTATTCAGTAGCACTATCAGCTGTGTATCCACCAGACTTCTGCCCAACACAACTGATGGTCTCAACCCCATTTATAAGGCAAGAAATCCCACTTATTAAACCTGACAGGGCACAGCTGTGAAGTGAAAACCATTTCTGGGGACTACCTCTTGAAGCTCATCAAGAGAATGCCAAGAGTGTGCAAAGCAGTAATCAAAGCAAAAGGTGGCTACTTTGAAGAACCTAGAATATGACACTTTTTTTTTTGTTAACTAAATAATTCCACGTGTTAATTCATAGTTTTGATGCCTTCAGTGTGAATCTACAATTTTCATTGTCATGAAAATACAGAAAATTGGAGAGGGCGTGGCCTGCATCCTGATGTGAGGAGACAGGAATTTTGGAGCACCTGTGCCTTATTATAAAGCGACTGGAAATTAGCCTTTTTTAAGGCTATTTTCCCAAAAAGCGTCTATACCAACTTCAAGAACACATGGGATGCGTTTTGATCTTTTCAGAGGTAAAATCGCTTCAGAATTCGCTTGGATCCAATGCTGAGCCTGGGATCCATGTTTAAACCCTGAGGAGACATTTTCATCTGGTTCCCTCTTTCCCTTCTACTTGTTGGAGGTGACTTATATTTACACTTTATTCCATAATAACTTTATTTGGGACTACTATTCAATTGTAATTGTCAGGTGACCCTGACTTTCCTCTGGATTTATTTCTACTGACTGAAAGGTCAGACCTTCTGAATAACCATTTTTCCTGTCACAACCATTTGTGTCACTGGACTGAATTTTATTCTGGTGTCCATTGTTTAATTTGATTTCTGGGTTCTTCCCAGATGTGACAGAGATTATTTTCAGCTTATTTCTCTGATTCAGAGTTATATCTCTCTGACTGACAGAACAGGTCCTATGTGTATTACACATTCCTGTCATGACCATTTAGTCAGTAATTTGGTCATTATTATAATATTCTCTGTATAGTTTATTCTCTAATGCTCTTTCTGGGTGTATAGGAATTTTTCTTTTTCTTTTTAACACCCTTATTTAATTGTGCTTTACTGCCTATAACCAGGAGAGGAACTATTTAATCATCACTATCTGAAGTTCTGGCGGAGTGATCTCCTGCCCTGAAGTAGTGCCGGCTGTCATTAACAGCTGTTGCTTATCTCTACTGCGAGCGGCGGCTGCTGCGGTGCTGTGAACGACGCTTTCAAAGGAAAGTCAGGTGGTTAGACCTGCAGCGCTCTCAAGCTACATACCGTGGCGGAGTATGTGGCCTTTATCCCATCTGTGAAGCAGTTCTATACAGATCGCATGTGTCATTAGATCTGCACCACATTAAAGCACCTGGGATTTCTGCTGTTTACAGTCTCCTAGGAGATCAGTGCTGCAGTCTGGATTTCCTATTGGACAAATATTTCTATATTACTTCTGGCTTCCTCATCGTGCTGAGAGGTGGTGTATAACAGATTCTTCAAGCAAGTGAAGCCGCAGGGCTTCCTACGATCTCCAGCTACGCAGACTCTGGATCTGGATCCGTTTCTTCTTATATTTTTCCTTCTTTTTGTAACTCTTTGTATTTTTCTTATTTCTTCTTCTTTCCTTTCCTCTCTCTTCTTTTCTGTCAGTCAATTAGTAATGTCTATGGAACTGTTATAGTGATTTTTGGACACTGACATTATTAATTTTATTCTTAAAATAATACTGTTTAGATATAAGTGTGAGCATAGTAACTTCTGTTTATCTGAATACTTGGAAACGGTATTAGACTCAAGGCTGACACTTATTATATTATACTATACTTTACATATATAGTTTCTGTAGAGAAGACCTCTTTACATTGATTATTATTATTGTATTTTCTCTTACACAATGCCACCAAAATCTAAAAACAGTTCTAATGTTAAACATACACTGACTGATTCAGAATTGGATAATTGGATGGATCAAACTCCATCGACTTAGGTTAATCTAACATCAACATCAGTCATTAAAGAGTCTGGTCCTAGACTGTCTAAAAGGAAAGAGATGGTGGGTTTGAGTAAAGGTAAATCTCATCTTAATAATGACTTACAGGAGGATTCAGGTTCAGAGGATGATTCACCCGTATCATCTAATCTGCGAAACGGAGGGCGAGAGGAGATTCCTCAGATCAGGAATTTTCATTTGATTATACAACAGGGCAGCCTTTAGATAAACAATTTTTTCACAATTTATTTAAAACTTATAATACATCCCTTAAAGCTGATTTGGAGGATATTAAAACATCTATGGCACATATTGCATCACAATCAGAGAGAACGGAAAGGGAGGTGGAAACCCTAGAAAACACTAGAGCCATGCAACTTGAACAGGAAAAACTTAAAGAGGAGGTCAAATTTTTGCGTAACAAATGGATTGACAGAGAGGATAGAGATAGGAGAAGTAACTTAAAATTTCATGGAATATCTGAAACAATTAATAGTATAGATCTTATGTCCCATGTTCAAACCATAGTGAAGAAAACCTTACCTTCCTTACCAGAAGTGGAGTACTCTTTAGAGAGGGTCCACAGATTACCTAAACCTTCATTTATATCTGAAGAGAAACCCAGAGATGTCATTGCTAGATTTTCGTTTTATAGAACTAAGGAAAGACTTATGGAGTCAATTAGAGAAAATGGTTCACTTCCATCTCCGTACAGAGATTTAAAAGTATTTATTGATTTATCTAAGGAAACGCTGAAAAGGAGGAGAGATTTTAGGCCCCTAACTGATGCTCTTAGAAGATCTGACATTTCTTATCGTTGGGTTCATCCTACTAATAATATACTTTTCAAATTTAAGCAGAAGACCTTTACGGTTTCTGATTTAGAAGATGGTTTGAAGATTTTCAGAGAATTAAGTATTCCAACGACTCCCATTGAGAAAGAGGTTTGAGGGGGTGATTTTAGTTTCTGGAAAACATTTTGTTGGTTCGCAATACACATGGAGCTCTAATTAGGGCCAATATCGTTAGCCTTTGAGGGAGGATTTTTATATAGTCTCTCCTGTTAAGGTTTTTTTTTCTATTGGTATTTAGTTATTTGTTTATGAAGTTTATAATTTTTATTAAATAGGAGTTGCCTTTATATGCTGACATGATTGTTTTATTTTTTGCATTCACTTGTGGCGTGATGAGAGTGGCCTACTTGGAGGTCTTGGGTTCTTATAGTCTGGTGAAAAGCGACCAATATCCAGGATGACAATACATTTTTTATCTACCAATGTCAATGGTTTAAATTCACCTCAAAAGCTATATCTTTTGTGGAGGGACATACAGAGACACCATGCTGATGTTATTGGAGTACAAGAGACAAAATTTGCACTAGAGAATATGCCTAAATTTACCCATAAATTATTCCCAACAGTGTTATTGTCATCCAATAAAGAGAAAAAGAAGGCAGGTGTGGCTTTGATTATTAAAAATTCAGTCATTTATGAGGAATTGAAAGTTATAGCTGACCCTGATGGACGATATTTATTAGTTATTTGTAAACTTAATAATGTCCTTTTCACTTTAGTTACAGTTTATGCCCCAAATAAAGGCCAGATCAGTTTTCTGAATAGACTCATTTCATTAATAAGGGATCACCAGAAGGGCTCACTTTTAATATTCGGTGATTTTAATGCTATTCCTAATCCTTTATTGGATTCATCAAATAAGGGGAGATCTGTTAATGTTACCCTGGATTCTTGGATTAATACTCAGGAACTTTATGATGCCTTTAGGTGTCTTAACACCTCCTCGATTGAGTATTCGTTCTATTCTAACTCTCACGGATCTTTTTCTAGAATAGATTTGGTCCTATCAGATATCTTTACTCTTCATAAAATTAAACAAGTTGTTATTCACCCTAGGGTTTGGACGGACCATTCTCCAGTTACATTTCAAGTCTTAAGTAACCATTTTCCAAACAAACCTTGGAGGGCTAATACTTTTCTGCTGAATCACCCAGAACATAGTCTTAAAATTAAATTAGATTTGGAAAATTATTTCAAAGAAAATGATGTTGATGGTATGTCTATTTCTACTTTGTGGCAAGCCCATAAGGCTGTGATTAGAGGGTCGGTAATACAATTAAATGCGAGAATTCATAGACAAAAATAAAAAAAACAGACGATATTATTAATCAAATTAAAGATCTGGAACGTTCTCAAGCCCTTATGCCTTCATCTGAAACTCAGAAAAACATTTTGGACCTTAGGGTGGAACTTAGGTCTATTGTCACTAATGAGTATGAAAAATTCATTTTACATTCTAAGTCAAACTTTTATCATCAAATGAACAAACCCTCTAATTCCTTGCAAAAATAATTAAATTGGAAAGATCTAAGACTAAAATTCTCCAAATTAAAGATAAAACCAACAAAATATTTAAGACTCCTAGGGACATATCGAGATTATTTGAGGAATTTTATAGAGATCTTTATAATCTCAAAGACAATATACTAGAACCTCAAATTACAAGTGATACAATTAAATCTTTTCTGGACTCCGTTGACCTTCCAGCAATATCGGAAGATGATATAGTTTACTTAAACTCCCCATATACTAGTAATGAAATGGTTGCTACTATCCATTCCCTTAAAAATAACAAGGCCCCGGGCCCTGATGGTATTCCTAATGAATACTATAAAACGTTTTCTTCAATATTAACCCCATATATCACAAAATTTATTAATTCTGTATCTGTAGGTTTGGACATACCAGAAGAAATGCAGGAAGCTACAATTTCTGTTATTTATAAAGAAAAGGGTGAAAGAGATTTAATTGCTAACTATAGGCCCATTTCTCTCTTGAATTCGGATATAAAGATTTTAGCAAAGGCCTTAGCTACCAGACTTCAAAAGGTTATTCCCCACATTATTCATAGAGACCAGGTGGGTTTTATTGTGGATAGAGGGGCGGAGGATGCCACAAGACGAACAATTAATCTTCTGTCACATACAGAGAAAACAGGTATCCCAGCCCTATATATTTCAATTGATGCTGAGAAGGCGTTTGACCGAGTCCAGTGGAGCTACTTATTCCATACTCTGGAAAAATTTGGTTTTCGAGGTACTGCTTTGAATCTCATTAAAGCATTTTATTCGAAACCGTCCGCGAGGGTGTTAAGTAATGGTCTCTTATCAGGAAGATTCCATCTTTCCAATGGTACAAGACAGGGGTGTCCCTTGTCCCCGTCTCTATTCGATCTTTTTATAGAGCCTCTTGCTGAGAGGATCAGGATGGATGATGGGATAAGGGGCATTCCAATTAATGGGAGACAGTATAAAATCTCACTATTTGCAGATGACATATTTCTATCGTTAACTGATCCACTGGGCTCGGTCAGGAAGCTCTTAGACATTTTTCATCAATTTGCTGGGGTATCTCTTTACAAAATTAATATGAGTAAAATACAAGTCCTTTGCCATAATTTGGATTCTGAGTTATTACAAATATTGAAGAGAGAAATTGGTTTTCAATGGCAATTGGATTCTATGTCATATTTAGGTATTAAATTAACGAAACCAATTCAAGATTGTGCTAATCAAAATGTTCTTGATATGCATAATATACTTAAAAAGATTTATTACATCTGTCTAGGATGGAATTATCTTGGTTGGGAAGAATAAATTCCTATAAGATGTTTGAATTACCAAAACTCCTGTATATTTTTAGAACTGTACAAACCCCTATTAAAAAACAATTATTACAAAAACTCGAAACACAGTTACTTAACTTTATTTGGGGCAAAACTAAACAGAGGGTAGCAAGATCTATTTTGATAAAACATAGAAATAATGGAGGTTTAGGTCTTCCCAACCTTTCTGCATATTATCAAGCCACTGTTGTTAAGTTGAGTCAGAAATTTTGGAGTTCTTTGGCTAAACCTACTTGGGTGGCTCTGGAGGAGTTGAATTTCCCTAATGCTAAATTTACTGACCTGGTGGTGGCTTATTTAGTGTGACATTGCCAAGCGACTACCTAAGGAGGTCACTAATAGGATTACGATTCAAGTGTGGAGGAAATTTGCAGTTCTTTCTAGGAAAACATTCCCACCTGAAAGTATTGATTGGATGACAGTAGACATTCTGGGGGCATTATCATCTAGACTTCATTTTGATACTTGTAAATCCAAGGGTATTCAAAATATTGCAGATTTATTTACTAATGGTGAGTTAAAATCATTCGAACTTTTGGCCAAACAATTTAATCTTAAAACAATGGAAAAGAAAACTTGGAAGCTATTAGAAAAAATTTTGAACAAGTCTACTGTTGATTTACATCTTCCAAGTAATATTATGACCATTTTGAAAAATTTAGAGCATTTGCATACATGGAAAACTAAAAATTTTTATGTGATCTTCAATGAAGACACACAACCTTGTTCTTTAAAATTCATTGATGTTTGGAAAAATAAGTTTAAATCTACGGATTCTCAGTTTGAGGAAAAAGTATTAAAATCCTTATCTATTTTCTATAAAAATATAGCATGTGTCTCTTTTATGGAATCGCATTACAAGATTCTTACTAGTTGGTATATGACTCCATTTAAATTGCATATTATTGACCATAATAATTCTGATCAATGTTGGAGACTTTGTGGAAAACTTGGTGATATGTACCATATATTTTGGACATGTCCATATATACGTAACTTTTGACAAGAAATTCAGGTATTGATTAATTCAGTATTTGCTCTTAATATTAAAATATCTCCAGAATTGGTACTTCTTTTGTTTGAAATTGACAAGTTTCCACAAACCTGTAGACCACTGTTAATTCATATTCTAGTGGCAGCTAAAAGTTCTATAGCTCTTTATTGGAGGCAGCCTGTGGTTCCTACTTTTACAGGACATCATTGAGACTATAAATGTGCAAAAGTCATTAGAGTTTGTTTACTCAATGAAACACAATGCTCTACATAAATTCTATAATAAGTGGGACCTCTGGACAAAATTTATAGCAAGGTAGATCCCATATTCCATTGACATTGGTAAAAGCTTATTTACTTTTATGACTTGCAGAAATAGTTGTTGGTACCTGGGCACTCTATGGGGGCTGTCTATCTCTCCTTGCGCCATATATGTGTATAATATACCTTTTATATTACAGACATTTTTGACATATTTAATCTTATTTCGTGTTGGTGTTTGGTAACTCCTTTATTTTCTTTGATTTGTTGTTATAAATATTACTTGTTTCTTTTTCTGGCTAGTAGCTAGTTATATTTGTTTTGATTTTATTTTGTTTTGCTAAGATCATATATTATTTTATAATAGATGATAACTTAATCTAAAGATAGTACTGTTTAATAAAATGATTATCTTGGGACTGCTATTAATATTTATACTCTTCAGACAATTTTGTTTTTTTTTTGTATTCCTAACTTGTTTTATTTGTTACTCAAATGTGTCTTAACCCCATATACTGTATTATATTCTATCTTTATATGATTTGATCTGATTTTCTTGTTATCTTGAAAACTTTAATAAACATTATTTGAATCAGAAAATACAGAAAACTCTTTGAATTAGAAGGTGTGTCCAAACTTTTGGTCTGTACTGTATGTATATATATCTGAGGGCCACTCATCGTAATTTCTTAATATTGGTTACTTATATTTCTTCTTATTGGGTCTTAAAATTCAGGGATTCAGATTCCTTTTAGGTAACCTGAAGGCTATTTTGAATTGAATGTATGAGCCATTACTTATATTCTCTTGTATAGTTACTACTATGTGCAATACATTATGATATGAATCTTATTACCGTACTCATTTTATGTGTGAAATAGAGGCTTGGGGCTAGTGCAATTCTAGTACTCCTTCATTTTCGTACTAACTTGTATGTTTGTCTATAGTAAAAATAAAATAATTTCCCCTACAGTTTCTTCAATACTGTAATGTGTGGAATTTAATTATATGATCAATGGATATTTTTATAATCAAGCAGGATGTGTCTGACCATGTCACCCACACCACATGCCCAGATAAGGTAGTAAAAAGTGAAAATTACATTTATTTCCCTCTATACTCTAGTATATCCTGTCTTCTATTGTAGACATAAGTGATTGGAAAATATGAGATATGTCCTGGCTATTAAGCATACATTGCATTTTTGCTGCATTTTTTAATGAGTACAAGCAAAAGCTAGGAGAATTCATACACACAATAATTTTTTTTCCAACTAAAATTAAAAACTGCTACATTCTTCAAAGAAGCAACCTGTCAATTCTTTCAGTGTTTTGCAGATTTTTTTGCAGAGTTTTTTGAAAGTAATGAAAAAATGCAAAAACGCAGCAAAAATTCTACATGTGTGTGTACATAGTTTTTGGAGGAGGAGGCTTTTTGTTTTCTTTTCAATTTTCCCTTATACACAATGAATTATACAGGAAAGTATGTTCCCTCACATTTTCTCCTGTAAAATCCATGTTATCTTCAGTTTTGTATGTTTTATTGTCAGTCCGTAAAACTGGCATAATACTCTGACACCAGCAACCTGGGAGTCAGAGATGCATGCAGGCATCTTCCTCATGTTGTTCCCATTCGATTTTTGGTGCAGTTTCTTTTTCAGCAAGCTATTTTCCTGTCCTCCCTTCAGTCGAATTTGGCCCGGCTGAGTATCCAATCTGATCGACTTGAGTATCAACCACTCAAGCAATTTAGTGCTCGCTCTTCACTAGCTACCACATCTGGGACAATAAGTCCTCCGCAGCTGGGAGCTACATCTTTGTCTTCCAGCAGGTAGCATTTTTCCATCTCTTCCTACACCTCTTATGGATCTTATTCATCTGAATACAACCAGGGCCGCACCGTCCATTGGACAGTGTAAGCCCTGAGTACCAAGCGGCAGCAGGCAGGGGGAGCAGCATTGGAGAAGGGGGCGGCGTCAGCAGCAGCGGCCGGCTTCCTGCGAGATGGCGGGCGCCGCAGCGTCACCCGGTAAGAGGGCAGCGGCGCTCCACTAGTGAAGGCTACAGGGGCGGCGGGGCTGAAGTCTGATAGCAGTCCTCCCCCCCCGGTCGTCACCTACGGCTACAGGGGCGGCGGGGCAGGAGGCTGCCAGCAAACCCCCCCCACCCCGTCCTCACCTCTGGCTACAGGGGCGGCGGGGCCGGAGTCTGCTAGCATCCCCCCGCTCCTCTATAGGGCTCAGGCGGCAGTGAAGCTTGGTGCAGCACTGGATACAACACTACTGAAACAGGTCACATTGTTTATTCCAATCAATGCAAGCTTTCTGCTTGGGAGAGAAAAGCCAAATGGCAGAAGAGTTACTGCTGTACAAGTGGCTACTCACCAACTAGTTGGCATCTCATGATCAAAAGTTAGAACTGTCATGAGATTAAATGCCTAGAACATTCTGGCTACCTTATAGTTAGAAGAAAAAACTATTAAGGACATTAATTCAGAACATCAATCCAAAAAAGCTTCAAAAAGACAGAGTGCATAGGAACTTGCAAGAGTGAGGATCCTTCACGCGGATTACGGGCTTGCGTATTTTGGCCGAATTATTCACCAATAACACACATTATCATGCATCATTTTTTTTGCACTTTTTTATCTTTATGCAGGGCACAGTGGGGCCCCTAGGTGGCATCTGTCCGTGTGTTGCATGTACATAGTGCTGGGCATGCCTGCCTGATCTAATAGTATGGGTGTGACCAATAGGCTGCATACAGACACTTTGCAATACATCTTATGTGACTGATGTCCTGTGGAAGTCTCATCAGAGGGCATATAAAAAATACCACCAATCACCTCCCCATGTGTGTTGCAGGTTGAGTGTGATTGCTGCATCAGTATAATGCACTAGGTTGCTTTTATCACTGGGCCTACTGTGTCCTGATGAGTGCAATGGATAGTTCAGTTTTGGTAAGCTTTTTTTGTCTTTTTTGGATTGATATCCTGAATTAATGTCCTTAATATTTTTTTTCTTCTGAGTAGAGTACATAGGGACTTGTAAGAGAGAGGATCCTTGACATGGATTACGAGCTTGCACATTGTGGCCAAAATATCCACCAATACCTCACATTATTATGCATTTTTTTGCACTTTTTTATCTTTATGCAGAACACAGTGGGTCCCCTAGGGGGCATCTGTCTGATGTTTTGCATGTATATAGTGCTGGGCAAACCCGCCTGATCTAATAGTATGGACATGACCAATACGCTGTAGACAGACACTTTGCAACACACCTTCATATGTGACTGATGCCCTGTGGAAACCTCATCAAAGAGCATATAAAAATACCACTAATCGCCTCACCCATAGCAGGTTGGGTGTGATTGCTGGAACGGTATAATGCACTAGGTTGCCTTTATGACTGGGCCTACTGTGTCCTGATGAGTGCAATGGATAATTGACTTTTGGTAAGCTTTTTTTTTGTCTTTTTAAAGCTTTTTGGATTGACACCTTACACTTTTTAGACTATTTTTCAAGCAGCAGAGCAGTCAAGCAGTCCTTTCACTCCTCAATATATTTGAAGATGAAGATTGCCTTCTATCCGCAAGCATGACTGCAGCAGCTGTATACTCTACGGTTATATAATGGGGATGGGATGTGCACAAGCTGCATCATCATCTTTCGCTAACTTCTTCTACCCTGTACTGTATCAACCTTTGTTCTCTTGTCTCTCCTTTTTTTTCTTCCAGGATAAGCTGTATTTTCACCTAGCCCGGGTTAGCCCCCCCTTATAAAGAATTTGGGTATAAAATGTTTCCATTCGTTAGATCTTTGTTAGATCCGGTTTGATCAAACAAAACTAACGTTAGATCTCCTCTATAAAATGAGATATTTAGGCTCTTTTTCTGGGGGGCTAACCCGTAGCTAGCCCCCCTCTTTTGAAATTGCCCGTTTTTTCGATGGATTCTGATAGATAATCGTTAGATCTGGTTTGATAAGCAAAAAATAATGTTAGATCTCCTTTCGTTCCCGAGATATTGGGGGTCTCAGGTAGGGGGTTGGATACGGGTTAGCCCCCCTCTTTTGAAATTGCCCGTTTTTTCGATGGATTCTGATAGATATTCGTTTGATCAGCAAAAATTAACGTTAGATCTCCTTTCGTTCCCGAGATATTTGGGGTGTCAGGTGGGGGTTGGGTACAGGTTAGCCCCCCTCTTTTGAAATTGCCCGTTTTTTCGATGGATTCTGATAGATATTCGTTAGATCCAGTTTGATGAGCAAAAATTAACGTTAGATCTCCTTTTGTTCCCGAGATATTGGGGGTCTCAGGTGGGGGGTTGGGTACGGGTTAGCCCCCCTCTTTTGAAATTGCCCGTTTTTTTCGATGGATTCTGATAGATATTCGTTAGATCCGGTTTGATCAGCAAAAATTAACGTTAGATCTCCTTTCGTTCCCGAAATATTGGGGGTCTCAGGTGGGGGGTGGGGTACGGGTTAGCCCCCCTCTTTTGAAATTGCCAGTTTTTTCGATGGATTCTGATAGATATTCGTTAGATCCGGTTTGATCAGCAAAAATTAACGTTAGATCTCCTTTCATTAGCCTAAGGCTGGTTTCACACTGCGGTCAGATCAGGTCAGGTTTTGTGTTTCAAAACCAGGAGTGACTCCAAAACCTAGAACAGGTGTCAAACTTTCAATTATACTTTTTCTCTGCAAGTTACTCTCCTGGTTTTGAAACACAAAACCTGACCTGACCTAATCTGACCGCAGCGTGAAACCAGCCTTAGTCAGCAGATAAACTTTGATATGCCTCTATGACATATCAAAAGTTACTTGAAAGTTAAATACAGGGCAGCAAAAGCAACAGGAGGGATAGCGGCGGAACAGAGGAGCACAGCATGATGGAGCCTATCACATGCTCATCAGCTCCCTAAGGCCATGTTCACACTGGGCGTAATAGAGACGGATTTGTCCACTTGGATTCTCTGCAAAATTCCGCTAGTAAATCCGATGCCATGCTTTTGGTATCGGAGTTACCGGCGGAATTTGAGAGTGGCAGTTTGACCTAACATTGACCCCAATGGAGTCCCGCGACGGATATGAAAAAATCAAGATCATGCAGCGGAATGAAAAATCCGTCCAAGCGGCCAAATCCGGACGGAGAATTCCGCTTGCAAGTGTGCACAGGGATTTTACAATTTAACATTGCTTTAACCCCTTCTTGACCGAGCCTATTTTGACCCTAAAGACGAGGCATTTTTGGCAATTCTGACCAGTGTCCCTTCATGAGGTAATATCTCTGGAACGCTTCATTGGATCCGAGTGATTCTGAGATTGTTTTTTTCGTGACATATTGGGCTTCATGTTAGTATTAAATTTAGGTCAATAATTTTTGCGTTTGTTTGTGAAAAAATAAAAAATTTGGCAAAAATTTTGAAAATTTAGCAATTTTCAAATTTTTTATTTTTATTCTGCTAAACCAGAGCGTTATGTGCCACAAAATAGTTAATAAATAACATTTCCCACATGTCACTTTGCATCCTAAAATTTGTTGGCAATTTCTCCTGAGTACATAGATCCTCATATGTGGTCATAAACCACTGTTTGGGCGCACGGCATTGCTAAATTTTCAAAATTTTTGCCAAATTTTTTTTTTCACAAATAAACGCAAAAATTATCGACCTAAATGTAATACTAACATGAAGCCCAATATGTCACGAAAAAACGATCTCAGAATCGCTCGGATTCTCCGTCCGGATTTGGCCGCTTGGATGGATTTTTCATTCCGCTGCATGATCTTGATTTCTTCATATCCGTCGCGGAACTCCATTGGGGTCAATGTTAGGTCAAACTGCCACTCTCAAATTCCGCCAGTAAATCCGATGCCAAAAGCATGGCATCGGATTTACCAGCGGAATTTTGCAAAGAATCCAAGCGGACAAATCCGTCTCTATTACACCCAGTGTGAACATGGCCTTAGGGAGCTGATGAGCATGTGATAGGCTCCATCATGCTGTGCTCCTCTGTTCCGCCGCTATCCCTCCTGTTGCTTTTGCTGCCCTGTATTTAACTTTCAAGTAACTTTTGATATGTCATAGAGGCATATCAAAGTTTATCTGCTGACTTAGGCTAAGTTCACACTGCTTAAATATGACACCTGTTTTGTCTGAACCGGAATTAAACTCTGAATGTGGTACTGCAGGGGTTCCTTGGTGTCTCCTGCTGACTGGGTCTCCCCTCCAGTGTCCTATGCCGGGGAAATGCCAGGGAACCACAGACAAACCCTGCAGTACAAGACCCACAGGTAGCCGACAGCAAGGAAGGCCATGAGTACCCGTGCTGCTGCAGCGAAGTGGGAGGACGATGTGCAGGGGAGCACTGCTCACCGGCATCCCTCTGTTGTGGTGCTGTAAGGAATCCCTGAGCTTTGCCGCTGGCAGGGTGACATCACCCCACCAGCGTTCTGCAGCCTGGGGAAATCCCAGGGAAACCCCTTCAGCACCATACATCACATGCTCACATTGGATTACAGAACAGGTACTACCAGGGGTCAAGTTCTGGGAAAAAAATGTGGGAACTCACCCAAGATTTCCTACTTGCACCCACTCTGATCAGAGTTACACTAACATCGTAATGAAATAATACTGCCATACTGTGACTAAATAAACACCATGCAAAGACCAATATTACCCCTATACAGTGACCATAGATAAGCAGAAACTAGCTACACGGCGCAGTAGTGATTATGTTACCTTTAGTCCTCTTTCACATGATCATATGCGTATTGCGCGCATTAAAAATGCAGCGATGTCACTGCGTATTTACCGTCGCATTTCACGCAGCCTAGTGATTTGTATTAATGGACTACAAAATATGCTACAAAATAGAACATGCCGTATTTTTTTTCACGCATTTAACGCATATGTGAATAAACCCATCGGTTTCATTGGGTAAATTTCACCGTGAAATACACATGCGTGAAAAACACAGCGTATTACACGACAAAAATAAGATCATGTGAAAGAGGCCTTCTATCCATCCAATGGTCACATGCAACGTTTGCTGTTACTGGGGTCATTTGCTCGTCCTATTTCTAGTCCAGACCGCCACAATGATTTTTCCCAGCCTCTACTTGTCTCTGTAGTATTTTGCATTCAGACAGCTACAGGTTAAACCCCCAGAAAAACAGCGTAAATATCTCGGAACGAAAGGAGATCTATCATTAATTTTTGCTGATCAAACCGGATCTAACGAATATCTATCAGAATCCATCGAAAAAACGGGCAATTTCAAAAGAGGGGGGCTAACCCATACCCAACCCCCCACCTGAGTCCCCCAATATCTTCGGAACGAAAGGAGATCTAACGTTAATTTTTGCTGATCAAACCGGATCTAACGAATATCTATCGGAATCCATCGAAAAAACGGGCAATTTCAAAAGAGGGGGGGCTACACCGTACCCAACCCCCTACCTGAGACCCCCAATATCTCGGGAATGAAAGGAGATCTAACGTTAATTTTTGCTGATCAAACCAGATCTAACGAATATCTATCAGAATCCATCGAAAAAATGGGCAATTTAAAAGAGGGGGGCTAACCCGTACCCAACCCCCCACCTGAGACCCCCAATATCTCGGGAACGAAAGGAGATCTAACGTAAATTTTTGCTGATCAAACCGGATCTAACGAATATCTATCAGAATCCATCGAAAAAACGGGCAATTTCAAAAGAGGGGGCCTAACCCGTACCCAACCCCCCACCTGAGTCTCCCAATATCTTGGGAACGAAAGGAGATCTAACGTTAATTTTTGCTGATCAAACCGGATCTAACGAATATCTATCAGAATCCATCGAAAAAACGGGCAATTTCAAAAGAGGGAGGGCTAGCTACGGTTAGCCCCCCCAGAAAAAGATCCTAAATATCTCATTTTGTAGAGGAGATCTAACGTTAGTTTTGGTTGATCAAACCGGATCTAACAAAGATCTAACGAATGGAAACATTTTATACCCAAATTCTCTATAAGGGGGGGGCTAACCCGGGCTAGGTGTATTTTCTGCTCTGCAAAGCTTTTGCAAAGCAAAAATCCTACTGAAGGCATAACAGACAGGGGAGTCCTGTTTGATCCTTGCAGACGCAACATTTCCCTACCTGTGTCAGCATTAGAACTACAAAAAGTAGATAAGGCGGCAGCAGAAACATTTTAAGTATATTTAACATGATGTGCCATTGCAACAACCTGGTGCATGTTATCAATGTACAGTCAATCCATGGAGAGAGAGATGTAATGGTACGTTATTCATTGTGAAGTGTTGCGTTTTGATGGAAAAATGCACAGCAATAATTGACAAAATCTGCAGCATTGGCACAGGTCATCTTATACACTTTGCTTACCCTGCACTGTGCTGCAGAATTGTTGCAGATCTGAGCATATACATACCAAATACACAGCAACATTTGTGATAAATCTGCACCTTCGACACATAGCCTAATGCTACTGGGGCTGTTGTTGTCATCTCTTTGTCAGCCCCATTTTAACTCTGCTCTGCAGCCACTGCACACTGGCTGCCCACTGTGTTTCATAGTGCTAGACTGCACTACTCATGCTGGAGTAAATTTACCAATAAAACAAGTTGGACACTTGAAAAGTGATGCTGCAGCAAAAGCAGGGTCATGTTAGTCAATCTACATTAAATTCGGGTAGAACACATCATGCTCCCCATGTGTGTGAAGGATCGTGATTCTTTGTACACAAGTGCATTTTATATAGCTCAGTATTAAAAATTTGTTAATAATGTTAGATAATAAGAACTTCACATTTATTGAAAATCCTGTCTTTAAAGTCTGGTTTTTGCTGTTTCAGTTTTTATGTTGTGTGAAGGTGACATTCACCATAATAGCTCATGTTTTGGTATTGCAGGTGTACTGCAGTTTCAGGACACCGAGGCACAAATGCATTCCATTTTACTGGCAACTAAAATAAATTGGCACATGTTCTTTTAAAGAAACAATAAACAAAAGTCATAAATATTGCAAAGGTCTCTCTAAAATCTTACAGCTGGAGTGTTATTTTATACCCGTCTTGTAAGTTAATTTAACTAGCTAGGGTAAGTTAAAACAGATCAGTAAAATGTGCTTTTCTCCATGACAAGAATTAGCTGACATCTGGTTTACTTTTACAGCAGCAAATGCAGTGCACAATAATATGTAAAATAATATTATTCTTCACTTATATTGTATCATTATTACACAGAGGCGTCTAATGAGCTATGCAACATTTTCACAAAATGTGTTGCATAAAATGTAAGGCTTTATTACTGCATTGTTAATGACAATACGTTTTTAGTTGGGCCAGTTTCACACTTGCATTTTTTTGTCTTGCGTGCATATTTGTCCAAGTCCTGAAAAATCCTGATCAGGCCTGTGTCCCTATACTTAAAATGGGGCTGTAGGGACATGTGTTGGTATCAGTTTTTTGGCAGATCCTGATGCCTTATTTTGACCTCCTCCCTGACCGCACTATCTTGTGATTTTTAGCGTTATTAAAAATCCCGATGTGTCCGTATGCGCCATAGTGCATCAAAACCACGCATGGGTTTCAATGGCGCCACATTCAGCCCAAGACGCATGTGACAAAGCTGCATCCACATGTGATACTGCACATGTACATGGAGCATTTTCAGCCCCTCCCAACACCAAATATATGGGGAATGGAGACTGTCTGGAAGTGCTCTCACTTTGGAGAAGATATTATTCAAAGCCTTTACTGAAGATCCTTGCTCACCATCTTGAATGTAAGTATACAGGCCTATCACCCCCTCTGTCTGTCACCCCGGCCGTTACCCTCCACATTTGTGCCCTATTTTGTTTTTCTCCCACACTATCTTGTTGAACAACATTGATGACACCACCACCCCAGTGACGACACAGCCACCCCAGTGACTACGTGCCAAAGTTGCTTTTGGAATGTAAGTATATCCTTGGAAGACACAGTCTCTTTCTCTATCATTCTGTATGTTAATATTCTGCATTTTTTTCTTCCCAGACCACCTGCCTGCACTGGTGCACAACATCACCACCTAACTGCTGATGCTCCTGCCTGTCCCTGACTGCCGCCTTTTGAACATAACTAAAGGTCCCAAAAGAGTTTATTGTATAATTTTCTTTTGGTTCTGTTTCCCTCTGTTTGGAAACATTTTATTTTTTCCCCCAGACGACCTGCAAGGACTGACTGCCAAACTGATTGCCGTCTGACTGCAGTCTCTTGAATATAAGTATAGGTCAAAAATACTTTGTCTCTTTAATTTTCTTAATTTCTGCCATGTATATTTGCCATGTTTTTCTGTCTTTTTCTGCAGTTTTTTATGCGTGTTTTTTCTGTCTTTTTATGCCATGTATGTTTGACATATTTTTCTTGTCTTGTATGAAGTGTTTGTTTTGTGCTTTTATGCCGTGTTTTTCTTGTCTTTTTATCCCGTGTTTTTCCTGTCTATTTGTAGTTTTTTTGCCGTGTTTTTCTTATCTTTTTCTGCTGTGTTTTTGTGCCATGGTTTTCCTGTCCCTATATGCTGTATATTTTTGACATGTTTTTCTTGTCCTTCTCTGCCGTGTATTTTTGTAGTTTTTTTCTTGTCTTCTACTGCCGTACTGTTTTTATGCTGTTATTGATTTTATCTTTATATATATATATATATTATATATATATATATATATATATATATATATATACTAGCTGTAGTACCCGGCTACGCCCGGGTTAATAAATAACTGCTGTTAGCTATAACAACATAGAATTTGAATATGTCATATTAATGACCTGTAGGAAAATAGAAGCTGAGCTGTGATTGATTGCTATAGGCAGCCTAATAAATCTCCAGCCAACAGTAAACCCTCCCCCCGGCCGGGCAGTATACGTTACCTCACACATACACATAATAGACAGCTCATGTGACTGACATCTGCCTTAATTCCCTATATGGCACGTGTTGCACATTGGCTGTTTTTAATCAGATGTTTATGTTTGGAAAATAAAGATAGCACACGTATGAGGCGAGTTGTGTGAGGTGATTTGTGCACATCTGTGTCTGTCTGTGTGGTGTGTGTGTCCCTGGGGTGTGTATGTGTGTGTCCCTGTGGGGGGGTATGTGTGGTGTGTGTCTCTGTTGTGTGTGTCTCTTTGTGGTGTGTGTGTCCCTGTGGGGTGAGTGCATGTGTCCCTATGGGGTGTGTATGTGTGTGTGTCCCTGTGGGGGGGTCTGTGTGGTGTGTGTATCTGTGTTGCGTGTGTCTCTTTGTGGTGTGTGTCCCTGTGGGGTGAGTGCATGTGTCCCTATAGGGTGTGCATGTGTGTGTGTCCCTGTGGGGGGGTGTCTGTGTGGGGTGTGTGTGTCTCTGTGTTGTGTGTGTCTCTGTGTGGTGTGTGTCTCTTTGTGGTGTGTGTGTGTCCCTGAGGGGTGAGTGCATGTGTCCCTATAGGGTGTGTATGTGTGTGTGTGTCCCTGTGGGGGGGTCTGTGTGGTGTGTGTGTGTCTCTTTGTGGCGTGTGTGTCCCTGTGGGGTGAGTGCATGTGTCCCTATAGGGTGGCTATGTGTGTGTGTCCCTGTGGGGGGGGTCTGTGTGGTGTGTGTGTCTGTATCATGTGTGTCTCATTGTGGTGTGTGTGTGTGTCCCTGTGGGGTGAGTGCATGTGTCGCTATAGAGTGTGTGTGTGTCTCCTTGGGGGTGTGTGTGTGTCTCTATGTTGTGTGTGTCTCTTTGTGGTGTGTGTGTTTGTTCGGGTGCATGGTGAGTATCCAATGTTGGGGCTGCACCTTAGCGACTATACACTTGCTGTTACTCTTTGTGTGCGTGTGTTGTGTATACATGTCCCTGTGCGTGGTGAATATCTCATGTTGGGGCCCCACCTTAGTGACTATATGCTGGTATGTGCTGTTAGTCTTTGGCGCTATCATTAAGCCCCTCTCATTCACAACTGTAAACTGGTAACTGTCACTTTTTCCCCATTATGTAGATAGGGGCAAAATTGTTTAATGAATTGGAATGCGCGGGGTTAAAATGTCGCCTCACAACATAGCCTGTGACGCTCCTGGGGTCCAGACGTAGGACTGTGCAAAATTTTGTCTCTATAGCTGACATCTGTCGATTTTCCTCCAACTCTTTTCCATTCACTTTTTCCCCATTATGTAGAGTAATATAATGTCATTACACCCACTATATATTACAAACAGTATTTTACCTTTTCTGGAAATAAAATGATAACAATATAAATGAAAGTAAACTATTTTATTGAAAAGTATTCACATGTAGTTCAGCATCTTATATTCTTCATCCAGAAGAAGAAGAAAATAAATCCCTAATGACATATTACTCAATTTCACACACTGGAGTAAAAAAAAGTGTTCAAAATAGTCAAGGAGAGCAATATACTGGATCAACTAGACATACAGGACACAAGGCTAAAGGGAATGCAACATTAACAAAATGAACAGTTTACAACAAAATTCATACTCAAACACTGTGGAGGGAAGAAGTGAAATCACAGTCCCGAAGTGTAAGTGAATGACACACAATAGGCAACGTGGGCTGCAATGCAACATTACTAAACTTAATATTTAACATGAGGCAAGTAATATAACTGGAAAAAGAAAGGCCCACAGTGTGTATACCTGTGAGACAATTTTCAGAGGTGAAATTAGAATTGCTCACCTTTTACAGTTGTGAAAGTCACAACTGCTATAAAGACATGTTGCAGGTCTCTCAGTCTCCCACTATAAGCATAAAACCATAAAAGACCAAAGAAATTGGGAGTGTGACTGCGCTCCTGTTGGCATAGAAAGACAATTCTTCTTGATCAAAAAATTAATAACTATGTGATTTTATTTTCTACATGTTTAAGGGTAACCTGAATGCACCACACGTCTGTCATCACAAATTAATGGGGTGTAGCAAGTATTGATGACGTCATCTCCGTATCAATCATCTCCATTCGTTTTGCCATGCCAAAGCTATCGAAATTGCCAGCTTCAAAGAGAATTCAAAGTTAAAAAGGAAAAAATCCCTTGATAGATCCATTTTGAAGCTTAAATCGACCAAGCGTCTAGACTCAGATAAAGGGTATATATAAATATATATATATATATATATATATATATATATACATATATATATCTCATATATATATCCCTAGCTGTCTTCCACACCCGGCTACACCCCACCCCTCCTATTCAAATTCCTGACTCCACCCCACCCGAGGCTGCACCCCACCACCTGACCGCACCCTACCCCTGGCCATGCCACACCCCGCACCGCGCGCCACCCCCAACTCCGCCCCGTCCTCCGCCACCCCCTAGCTCTACCCACACCCCTTCTCCATCCACGCACCTCCCCTGCCACATCCCACCCCTGTGACTTCTTACCGCCAAAACCTGCTGCCCACAATGTTTCCCCTCCTCTTCACCTTCACCCCCATCCTACTCCACTTTCTCCTAACCCCGAACATCCCTCCACCCACCAAGGCCATAGCGATCTCTCCATCCTTCCTACCCATCCACCTCACCCCTCCTCCGAACTGTTCCTCCACACCCAATCACTCTTCTCCACACGCGCACGGCCCCCATGCAAACTCTCCTGCTCCCACCTCCTAACCCTCTCGCTACTTCTCCTACTTGCAGGTGACATATCCCCCAACCCGGGACCCCCCCACCACATCCCTCCACTCACCTCCAATTTACACCCATCACCCATCACAAACTCTCGCACACCCCCGCAACCTTATACCCATTCACCCAACCCCAGTTTCCCTGTCTGGAGCACTCTGGAATGCCCGCTCAGTGTGTAAGAAACTCTCCTACATCCATGACCTCTTCATCACCAATAAATTCAAATTCCTCGGCATCACCGAAACTTGGTTCACCCCCGCCGACACAGCCTCCCCTGCCGCCCTCTCCTACGGCGGACTCACGCTTTCCCACACACCACGCCCTAATAGCACCCGTGGGGGTGGTGTGGGTATACTCTTGTCCGACAGCTGCTCTTTCATCCCTACTACACCGCCTCCCTCCACCTCCTTTCCCTTCTTCGAACTGCACTCTGTTCGCATTTTCTCCCCTTGCAACCTCCAACTCGCGGTCATCTACCGACCCCCGGGACCCACCGCCTCCTTCCTTGACCACTTCAACACTTGGCTTCTCCACTTCCTCTCCTCCGACATCCCCACCATCATCATGGGCGACTTCAACATCCCCATCGACACCCCCGACCCGCCTACCTCCCGACTCCTATCTCTAACCACCTCCTTCGGCCTCTCCCAATGGTCCTCCTCAGCCACTCACAAAGACGGCCACATGCTTGACCTCATCTTCTCCCGCCTCTGTTCCCTCACCAACCTCTCAAACTCACCCCTCTTCCAATCTGACCACAACCTGTTGACCTTCTCCTCCCTCTTTCCCCCTACCTCACCCCCCCTCTCCGAAAACTCAGTCACCCACGCAGAAACCTTAAACTCATCGATTTCAACTCACTCTCCCACTCCCTCCTCCCTCTCACGGACGTTGCCTCCTCACCCGACGTTAACACTGCTGCCACCCTCCACAACTCCACACTAACTGCGGCTCTCGACCAGGCTGCCCCCCTCACACACACCAAAACCCGCACACACAGACAACCCTGGCTCACCCCTCTCACAAAAGAGCTTCGCCGAACGTCCAGGGTCGCTGAACGGAGATGGAAGAAATCCCACTCCACGGCCCACCTCACCATCTACAAGCAATCCCTCTCCAACTTCAAGGACGCACTCACTGCCGCAAAACAAACCTACTTCTCTTCTTTAATCAACACACTGTCCCGAAACCCCAAACAACTATTCAGAACCTTCAACTCCCTTCTCCGTCCCCCAGCACCACCTCCTTCCCCCCTCATCTCCGCTGACGACTTCGCCACCTTCTTCAAACACAAGATTGATAAAATTAGAGAAAGCTTTGGCCCAACGTCCCCCCAACCCACCACCATTACCGCCCAACCCTCCTCGACCAAAGGTAGCTTCTCCAACGTGACTGAAGCCCAGCTCTCCACCCTCCTGTCATGATCTCACCTCACTACCTGTGCCCTCGACCCTCTCCCTACCCATCTCATCGCAAACCTCACCACCGCTCTCATCCCTGCCCTAACCCAACTCTTCAACCTATCACTCACTACTGGCGTCTTTCCCTAATCCTTCAAACACGCCTTGATCTCACCCATCCTCAAAAAACCCTCCCTCGACCCATCATCCGTCGCCAACTACCGCCCAATATCCCTTCTCCCTTTCGCTTCCAAACTACTCGAACAACACGTCCACTCTGAACTGTCCTCCTACCTATCCTCCCACTCCATCTTCGACCGCCTGCAATCTGGTTTCCGACCTCATCACTCCACCGAAACAGCCCTTACTAAAGTCACCAATGACCTCCTGACCGCAAAGAGGAAAAAACACTACTCCGTCCTCCTCTTCCTCGACCTATCCACCGCCTTCGACACAGTCGACCACTCCCTCTTACTCCAAATCCTAGAATCCCCTGGTATCACTGACATCGCCCTCTCCTGGATCTCCTCATACGTTACGGACCGCACTTTCAGCGTCACCCACTCCGGCACGTCTTCCTCGTCCTACCCCCTTACCGTCGGCGCCCCCCAGGGATCGGTACTCTTTGGACCGCTACTTTTCTCCATCTACACCCTCGGCCTAGGTCAACTCATCGAGTCCCATGGCCTCCAGTACCATCTCTACGCCGACAACACCCAGATCTACCTCTCCAGGCCCGACATCACCTCTCTTCTGTCTAAGATCCCCAAATGCCTGTGCGCCATCTCATCTTTCTTCTCTGCTCGCTTCCTCAAGTTGAACATGGACAAAACAGAGTTCATCGTCTTCCCCCCTAGCTGCCCTCCCCCTCTGCCAGACCTGTCAATCCGAGTCAACGACTGCTCCCTCTCCCCAGTCCCCCACGCAAAGTGCCTCGGGGTCACCCTCGACTCCTCCCTCTCCTTCAAGCCCCATATCCAAGCCCTAGCCACCTCCTGCCGACTCCAACTCAAGAACATCTCACGCATCTGCCTGTTTCTTAATCATGACACCGCCAAAACTCTCGTCCATGCCCTCATCATCTCCCGCCTTGACTACTGCAACCTACTGCTCACCGGTCTCCCTGCCTCCTCCCTTGCACCTCTCCGCTCTATCCTGAACTCAGCTGCCCGTCTAATCCACCTGTCTCCTCGCTACTCCCCAACTTCCCTCTCTGCATGGCACTTCACTGGCTCCCCACCCCCCAAAGATCTAAATTTAAAATCCTAACCCTGACTTACAAAGCCATCCACAACTTGTCCCCCCCTTACATCTCCGACATGGTCTCCCAATACCAACCTGCACGCAACCTACGCTCCTCACAAGAACTCCTCCTCTCCTCCCCCCTCATCTCATCCTCCCACAACCGCATACAAGACTTCTCCCGCGTCTCCCCTAGATTCTGGAACTCCCTCCCCCAGCATGTCAGACACTCGCCCACCCTCAAGAGCTTCTAAAAGAACCTGAAAACTCATCTATTCCAACAAGCCTACAACCTATGATGAGACCCAGCGCCGCTCCACCATACGCTTGGCGCTTCCCCTCCCCATCGTGGCCTCCCCCACCCCTGTAGACTGTGAGCCCTCGTGGACAGGATCCTCTCCCGTCGTGTATCAGCAAGCATTGACTGCTCATATGCACTGTACCTGTCCTTGTTACCCCCACTGCTTATGTAAAGCGCCATGGAACCAATGGCGCTATATAAATAAATAATAATAATAATAATAATCTATTATATAATCACGAATGGGTTTTTTGCCCCATCTGAGTCCGCTCGCGCTGCGAGTCAGCGTGGTCATGTGGATACGCCCGAAGCATTGGCCGCGCAGCGGCCATTGCGAGCAGTTGTAAGGCGACTCGCTATGCCCACGCAGCGGGCATGGCGAGTCGCCTTAGCAGCGCGAAGCTATGGCCGCGAAGCGGCCATTGCGAGTCAGAGACTCGCTCTTCTAGAATCCCGATGCATGTGCATCGGGCACCCAGCTAGTTATAATATAAAGCTGGATGTGTTTATGTATGTGTGTATGTATATCCGGGATTGGCATCTACACCGTCGCAACTACAGCCACAAAATTTTGCACAGTCACACGTCTGGACCCCGAGAGCGTCATAGACTATGTTGTGAGGCGAAATTTTAACCCTGCGCGTTCCAGTTCACCAAACAATTTTGGCCCTATCTACATAATGGGGAAAAAGTAAAAGGAAACGTGAGGGAGGAAAATCGACAGCTGCCAGCTACAGACACAAAATTTTGCACAGTCACACATCTGGACCCTGGAAGCGTCATAGGCTATGTTGTGAGGTGAAATTTTAACCCCGCGCATTCCAATTCACCAAACAATTTTGGACCTATCTACATAATGGAGAGAAAGTGACAGTTACCAGTTGACAGTTGTGAATGAGAGGGGCTTAATGACAGCGCCAAAGACTAACAGCATATACCAGCATAAAGTCACTAAGGTGGGGCCCTGACATGGAATATTCACCACGCACAAGGACATGTATACACACCACATGCACACAAAGAGTAACAGCTAAGGTGGAGCCCCAACATTGGATACTCACCACGCACCCGAACACAAACACACACACCACAAAGAGACACACACAACACAGAGACACACACCACACAGACACCCCCCCACAGGGACACATACACACCCTATAAGGACACATGCACTCACCCCACAGGGACACACACACCAAAGGGACATACACACCCCACAAGGACACAGAGAAGCACACACACCCCACAGGAACACACAGACCTCATAGGGATGGACACCACAGAAACACCCCTCCCCCTTAATACACACACCACAGGGACACCCCTCCCCCCCAAAAGGACACACACCACAGGGACCCGTCCACAGGGACACACTCACACCACTGGGACACACACACACCCCAGGGACACAAACACCCCAGGGACACACACACCACACAGACAGACACAGATGTGCACAAATCGCCTCACACAACTCGCCTCATACAACTGGTATCTTTAATTTCCAAAAATAAACATCTGATTAAAAACAGCCAATGTGCAACACATGTGCCTTATAGGGAATTAAGGCAGATGTCAGTCACATGAGCTGTCTATTATGTGTATGTGTGAGGTAACATATATTGCCCGGCCAGGGGGAGGGTTTACTGTTGGATGGAGATTTATCAGGCTGCCTATAGCAACCAATCACAGCTCAGCTTCTATTTTCCTACAGGTTATTAATCTATATAATCGCGAATCGCTTTTTTGCCCCTTTCGGCGCTACTTCCGGCGTGGTCATGTGGATACGCGCGAAGCATTGGCCACGAAGCGGCCATTGCGAGCAGTGAACAACTACTACTACTACTACTACTACTACTACTACTACTACTACTACGCTGTGACCGCCTGGCCCTTGGACACTGGCTGCCATGCACACATCAGGTGCACTAGCATGGAGCTGGTAGGCTCCCATCACTTACCCACTGAGGACGGATCACTTCCAGCACCTCTTCACATGGCAGTGCTCTGAGCTTCTGAATCGTCCTCTCCTCACTCAGACACCTGGCAGGTTCCTATCCAGCCTACTCACTCCCAGCTGCAACCCAGTGAGTCAATCAGCACATCTTCACTCACACACAGACCTGAGATGTGATTAACCCCCTGTGCACCATTCAGCTTTAGCCCAGCAAAGCACTCATCCCCACAGGTTCAGCCGCTCATTAGGCTCATGAATGTATCGGATCTTCAGCACTCACACTCAGCTTTTTTACTCAGCTCATGAAAACCCTTCAGCTGTTAACCCCCTGTACATCGGACAGGTTTCACACACCACACACAATCAGGAAAACCAGGCCCATGTGAACACAGACCTGCATTGATAACCCGTGTGATGCACCCGGCCAGGGGCCACATCACCACACCTCACTTTCTCCGCACAGCAAAGCACTCATCCCCACAGGTTCAGCTGCTCATTAGGCTCATGAATGTATCGGATCTTCAGCTGCACGTCCACAATCAGCTGTTTTACTCAACTCAGAAAACCCTTCAGCCTGTTAACCCCTGTACATCGGACAGGTTTCACACACCACACACAATCAGGAAAACCGGCCCTTGTGAACACAGACCTGCATTGATAACCCGTGTGATCACCGCCCAGGCACATCACCCACCTCACTTTCTCCGCACAGCAAAGCACTCACCCACAGGTTCAGCGCTCATTAGGCTCATGAATGTATCGGATCTTCAGCACTCACACTCAGCTGTTTTACTCAGCTTATGAAAACCCTTCAGCTGTTAACCCCCTGTACATCGGACAGGTTTCACACACCACACACAATCAGGAAAACCGGCCCATGTGAACACAGACCTGCATTGATAACCCGTGTGATGCACCCGGCCAGGGGCCACATCACCACACCTCACTTTCTCCGCACAGCAAAGCACTCATCCCACAGGTTCAGCCGCTCATTAGGCTCATGAATGTATCGGATCTTCAGCACTCACACACAGCTGTTTTACTCAGCTCATGAAAACCCTTCAGCTGTTAACCCCCTGTACATCGGACAGGTTTCACACACCACACACAATCAGGAAAACCGGCCCATGTGAACACAGACCTGCATTGATAACCCGTGTGATGCACCCGGCCAGGGGCCACATCACCACACCTCACTTTCTCCGCACAGCAAAGCACTCATCCCCACAGGTTCAGCCGCTCATTAGGCTCATGAATGTATCGGATCTTCAGCACTCACACTCAGCTGTTTTACTCAGCTCATGAAAACCCTTCAGCTGTTAACCCCCTGTACATCGGACAGGTTTCACACACCACACACAATCAGGAAAACCGGCCCATGTGAACACAGACCTGCATTGATAACCCGTCTGATGCACCCGCCCAGGGGCCACATCACCACACCTCACTTTCTCCGCACTTCACTCACTTTCTCCGCACGCATACACACACACACACACACATACTCCGCTATACTTACCACCGGCCCTGCATCACCGACATGTCGCCGCCCCTGAACTACTCGATCAAATATCGCGTCCAATAAGTCTCGCCAAACTTGCCGGACCCCATATTGGATCCAGTCGTCCGCGGGCGCCGACATGTCAACTCAGGATCCAGCCGGCAGGGAAGACGTAGGGTCGGTGCTAACTATAGCGAAGTGTCTGTGTGTGTGTGTGTGTGTATGTATGTATGTGTGTGCTGACCACTCTGCCCACAGCGCTGCACTCAGCACTCTGCCCACGCCACTGTGCTCACCAATCTCACCACACTCACTGCTAACCACTGAGCCACCGCACTCACTGCTAACCACTGAGCCACCGCACTCGCTGCTAACCACTGAGCCACCGCACTCACTGCTAACCACTGAGCCACCCCACTCACTGCTAACCACTGAGCCACCTGTATACACACAATTCATTTCACCCCACTCCCCTAACTATTAGTAAATATACTATATATGGATTCTAGACTACCCGATTCTTTCGAATCGGCCCGCCATCTATATATATATATGTGATTATATAGGAATTATCAGTATTATGTATGTGGTTATGTATACATTAGTGAGTCACGCCTATTCTGCAAGGACTCGCAACGGCCGCTTGGCGGCCATTGCGAGTGAGGCTTTGCGAATCAGTGGCGCCGGCAATGCTTCACAGGTCGCGTGGGCGCTGCGCCCACGCCCACAACGACGGAAACAGTGCCGAAACTTACGGAAGTGCGTTAGGGAAATTATATATTACATACTGATAATCTATTATATAATTGCTGTAGCGACTTCCCTCGCACACGCCACTACCTCCGTGGCTTTGTTCGTGGACGCGCATCGCCCACGCGACTCACACGCAATGCCCGCAAAGGGGGCGTTGGGAGTCGTTGCAGCAGCCCGAGCAATGACCTATACACAGATTCTAGAATCCCGATGCAATCGCATCGGGCTCACAGCTAGTATGACATATTCAAATTCTATTTTGTTATAGCTAACAGCAGTTATTTATTAAACTGCTACAGCTAGTATATGATATAAATGAAATTGCACACCCGAAACGTCGCTTTTGCCCATGCTGTGATGTTGAATAAACTTTTTTTCACCTAAAGAAGGATTGGAGTGCTGCAACTTCATTTATATCATATATTGGAAACCTTGAAAGGAAGAGATTTGGTTGCTGGCACCCTCGTGTAAGCTCTGTGCCCAGTGGGCGTGTCCTATGACAAGTTTCTTCTTTGGATGGATTGAATAGATCAGGACAAAAACAGATGCAAACACATGCCATCGTAGCATTTCCTGATCCAGTGCCAGATCATGAAACAAAAATGCTGTGGTGGTATGTGTTTTCACATGTGTGAACGGATGCAGATGCACCTGTTTCTGCATGATGTGGACATGATGCTAGTGTGAAACTATCCTCAGTTATGTATATAGGGTTGACAGTAAAATAAATGCTAATATTCAAGCTGCATTTCAACAGCAGGAAATAAGAGTAAATTCTCTAAAAGAGTTGTTTAAAACGGATGGGGGGAAGGCAAATCTAATTTTCAAAAGCAATATACAGTGTCATGCAAAAGATTGTGCACCCTGGTCACAATTACTGTTATTGTGAAAAATTAAGCAAGTTGACAATAAAATGATCTCTAAAAGGAATATAGTTAAAGATAAAACATTTCCTTAGTATTTTAGTCAATTTGTAATATTTTTCATCTTTTGCATTTTAAAAATTGCAAAAAGGAATATTGCCCGATGTTAACGTTTTTGCTTAGTATCTGGTAGCACCCCACTTTTACAAGTATCAAAGCTTGTAAATGCTTTTTGTAGCCAGCTAAAAAGTCTTTCAATTCTTGTTTAATGGAATATAGTGATGAGCGAACAGTGAAATACTCGGATTTGTGAGAATTGTAATGAGTAGTTTATAATACTCGCATATTCGTTCCAAATAGCGAGGCCAATGCAAGTCAATGGGAAACGCAAGACATTTTCTGCTGTATCCAACGAAGAGGACTGGGGGCCTGAGGAAAAGTCTGAAATGGATGGGAAAATGATGAAACTGAATTGGAACAGCATGAAGAAGATGCCTGCATGCTTTTCTGACTCACATACTAGTGCATCTCAATGAATTAGAATATCATCAAAAAGTTATTTTAGTAATTCAGTACAAAAAGTGAAAAGCATTTACTGTATAGAGTCGTTACAAACAGAGTGATAAATTTCAATTGTTTATTTCTGTTAATGTTGATGATTATGGCTTACAGCCAATAAACACTCAAAGGTCATTATCTTAGAAAATTAAAGTAGGGAGAATGAAGGGTTAAAAACTGTGCTGCTGTATTCCATGAGACATCAAAAAGAGAATATAATACTGAATGTTTCAACGTGTTTCAGGGCTCCCAGAAACTCCCTGAAACATGGCAATATTACATAGATTTTTGATAATATTCTAATTCATTGAGATGCACTACTATGGTTTCTGGGAATAATGTTGTCGGAGCATTTTGCCACTTTTATGGATTCACAAGAACACCTACCAAGCCTAATCTACATTAGATTTTGCAGGGAAAAATTTTAATAAACAGCTTTCCTGCATAATCATTTGTAAGCAAAATAAAGAAGAGAAAAAAAATATCCCCTTTAGCATATGTTCACATGCAGCGATGTTGCTTTTTTCCATTACATTTGGGAGGGCCCTGACTTATACATTTTGTAGGTCCCTCCCTCATACATCATTTTTATTTAGCTATTCCCCAAGGCCAACTACAACATGCCCATTTGTATATTGGGCTTTGCTCTCCTCCTCCAATACCATTTCATTCTGCAGCCCTTTAATTCAAACTTTGAGAGGGCCTCATGTGGCCCTGTACCATATCAGAGAGACTGCTCTTACTCATACATATGTTCTTGATATTGAGATAGTGGAATACATCTTCCATAGCACTTTACAATGCCAGCTAGAACGTACCTGTTGGTATGTTGGGCTTTGCCCATCTCCTCCAACACCATTTCCATGTCATTATGCAGCCCTTACTTCAAATTTTGAGAGGGATAGCAAATGTTTTGAAACCTGAGTTTTGTGAGGGGCCTCGGGTGACCCTCTATCATACATTTGGGAGGGACTGCTCTCATTGATACATTTGGAAGGTCCCTCCCTCATTGTTATTGAGATAGTGTAAAACATACTCCCCAGCACTTTCAATGCAAGCTAGAATGTTCTCGTTGGCATGCTGAGCTTTGCTCTCCTCCTCTTCCTCAATCACCATCTCCATGTCATTCTGCCACCCTCAATTCAAGTTTTGAGAGGGCCAGGAGGTGTCAAGAAACCTGAGTTTTATGAGGGGCCTCAAGTGGCCCTGTACCATATGTTTGGGAGGGACTTCTCTTGCTCATGCATTTGGGTGAGTCCATTCCCCATTGTTATTGAGATAGTGTAAAACATTCCATGGTGTTTCACAGTGCCAGCTAGAATGTGCCTGTTGGGAGGGACTGTTCTCATTGATACATTTGGGAGGTCTCTTCTTCATTGTTGTAGCCAGCTAAATTGTTGTAGCCAGTGAGATATCACTTATTCATATTGGAGGGCCCTAACTTACTAATTTGGCAGGGACCTCTACAATAAACTGTACCTCCCCACTCGTCCTCCATCAGGTCCTCAGTGGAATCTGAATTACCCTCAGGTTATGGTTTGGGTGGCAGATAATGCCTTCAGTCTGTTGACAAGCCGTAGCACCAAATCTTCCACATGGTCCAGTCATAGCAGCCAAGATGCTGGGCTGGCCAATCCTCAACCTGGTCCTTTTTCCTCCCTCCATCATGAATCCCAGGAGACATATGACCCCAAACGTGGGTGCTCAGAGGGGCTCTTTATGTTCCCTTTTATTCATTCTGACCTCTCCCCATGCACAATTCAAGAGGGACATAAGGAGGTGGAGTGCAGTGATACACAAATATTTGAGCACCCACGGCCAGAAGAAAGCCACATTGGGGAATGTCAATTAGTGTCTCAAGAGTTGGAGGATGATCACGATAAGACCCAGATGTTATCATGTCAGCCTAAAATCTGAACTCAGGAGGAGAATCAGATTGAGAAATTGGAAAATGGGGTCTATGATAAAGCCATTGACCCAACTTGGAACAGTGGCATGCATAGTGAGCAGAGCAGTGAAAAAGGAGATGGATCCATACCACCAAAACAGGCAAGAGGTATTGGTTTGACTAGAGTGTGAATTGGGTTAACTGTTCCCAAGAGCACCCCCACTTTTACATATCTCAGGTCAAGGGGCATTGTTCCACTATATGTCGGTGTTTTCTGATAGTCCTACAGACAAAAACATTGTAATTTGTAGCATCTGCCATATCAAGCTAAGCAGAGGGAAGAAGAATGCCAACCTGAGCACCCACAGTAAGCTAATGCACATGGCAACCAAGCACCACAGTAGGAGGGAGGAACATCTGGGTGCAAAACTTATGTTTCAGGGTGAAAGCACTGCCACTTCCGCTGTGGTACATCCTTCGTAATTTGTTGTGCAGGAAGCAGGTGCTCATTCCTACTGCCCACAACCTGCGTTTGCAAAAAAACTGCATAAACAGCAATCACATCCACTTCCTTGTTCCAGTGCAATGTTGAATTGTCCCTGCCCCAGAAGTTGTAAAGGAAGCATAAATACCCAGCCATGCACCCACAGGCCCAATAACTAAATGCCCACATTGCCAGATTGCTAGCCCTGAAAATGTTGCCATTTCAGTCTGTTGGAACACGGTCTTTCCACAATCTCTTGGCAGTAGCCACCCTATGGTACTCGGTTCCCACTATTTTGCCTGGTGTGCCGTCCTCGAGTTACACAAGCACATGTTAAACAATATTTACTATGCTCTGACCAATACCCTAACTGGGAAGATCCACCTAACCAAACACATGGACAAGTTCTTGTGGACAGGGACGATACATTTCTCTGATGGCACACTTGGTGATCCTCGTGGAGGGTGGGACAGAGTCGGAGCCTGAGACATCACACATCCTACCCACGCCAAGAATAGCGTGCCCATGTTCCATCAGGGTTTCCATCTTTTCCTATGCCAGTTCCTGTCTCCCCTCCTCCTTCTCCTGCTCCTCATCCTCTGGTGAATTAACATCCCCGTCACTAGTCCCAAGTTGGGAGATTTGCAGCACTGCCTCAACAAAATTAGGCACCAAACTTGTTGGATGGTGAGTACACAATAAATCAGTGAGTACCGAGTAGTCAGAATACTGTAATATCTGTATGAGTACTGAATAGTGATGATTAGATTCACTCATCACTAATTTTCATCCACTCTTCCTAGGAAAAGTCTTCCAAGTCTGTGAGATTCCTTGGTGATCATGTATGCACTGCTCTTCTGAGGTCTAGCCAAAGATTTTCATTGATATTTAGATTAAGGCACTGTCAGTGTCATTGTAAAACCTTCAGCTTGTGCCTTGTGAGGTAGTCTTTTGTAGATTTTGACATGTATTTAGGATCATCATCCTTTTGTAGAAACCATCGTCTTTTCAACTTCAACTTTTCCACAGATGGTGTTATATTTACATCAAGAATTAGTTGGAATTTCATTGAATTCATTCTTCCTTCTACCAGTGAAATGTTCCCCCTGCCACTAACAGTAACCCCAAAGCATGATTTATCCATCCCCATGCTTAAATATTGGTGAGATGTTGTTTTCATTAAATTCTGTGCCCTTTTTCCTCCACTCATACAGTTAATCATTGAGACAAAAAAAGTTCTATTTTACCCTCATCGGTCCCAAAGACTGAATTCCAAAATGCGTCAGGATTGTTCTTTTGCATATATCTAATGCTAGATTTTATGGTGAGGATGCAGAAGAAGTTTCCTTCTGATGACACCTCCATGCAGGTGTCTTTTACAGTAGAACAATGCACCGCAACTCCAGAGTCTGCTAAATCTTTCAAAGGTCTTTTGCAGTCAAGCGAGGGTTCTGATTTACCTCTTTAGCAATCATACAAGCAGCTTTCACTGAAATTTTACTTATTCTTCCAGACCCCTTATCATGACCTCCACTGTCCCTGTTAACTAGAGATGAGCAAACCTTTTGAGGTTCAGGTTTGGTTCAGTTCACCGAATGGGCATACGTTCGCCGAATAGATTGTCGAACAGTTCGCCAAACTTCCAAACCCCATTCAAATCAATGAAAGTCAAAACCAAGGTCATAGAAAACAACTTCAACGGGGCACAAAACTGTCAAAACAGCTCAAATTAGGGACAGACACCAAGAAAAGTGTCATGTATTCCCCAGAGTTGAAATTTTTATCATTAAGCATCAAGCTTCAACATTGATCAGGAACAGGTAAATGAGTGACATATGTAGGCATGGTGCTCAGAGAGACCTGCTAAATTCACAAAACACACAACAAATATAACCCAATAACAGTCTCCACATTTCAAAAAATTATGGACAGATACCACCAAAGTGGCATCAATTAACCCAGAATAAAAATTGTATAATTACGCAGCCAGCATGCATGGCACAGGGTCTGAAACAGGGCCTGGCCTAGCATTTGAAGGTTAAAAATTAATTAGTAACAGGGGGATCAATGACACGTGTATGCATCATACTCACAGAGCCCTGCTTAATTCAGGGAACAGGCAAGGTGACCCCTAAGAAGAGTCTCCACATTTCCAAAAATTAGGGCCAGATACTACCAAAGTGGCATCAATTGACCCAGAATAAAAATTTCAGAATAAAAATTGTATAATGGCACGATGAATGCAGCACACTGGAAAGTATAACATCACTTACTCTGCATAGTCTGCCACTTGGGGTGGAAAGGTCCTTGGAGATCCATGACTTGTTCATCTTGAGGAAAGTTAGATGGTCTACACTTTTGCTTTTAATGCTACTAAGCTGACGACTCGACATCCCCTGGCTTGGAAGTATAGATAGGTGATGAGTACTGTGTCCGTCACTGTTGTGTTTGGGAAAACCCGTCCTAAGATTATCTAGCTGCTTTTTTTTTGATACTCCAGCATGCGTGTGTCCAGGTCTAAGGTGGGAAGCATCTGGCTAGATTTACTGTGTGGCAACCCAGTAGTAATTACTATTTTGAATCCTAACGATATGGGCATCTTGTTGCAGATAGTGCAGTAAGAAAGTGCTCATGTGTTTGATGCATCCATGAATCCTAAGTCCTTTTTGTGTTGCTGGCAGAGTAAAAATCAAGCTTTCTTCCTCCATCCTCTCCCACCAACCTTGGGGCAACAGAAAAGGGAATAATTTCTTCTTCGTCTCCAGACTGTTCTATCCCCACTACCTCTTCATCCTCATCCTCCTCCATTTGTTCCCTGACTCCTGCATCTTCACTACCACTTTGTTTGGTACCATGATCCCCCCTCTGTCGCTCTATTTCACTCTGCCATGCCACCCGGCTGTTGACGAGAATCCGGACCTTTCAGATATTGATATCCTTTCTGCATCCTTCTCTTCTTCCTTCTCCTTTTTATCTGGCACCACAACTTCATCACAGACTTTTCAAAGTTTCCTGGAGCATGTAGATGACTGGAATAGTGATGCTAATGACAGCAATGTCAGCGCTAACCATCTTAGTGGCCATTTTGAAACTGTGCAAAAGGGTGCAAATTTCCTTGATATGTGCACACTCTTCAAGCGTCATTTGCATCACATTCAGCTCGGTTTGAGTAACTGTACGTGTCAACATATACTGCGCCAGGGCTTATTGCACATGCCACAGTCACTGCAACAGGTAGATGAGTGACATGTGTAGGTATGGTGTTCAGATTCAGAGAGCCATGCTAAATTCATAAAACACAACAAATATAACCCAATAACAGTCTCCACATTTCAAAAAATTATGGCAAGATACCACCAAAGTGGCATCAATTGACCCAGAATAAAAACAGTATAACTGCGCAGCCTGCATGCTTGGCACAGGGTCTGAAACAGGGCCTGGCCTGGCAATTGAAGGTTAAACATTCATTAGTAACAGGGGGATGAGTGACACATATAGGCATCGTACTCACAGAGCTCTGCTTGATTCAGGAAACAGACAAGGTGACCACCAAGAAGAGTCTCCACATTTCCACAATTTAGGACCAGATACTACCAAAGAGGTATCAACTGACCCAGAATAAAAATTGTATAATGGCGCGATGAATGCAGCACACCAAAAAGTACATCGCCTACTCTGCCCAGTCTGCCACTTGGGGATGGAAAAGTCCTTGATGATCCATTACTTGTTTATCTTGAGGAAAGTAAGATGGTCTGCTGCCACAGTCACTGCAACATGTGCAAAGTGGAATTCCACAGTCTTGGCACATCGCATTCAAAATGGTTAGCCAATTGTCCGAAAGACTTCTGTAGCAAAGCTGGTCGATCAGCTGTGAGGTGAGAACATCAAAGTAAGCATATGTACTTTGTGCAGCAGCTCATCCAAGCTGAGATAGTATAGAAAAAGATAAAGGAGACAAGCGAGGCGCAATAGTGCCCTATCAATATGACACTAATTCCACACTCAGATCAAAAAGAGGTGCACTCACCTGGTCTAGTTGTGTGCACCCACAACTAGTTTTTATTGCATGTAGTTTATAAGCTGCTGCAGGACTTCCACCGCCACGTAGCACGTGTAAAGATGATCAGATCCAGGAATGGTGTAAAGACAGTCCGCGCTGCTTTAAATAATCAGTCACAAGTCTTTAGGTAAAAGACCCCCCTTCTTTATTTCCACCTACGCGTTTCAGATACCCTGATGACGGTGCCCGGAGTGGCACTGAAACGCGTAGGTGGAAATAAAGAAGGGGGGTCTTTTACCTAAAGACTTGTGACTGATTATTTAAAGCAGCGCGGACTGTCTTTACACCATCCCTGGATCTGAAGCTGAGATAGTGGCATAGGAATTGCTTAAAATGAGGTTGAGGATGTGAGCTAAGGCACATGTGTAAGTTTGCCCTGGCGCAGGGCCGCCACCAGGTTTGCACCATTATCACATGGACTTCCTGGTTCCAGGATAAGTGTAGACAGCCATAGCTGAAACTCAGCCTGCATAGCTGCCCACAACTCTTCAGCTGTGTGATTCACATCTCCAAGGCATTTTAAATTAAACACTGCCTGATGGCGGAGAGCTCTGGCAGAGCAGTACAGAAGTGGGGGAATTCTGTCTAAATTGTTTCAACATTAAGGGAGAGGTTAGAGGGTGCAGCTTGAGGCCCTAGAGGATGAAGATGAGGCAGAAGCAATGGATAAAGAGGTACAGACAGAAATTTGTCCCAAAAGTCTTGGGGATTTCAAGACTTGTGGAGTAGCCCTTTCTCCGCCTGGCCCTGCTGCCACCAAAGTCACCTAATGTCCAGTACCCACATTCTCGTCCAGGTGTCAGTATTGATATGCACCCTATCATACACAGAGTTTCTCAAGGAACGAGTGATGTTGTCTGAAACATACTGGTATAGCTTTCTGAGAGAATTAATGGCAATTGCGCAACTCGTATTGGGGCTGCTATGGCCATCAGCTTTCAGAAACCATCTGTATCCACCATGGCCAACAAACTGGAGATGATGAAGATCAAGCTCTTTGCTTTCGAATGTGTAGGAGGAAATAATATTTTCTGTGACCACCACTGAGGGATCGAGGGCAGGCTGTTGTGCTGAAAGAGGGTGGAAGAGGGTGTACCCGACAAACTGCTAGACTGTAAACGAGAGGCAGGTGGAGATTTTATGGTGGGTTGACAAACAAGTGGTGTGCTCAGTATCTGAGGTCAGTCAAAACCAGCAGGTGTGTCCACTTCTATAGCAGCTGAGGGGCTTTCACACACCCCAACTGTAGCAGGTAAACAATTGGAGGTTCTGCAGCTGGAAACCTGTCGGACAATTGACACGGTGACTGAGAAAGAAGAAGCAGTAGATGTGGTTGATGTGGTGGACGGTGTTCGGTGAGGCCCGCTAGGCATGATTTTAGTACAGTAATGTTCTTAGAGTACTGCATGGTGCTGGACCATGTGGCGTTTCATGCATATAGTAGTCAAATTGTTGTTTTCTTTGCCTCTACTGAAGTTTTTTTTTACAAAGTTTTGCAAATAAAGTCATGTTTTATGGTGTCAAAAAAGGCCAAGGCTAGGCAACCTTGCTGCCTCAGACAACTGCAGACCTGCAACTGCTGCTATTCAGAGCCTGAGTTGTAACTGAGGATGCAGTGCTTGTCGTCTGGTGACAAATGTCTGGATTCTGCTGGGGCCTTATTTCATCCTTCCCAGATCAAACTCCAAAAGATTTTAGGCGTTGGTGCAGATGCTTTCACCTATGGAGTATGTGAGTCTTTGAAGCAGACCTCTTATGCCCATGGCATAAAATATGTGAACATCTCTGCAGAATCGCCCATCAGTGTTTCTCCACAATCAATTGTGTGGTTGGAGAGTTGTGATGTGGGCTGACATATGTGTAACTGGAGCACCACCTCTGAGGACTGCACTGTTGTGATATTAAGTGAAGGAACAGGAAGACAGGCCACTTGATGCTGCGCTTGCCATGAACTGTAAAAAGCTCTTTTTGGGCCTCATACACAATTTGTATCGCTCTTCAAACAGACTGGAGTAGGCTGTCCAGTAACAGCAGTTGTCACTTCGCTTGGGATATGGCGAGCCAATGTTTGGTCAGTACAGCTTTTAGTAATATTAGAAGTAGCATCTACCCCACACGTACACAACGAACACTAAGTCTACTTCCCTTTCAAACAACCCTTTTACTCTTCCCCTTTCCACCACAGCCTTGAGATTTCCCACTCATGTTTTATGCACACAGATTTGGAAAGCACTTGTTTGAGGCCAAACACAGCCTTTTTAGTACAAAATCAAGTAATTGGCAATCACTGATTAGATGCCAAACACAGCCTTTTAGGGGAATCTGAAGGATTTGACAATCACTGATTAGAGGCAAAAATGCCTTTTAATTGGACGCTGAAGGATATTTCAAACACTGCTTTAAGGCCAAACACAGCCTTTTTAGGGAAAAGTGAAGGATTTGGCAATCACTGGTTTGACGCCAAGCACAGCCTTTTTAAGGGAAACTGAATGATTTGACAAACACTGACAAACACTGATTAAAGGCAAAAATGCCTTTTTATTGGAAACTTAAGGATTCCGCAAACACTGCTTTGAGGCCAAACACAGCCTTTTTAGGGAAAACTGTAGGATTTGGCAATCACTGGTTAGAGGCCAAGCACGGACTTTTTAAGGGAAACTGAAAGATTTTGCAATCACTGGTTAGGGGCAAAAAAAGTAAACTTTATTGGAAACTTAAGGATTTTGTAATAACTGCTTTGAGGCCAAATACAGCCTTTTAAGGGAAAACTGAATGATTTGACAAACTCTGGTTAGAGGCAAAAAAATGCCTTTTTAGTACGAGCTGTATGATTTGGCAAACACTGGTTAGAGGCAAAAAAATGACTTTTTATGGGAAACTAAAGGATTTTGCTTTGGGACCAAACACAGCCTTTTTAGGGGGAACTGATTTGACAATCACTGATTAGAGGCAAAAGATGACTTTTTAGCACAAATTGAATGATTTGACAATCATTGGTTAGGCCAGGATCACACTTGAGCCATGGATCAGGTTTTTGCATCATTTTGGCTAGGGTCACATTTGCGGTAGAAAATGCAGATCCTGATCCGGTTTTGAGCATGCAAAATGCTCAAAACCGGATCAGGATCCACAGCCCATAGGCATTATAAATCTGGGTTGCCTAAATGCCAATGCGGTTATCGGATCCGGATTTGCAGCCTGTGGGAAAAATCCTGCATGCTGCATTTTTCAGAGCGGTTTCTTAACCGCAGCAGGAGACCTATAAATGGGCTCCCATGGGAGCCCATCCGACTACCACAAGGCACATGTGAATGCCTGCAGTAGCCGGATGCTTTGTTCATCATTACAACATTACTACTAAGGCCAGCGCACCGCTATAGAAGTAATGTTAAAACTTTCAGCACCATGGATAGCGGCATGTACAGTACGCAATTTGCGTAAGCACCACAGACAGCTCCTCATTGAGGATGCTGCCCTGTAATATGCTTACGCACTTTGCGTACTATAGGAAGTGATCCAATTCTATAGTGGCCGCGCTCCCCGTGGTAATGATTTTAAGAACTTCTTGTCCACAAAAAATTTTTTATTCCTCAAAACATGCGAGAATATAAAAAACGGATACAACGCGTTTCGGCGGAAACAACCGCCTTCCTCAGGTATCTAAATAAAAATACATCTGACACTTTGCTTTATAGGTAAAAGATAATTACAGCTTGCTAGGTAATGACATGAGGGTGTGGGTATAACCACACCTGTCCAATCAGTCTCATTGTCCGCTTCAGCTATAGTGCTTCATTACATAGTAAAAACAAACACCCACAAACAGCAATCACTACGCTAAAAAACTACTAAGAACATTTATCAATAAAATTACTAGTCACAAAAATCTTAAATTACATAAAAGTTAACAAAAAACAAGAAAAAAAAATTTAAAATTGCAATGTTTTTAAAAAGTGCCTTTTTTTTTTTTTTTTCCCTCTTTCCTTCTTTGTTCTGTTTTTTGTTTTAAAAGGGATCATATTCATATACTGAATACTAAATACTAAATTCTTTCCACAATATCATTGAGACCATTGGGATGCAATGTTTGAAGGCGGTAAATCCAATATGTCTCTTTGCGATTAAGCAGAGAATTTCTATTGATTGTTTCCACAGGTATTTGTTCTAGAGGTGTCACCATTATATTAAAATTCTTATTGTGCTTGAGTAATAAATGTCTCGACAGGCTATGTTTTAAAAACCCATTTTTTGCTCTATTTCTGTGCCCATTCATGCGAGCACGTAAAGTCTGCGTTGTACGCCCCACGTACTGTAACCCACAGCTACAATCAATAACGTAAACAATATAATCGCTATCGCATCTCAGATTCTGTTTTATTTCAATTAATTCACCTGTACTTTTGCTTGCAATCTGTTTCGCACCATGTTTCAGAATCCCACATGTATGACATTTCCTGGAACTGCATCTAAAAACTCCAATCTCATGATCTTTACTTTTTCCATTTTTTGCAGATCTTTTTTTATTGTCTCTTAACCTACTTGGGGCTATTTGACTTTTTATCGTTTTCCCTCTTCTAAATGTTATACCTGGTTCCTCAGGCAGACATTTTCCCAAAATCGGATCACGTTTTAAAATATACCAGTACTTTTTCAGAATCATGCGTATCGTTTTATTCCCCCTGTTATAAGTTGTGATAAAATTAAATTTCCACCTGCCTCCTTCTCTATCCTTTGTTTTTTTACAAATCACCTCATTTCCTTCCCCATTCTTTTTACTCAAACAATCCTCCTGCTTTTTTGCCCTGTTTTTTTCATATGCAGCATGAACCAATTTTTTTGGATATTTCTTTTCCTCAAATCTTTTCTTTAAAATATCAGCCTGGGTTTCATAGTCTTTCTCTTCAGTACAATTTTTCCTGATGCGAAAAAACTGACTGAATGGAATGTTTTCTTTCCACTTTTTGTAATGGGCACTTCTAAAATCCAAAAATCCGTTGGAATCAACTTTTTTAAAATGCGTTTTTGTGATGATACATGTCCCCTTGTGGCTAATTTCTAGATCTAAATACACAATTTTTTCGTTACTTATTTCTGAGGTAAATGAAATGCCCCAATCATTTTTATTCAACGTATTTATCATTTCCATTGCTTCTTCTTTTGTACCATTCCAAATAATTATCAGATCGTCTATGAAACGCCTATAAAAAACTATTTTCTTTTCAATTTCCAGCTTCCGTAAAATTGATGAGGACTCGAATCGCCCCATAAAAAGATTTGCGAAACTTGGGGCGACCCGAGTCCCCATCGCGGTCCCGAGCAGCTGCAAGTATAATGAACCTTCAAAACTGAAAACATTATGCCTCAAAATAAATCCCAAACCGTTCAACAGAAAATTCTTTTGTTTTGTTGCAAGACCAATCTCTGTGAGATAATAATCCACCGCATTTATCCCTAAATCATGATCTATGTTGGAATATAATGCGTTGACATCCATGGTGATAAAATAAAAATGTTTTTGCCATTCTATATTTTTGAGATCGTTAATTAATTGTGTGGAATCTTTTAGATATGACGATAAAGATTTAACTGGGTCCTGTAAAAAAAGGTCTATATAGTGAGATAAATTTGTAGTCAGGGAGCCAATTCCAGATATTATTGGTCTCCCTGGGGGGTTAACAGGATCTTTATGCATTTTTGGCAGATGGTAAAACAGTGCCATTGTTGGTGTAGGAATCATCAGAAAATTTTTTTCCTTTTTATTTAAAATATTTTCCATAAAAGCTTCATTGATAAGGGCCCTATATTCTTTAATATATATTTGTGTTGGATCATTCTGTAATCTCAAATAATATTTAGCATCTGACAGGATCTTTTGCGCTTCTTCTATATAATCTTTTCTATTTTGGATCACCACCCCTCCCCCTTTATCTGCTTGGCGGATCACAATGCTTGTATTGTTTTTTAAAGACTCCAAAGCCTCTTTTTTTTTTACCTTTCATTAATTTATCACCATTATTTTGCTTATTTACTTCCAGAAGTCTGAAATGGTAAGCAAAATAATGGTGATAAATTAATGAAAGGTAAAACAAAAAATTGTAAAAGCATACATGGTTTTAAAAAAGGAAGAAGATTGAATAATATTTGTAAGCAGGAGAAAGAGGCTTTGGAGTCTTTAAAAAACAATACAAGCATTGTGATCCGCCAAGCAGATAAAGGGGGAGGGGTGGTGATCCAAAATAGAAAAGATTATATAGAAGAAGCGCAAAAGATCCTGTCAGATGCTAAATATTATTTGAGATTACAGAATGATCCAACACAAATATATATTAAAGAATATAGGGCCCTTATCAATGAAGCTTTTATGGAAAATATTTTAAATAAAAAGGAAAAAAATTTTCTGATGATTCCTACACCAACAATGGCACTGTTTTACCATCTGCCAAAAATGCATAAAGATCCTGTTAACCCCCCAGGGAGACCAATAATATCTGGAATTGGCTCCCTGACTACAAATTTATCTCACTATATAGACCTTTTTTTACAGGACCCAGTTAAATCTTTATCGTCATATCTAAAAGATTCCACACAATTAATTAACGATCTCAAAAATATAGAATGGCAAAAACATTTTTATTTTATCACCATGGATGTCAACGCATTATATTCCAACATAGATCATGATTTAGGGATAAATGCGGTGGATTATTATCTCACAGAGATTGGTCTTGCAACAAAACAAAAGAATTTTCTGTTGAACGGTTTGGGATTTATTTTGAGGCATAATGTTTTCAGTTTTGAAGGTTCATTATACTTGCAGCTGCTCGGGACCGCGATGGGGACTCTGGTCGCCCCAAGTTTCGCAAATCTTTTTATGGGGCGATTCGAGTCCTCATCAATTTTACGGAAGCTGGAAATTGAAAAGAAAATAGTTTTTTATAGGCGTTTCATAGACGATCTGATAATTATTTGGAATGGTACAAAAGAAGAAGCAATGGAAATGATAAATACGTTGAATAAAAATGATTGGGGCATTTCATTTACCTCAGAAATAAGTAACGAAAAAATTGTGTATTTAGATCTAGAAATTAGCCACAAGGGGACATGTATCATCACAAAAACGCATTTTAAAAAAGTTGATTCCAACGGATTTTTGGATTTTAGAAGTGCCCATTACAAAAAGTGGAAAGAAAACATTCCATTCAGTCAGTTTTTTCGCATCAGGAAAAATTGTACTGAAGAGAAAGACTATGAAACCCAGGCTGATATTTTAAAGAAAAGATTTGAGGAAAAGAAATATCCAAAAAAATTGGTTCATGCTGCATATGAAAAAAACAGGGCAAAAAAGCAGGAGGATTGTTTGAGTAAAAAGAATGGGGAAGGAAATGAGGTGATTTGTAAAAAAACAAAGGATAGAGAAGGAGGCAGGTGGAAATTTAATTTTATCACAACTTATAACAGGGGGAATAAAACGATACGCATGATTCTGAAAAAGTACTGGTATATTTTAAAACGTGATCCGATTTTGGGAAAATGTCTGCCTGAGGAACCAGGTATAACATTTAGAAGAGGGAAAACGATAAAAAGTCAAATAGCCCCAAGTAGGTTAAGAGACAATAAAAAAAGATCTGCAAAAAATGGAAAAAGTAAAGATCATGAGATTGGAGTTTTTAGATGCAGTTCCAGGAAATGTCATACATGTGGGATTCTGAACCATGGTGCGAAACAGATTGCAAGCAAAAGTACAGGTGAATTAATTGAAATAAAACAGAATCTGAGATGCGATAGCGATTATATTGTTTACGTTATTGATTGTAGCTGTGGGTTACAGTACGTGGGGCGTACAACGCAGACTTTACGTGCTCGCATGAATGGGCACAGAAATAGAGCAAAAAATGGGTTTTTAAAACATAGCCTGTCGAGACATTTATTACTCAAGCACAATAAGAATTTTAATATAATGGTGACACCTCTAGAACAAATACCTGTGGAAACAATCAATAGAAATTCTCTGCTTAATCGCAAAGAGACATATTGGATTTACCGCCTTCAAACATTGCATCCCAATGGTCTCAATGATATTGTGGAAAGAATTTAGTATTTAGTATTCAGTATATGAATATGATCCCTTTTAAAACAAAAAACAGAACAAAGAAGGAAAGAGGGAAAAAAAAAGAAAAAAAAAAAAAAGGCACTTTTTAAAAACATTGCAATTTTAAATTTTTTTTTCTTGTTTTTTGTTAACTTTTATGTAATTTAAGATTTTTGTGACTAGTAATTTTATTGATAAATGTTCTTAGTAGTTTTTTAGCGTAGTGATTGCTGTTTGTGGGTGTTTGTTTTTACTATGTAATGAAGCACTATAGCTGAAGCGGACAATGAGACTGATTGGACAGGTGTGGTTATACCCACACCCTCATGTCATTACCTAGCAAGCTGTAATTATCTTTTACCTATAAAGCAAAGTGTCAGATGTATTTTTATTTAGATACCTGAGGAAGGCGGTTGTTTCCGCCGAAACGCGTTATATCCGTTTTTTATATTCTCGCATGTTTTGAGGAATAAAAAATTTTTTGTGGACAAGAAGTTCTTAAAATCATTACCACGGGGAGCGCGGCCACTATAGAATTGGATCACTTCCTATTGAACCTTTATGCCTGTGGGAATCCGTGGCAGGACCCAATACAGGATCAATTCAAGGCGAGCAGCAGACCCGGATAAAATATCCAAAGCGTGAGGAGGCTTTGGAAAAACCATATGCTTGAAGTTTTATGGCAAGAGGTGAGTGCATAAAACTTCATTAAAAGGGCACCAGAGAGTTACATTGGTAACGCGCTGAGATTGGCGCCGCATGTTTGTTTTTTATATATACCCTACAGGGAATCACCTTACTGCACTTTGCGTACTGTAAACTCCTGTACAGCCAGGAGCCGCCGCCTGTCATTACAAATAGTAAAGGCCGACAAAAGCCTGCAATACTGTAATTTTAGAAATTAACCCTTAACATGCCGATCTATATGGAGAACATGTCTGTAGGGAGGGTGGGCACTCCCTACAGACATGTTGCCCACATCTATTATTAACATTAACCCTTTGTTCATCCCTGCGGCAGCAGGGATGAACAAAGCATCCGGCAACCGGATTGCACATTATGAACAATCCGGTTACCGGATGTGGGTTTAGGGACTCATTTTGTGTCTAAAATGTGCCTGAATACACATTACATTACCGCATCCGGATCTGGATGCGGTAATCGTAATGTGCATTCTAAATGTGACCCTAGCCTTTGTGCACTTTTTTTCAAAGTCCAAAACCTGATGCCAAAATCTGATGCTGCACTCAAGTGTGACTGCCTGCAATGGTGTCCATTTTTTAACTGGACCCCAAAAACGCTGCTAGCAGCGTTTTTGTGTGCAGTAAAAAAACTGATCTGGTTTTTTAACATGGGGCTCTATGGGAAAACTGATCCGGTTTTTAATGGCACAAAAAACCTGATCAGTTTTTTCAAACATTTTTTGAGAAAAAACAACAAAGGCTAGGGTCACACTTGCATTTGCAATCCAGTTACTGGATCCAGTTTTTCATCCTGAAAACTTGATCTGGTACCTGACCCATAGACTCCAATGTTAACAATTGTTTGCCAAAGTGCAATCTGTCTACTGGATCCAGTTTTTGAGAAGTTAGGTTTTAATAGGGTCTGCAACATTTTTTTGCCTTTTAGCAAAACCTGATCAGCTTTTTAACATGGGACCCCATGGGAACCTGATCCAGTACCTGATGGTATATATAGCCTCCAAACAGACAAGGTGAAAAACTAGATCCAGTAATGCATCCAGTTACTGGATGCAGGCTCCCAAGTGTGACCCTAGCCAAAGTTCAAAAAAGCAGAACAACACAGGAGGGTCAAAAACCAGCCAAAAAACACCCTTTAAAAAAAGGATCCAGTATTTGAGCCTTTTGCTAAAACTGGTGCCCAAGTGTGAACCCAGGCAATACTGAAGGATTTAGCAATAACTGCTTTGAGGCCAAACACAGCCTTTTTAGGTTAAATTGATCTGACAATCACTGGTCAGAGACAAAAGATACCTTTTTAGTACAAACTGATTTGACAATCACTGGTTAGAGGCAAAAAAAATGCTTTTTTATGGGAAACTGAATGATTTTGCAATCATTGCTTTGATGTGAAAAAAATGCCTTTTTTACTACAAACTGAAGGATTTGACAATCAATGGTTAGAGGCCAAACAGCCTTTTTAGGGGAAACCGAAGGATTTTGCAATCATTGCTCTGAGGCCAAACACAGCTTTTTAGGGGAAACACTCAAATTTGCTATCAGAAGATAGAAGAAAAGCATAAATTTGCAATGTTCATGTTGAATTTCAAATTGGCGAATATGTTCAGGTAGAGTTTGCTAATTTCTACTGTTAACTGTAATTTCTTAATTAGATTTTGAACTGAGGAACGAGCAACTTTAAAATGCTTTGCTATCTACTTATAGCCTTCTTCTGCTTCATGGGCCTCTACCATATTAATTTTCAGAATGCAGGCAGTGGCATAAAAGGACCCGTGACTGCTGTTTTTTTTGGCAAAGGTTTAGAAGAGGCTAGGCTTTTATAAACCTGTGAAACGTTTATTACCGTGCCTTTCCAAGCAATGATAGTTAAAGGGAATCTGTCACCAGGTTTTTTCAACCTTATCTGAGAGTAGCGTAATATAGGACCCGAGATCCTGATTCCAGCAATGTGTCACTTAAATGGCTGCTCAGTGTATTTTTGATAATCTCCAACTGATTACACAGTGATTTTATCATTAGTTTGGTAGTCTGGCATATTCACAAACTGCAGCAGAGAAAACACTAATTTTATCAAAATCACAGCAAGCAGCTCAGTAAGTGACACATCGCTGGCATCAGGGTCTCTGTCTCCACATTATGCTGCTCTCAGATGTGGCAAAAACCTGGAGACCTGGTTCCCTTTAATAAGACATAACCCTAACAGGCTAATTAAGGGCTGAAAACGTAGTCAAAGTTATTTGAGTACACAATCCTCAAAGGGTGCCCAAACATTGGAATTGGCCCATATTCCTTTTTGTAATTATTAAAATGATTAAACTGTTAAAGATGAATATGAATATTTAAATATGTATTTATTATATAAAGTTGAGTGTATGTGCGTGTGTATGTATCAAGCCCCACCCACCTCACATAACCCACCTACTTCACATAGCCACGTATACTTCACATAACCACACCCATGCCCACTCCACAAAGATGAGTGTATGCATCAAGCCTCAGCCACTCAACATAGCCATGACCACTCCACATGGCCACATGCACTCTGCATAGCCACGCCCACTTCACAAGCACATCTCCACAAAGCCACATCTTCTCCATAGCTCCACCCTCTCCACATATCCACGCCCAATTCACATTCAGATGTCCACAAAGCCACAACCACTACCTGGCTCTATCCCTTTACATAGCCCCACCCCCTTTCATAGCATTGTCTCCTTTATTGCCCCATCCCATTATTGTGATGTCACTATAGATTGCAGAATGTTAGCTTATAAAATTCTGTGTCATGTCACTGCCTGATCATTCTTGTGTGTTTTTGTGTGTCAGACACTATTGACCCATAATAAAAAGTACCCATAAGAAAAAGAATGTGACTGAACGGTTGTCATCACACGCTAAGAGAAAAGCTGTATTACACCTCAATGAGCAAGACTTACAGAAAGGGAGGCAAGACTTACAGAAATACACCATGTTCCAAATTATTATGCAAATTGTTTTTTAACCCCTTCCTGATCTATGACGTTGTGGGACGTATTAAGCAGGCCACAGTTGTCAAGTAACATGGGAAAGAAAAATAATCTCTCTGCTGCGTAAAAGCAACAAACAGTGCAATACCTTGGACAAGGGGTGTAAACATTAGATATTGCACAAAAACTTAAGCGTGATCATCGTACTGTGAAGAGATTTCTGGATGATTCTGAGCACAGACATGTTTGTGCAGATAAGAGCAGAATGAGGAAGGTTTCTGCCAGGCAAGTTCATCGGATTAAGAGAGCAGCTGCTAAAAAGGCCTTACAAACCAGCAAACAGATATTTGAAGCTGCTGGTGCCTCTGGAGTCCCTCGAACCTCAAGATATCGTAGTATCAGGGGTGGATTAAGGGTAGCCAAGGCCCGGGGCTGTTCAGACTCTGTGGGCCCCCCTCCCCCGAGTCATGTGACGGGGGGGTCATGTGATGGGGTCATGTGACGGGGTCACGGGGGTCATGTGACGGGGTCACGGCGGTCATGTGACGGGGTCACGGGGGTCAAGTGACGGGGTCACGGGGGTCCTGTGATGGGGGTCATCATATACCTGAAATAGATTATTCCAGAAAAATAGTTGCTGAGTGAAACTATAACCTGTCAAACATCCATTGATCTAGTCAATTTACCCTTCAGTTAGGAAGTAAAAAAACAAACACTTTAAGCCATAGTATTGAACAGTCCATTAGAAGGAGGCTATCATGCCCTGACTGCCCCTGTACTCAGAAAAAATAACTTATAAAAATCTCGAACAGTGTGCCCCCTGTATGATAATCTTCTCCTGTTACCAGTCTGATGGACTTGCTTGCAGATCGGTCTGTCCCGCCTCCTCGCGGTCCGACAGAGTCTTCTTCTGAATGATGTAGATAGCGCCTCCTGCCACCTGTGTTATCCACGTGACCACGTCCAATTTTCCCATTGCCTATGCTACGCCCATACCTCGCCGGCTTGTGCAGGTGCAATGTGCTCCATCATAGGGTTATCCTACAAGTTTAAACTCTCAGTGATGTCACCATACATTACACGCAGAAGACTGGGAGCCTGGAACCATGTGCACAGTCCCCTGCTGTTCGCACATGAGTAGATGAGTTTTACATTGTAGCCGCAGTAGGGCAGAGCACGGTGCGTTTAGGCAAGCTGGAGAGGCATCTGCACAGACATGAGATGGGAAAGTGGGACGTGGATAACGTAGGAGGCGTATCCATATCATTCAGAAGAAGAGGCTGTCAGACGGCGAGGAGAGGCTGGGTGGACCAATCTGCAAGAAAGAATTTCGGACTGGTAACAGGTTAGAATACAGGGTGCTACATTTTTATAAGTTATTTATTCTGTGTACAGGGGCATTCAGGGCATAAGGGTCGCTTTACACACACCAACTTCTGTGACCAACTTCTGAACAGATCTCTGGTTGCAGTGAAATCATCACATTGCTCCATTTTGTACACAGCCACAAAATGGAACAATGTGTCCATGATTTCACTGCAACCAGAGATCTGTTCAGAAGTTGGACACAGAATTTGGTGTGTGTAAAGCGGCCCTAATAGCCTGTTTCTTATAGTGTAGGATAGGCATGTGCACGAGGCCTTACAAATACTGAGGCAAAAAATCACCAAATACTCAGCGTGTGCACAAGGCATTACAAATACTGAGGTAAAAACTCCCCAAATACTCAGCGTGTGCACGAGGCCTTAGGGTCCCTTTACACGCCACCACTGAAAGGTAGCAACTGCCGGGCACTGGAGATAATTGTGCCTGTTGCTATGAATTTGCTACGAAATGGCAGCGTGTAAATAGGGCAGTTCCTCCTGGTGTCCTTCAGTTGACTCAGATACCTGTTGCTGAGGCGTGCTCAAAAACCGAAGGCAACAGAAAGGCACGATTGCCATGGTAGTGGCGTCTAAACGGGGCACAGGCATGGATGTGGCGTCACCTAGTGAACTCCCAGGGGTGAGCAACGGCGTCATGGATACCACGCCCCATCAGCGATCATTGGTGGGGGCTACTGTGTAACCATTGGCTGCCCCTTCACAGAGCGCCATATTTAAAGAGCTGACCATTCACAGTCCACAATTGCAATGGCGTCATATATTAGCCACCCTTCCTGCGCAGGCTGGCCAATCATGACGCTATTGCATTGTCCAATCAACGCTTGTGCATCACGGAATACACAACTCTGTCACGCCTATGTACTTACGGCGCGAAATATGTACACCCATATTCCTTTGTGGTAGCGGCGTGTAAACCAGGGAAGGTATTCAACAGGAAGTTTAGCCGCGGCACCTGTCGGAACTTCCGGGGAACAAAGATACCTTCAGTGGAGAACGTAATGGCGGCGTGTATATGCGGCATCAGCGATCGGTACCTACCGTTAAAAACGTGCACGTGCAGTGGATACCTGTTGTTAGACACAGTGGTGGCGTGCAAAGGTACCTTTACAGATACTGAGGTAAAAACTCACCAAATACTCAGTGTGTGTACGAGCCCTTACATATACTGAGGGGAAAAACTGACCAAATACTGAACATCTACACGAGACCTTACAAATACTGAGCGGTTTTGCTGATGTGCGGCCGATTCGGCAGGTGGCGCCGGATCAGCCGCCTAATGGCCGACTTGCTGCCCAGATGCGGCAAGCCCTATGCATTGTCTATGGGGCTTGCGGTCCAGTGCGGCAAGTGCGGTTCTGCAGGGTGCAGCAGATCCGACACTTGCAGCCGCGAAAAAAAAACACCGTGTTATTTTCGCGGTGACAAATGCCCGATCTGCCGCATTCGTCAGAACCGCACTTGCTGCACCGGACCACAAGCCCCATAGACCATGCATGGGGCTTGCCGCAGCAAGGCCGCAAGTCGGCCGTTAGGCGGACGATCCGGCACATGCGGCGTCACCTGCTGGAACGGCCCAAATATCAGCTAAACGCGGATGTGAAAGCAGCGTTGGTTAGGCCCCCTTTCACATCACCGTGTCTTTCAAATTGCGGCAGATCCAGCTGTTGTACCACATTTGCTGCCTAATTGCGTTGTGACGGTAAGTGAAAATGCGGTCAGCAGCGTTTTTTTTTTCCACCGCCGCAAATGCTGGATTTGCCGCATTTGGCAGAACCGCACTTGCCGCACCCAAATGCAAGCCCCATAAACAATTCATGGGGCTTGCCGCAAGTGTGCCGCAAGTGAGGCCGTTAGTCGGCAGATGCAGTAAATCTGCCGGATCTGCCACAATCTGATAAAAAGCAGATGTGAAAGGGGCCTTAGTACACGAATCATTTAATTACTGCTCACATTCTTTCTTTACACTGAGTCCTCCCTGCCATGCAGCAGCCACCATGAGGTCTGGCTGGCAGTGCACACATAGAGCACAGCTACAGGCAGCAGCTGCAGCATCAGGGCAGGAGTCAGGAGTGGACATATCACTCACCTCACTGTCACACAAGCATGTTCTCTCTGCTCTGTGTCGGCATTAGGTGACGGTCCTTCTCCTCAGACTCCCTCTCTTCATGCAGGCGGCGACCCAGGAGGTGGTGGTTGGTGGGTGAGACACAGACTCTGAGTCTGCTCAGGCTCAGTCGAGATCAGCTGCCTGCCTGGGTCAGGGAAGTCTGGGTCCTCCTAGAGCAGGAGGATTCAGCAAAGCCCGGCCGGGCCCGGCAGAATCAGCATAGCAGGGCGTACAACGGCGGACAGGACTCGGGAGAACAATGCTGCCAGCAGTGGTGGCTGGGACTATAGGAATGGGAGCAGCATCCGCAGGGGGCTACCACTGGTACACACACCTTGTAAGCACATGGCTCCGCAGGCTCCGTACATACATGGCTCCGCTCCGTACACCTAGTACACACTGAGCTCTGCTCCATACACCTCGTACACACGGCTCAGCTCCGTACACCTTGTACACTCTTGGCTTTGCTCTGTACACCTTGTACGCATGCGGCTCTGCTCCATACACCTTGTACACACTCGGCTTCGCTCCGTACACCTCTTACGCACTTGGCTCTGCTCCGTACACCTTGTACACGCTCAGCTCCGCTCCGCATACCTCGTGCACATGCGGCTCCGTTCCATTCACCTCGTGCACACGTGGCTCCGCTCCGTACACCTCGTGCACACGCGGCTCCGCTCCGAACACCTCGTGCACACGCGGCTCTGCTACATCCACACTGTAAATCCCTCCTGACCCCTCACATAACCTTCATCTCATCCTCTTCTTCACCTCATCCACCACCATGACGACCAGCACAGTGGAGGCCTGCATAACAATGGAGCTGATCATGTGATCCCTGACTTCTCCCCTCCATTGACATCATCACAGGTTCTGTAAGCACTACAGGTGGGCTCACACTGCGGGGGGGAGGAAGTGTAACGCAGCGGCGGTGACCGGGACTATAGGAGAGAGAGCGGCATCAGCAGGGGGCCGCGCCACCAACAGGCGCCCCTGCGGATGCCGCCCCTGTTAACTAGCAGGGCTCGTCACCTCATGGATGCTGCGGCCCTGCGTGCAGAGTGCTGTTTATTCCCTGGGCTGTGGGCCCCCCAACACCATTCAGCCCTGGGCAAAAGCCCATATTGACCTCATTATAACCCGCCACTGTATAAGATCCTTCAAAGGCTTGATGTGGTCTATAAACTTACTATTTGGGTTCCCCTAAACAGTGTTCACAAGCAGAAACGGTTGCAGTGGGCCCAGACATACTGTACATGAAGACTAATTTTCAAACAGTCTTGTTTACTGATGAGTTCCGAGCAACTCTGAATGGTCCAGATGGATGGAGTAGGGGATAGTTGGTGGATGGCCACAATGTCCCAACAAGGCTGCGATGTCAGCAAGGAGGTGGAGGAGTCATGCTTTGGGCCAGAATCATTGGGAAACAGCTGTTAGGCCCCATTAAGGTTCCTGAAGGTGTGAAAATGACCTCTGCAAAGTATATAGAGTTTCTGACTGAGAACTTTCTTCCATGGTACAAAAAGCAAAAACGTGCCTTCAGGAGCAAAATCATCTTCATGTATGACAGTGCACCATCTCATGCTGCAAGGAATACCTCTGTCATTGGCTGTTATGGGCATAAAAGGAGATAAACTCATGGTGTGGCCACCATCTTCTCCTGACCTCAACCCTTTAGAGAACATTTGGAGAATAATCATCTATGAGGGTGGGAGATAGTTCACATCAAAACAGCAGCTCTGGGAGGCTATTCTGACATCATGCAAAGAAATACAAGCAGAAACTCTCCAGAAACTCACAAGTTTAATGGATGCAAGAATTGTGAAGGTGATATCAAAGAAGGGTTCCAATGTTAACATGTAACTTGGCCTGTTAGGATGTTTTGGAGTTAAATAGCTTTTTATTTCAGTGAAAGTGACCTCCTAATGCTGCAAATTCAACAAATGAGCATTACAGTTCTTTCAAACATATCAAATGTTTAGAAACTCTACTGTGCCTAATAATTTGGAACAGTGCATTTAGAGTTTTTTTTGTAATTTTGAAGATTATACTGTTATCATTGGGACGTTTCTTCAATAAAATTTGATGTATACTCTAACGGGTGATGACTTTTTTATTTCACTGACTGTCATTTGCACTGACCATTTAGGAAAATCAGAGAAAAAGAACACTTGCATAATAATTTGGAACATGGTGTAAGTACAAAAATGGAAGAAAAAGAGGCACAAACATCCACTCAGCTTATAATTAAGAACAGTTAGTTACTATGCCCAGGCAACACCGGACTCTACAACTAGTGTATATACATACATACAGTATATACTTTATATATAGATTTGCCTATAATACAAAGGAAATGTGTCATCTTTAACTTTATGCCTTTTAGGGATACTTTTGTCTTCAATTTGCTTAACTACTCACAATAACAGAAATGTTTTTACCAGGATTACCCAATCATATACGTGCCACTGTATAGTGCACAGAAGACGTTTAACAGACGGGGCTGAAATGTTTTGACAGGAATGTATTGTATTTTAAAGGGATAAAAGAAAACACTTTGTCTAGACAGTCTGGTGTTGTAGGCTGTCATATAAGCGTTTTTAGGAACAACTACTGTGGCTCCTTAAAATGTTCAGCTGAGGCGACAAAGCAACTTTCGCCATGGCAGATGTTGCATACTACAAAGATTGAGCTATTCTGCTATTGCAACACTGCATAAACTTTGAAACTATACAGAAAATAGTGCAGCACTGCATAAACTGTGAAACTACAACCCCTGGCAAAAATTATGGAATCACCTGGCTCGGAGGATGTTCATTCAGTTGTTTAATATTGTAGAAAAAAAAGTACGGTAGATCACAGACATGGCACAAAACTAAAGTCATTTCAAATGGCAACTTTATTGCTTTAATAAACACTAAAAGAAATCAAGATAAAAAATGTGGTAGTTAGAGCGATGTTCGACTCGAACTGTTCGCCAATCTCAAATTCGAGTTGTCTTTGGTGGTGTTCCGAGTCATTCGCCGAATTCGAACAATTTGGTTCAAATTCGGCAGTTCTAGAAGCTGTTCGATTTTGGTTCGAAAATGCGGCAGATGCAGTCGGAAAACCACATCTGCCACATTTTCAGCCAAAAAAAACAGCTATTAAGTCAAATAAAGTGTTAAAGAAAAAAAATGTATGCTCATCTGTCCGGTGGTCCACCGATGGCTCCGGCAAGATCCTGTTGTTGATAGGACCTGTGGTGACGTCAGTTATCGCGGCAACTCCGGTCACATGACAGGAGTTACCGCGATAACTGACGTTACCACAGGTCCTATCAGCAACAGGACCTTGCCAGAGCCGTCGGTGGACCGCCGGACAGGTGAGCATGCATTTTTTTTTATTTTTAACACTTTATTTTACTTAGTTTCACTTCCGCAATGTATATACATAGTGAAACAGCCCCACATAGCTGTTTATTTAGTGTTCCGGGGTGTTCGACGGTGTTCGACGAGCATTCGACGAACATTCGTAGAACACCCCGCCGATTCGACGAATCGAATTGAACACGAACACTAGGGTGGTGGCTCATCTCTAGTAGTTAGTAAGGGTAATTTTTTTCAGACCAAGCAGAGAGAAAAAAATATGGAATCACTCAACTCTGAGGAAAAAATTATGTAATCATGAAAAACAAACACACAAAAGAACACTCCAATACATCATTAGTATTTTGTTGCACCACCTCTGGCATTAATAAGAGCTTGCAGCCTCTAAGTCATGGACTTAATGAGTGACAAACAGTACTCAACATCAATCTGGCTCCAACTTTCTCTGATTGCTGTTGCCAGATCAGCTTTGCAGGTTGGAGCCTTGTCATGGACCATTTTCATCAACTTCCACCAAAGATTTTCAATTGAATTGAGATCTGGGCTATTTGCAGGCCATGACATTGACCTTATGTATCTTCTTTCAAGGAATGTTTTCACAGTTTTTACTTTATTGCAGCATGCATTATCATCTTGATAAAGGATTTCATCATCCCCAAACATCTTTTCACTTGATGGGATAAGAAAAGTGTCCAAAATATCAATGTAAACTTGGGCATTTATTGAAGATGTAATGACAGCCATCTCCCCAGTGCCTTTACCTGACATGCAGCCTCATATCATCAATGGCTGTGGAAATTTGCATGTTCTCTTCATGCAGTCATCTTTATAAATCTCATTGGAACGGCACCAAATAAAAGTTCCAGCATCAACACCTTGCCCAATGCAGATGCGTGATTCATCACTGAATATGACTTTCATCTAGTCATCCACAGTCCATGATTGCTTTTCCTTAGCCCATTGTAAACTTGTCTTTTTCTGTTTAGGTGGTAATGATGGCTTTTGTTTAGCTTTTCTGTATGTAAATCCCATTTTCTTCAGACGGTTTCTTACAGTTCGGTCACAGACATTGACTCCAATGGATAGGACTTGTGACGTGTGGGGAGCCATGTAGGGGCTCACAAGCTTACGTGTTTTGGACCAAAAGACAAACCAATACCCCACAATTTGCTATAGTTTAAAACTAACTAATTTTCCACAATTTCAGCACCTGTCATTGTGTTTTTTTCTTGCACTCTTTTGTTGCTGTATGAAGCTGGGCCTTATGGGTGCGTTTGTTCCGGCGCAGGTAGCGGTGTTGAATGCCGTAACAGCCCGCCTACTGGGATGGGGGCTAATGTAAGAGGATGGGCATACACTGTGCAAACCTGTGTGAACTGCGCCCTATATGGAACCCATTGTGTTTGCAGGACAACCAGTGGTCACTCCCTCTGTGAGAAAGGAGGTTGCTAGTGATTGGGGCTGGTGTCTTGCATTCATAATGCCTTCAGTTATAACCTGGGCAAAGCTGCACACAGCACTGAGTGTAATGGTCGTTTGACCTGAATCTGCTGGGTAAGAAAATTTATTTTCTATTTGTGTCCTTTGCTCACTTTAGATGAGAATTTAGTGGATAGGACTTGTAACGTGTGGGGAGCCGTGTAGGGGCTCACAAGCTTACGTGTTTTGGACCAAAAGACAAACCAATACCCCACAATTTGCTATAGTTCCAAATGCAGAGTCGCGAGTCATCACTGAATATGACTTTCATCCAGTCATCCACAGTCCACAATTGCTTTTCCTTAGCCCATTTTAACCTTGTTTTTTTTTTTTTGCTTTGGTGTTAATGATGGCTTTTATTTATCTTTTCTGTATGTAAATCCCATTTCCTTTAGGCAGTTTCTTACAGTTCGGTCACAGACATTGACTCCAGTTTCCTCCCATTCGTTCCTCATTTGTTTGGTTGTGCATTTCCTGTTTTGGAGACATATTGCTTTAAGTTTCCGGTCTTGACACTTTGGTGTCTTCCTTGGTCTACTAGTATGTTTGCCTTTAACAACCTTCCCATGTTGTTTGTATTTAGTCCAGATTTTAGACACAGCTGACTGTGAACAACCAACATCTTTTGCAACATTGCGTGTTGATTTACCCTCTTTTAAGAGTTTTATAATCCTCTCCTTTGTTTCAATTGACATCTCTCGTGTTGGAGCCATGATTCATGTCAGTCCACTTAATGCAACAGCTCTCCAAGGTGTGATCACTCCTTTTTATATTCAATCTGATTTTATTGAACAAAGGGGAAGGGAACAAAGGGTAACAGAAAAATAACAACAAACAAACAGACAGTTGGAGACAACATGTCTCCTAGTGATAACACTGTATATCAAATTATTAACATACATCAGTAATAAGTGTTGATACAAAGTTTCTTCGCGTATAGTGTATTTTAGTAATAGCATAACGTTATATAAAAGCTTCATCATGAATTTCTGTAACAATTACCAGCATTGAGTTCGCAGAGAAGATAAGAACTATTAGTTATAGCTCATTCGTAATATGTCGTATACTTCTATGTTTCGATCACTCCTTTTTAGATGCAGACTAACGATCAGATTTTATTTGATGCAGGTGTTAGTTTTGGAAATGAAAATTTACAGGTTGATTCCATAATTATTTCCTCAGAGTTGAGTGATTCCATAATTTTTTCCCTCTGCTTGGTATGAAAAAAGGTACCCTTACTGACTACCACATTTTTTATCTTGATTTCGTTAGTGTTTCTTAAAGCCATAAAAGTGTCATTTGAAATTAATTTTTGTGCCATGTCTGTGATCTGTTTTTTTTCAAGAATATCTCCTGTAATTGCCTACTCCGGGATTCTCTTGGATCCTCCCGGATCCGGGGCAATCCGGGGCTCCCTAACATGGGATCCTATGGGGCCCGATTGCCAGCTGCGGTCCTGATTCATCAGCAGCGGCAGCTGCATGCGGCAGCACACCGGACCAGAGGGCATATTAGCCCTCCGGTTCTGTGTGCTGATCCGGTCCGGGGCTGCCAGCCTCAGTTTACATATACCCTATTAGTATTAATTATTTGATATATTTTAATTGGACGAGCTGAATTCACATGTACCTTTTTTCTCCTTGCAGAAATAAATCTGTAGCTTGTCAATTTTTTCAGTATACTTGCAATGTTTTTTCACCCCAGAGTGCAAGAAAAAACGTATAGTAAAAATAAAGACATGCAAAAAACACACTAAAATGCATCAAAACACATCAAGAACACATCAAAAATGCACATTTTATCTGCCAGGAGAAACAAATGTGGTTCAGAAGTTTCTGCAACCAAATACTTAATACATTGCCTTATTCTTTGATTAGTAAAAATGCGTATTGGCAATCAGTAAGGCCGGCTTCACACCACAGTTTTCGGCTGTCAGGTTGTGTCCGGCGTTTTGCAGGATGCACCGGACAGAACTTGACAGCCACGCATGAGCAGAACCTCCGATCCTGCTTTTTGCCGGCTTCGTTGCTGCCGCTGTCCAGTGCTGAAATTTCAGCATCGCGACTGCAGGGGAGCTGGCCGCAGTGCTGAAATTCAGTGGCAGCTGCTTTTAACAGCCGCCACTCTTTCAGCACCAGGTGTCCGGGAACTGGTACGATTTTTCTGCCGGTTCCGGCGTGATCCAGCGACCATAGACTCCCATGCTATGGGCGCCGGATCCGGGAGGATCCGGTTTTGTCCGATTTTTGCATTGGATGCTGACTCCGTTGTTGTGTCCGATGCAAAAATCAGACAAAACTCCCGGAAAACCAGCAAATCGGACGCCAAATACGCACAATCCGGCGCCATAGGGTTACATGGGGGGCAAATTCTGATCCAGGGGTGTCCGATTCATACCGGACGGCCCCGGACCCGAAAAACCGTGGTGTGAAGCCGGCCTAAGGTGATAAGAGAGAGAATTTAATTTTCATCTGTAAAGAAGAAACACTAATTGATTAGCTATGAGAACAACCGCACACCTTTGCTTCGAAATTGTAGCAGAAATTAATATATGTATCTTTTTGGTATCTTATTATCTTTATCTTTGCATATTATTTATATTTATTTATACATTTATAATTTTTTTTCCAACAAATTAAATATATTTAGTAAATTAATTATCTGTTTGTTTTTTATTTGTTTTTAATTTATAAAAAACAACATTTGTTATAAATACAACACAAACATTATGACTATTTAGGTTCAATTTAAAGTATTTTAATGAAAGGCAAAAATATGAAAAGTTTTACTGCATACAATTTAATAAGGTTTCTGAAGATAAATATTGGTAAAGCATTTCTTAGTTTTAAAGTAGATGTAACAACAACATTCCTGTGAAACTGACTAGTAAATCCCTTAGATTGTATAATTTTAGGCTAAATATTTATACTTTACTAACCAAACTAAATTCCAATGGTGCATTTATTCTTACTAAACTAAAATATATAAAGACCTGGCAACTTTCCCAAACATAATAAGTTACAGATCTATGGACAAAAAATGAATCAACATGAACATGGTCCCTTAAATTATTTGCCTTTATAGTTTTATGACACATTGTTCTTTTCAAGAAAATTGCTTAGATAAAATGTATGACACCTTGTCTATGAAGGTGCAAAATATTGAATGGCTTCAGTCTGAAATATAGTTTTTGTGGTTGTTTTTCTGCTGAACAAAGAAGTTTATATAAAAAAAGATAAGTATTTTATCCATAGTTTTCCTTGTCTTAAATATACTTTATGTTTAGATCTAAAAATACAGTATTAAACAGTAAGAAAGTGAGAGGTGTATCTGTCATGAGTGTATCGTGGACTGATGTGACCTTGGGGACTCTGAGATCAGAAGGTCACAATGTTTAGCTGATCGTAAATCCCCTGTATAGCCCACTCTTTGTTTATCCTGGGTAGGAGCTTATTTAATTCCATTCAGTACTGAAGGGGTTAAGGTTCCTTTTCTATCCTTCTGTGATTAACATGTAGTTGTAATCTCAGCTGGAGCCACTCCTTTCAGCTATATAAACCTACTCCTTACTCTCTCTATTACTAAAATGGGTAAGTGAATCAATAGGCTTAAGTCTGGGGATCAGCTAACAGTAAAAGATTGTAAAAGGGACATGACAAGAGTACTAAAGTCTTTAAAAAGGTTGTGACATATGATCCTCTGGATCAGATTGGTGTGGGTCTCATACCTAGCAATCAGCAGTGAATGCAGAATGCACCTGTGCAGTGCATCTTTACATCTTCATTCCCCAAGAGCTAATAACAGCTGATTGGTGGAGGTGTCAGATGTTACCAGAGATCATCCTAAACCATGAGATGATCACAGGTTCAAAACCTCTGAATATACAAAAAAAACTAAAAAAAAAAACTAAATGATATATGTATAATCAATGGTTTCAAAAAAGAAAATTAACTCTCCCTTTGATAAATGCCTTAAAAAATCTAAATAATAAAAAAAGCCACAGGTGACTGTGTGGATGATGTAGGCACTGGCTCAAGAACAGTGACACGTTTCTGACTGGACCACCCTGTAGGGGAATGAAAAGTATTTTTTATGTTATGCTGATCGGTTTAGGGACTTATAGACAGCATTTTAGAATGTTGTATATAAGGAAATGCAGGTAGTGACTACATTTTATATGGGAAAAGCCTGGTGACAGGTTCCCTTTAAAAAAAAAAGAAAAACTATCACAGGGAATACAACAATTAAAGAATACGATAATTAGAGAATGCAACATTTAGGTAAATGGAGCAAAATATTGTGATGGTCTCCATGGTGATGGCCCTAGGGTCACCTAACTATCGTGGACTGTATATATATATATATATATATATATATATATAATCTGACATGCCTCGTATCAGTGTGAGACTGACAGGTCTAATGCCCTGTAATGCAAAACTAATGCAGAGTATTAAACCCGCAATTAGAGCAAAAAAACTTGATGCTCTCTGCTGGGATTAGGTAAAAAAAAAAATTAGTTTAACTTTATAAAAATGCGAAAAAATAAAAGAGAAAGTGTGAAAAAATTATAAAAATGTCCTGCAAGCAAAAATTATGTTTCACTGTAAAAACAAAACTAAAAAAAACTGTACGCATAATTGCCATTTTTACATACAGGAGAACAATACGCTCTAAAACTATCAGATTATTTAATCCACTTGTTAAACGCTGTAAAGAATCTAAATATATATATATATATGTATGTATATATATATATATACATACATACTAGTGATATGCCGGCCAGCTACGGTCTGAATGGCTGGTATACATCGCACAGGCAGAGGTCTGATGCAATGTGAATGTTTCACTGTGTCTTGCAGCAGTAGAGTTAATGCAAGTATGTGCGTGTATGAGTTAACACACCTCCTCTAGGAGTGTGGTCACAGCTGATATCATGTGACTTCTGACTGGTCACAGGATGTGATGTCAGCTCAGGTCCTGGAGGCTAAAATCTGACTGTTTGGGTAGCACGTGGGAAGGCCCAGATATGGAGCTTGGAGCAGCTCCTGGAGCAATGGACTGTCAGGAGACAGTATGAAAGAAGCCTGCTATGATTGCTGGGCAAGGTAACCTCATGAGAAGGGGGTTGTGTACTGACAGAGGTCAATAAATGAACTGTGCAGACGAACCCCACGTGTAAAGTGATGGATTGTGTACAGTAATTGTTTATGTCAAGTGGTTTATGTGGCTAAATAAAACAACTGGACTTGAGTTAAATAGGAACCATTGCTGTCTGCTTGAATTATGCTGTCGAGTGAGTGTACCCCGACGAGTGATTGCTATATCACTATATATATATATATATATATATATAGCTAACTACAGTATACTGAAACAGAAAAGAGAATGAAAAGTGATAATATATAATATCCAAAAACAATGGTGTCAATATCTCATTCTGCAAAAAACAAGCCCATAGGCTACATTCACATGCGGCGTAATTGCCGCTTTTTTTGCTCGGGCATTTGTCCCATGTTTTACAGCCGCGCTATTTATCGCCGGTAAAAAAACGAGGTGCATTCGAAACTGCATTTTTTTACAGCTGCATTTTTTCCCCTAGAGTGCAGGGGCAAGTGATGTTACACGGGGGCAGGAATAATTCTGTTCCCGTGTGACGTGTGTACTTTCACTTTCGCAGTTTATGTAGATACATAAAATGAAGTAAAAGAAAGCAATGGGTATTAAAATTAAGAAGAAACAGAGTCATGGAGGGATTATTTTATGAACGATGAGTTAGAGTTCTTATTGCTACCATTTTGAGCCATATAATAGTTTTTGGTTGCTTTCTATTCCACTTTATTATTTTAGAAAGAATAAAGAAGAAAAATCAATTCCGGAATTTTCCCATGTCAGAAAAACGATAAGTCAGCTTTATTCTTTGGGTCAGTACGATAGCAGCGATACAGTATTTATATACTTTTTTAATGTTTTGTTGCTTTTACACCATAAAAGCAACATTATAGAAAAGAATAGTTTTTTCATTGCAATATTCTGAGAGCTATAGCTTTTTTTTATTTTCCCTGGTGGTCAACATATAACCTTTTATTCCACTCTTTTTCAGCTGTAAGATGAAAATGCACAGTTTATACTACATTATTTATTTATTTTTTTATGCTGTTTTTTGATGCTGTTCACTGAAGTCTTTAAGCAGTGTAATAGTTTTATAGATTGGGTTTTTTGTATGCAGATATCAAATGTGTGTATTTTTTATATATATTTTTGTTTTTACATTTTGTTTTTAATTTTATTGGTATAATTTTTTTTGCATTTTTGTTCTGTATTTTCTGATTTTTTAAGAAATATTTTTACAATATTTGTACCTTTTTTTTTTTCTAATTTTTTACTTAGTACCTACAGTATATGGGACATTGATATTCATTACACTGATCACTGGCATTATGTATTGCAATGCTCCAGCTTCATACATGTCACTGCTGCACTGAAAGTTCATCTCTTAGACCATGCTCCTGGCATGGTCTAACAGACTTGCTGTAGATGGCTGACCCAGACATCTTTATGACAACCATGATTTGGCCAGTATTATTAAGTTTCGGGGGTTCCAGCCTCCTTAATGCTGTGATCGCTATTGATAGTAGCATTTAGAGGGTTAAACTGCCAGGGACAGTGTCCAGCCAGGGACAGTTGGAGCTCAGCTATAACTTATGCTGATATCCTGGCGTTGAACTGCATGATCAACATGATGTAATTACATGTCATCGGGCAAGAATCTCTATACGACCATCTAAAACTTAAACTTAATAACACAATGTGTGCCAGAATTCTGTTGCATTTTGATAGTGGGATTCATTTAATACTTGTTAACTTATGAATAATTTTTAGGCTGAATTCCTTTCATCATGTTTTAAATAAACAGCTCATTAACGCAACACAGATGGCATCTGAAAGGCACAAGTATGGCATTTACAGTAATGCTGAGCTTGGATATGTGAATGGCATATAATCAACACTGCAATATTAAAAATAGATACATACCGTGTTTCCCCGAAAGTAAGCCCCCCCCGATTGTAAGGCCGCCTAGGGGTAAAGGGGGGGCCTGCTAATGTAAGGCCTCCCCCGAATATAAGGTCTTACAACCGGGGGGGCTAATGTAAGGCCCACCCCTGCTGCTGGTACACTGCCCCCCCAGCTCTGAGGCCCCCCTGCTGCTGCTTACATCTTACCCTCCAGCGTCTTCTTGCAGCAGCCAGCGCGTCGGTCCTCCGGGCCCGTCTTCAGCTGTGTCCTGGATCATGTGACCGGCCGGTCGCACTAGCGATGACGTCATGCGCTGCGACAGGTCACATGATCCGGGAAACAGCTGAAGACGGGAACGGAGGACCGACGCGCTGGCTGCTGCAAGAAGACGCTGGAGAGTAAGATGTAAGCAGCAGCAGGGGGGCCTCAGAGCGGGGGGGCAGTGTGCCTGCAGCAGGGGGGCCTCAGAGCTGGGGGGGGCAGTGTGCCAGCAGCAGGGGGGCCTCAGAGCTGGGGGGGCAGTGTGCCAGCAGGAGGGGGGCTGTATACCACACTGCTGAGCTGTACACCACACTGCTGGGCTGTATACCACACTGCTGAGCTGTACACCACACTGCTGGGCTGTACACCACACTGCTGGGCTGTATACCACACTGCTGAGCAGTACACCACACTGCTGGGCTGTACACCACACTGCTGAGCTGTACACCACACTGCTGGGCTGTATACCACACTGCTGAGCTGTACACCACACTGCTGGGCTGTACACCACACTGCTGGGCTGTATACCACACTGCTGAGCAGTACACCACACTGCTGGGCTGTATACCACCCTGATGGGCTGTACACCACACTGCTGGGCTGTATACCACACTGCTGAGCTGTACACCACACTGCTGGGCTGTATACCACACTGCTGAGCTGTACACCACACTGCTGGGCTGTATACCACACTGCTGAGCTGTACACCACACTGCTGGGCTGTATACCACACTGCTGGGCTGTACACCACACTGCTGGGCTGTATACCACACTGCTGAGCTGTACACCACACTGCTGGGCTGTACACCACACTGCTGAGCTGTACACCACACTGCTGGGCTGTGTACCACACTGCAGGGGGCTGTATACCGGGGTGGCGGTCTGCTGTATTTCCCACCCTCGGCTTATACATGACTATATACGGGTGTGTGTGTGTGTGTGTGTGTGTGTGTGTATGTATGTGAGTAGGCTGGGGCTGCCAATATAAGGCCCCTCCCGAAAGTAAGACAGGGGGCCACTTTTGGCCCCCAAAAAAATGTAAGACAGGGTCTTACTTTCGGGGAAACACGGTATATAACACCATGGCCTAAGCATGTTGGTGAGAACATAGATAACAAAGATGCATTTAATGATACAGAGATAACTATGTGTTTTTTTGGTATAGCGCATGACTCCAGCATTCAGGCACAGATTAGCCTTTTGGTATAGTTAGGCCATGTTTACACACTGAGTATTTGTTGAGTTTTTTACCTCAGGATTTGTAACCAAAACCAGGAGTGGATGATTAAATACAGAAGTGGTGCAGGTGTTTCTATTAGACTTTTCCTCTGATTGTTCCACTCCTGGTTTTGTCTACAAATCCTGAGGTAAAAAACTCATCAAATACTCAGCATGTGCACGTGGCCTTAATGGTTTTTTCACAAACAATTGCAGGACTCTGCAGATTCTCCTCAGCACACCATCACCTGCAGAGAGGACTTCACTAATCACAATCCCATACGATTATACAAAAGACTATTAAGTAAGTAAAGGAGTACACTTATTAATAGCAAAATATCCCACAATACTAGCAAACCTATATTTTACTAATTATTTACTTTTCCTTAGAGTGCCATCACATATAGAGGAATTAGATCCAACAGAATCACTGCACCATATACGGTTCTGCACAAAATCTACAACTTAACCAAGTACCGTATATACTCACGTATAAGCCGAGTTTTTCAACCCAAAAATTGGGCTGAAAAGTCCCCCCTCGGCTTATACGTGAGTATACCAACCAACATGGGGCCGCCCGCCCGCACCCCCATCAGTATCCAGGGCCCCCCCCCTTGCTCCGCAAACCTGTAAAGTAAAATCATTATACTTATCACTGTCCTGTCGCCGCCGTCCCCGCCGCTGCCGACATCGCGCTCCTCCGGCTTCATCCGTCTTCTTCCGGCTTCCTGTCGGCGCAGGCAATGACGTCATTGCCTGCGCCGACCAAAGGAAGCCGGAAGACGCTGGATGAAGACGGAGGAGCGCGATGTCGGCAGCGGCGGGGACGGCGGCGACAGGACAGTGATAAGTATAATGATTTTACTTTACACGTTTGCGGAGCAAGGGGGGGGGCCTGGATACTGATGGGGGGGGCTGTATACCTCTGGGGCTGCGTGTATACTACCACTGGGGCTGCTGTATATACCTCTGGGGCTGCGTTTTTACTACCACTGGGGCTGCTGCTGTATATACCACTGGGAAGGCTGCTGTAACACTGCTGGGGCCTGTATGTACCACTGGGGAGGCTGCTGTATACCACACTGCTGGGGGCTGTATACTACCACTGGGGAGGCCTGTATACCACTGGGGGGGCCTGTATACAACACTGCTGGGGGCTGTATACCTGTGCTGGGGTCCACCCTCGGCTTATACACGAGTCAATAGGTTTTCCCAGATTTTGGGGCCAAAAGTAGGGGGGTCGGCTTATACACGAGTATATACGGTAAGTAGAAAGACACATTTTAAGAAAGAAATTCCAACAATAAAAACAACACACAATTAATAGAAGGTATTTTATTATACTCATAGAATCCCAGTATTGGACGCCTGGAACATATTATATCATAGTACTTATATTAAGAGAGATTGAACCATTTTGCCTCTACAAAATACCAACTTACATTTCATACAAGTGAAAACGTATATTATAAATCTTACAGGATCACAAACACCACAAATAAAAGTTAAAGGTACCCATTAGATCCATAGGTCCTTATATTTGGAAGAAAGGTAACAATACATGAGTACCAGCACGATAAAAGGTCTGAAAAATCTACTATACATCAGGAGGTAAGAATAAAATCTCCTAATTAAGAAATGTTTTACACAAAGAAATTAATAGCACAGTAAAGACACTCGTATAATATCACCACTTTATTTATAGATTGACCATAGAAAAATTGAAGGCAAGTGCAATACAACGAACCCAAAGGATTGCCTATAACCTTTAGAACCCGCACATAAGCTGAAGAAGAAGCCCCTAGAAAAGGATTCCCTGACAAACTAGGAGAACATCTGTACTAATAACATCACTCCAGAAAGAATTCCATCTATATTCTGATTGCTCCATTGTGTTACATATACACATCTATTATATAATTGCCGTAGCGACTTCCGTCGGAGCGGCGCTGCTTCCGGTGGCTTGGTTAGCGAGTCCGAGCTGCTTCTCCTGGACTCTCCCCGTGGCCGCGTAGCGGCCAAGGCGACTCACGAAGCAATGCCCGCAAAGCGGGCATTGCGAGTCGTTGCAGCCTCGCGAAGCAATGCCCGCGAAGCGGCATTGCGAGTCGCTACACCGCTAACCAAGCCACCGAAGCCGAAGCCCATACTCCTGTAGTGTACACCGCTATAGTATACTACAGTCCCATGACCATAAGCGCCATGGGACTGTAGTATACCATCGCGCTGTACACTACAGACCCCTGCCGCTCTAAGCCACTACGCGTACACTAACCAAGCCACACAACCCCAAGCCCCTACCCCCTGCCGCCCTAACCCCTAAGCCACTACCCCGACGCCGAAGCCCCTACCCCCTGCCGCACTACCCCGCCGCACCCACTACTCTCTGCCGGAAGCCACTACCCCCTGCCGCCCTAAGCCACTACCCCGACGCCGAAGCCCCTACCCCCTGCCGCACTACCCCGCCGCACCCACTACCCTCTGCCGGAAGCCCCTACCCCCTGCCGCCCTAACCCCTAAGCCACTACCCCGACGCCGAAGCCCCTACCCCCTGCCGCACTACCCCGCCGCACCCACTACCCTCTGCCGGAAGCCACTACCCCCTGCCGCCCTAACCCCTAAGCCACTACCCCGACGCCGAAGCCCCTACCCCCTGCCGCACTACCCCGCCGCACCCACTACCCTCTGCCGGAAGCCACTACCCCCTGCCGCCCTAACCCCTAAGCCACTACCCCCGCCGCCGAAGCCCCTACCCCCTGCGACGCACTACCCCGCCGCACCCACTACCCCCTGCCGCCCTAACCCCTAAGCCACTAACCCCTAAGCCACTACCCCGCCGCCGAAGCCCCTACCCCCTGCCGCCGTAAGCCACTAGCCCGCATCCGCACCTAAACTCCTGCCGCCGCAAGCCCCTAACCCCTAAGCCGCACCTAATCCCCTACCCCTACCCCCTAAACCGCACCTAAACCCCTGCCGCCCTAAGCCCCTACCCCCTAAGCCGCACCTAACCCCCTACTCCCTGCCGCCGTAAGCCACTACCCCCGCATCCGCAAATAAACCCCTGCCGCCGCAAGCCCCTAACCCCTAAGCCGCACCTAACCCCTAAGCTGCACATAATCCCCTACCCCTACCCCCTAAACCGCACCTAAACCCCTGCCGCCCTAAGCCCCTACCCCCTAAGCCGCACCTAACCCCCTACCCCCTGCCGCCCTAAGCCACTACGCCGCATCCGCACCTAAACTCCTGCCGCCGCAAGCCCCTACCCCTTAAGCCGCACCTAATCCCCTACCTCTACCCCCCTAAACCGCACCTAAACCCCTGCCGCCCTAAGCCCTTACCCCCTAAGCCGCACCTAACCCCCTACCCCCCTAAGCCACTACCCCGCATCCGCACCTAAACCCCTGCCGCCGCAAGCCCCTAACCCCTAAGCTGCACCTAATCCCCTACCCCTACCCCCTAAGCCGCACCTAAACCCCTGCCGCCCTAAGCCCCTACCCCCTAAGCCCCTACCCTCTAAGCCTCGCCGCTTTCCCTAACACCTAAGGCCCTACCCGTCCCCTAACCTAACGTCCCCGTCGATCACTTACATGCCTTCAAGTCATCTGATCGTCCGTCCGGCCAGGCGTCCTCTTCCTCCGGTCCCGGGGGTCTTCTCTCTTCTTTCCGCCATCTCCGCCTCTTCGTCCGTCCCCGGGGATCTTCTGTCTTCTTTCCGCCAACTTCCAGCTCCGACGTCCTCTTCAACTAACATTAAGATACAATGGACGATCAATCCGCCATTGTATCTCAATGAAATGTGAAGGGCTCTTCTGATTGGTCGCTGACCTCAGCCAATCAGAAGAGCCCGTCATTCAGTTCTCATTCAGGTCCGTCTTTTTTCCCATTGACATACATTAGCGGTGTGTCGGCGATTTTATGGCCGGCCACCTGGTTCTATTTGTCGGCCCTAAAATCGCGGACACACCGCTAATGCATGTCTATGGGCAAGTCAGCTCGAATTCTGATTGGTCGCCGTTCAATCCGAAATCGGGCTGACTGCCCATAGAGATGCATTAGCGGTGTGTCCGCGATTTTAGGGCCGACAAATAGAACCAGGTGGTCGGCCATAAAATCGCCGACACACCGCTAATGCATGTCTATGGGCAAGTCAGCTCGAATTCTGATTGGTCGGCGTTCAATCCGAAATCGGCCTGACTGCCCATAGAGATGCATTAGCGGTGTGTCCGCGATTTTAGGGCCGACAAATAGAACCAGGTGGTCGGCCATAAAATCGCCGACACACCGCTAATGCATTTCAATGGGAAAAAACAAAGGCGGACCTCAATGAGAACTGCGTCTCAGCCTAAATAATAAATTAAATAATAAAAAAAATAATTAAAAAAGAATTAAAAAATAATAAAAATATTATTTAAAAATAATAAAAAATTCAATAAAAATAATAATAAAAAAATAAAATATATGCTAATAAGATCAGCCCTTTGCGGACCTGAATGAGAACTGCGTCTCAGCCTAAATAATAAATTAAATAATAAAAAAAATAATTAAAAAAGAATTAAAAAATAATAAAAAAAAATAATTAAAATAATAAAAAAATTCAATAAAAATAATAATAAAAAAATAAAATATATGCTAATAAGATCAGCCCTTTGCGGACCTGAATGAGAACTGCGTCTCAGCCTAAATAATAAATTAAATAATAAAAAAAATAATTAAAAAAGAATTAAAAAATAATAAAAAAAAAATAATTAAAAATAATAAAAAATTCAATAAAAAATAATAATAAAAAAATAAAATATATGCTAATAAGATCAGCCCTTTGCGGACCTGAATGAGAACTGCGTCTCAGCCTAAATAATAAATTAAATAATAAAAAAAAGAATTAAAAAATAATTAAAAAATAATAAAAAAAAAATAATTAAAAATAATAAAAAATTCAATAAAAATAATAATAAAAAAATAAATATATGCTAATAAGATCAGCCCTTTGCGGACCTGAATGAGAACTGCCTCTCAGCCTAAATAATAAATTAAATAATAAAAAAAATAATTAAAAAAGAATTAAAAAATAATAAAAAAATAAATTAAAAATAATAAAAAATTCAATAAAAATAATAATAAAAAAATAAAATATATGCTAATAAGATCAGCCCTTTGCGGACCTGAATGAGAACTGCCTCTCAGCCTAAATAATAAATTAAATAATAAAAAAAATAATTAAAAAAGAATTAAAAATATAAAAAATAATAAAAAAATAAATTAAAAATAATAAAAAATTCAATAAAAATAATAATAAAAAAATAAAATATATGCTAATAAGATCAGCCCTTTGCGGACCTGAATGAGAACTGCCTCTCAGCCTAAATAATAAATTAAATAATAAAAAAAAATAATTAAAAAATAATTAAAAAATAATAAAAAAATTAATTAAAAATAATAAAAAATTCAATAAAAATAATAATAAAAAAATAAAATATATGCTAATAAGATCAGCCCTTTGCGGACCTGAATGAGAACTGCCTCTCAGCCTAAATAATAAATTAAATAATAAAAAAAATAATTAAAAAAGAATTAAAAAATAATAAAAAAAATAAATTAAAAATAATAAAAAATTCAATAAAAATAATAATAAAAAAATAAAATATATGCTAATAAGATCAGCCCTTTGCGGACCTGAATGAGAACTGCCTCTCAGCCTAAATAATAAATTAAATAATAAAAAAAATAATTAAAAAAGAATTAAAAAATAATAAAAAAAATAAATTAAAAATAATAAAAAATTCAATAAAAATAATAATAAAAAATAAAATATATGCTAATAAGATCAGCCCTTTGCGGACCTGAATGAGAACTGCCTCTCAGCCTAAATAATAAATTAAATAATAAAAAAAATAATTAAAAAAGAATTAAAAAATAATAAAAAAAAATAATTAAAAATAATAAAAAATTCAATAAAAATAATAATATAAAAATAAAATATATGCTAATAAGATCAGCCCTTTGCGGACCTGAATGAGAACTGCCTCTCAGCCTAAATAATAAATTAAATAATAAAAAAAATAATTAAAAAAGAATTAAAAAATAATAAAAAAATAATTAAAAATAATAAAAAATTCAATAAAAATAATAATAAAAAAATAAAATATATGCTAATAAGATCAGCCCTTTAGCGACCTGAATGACAACTGCCTCTCAGCCTAAATAATAAATTTAAATAATAAAAAAATAATATAAAAAATAATTAAAAAATAATAAAAAAATAAATTAAAAATAATAAAAAATTTAATAACAAATAATAAATAATAATTTAAAAAAATATGCTAATAATCAATACTTACTGCTAATGAAACTGCTTAATGCTAAAAATTAATTATAATGCTAATATAAATATTAAAATCCTATTATTAATTTAATTAAAGATAATAATTAAAATGCTAATAATGAAATTAATAAAGTTAATTAACTAATTATTAATTAATAATCTATTATTAATGCTTTATGCTAATAAATATGTATTAATGCTATTAATAATGTTATTAATAATGAAATAATAATCAATATCTATAATGAATTAATAAATGCTAATAAATAATGTATAATGAATTAATAATGTATTAATAATTAATAATAGCTAAAAATGCTAATATTAATGCTAATTAATGCTTAATAATGACCTATTAATGCTATTAATAATGCTATTCAATGCTAATTAATAATAACTATTAAATGCTATTAAAGCAAATAATAAGCATAAATCTATTAAAAATTTATTAATTGCAATTAATAATGCTAATAATAAGCTAATTAAATTCTATTAATTTAATAAAGATGCTATTATGCTAATTAATAATGTTAATGCTATAATATAAATGCTAATAATCATATATTAATCATTTAATAAAATAATGCTATTAATGCTATTAATAATTATTAATGCTATTAAATAATCAATAATGCAAAATATAATTATTAATTAATAATAATGCTATTAATGCTATTAATAATGTATAATGCTATTATAATGAATAATGCTAATATAATCTATTAATGCTAATAAATAATGATATTAATGCATTAATAATTTATTAATGCTATTAATAATGCTAATAAAGCTATTATTAATGCTATTAATATAATATTTATCTATTAATGGTATTATTAATGCATATTAATGCTAATAATAATCTATTAATGCTATTAATGCTAATAATAATGTATTAATGCTATTAATAATGTTATTAATGCTATTATTAATGCTAATAATGCTATTATTAAATGCTAATATTATGTAATAATATATGCTATTAATGCTATTAATAATGCTATTAATGCTATTAATAATGCTATTAATCTATTATTTAATGCTATTAAATGCTTATTAAATATGCTAATAATTATATCTATTAATGCTATTATATAATGCTATTAAATGCTAATAATAATGCTATTAATGCTAATAATAATGCTATTAATGCTATTAAATTAATAATGTATTAATGCTATTATAATGCTAATTAATGCTATTATTAATATCTATTAATGCTAATCAATAATGCTATTAATGCTATTAATAATGTTATTAATGCTATATTAATGCTAATAATCCTATTATTAATGCTATTTATAGCTAATTAATAATGCTATTAATGCTATTAATAATGCTATTAATGCTATTAATAATGCTATATAAATCTATTATTATATAGCTATTAATGCTAATTAATGCTATATATATTATCCTATTAATGGTATATTATTAATGCTGTTTATAATGCTAATAATAATGCTATTAATTCTATTAATAATGCTATTAATGCTATTAATACTGTTATTAATGCTATTATTAATGCTAATAATGTTATTATTAATGCTATTAATGCTAATAATAATGCTATTAATGCTATTAATAATGTTATTAATGCTATTATTAATGCTAATAATGCTATTATTAATGCTATTAATGCTAATAATAATGCTATCAATGCTATTAATAATGTTATTAATGCTATTATTAATGCTAATAATGCTATTAATAATGCTATTAATGCTAATAATAATGCTATTAATGCTATTAATACTGTTATTAATGCTCATAATACTGCTAATAATGCTATTAATACTGCTATTACTGCTAATAATAATGCTATGGCTTATATTATTGCTATTGATGATGCGATTATTATTTAAAAATCTTTAAAAAAACAATAAACATATTTTAGATACCCGATGCATTTGCATCAGGCTAACAGCTATAACTACTATAATCAAATTAATGCACGTTCTAGAATCCCGATGCATTTGCATCGGGCTCACAGCTAGTGGTATTATAATTTGAAAAACCATTTATTGGGGTATTATACTAGATAACATATACTTCTTAGGTATATATTTTTATTGGTTGGCACTTTAAGTGCTTCTTTAATAAAGATTTTTAGTAGTGAGTTATACACGCATATTTAAAATATATATATATATAAAGAACAACAGATTGTTTTATACTACCTGAATTGGTGCATAGTGAATAAAACAAGAGATTGTACATGTTACTAGCTAGTATCAAATAATGTAATAATAGGATAAAATTTATTGGCTTTTTAAATAAACATCCCAAAGGAAGGGTTGAACAGACGAATCTGGTAATTTATTTTACTCGATATACCTACCTAAGAGTTAGCGCCTATCCTTAACCACTTATCTAAATCACAGGTTAGCCTTTTGTTAGCACTTCTTTATTTAACAAATGTGTGTCTCACAATATGTTAAGGCAGGTCACCGCTTTTATCAGGTGATCACACTGTGGTTGTGTAGAGGTGCACAACCACGAAAGGTGAGTGATTTCACAACCTCCCTCCCCCAAAAACCCCCACTAGACCACCAGGTACACACAAGGGCGCCTCTCTGTACTTTTTATTTTTCAAAGATGCATTTAAGACATGTTTACCTTGAAGTTGTCTTCCTCTATACATATCTTTTGTTTTGGCTGGATGGGCTCTTGCTCCATTATCACACTTTGGTTGCTCATATCTAAAGTAGCAAAAAAATATATTTTCAGCATTACTACAAAGAAATTCTCATTCACTATAATAAAAATATTCTTGCTCTTCATGAATAGAGCAATATCATTACTATTGACTTTGTATAAATAACAATTTCTGAATGATTTTCCACACTCATGACAATTCAATTTTGTAAGCAATAAATATTGGAGACATGCTAAAGAACAAAATCAGAAAAGTGATAATTCCTTTAGGGATTACTAAAAAAAATTACTATTATCTTTCTTCCTTCTTGTAATTTCTAAAGCATGAGTAGGTATTGTAGTTACAGGAAGAACTGCTCTCAGTGTGAGGTTATTTATTTCTGGTACTTTGCTCATCATTAAATAGAAGCATTGGGATGTAGTGTAGTATAGTTGTTGACATTAGTGATGAGCGAGTGTAATCATTACTATTCGCTACTCGCACGGATATTACAGTATACGCGATACTCTTTGCTCGGTGAGTATCGCTGGTGCTCGTGAGTGATCTGTCGATCGTGAACGATCTGACATATATTGCCATCTCTCTTTAGTACACAAAGGGAGTTGGCATCCCAGTGAGAGCCTCTTGAATGTCAGGATCTCTCTGGGGGCACAGCATGTTGTTTTATGCATTGAAACCGTAAAAAAGACCACCCTCCTGCCCTGTCCCGGAATTACTCGTTTTATGGCTGGATGTGTGTGGGTTGAGCCTATCACTAATTGACTAACATTGGACGCACTATTTGGACAAGTACGAGAGTATTATAAACTGCTCATTACAAGTATAGCGATTACGAATATTTTGCTACTCATTCATTACTAGTTGACATACATACTGCTTACAATCTAGAACTAGAAATACCTGTCACACATCCATATAGGATTCGAGTTTTGTTCCCTCTCCCCGGTCTGCTGAACTCTGTTTGTTTGCTACACATCATGTGCGGTACAAGGTCTGGCTTGTTCCTATGTGATCATCTTCCTGGGCTTGTGTCTTGGTATTAAAACTTTTGTTGTCCTGTGTTCTGTCTGCCTGTGGACTCCATTGCCTCTACCACCTGCTTTCCAGTCATCTGTCTGCCTGCAGCCTGCAGTACTTCTAATACTGTACCTACTTTCCAGGCTTTTGTCTGCCTGTGTTCTCCTGTGCTTCTACTATCCATTTCCCACGTGCCTCACCTGTCTCATGCACCGATGCCTGTGGGCGATTTGCCCAACCAGATCTTAGCTTTGGAGGATTCACCTCAACAGGTCAGTTGAAACAATACCCTTTAGTCAAATATTCACATAAAGAAAATATGGCACTCACCGGTGAAGTTTCTCAGGCACCCCCTCCCTTCACCATGCTCATTTGAACTTACAAATAAACACCACAGCAAAACTTCACCGGTGAGTGCCATCTTTTCTTTATGTGAATAACTACCTTTGCTGTTGGATTGAGCACCTGGTGGGACGCTGCATAATACAAGATTTTTTAACGCTGAGCTCTGCCGGAAAAAGCTTCTTTAGCCAGCATTGTGGCCCTATTTCTTCTTGAAAAGAATTTAGTCAAATATGCTGTCAAAATATACAAGTAACAAAACCTATGTTGTTAAATTAAATCAGGTCCAGAAATATTTTGACAAGTTTTGGCATTTTAGCTGTTTACTAAAATAATCAACATACAAGACTCGGAGTTTAAAGTGCAGATTCTCTGCTTTAATTTGAGGTTATTCACATCCTAATTGGAGTAAGCATTTAGAGATTACAGCTCATTAATATGTAGCTGCCTCTTTTTAAATGTAATTGGACAATTATCTCTTTAATGGACTGCATAGGCTAATCCGTCATTAATTCTTCATCAGTTAAGCAAGTAAAAGATCTGGATCTGATTTTAGCCATGGCATTTTCATTTGGAAGCTATTATGAGGGTAGGTTCAGATGTGCGTTCAGCACTGCAGTGTATGGAGCGCATACGCAGTGCCGAACGAAAACATTTTCATGTGAATGCAGTGGAGATTGTTCGCTTGCGTTCACATAAAAATGTTAGTGAGGCTGCCCAGCCACCTAATCAGCGGTGGCGGCCGGGAGGCTGAGATCAGCGGCAAAGATCCCAGCAGCCGCTGCTGATCTCTTCCTCCTGGCCGCTGCCGCTGATCTCCTTCTTCGCCGCTGCTTTGTTTACAATAGATGCAGAAGCGTCAGCTGTTCATTTGAAATAGCGGGGCAGGAAAGCCGACTTCACCGCCGGCTTTCCCACTGGCTTTTTCAAGTGAACAGCTGCAGCAGCGAGAAAGAAGAAGAAGAAATAAGAAGAATAAAGAAGAGGAAGAGACCGGCAGGACAGTATTCACCTGCAGATTACCTCAGAGCAGGTCATTTTCCGCAGCGTCTGTGCACTTGCCAGCAGATGGCGATGTGCACGGCTGTCTGCTTGCGTATAAAGCAAGCACACAGCCATGCACAAAAAATCCAACATTTTGCATTCGGCATGCGCATAAATTATGCGCAACCGAACGCAGCCACTCACAGGCACTATGCGTTCCCATGTTAAACATAGGAGCACATAGTGCCTGCATTTTGCTGCGCTCAGGAACGCAAATGTGAAACCAGCCTGAACCCACAACATGCAGACAACGGAGTACTTAAGAGAAGAGAAACCATACATCATTAGGCTAAAAAAAAAAAGAGGAAAGAGGAAATGAAATAGAATGGAAGCGAAGCAGAAAGGTATAAAACAACATAAAACTTGGCAGGTATATGGGCTTATTTAGGTGCATTATCCTTAAGCATTTATGGTAAAATTGATTCAGATTAGTTTACAATCTCTTTAACTCTTCATCTGTCACCCAGTCACAAGTGGGACCCAAAACTAAACGATCACCCATTCTATAACTGTATGTGGCACCCCAGGGGTTAATGTGCCACAGTAACAACACCACCAAGGCTTAACTCCCCACACGACCCACAACACCACACTAGCGCCTCCAGGCCAGAACGAGGAGCTAAAGCTGCTTCCCTACATTTTTTGGGTGGAGAGGAAGTAGCAGTTAGTTCAGTTCCTGAAAGGACTGCGGAAGAAAGGACCTGGGTGTAAAAGGACTGCGTTAGGCCCAACCCACGGTCCACTGTCCACCTCCAGGCCAGCCAGGGTCTGAGGAATTAGAGAAGCAGAGGAACACACCCAGGACACGGAGTTACCCTAAACTCACCCCGGAGGAGTGCAAAGACCGGATACCGGATCCGCAATTGTGCCTGACACAAGCAGCATAGTAAACACCGGACTAGTGGAGGTTATATATCTTCACTGTACCACAACGAAGCAATACGGCGGGGTCAGAAACACAAAGATAAGACTCAAGTTGCCTAGCAAGTGGGTACCCGTGAGAGGAGACAGGGCCAGCAGCCTAGCTAAAGCGGCAGCAGGGCCACACACACAGCACAGGAGTGGGAAACCAAGGGCCCAGCCAGGGTGGGAGGAACCTGGCCCCGGTACAGACTCCGTGGACAATACCTACTGAATACCATCTACAGTAAAGACTTGGAAAACTACAAAACCGTGAGTCTGTGTAATCTTTGTGCTCAAGCCCTACTTTCCCACACAAACTGCTATTATCTCTACCAATACCTCTACTCTGCATCATCCATAGACTATTATCACCACTGCCCCGGGGTTCCAGGCTCTGCCCGTGGAGAGCCGCTACATCACCGGCTGCCAAACATCATCCCCGGAGATTCTGCAGCAGCGGTGGTCACCCTGACCACATACCACGGGTGGCGTCACAACTTTCTCCCCTGTAAATACCCCCCACTAATTGTGGGCTCGGGACACGGTCTGGACCAAGACCGCCGTGATTCCCCGTGATACCCTGGTCCGATACTGAGTACCCCGTCCCAGTGGGCTCCACATGTACACACGTGAAGTTAGTCATCTATGAGAAGTTTTGTTAGTGCTGTTTTTGGAACATCAACTGCAATTTATTAAATATGGCAATTGGTTAAAGGAAATAAATGTCATTGGTGAGTGATGTCTAGTGTATGGCCCCTACTACAGCATTTTGAATTCTGCTAAATATATTTGGCTTTGCCGATTTTTGGGAATTTTCATCCAGTTTTTGGGAATTTTTCATGGTTGCAGCCCTCAATGCCAGATAAACTTGATAAAATTTTGGAGAGAGATCAAAAATGGTCTCTTGATGTGTAGTGATTGGGCCAAAAAGGCAAAGCACAGATTCAGAAAGGCTCCAGTCTTTAGGGTGGGAGAGTTTTTGTCCTCATAAATATTACATTTTAAAGTAGCTTCCAGGAAGTTTTCTCCCAAATTTTTTGTTTCCATACAGGGCATGACTGTTGCTTGGATAATCAACAACTTGGTCCATTCTTTCCTTCTAAAGAAATTTGAGGGGATGCCTTGTCCTCAAGATATTGTTGAGGTGGATTTGGAGCAGTATCGGAAGTATGAAATAGAGTGAGTTCTAGGATCCAGGTGTGTCAAGCACGATTTGAAGTATCTCTTTAAAGTGGAAGGATACTCCTGGGTCAATTCAGAGGATCTTCATGTGCATCACCTGATAAGAGAATTCCACAAGCATTGTTAGAGGATGGGTTTTTTTTAAGGGTCCAGATGCCCCTCAAAGAAGGGAGGGGTACTGTCATGGCTCAACTCTGTGGCTCAATACACCTGTTTATAATTCTCTTTTCTTTCCTTTACTTTGCCATGCTTTGCTGTTCAAGTTTTTTCTTTACCTTTTCCCCTATCACATATTGGGAGAAGCTATTTAAAATCACCATGCACATGCCTTCCTGGCTACCTATATTACAAAATAGATGAATGTTTGGAGTTCCAGCTCCTCAGCTAAGGATTATCTTGCTGATTTATCTCCGTTGCCTTTTCTTGCAGGTTTGTGTGTTTCTCTTCCCAGTTCTCTTCCAAAACATTCAAGACCAGGGTGTTTCCACATATTCTGTTGGTCTTTAAGGTTTTTTTTTTACATTTTTCCTTTGTCTTTTCTGTATGACTTTGTGAATATGTTCTTAGCAGTGTGTCTTACCCACTGCCTCTATGCAATTCATTTAAGGTTATTGCGGTTTTGTGTTAATTTAAAGCATAACCGCCATTTCAATTTTTATTTGATAGTACTGTAGAGCAAGGAAATATAACCAACTTTCAAATATACTTTATTAGTAAAATCAGGAAGGACACACCTTTAAAAAAACCTCCACAAGATGTTCTCAGTAGACTGATTCTGTACCACACATATGCTCATTGTTAGGCAGCTCCATCTTCAGGGGGCATGTCCTATACAGTGTTCAGAATACAGCTGATAAGATTCTCAAATTACCTCATGCTGGCTCCTCCATTCACATGGCTCTGCTCCATGTTATCATAGGCAGAGGCCTTGTGAACAAAGGCGTCAGATAAGATCTCACAGGAACTGTTTGAGCTTAGCATGGTGCTAGCATGAGGTAACTTGTCAGTCTTATCAGCTGTATTGTGAACGCAGTGTAGGCCACACTCCCTGAAGACTGATATGACTAACAACACATATGTGTGGTTCTGAATCAGCCTGCTGAGGACATCTAGTGGAAGTTTCTTTAAAGGTGTTTCCCCTTCCTGATTTCATTAATAAAGTATATTTGAAAGTTGATTATATTCCCTTACTCCATATTATTATTATTATTATTATTATTAAATAAAAAAAATGGCGGTTACACTTTAAGTTTATAATTAAAGGTCCAGTTAGGGACACTTATCAGCTGACTTTGAGTGGTAGTGCCATCGGGTAATCTTAGGGTGCCAACATCTGTGGTCAGGCATGGATAAACTAGAGCCAGATTTTGGGTTTCATCTAGTATGGAACCTTTGGTTTGCAGGGGTCACATCTCTCCTGGTTTGTCCATCCATGTGTGAGTGATAGGGCTAAGTCATAACACATAGACTTGCATTGATCGCTTGTGATATAACTTCTAACTTCTAGCCAGTCAGAATTTATGATCACAAGATGACACTGCAGGACTGGAAGGTAGTCTTTAAAGGTTGGAGGGTGAGTATATTACTATGGAAGTGACATTAGATAAAAATCACCACTTCAGTACTGAAACTAACCCACGTTAGAATGATGTTTTAAAGTACAACTCATCCTGACAAAAGAAGTTATATGCTTAAGCTGATAGAAAATTAAAAGCCATGGGTCTTGGCAGCAAATGAGGAAAAAAAGTAAAGTACAAAAACAGAAAATTGCCTAGTAATGAAGGGGTTAATATATAGATAATATAAAGAAATATATACGGTAGTTATAAATCAGCTCAGACATACTCTAATCATTTCAATGCATCTTCATGTTCATGACAAAAAAATGTATGGGCAATGTTGTTTTTAAAAATGTCAATGTTGTCATCAATCGAAAGACAACCTGTCATCAGGATTTTATATCCATACTACAGACATTTATAAAGATTATTAAATGCTGATTAAATCTTTACCTTGCTTGTAGAAATCTGTTTGCTGGTTTAGAGAAATCCATAGTTGAAATTGTATGCTAATGAGTTGCACGTGGGCAATGCAAGTAAAGCTCTACTGTCTCTCTTGCTATTCCTCGCCTGGTACTTGCCTCCTTTATCTAACAGATGACTGAAACATGAGTGACAGGCCAGTCAGAAAGGCAGTCAGCAGGCAGGTAATAGAGAGAGAGAAAGGAAAGCTGTAAGTGCAGCGCACACCAGTGCACCTTCAACTCATTAGCATACAATTTCAACGATGGACATTTGTAACACAGCTGTAATGGCCAAAGGGCATCCAAATGTAAGGAGAATTCACTGAACCATTGCTGGAGTAGCTGAATACCTGATACAACAAGAGACTGGAGTGACTTAAATAAACCAAGGATATTTATTAAGGAGAGGATTAACAAGACGAAAGTGTCTGAAGAGAGGACCCTCTGGACCACGACACCGAATTCTCCTGGAGGAGTACCCAACGAGGTTTTCCCTATACAGGGATAAACCGACACAGAGGTCCAAGAGGTCCAAATGCTGCAAATCCAGGACCAGAGGGGCGACCCGTACAGACCGTAGCAGAAGAAATGGGAAGACTGTGGAACGCTGGCTCTGTTGGTAGGGAGAATCCTGGGAGCTCTGTACAATCTTGGAATGGCTGATCCAGCCGGTGGAGGAATCTGGAAGGTCCGGTGCAATTCAGGAGAGGCTTGGACAGCCCGAGATGATTTCTGCAATATCCAGAGATAACCAGGGTAATGAACTGCCAGCAGAGGATTTTGTGGAGACAGATGTAAGAACAATGCAGAGCAAAATAAGCAACATTCTTCCTAGTGCAGAGCACTGCAGAAGTGCGAGCTGGACACTGGCAACATTCCACAGGAATGAACACTTTGCCCAAGCACCTGCCATAGGGGGAGAGAGCCTTTTATACACAGAGCAGCTCAGCACTCAGGTTGAGAGACATAATAGGGAAAAGATTGGAAGAGTTGGGTACAGCACCAGAAAATGATGCCTCTAATTAATGCGCTATTTTCTGGGGTGGCTGTGGGTTGCAATTTGCAGCGTGGGGGCCCACAATGTTTGGGTCTCTCCACGCTGAGGATTCCAGCCCCCTAACTGCCAAGTTGTACCTGGCTGGCCACCAGAAATACTGCAAAGTTCCATGTCATTTTATTTGTAGAAGTTATAAAAAAAATTATGTGGGGCTTTGCCATATTTTTGGTCCAGCCAGGTACAACTTGGCAACTACGGACTGCCACTAACCCCCAACTGCCTCGTTGTACCTGGCTGGCAACCAAAAATACAGCGAAGCCCTTTTTTTTTTTTTCTAGAACTAATTCTAGAAAAAAAATGATGTGGGGCTCCACCATATTTTTGGTCCAGACAGGTACAACCTGGCAGCTACGGATTGCCACCAACCCCCAGCTGCCTCATTGTACCTGGCTGGCAACCAAAAGTACAGCAAAGGCCTTTTTTCTCCCAGAACTAATTAAAAAAAAAAATGACGTGGGGCTCCACCGTATTTTTGGTCCAGACAGGTACAACTTGGCAGGTACAGATTGCCACCAACCCCCCAGCTGCCTCATTGTACCTGGCTGGCAACCAAAAATACAGCAAAGCCCATTTTTTTTTTTCTAGAACTAATTCTAGAAATAAAATTAAGTGGGGCTCCGCCATATTTTTGGTCCAGCCAGGTACAACTAGGCAGCTGGGGGCTGGAATCTGCTGCATGGAGAGGCCCAAGCATTCTGGGCCCCCCATGCTGCGAATTGCAGCCCGCAGCCACCCCGGAAAATGGTGCATTCATTGAAGTGCCATTTTCTGGTGCTGTACCCAGACTCTTCCAGTTGCCCTGGTGGCGGTGGCAAACTGGGTAATAAAGGGGTTAATGTCAGCTTTTTTATTGGCAGCTGGCATGAAGCCCGAGATTCATAATGTTGGGCCAATGTTAGACTCGGCCATAAGAATCTCTAGTAAATAGTAAAAGAAAATATACCACGCAGAGAAAAATCTTTTTATTTGAAAAAAACACAAACAAAATTCGGACTCCATCTTAATTATAAAGATCCAACGTAGTCCACAACAAAGGTCACACGACGCTTGATCGCCTCCGACGTAGTCCAGAACGAAGGTCCAACGACGCTCGATCGCCTCAATCTACATCCAGAGATTGCAGCAAGGGATCAAGTGTCCCCTTCCTACAGGCTCTGGGGTCAGAGTTATGGTGCACTGTATTGCAATGATCTGTCATACAGTGCACCATGACTATGATCCCAAAGACTACAAGAGGACACTTGATCCCTTGTTGCACCCATCCATCCACCCATGCATCCATCCATCCATCATCCACGCATGCTTCCACACATGCACACATCCACGCACACTCACATCCACGCACGCACACATCCACGCACACATCCACGCATGCTCACATCTATCCACGCATGCACACATCCATGCACGCTCACATCCACGCACGCTCACATCCACACATGCACACATCCACGCACGCTCACATCCACGCATGCTCACATCCACGCATGCTCAAATCCACGCACGCTCACATCCATGCATGCACACATCCACGCACGCACACATCCACGCACTCACACATCCACACATGCACACATCCACGCACGCTCACATCCACGCACGCTCATATCTATCCACGCATGCACACATCCACGCACGCTCACATCCATGCACGCTCACATCCACGCACACTCACATCCACACACGCACACATCCACACACGCACACATCCACACACACATCCACGCATGCTCACATCTATCCACGCATGCACACATCCACACACGCTCACATCCACGCACACTCACATTCACGCACTCTCACATCCATGCACACTCACATCCATGCACACTCACATCCACACACGCTCCCATCCATGCACACACACATCCACGCACATACACATCCACGCACGCATACATCCATGCACGCACACACACATCCACGCACGCACACATCCACGCATGCTCACATCCACGAACGCACACATCCACACATGCTCACATCCACACACGCACACATCCATGCACGCACACATCCATGCACGCTCACATCCACGCACGCTCACATCCACACACGCTCACATCCACGCACACTCACATCTATCCACGCATGCACACATCCACACACGCTCACATCCACGCACGCTCACATCCACACATGCTCACATCCACGCACGCATACATCCACGCACGCTCAAATCCACGCACACGTCCACGCACACACACATCCACGCACGCCAATCCACGCATGCACACATCCACGCACGCATACATCCATGCACGAACACATCCATGCACGCACACATCCACGCACACATACACATCCATGCACGCACACATCCACGCACGCACACATCCACATCCATGCACGCACACATCCACGCACGCTCACATCCACGCACGCACAAATCAATCCATGCACACATCCATCCACCCATGCATGCACTCATCCATCCAAATATGCATGCACCCATCCATCCATGCATGCATGCACCCATCCATCCATCCATGCATGCACCCATCCATGCACCATCCATCCACCCATGCATGCACCCATCCATCCATGCACACACCCATCCATGCACCATCCATCCTTGCATGCACCCATCCATCCATCCATCCATCCATGCATGCACCCATCCATGCACCATCAATCCATCCACCCATCCATCCATCCATGCATGCATGCACCCATCCATGCACCATCTGTGACGACCATCCGCTGTGAGGCCGAGCTGCTGGTAAGGCAGCACCCCGAGAAACCCCGAGACCCTTAACCCCTATACAGGGATCTGGAATTACAGCGGAGCCCAGGGGGTAGCCGCCTATAAGAGCAACAGAGCCGGGGAGGTCGCCAGGTAAAATCAAGACCCGAAAAACAAAGTCAGATGTCCGAGTCAAAACCGAGAGGGCAACGAAGGTACAAAATCTTCAGGCAGTAGCAGAGTCAAAAATCCAGGCAAAGGTCAAGGGCAAAACCAAGAGGGCAGCTGAGGTACAAAATCAAGAGGCAGAGGCAGAGTCAGAAATCCAGGCAAGGTCAGACACGAAACTAAACACACACTATCACTGGGGAACCAAAACTATATCTGGCGGCCTGCAAGACAGGCTCCAATGTATTTGAAGGGTGCGGTTACCTCCCATAGGCTGGAGCTCACAGCCTGATGACCTCATCTGGACCGCCCCTAGATCCAGGCCAGATGGAGATGCACGACTGGCTCCACCCACGCCACCTCTGACAGAAGAACGCAGGCTGCGCCTAACGGACACCTCTGCAGGGCCCGCTCCTCTGCGACCAACACCACCCAGAGGGGAAACACAGCGGCGCTCAGCGACAGAGGCAGACGTCGCGGAAGCAGTTCCATATGAGGACAAGGCCCTCCTATCACCGGCGCCATCAGCCGAAGGAATCCGGCTCCTCCCAGCGGCCGAGGCAGGAACACCGGCCACCGAGTCCAATGGCGATGTGACACCATCCATCCATCCCATCCCATCCATCCCATCCATCCATACTTACCTAACAGCAGAGATCCTCCTGGCAGCATGGTGCCCGGTGTCCTGCAGCTCCTCAGCTATCAGCAGCAGAGGAGCGCAAGAGAGATGGCGGCCAGCGGGGAGCAGAGGTAAGCAGGGGGAGAGCGGGACACAGAGGGGGGAGAAAGGGACATGGAGGGGGGAGCGTGGATCACGGAGGGGGGAGCGTGGGTCACGGAGGGGGGAGCGCGGGTCACAAAGAGGGGGCACGGAGGAGGGGCTCAGAGGGAGGGCAGGAGAATGAGGGGGAGGAGCAGATGAGGGGAGGTGAGGAGGGAGAGACGGCCGGGCACAAGATTACCAACGGCGGCGGCGGGTGCAGGGCGGCCGTGGAGCGGCTCTGATGGGGGTGATCATCCCATCAGGTCGCTTCGATCTGATGGAAGCGATCTGATGGGATGATCACCCCCATCAGAGCTGCTCCACAGCCCCTTGGATAGCTGGCAGAAGATCACGGTGATTGACTGTTCAAACAGCTAATCACCGTGATCCTGGGGGCGGGGTAGGGAATCCACATCCCCTGACCTCAAGCCCCAGTGCCCTGTATAGGAATCACACAGCACCGGAGCCCAAAAGCGGTTACCGCGGCAACGAGCCGCAGTAACCGCCATGACGTTGTACAACATATGGTTGGGAAGGCACCGACTTTCATGACGTTGTACATGTCAAAGGTCAGGAAGGGGTAATAAATATGTTAAAAAGATGCGGGCCCAATACTGACCCCTGTGGTACCCCACGGTTAACTGTGACCCATTCTGAGCGTTTTTTGTTTCACTGAGCCAGTTCTTAACCCACTTACAAATATTTTCCCCTATCCCCATTGCTCTCATTTTATGTATCAACCTTTTGTGTGGCACCATATCAAAAGCTTTTGAAAAGTCCATATACACCAGTCCACTGCATTTCTTTGGTCCAGTCCAGAATTTACCTCTTCATAGAAGCTTATCAGGTTAGTTTGACAGGAACGGTCCCTTGTAAACCCATGTTGGTATTGGGTCATGAGGTTATTTTTATTCAGATACTCCAGTATAGCTCTCTTAGAAAACCTCTAGGATTTTACCCACAGTTAGAGGTTAAGCTTACTGGCCTATAATTTCCAAGTTCAGTTTTTGTCCCCTTTTTGAATATTGGCACCACATTTGCTATACGCCAGTAATGTTGTATAGACACTGTTATTACGGAATCTTTAAAGATTAAAAATAATGGTTTATTTATGATGGTATTTAATTCCTGCAGTACTCTGGGTGTATCATCGGCTGGATTTCACTTTGTGATTTGCGTGCGTACTCCCTGGTGGGTTAAGCAGGTTACATTTAATGGAGAGTTTTTGTTATCATGATCATGTTGTCTGTCATGGGATATTCTTGTGTAAATACTGTTGCAAAAAAGTAATTTAGCATATTGGCTTTTTCCTCTTCTCATCCACCATTTACATCAGACTATTTTTAAGGGGGACAACACAATCATTTTTGTTTTATTATGTAGTTAACATTAATTAGTTTATGTAGTTAAAGAATTTTTGGATTTTTTTTTTACTTTCTCTGGCAATGAGTCTCTCTGTCTGAATCTTTGCTGTCTTGATTTGCTTTTTACAGATTATATAATTTTCTGTATTTGTTTAAAGCCTCATCACTACCTACTTGCTTTAATTCCCTAAATGCTTTTTTTTTTTTACACGTATTGCGCACAGCCTTATTTAGCCATAGTGGTTTCTTCCTATTTCTAGCATCTTTATTCCCATAGGGTATATATTGTGCACAAGTCCTATTCAGAATGCTAATAAACGTCTCCCATTTGCTTTGTGTACTTTTATGTCTCAGGACATCGTCCCAGTTTATTGCACTAAGATCATCTCTCAACCATTGGAAATTTGCCTTCCTGAAGTTTGGTGTCCTTGTAGCCCCTCTATTACACATCTTATTAAAGGATACTTGAAAACTTATTATTTTGTGATCACTATTACCCAAGTGACCTCCAACCCGTATATTTGATATGTGGTCCGGCCTGTTAGTTAATATTAGATCTAACAGTGCCCCCCTTTTGTTGGGTCCTGAACCAGTTGTGAAAGGTAATTGTCTCTCATAATTGTCAAAAACCTTACTTTGCCCCCTCCCCTTATCTACACCCACAGGGACTCTACATTTCCATTAGATTCACATATATTATCACGAAGGATGGGTTTTAAGGATGATTTTACATATAAATACACACCTCTCCATCGCTTATTTGTACGCTCATTTCTGAAAAGACTATAGCCATGTAAATTAACAGCCCAGTCATGTCTCTCGTCCAGCCAGGTCTTTGATATCCCCACCATGTCATAATTATTTTCAAACAAAATTAATTCTAATTCCTCCATTTTGTTGGTAAGGCTTCTGGCATTACTATACATGCACTTTATGCATCTCTCTTTACCTCTATTTCTTCCTACTAAATTGACTGTTCTAACCCCACCACCCATGCTGACCCCCAATTTCATTATTTGTGCCCAGGTTACTATTTACACTATCTTCCCCTCCTGTACAATGAATACCCTCCCCCCAATCCCTAGTTTACACACTCCTCCAACCTTTTAGCCATTTTGTCCCCCAGCACAGCTGTACCCTACACATTGAGGTGCAGCCCGTCCCTAGCATAGAACCTGTAGCAAATAGATAAGTCGGCCCAGTTCTCCAGGAACCCAAACCCCTCCTTCTACACCAATTCCTGAGCCACTTATTTATCTCCCTAATCTCCCGTTGACTCTCTGGTGTGGCACATGGTACAGGCAGTATTTCATAGAATACTACCTTGGAGGTCCTTGCCTTAAGCTTGCAGCCTAATTCCCTGAAATCATCTTTCAGGACCTTCCACCTAACTCTAACTTTGTCATTTGTGCCAATGTGTACCATGACCGTGGATCCTCACCAGCCCCTCCCAGTAATCTGTCACCCGATCAGCGATGTGCCGGACTCAAGCACCAGGTAGGCAGAATGCACCTGTCTGGCCTGCCCTGCTCTCCTGTTTTCCCCCTTACTGGAGCAGACACTACTCTGGCTTTCAGAGGTCATGCCTTGCTGCAGCAGTGCTATCCCTGTACTGACATCCCCCTTCATCAGCCAACTTAGCAAATTTATTGGGGTGTTCCAGTACAGGGCTAGCCTTCCTGGCACCTTTCCCTCTACCCCACCTTCTGTCACCCAGCTAGCTGCCTCACAGTCCTGCTGCTCCATGCTACCATCCTCCCCACATCTATCCCATTGAGCAGCAGTTCAGTGTGCAGCAGACTCCTTTCCATATAGTCTATGGATCTCATTGTCGCCAGCTGTTGATTTTGATCCAGTATCTGGGCTTCAAATGCACATTGTGCTCACATCTCACACAGCAGAATGCACCGTCGACCGGCTGTTCAGGGATAGTATACATGTGGCAAGATGTACACTGGATGGCATTGTCAATTATGGAGCTCATTTCCTAATGGGGATTGCACCAAACAGATGATAAGTAAGAAGACATATAAAGTAGTAATAAAATACAACCAGCAATTCAGTAAGTCCTCCCTACAAAACTCCCTGAATCCAAAGTCCTGAATCACAAGTCACACACTTACTTCCGTTCACACTTACGCTCCGGTCAAACTCAGCTTGTCACATTCGCTAGGAAGAAGATTTAAAGAGGTTTTATTTTTTTTCCCTTCAACAGAAATCCAACATACAGCTCAGTGAACTTCCAAAGGAAGTGTGGTGTACGTGTGCAATGCATTTTTAACATGAATTTCTCACGCTGTATAAAGTTAGAAAAGAGTAGACAGATGGGAAAGATAGATTGACTAGTAATAGACAGATAAATATGATAGATAGATAGATAGATAGATAGATAGATGCTAAAATAGCTAGATCAGGCTTACCAGTCTCCCGCTGTTACTTCTGGGGCCACCTATTAAGCTACTTGCATATTCACTGCACTGTCAGACAAACAACCAATCTCAGACACTCACACTCTGTGAGTGCCTCTGTGATTGGCTGTTGTAGTCAGACCGAATTTCCTCAATCTAGACAGTGATTTTGCTTGGTTGCCTTACACATTAGTGTATGGCAACCAGCCTGCCATCATAGGGTGTTAAATAAATAAATAAATAACTAAAAAAAATGCGTGGGACTTCACAGTATTTTTAAGTCCAGCCCGATGAAAGCAGACAGTAGCGAGCTGCCACCCTCAGCTGCCTAATTTTACTTGGCTGGCAAAAAAAGCATGAGCTGACTCCTATTTTTAATTGCCAGCCAAGGTAAAACTTGGCAGCTGAGGGCTGGTATTCTCAGTGGGGTGAGGGCCCATTATTTTAGGGCCTCCCACGTAAAGAATAGCAGCCGCAGCCGCTCCTGAAAAAGGCACATTTCCAGGCGCTTTAGCAGACTCTTCAAGCAGCCATGGTGGCAGGTGGCATGCTGGGTAATAAGGCGTTAATACCAGCTTTGTTTTACCAGCTGGTATTAAGCCCAGATATCTTTAATGTCAGGCCAAGTTAGACCCAGCCATTAAGCATCTCCAATAAAGAGTTAAAGATACCACACAGAGAAAAAATACTTTATTAGAAATAAATACACAGACACACTTTGAGATGCCACCTTTATTACCCTCTCACAGCCCTCCACAATCCAGATCTTCTGTCTTCTCTCTATTCTCTTCTTCAAATGATGCAGCCCTGCTATGTTACAGAGCACGGGGAGGAAGAACACGTCTCTCTGCTCCTGTGCTCTGTGATCACTGAATGAGTGAGCAGAGTCTGTGGGTGGCAAGCAGTGACATCACAAAGGACACCGTTGCCATAGTAACCAAACAAGCGGTTACTATAGCGACAATGACCAGTGTCGATATCACCGCCGCTCATTCAGTAGCCGCAGTGACAGCAGCCCCACTACACAAGGAATTAACTCCAGCACATAGAACCACGTGACGTGCATAGAACCGTGTTATGGGCACCAGTCTCCCTGTTTATGAGAGAGCGGCCCCGTAGCCAAGGGCATGACAACAGCAAAGTGGAATTTTACTAGAAAGGTAAATATTTAATCAGCAGGAAAGCAACTTTATATACATGACATTAGTATGAGATATAAAATCCTAATTACAGGTTATTTATAAATACAATGGAATTGCAAAATTACAGTGGAATACCACAACATGAAGATTTAGAGCCCTTTACAATATTTAAATAGATTGTCCTTTTTTTTTTTATAAAATCTATGTGTATATCCAGGCTGCAAAATGTTAACAGTTTGTCATTTACACCCTGTCAGCATTTTGCATGGTTGATTGAACTGCATTGTATTGAGCAGTCATCTCCTTCTCTGCAACACTGTGCCAAATCCTCAGCGCTCTTCCTTCCACTGTGTCTGCGCTGTCACTGATGAGAACCTCAAAGCCGCCCCGTCCCCTCTGTGTCAGCACTGCGGTTCATTCTGTTCACATAGGGGGTGGCTGCGAGTATCACATCAGTGACAGTGTGGGCACAGTGGAAGGAGGTGAGCACACATACACCGTAGCACTGACTGGGCGGTCATATCCTTCACATAGCTGCGGATTCGGCACAGTGTTGCAGAAAAGAAGATGACCGCTCACTGCAATGTGGTTCAATCAGAGCATACATAGGTTAACGGGGGATGTTCTATTGGAGCCTAGGAAGGGCCTGCTGGGGTCTGCGGAGGACTTGTAGGAGACTGGGGTGGTTGGGGATGCTGGAGACTGGGGGGGGGGGGGTTGAGCCTGCTGAGGACTGAGAGTGGCTTGTTAGAGTCTGCGTGTAAATGACCAGCTATGACATTACAGCCAGGCTTCAAAACAAACACGCCTCTAGACAGGGGCTGAGCTGCTCCTCCACACGCAGAATCGTGATATCTAGGTAACCATGCAAAATGTTAAGTAGGTGTAAATTACAAACTGTTAGCATTTTGAAACCTAGATATACACATAGATTTTATAAAATGCCTGGACAACCCCTTCAACAGAAGGAAGTTTTTATGCAATAAAATACAGCACTCAAAACCCACTCCTAATAGACTTAGCTATCACTGTAGAATAGATTTTCTTTTCTAATGACTAGTTTTTAGCTGTGTATATCCAAGAGCAGTATACAGTGCTGAGCAAAGAAAGTCTTGGTGCACAAGAAAAAAATGGAGCGAAGATATCGGATTAGGCAGGTACTCGGCAATCAGCCAGAAGCTACATTAGCACTCTACTAGGGGATTTTTGTTTCATTATTTTCTTAAACAAAGAGGTCATCCGTAAGGTATCAGGATACAGAGCTAGCACAACTGTAATAAAAGCAGCCTTTATTTTCATTATTGGGAAAGGTGTATTTTACCCTCTCACAAACTTACATAACTGAAAAAATGTTTAAATCATCAGCTTTCAAGTCAGAGCTCAATCGTTACATTGGAAAAGCTTTGTGTTGGTGCTTTTATAAACTTTATGTTTTCATAGACGCTTTCTTTTGCCTACACACAAAAAAATGGCCAAAAGTTGTACGCTGTTTTTTTACACCTAACTTCATAGAGATTTCACTTCACATATAACATACAAGCTACAAACAGGTTTTATAATATATAATGAAAAAAATAACACTTGTAGGTGGGATTAGAGGTGAACAAGTATAGGTTATAGATATTTTGGATGTCAGTGCATTTACAATAGTAAGTTGTGCACCAAGAAACAACACCGGACAGAGCGTCTGTTGTAGATGATATTCAGAGTGGAGACAGAAAATAAAACCATTATACATTTCTGTACTGTATATGTAAAAAACAATTCTGCCCATTTCCAAAATACATTATTTCAAAAGTTTCACACAAAGGTAACGTATATTGAACACAAATATTTAATTACAGGACTTCGTATGATTTACTTTCTGTTTTCACTTTTTCAATTGACCCTACAAAACCTTGCAACCCAACAATCAATAGAAGTCCTCTTTCCCACCAAGGCAGTCTCTAGATTTACCGTATGTTTTTTTCCTTCCTTTAAATGCATACATCTGGAAAAATATCTGTTTAACAGAATACTGTAAGGGTACCTTCACACGCGGCAATATTGCTAGGCAATTTCACTGGCAATTTGCTGGTTGCAGTGAAATCATGGACACATTGTTCAATTTTGTTGCCGTGTACAAATGGAACAATGTGTCCATGATTTCACTGCAACCAGCAAATTGCCAATGAAATTGCCTAGCAGTATTGCCGCGTGTGAAGGTACCCTAAGAGTTGCCATTCAATGGCATGTTACCATATAGTTAATATATAGGGTATACTGTACCCACATAAAAGCAAAAAGACTTGAAGCACGATGCAGTAGCATAGAGTGTAAGGCTGCGTTCACGCGCTGCGTTTTTCACCATTTACGTACCACTTTTTAGCGCTTGTATAAATGCAATGAAATGCAGCGCTGGAAACGCATCCCAGCAAAAGCAATGGCTTTTGCTGAAATTTGTTCACACGATCCATATTTTTATGGACGCGTTTTCACTGCAAAGCACGTCTGCGAAAATAATAAACTTGTCAATTCTTAGCGCCTTTTTCGGCCCGCTTTTCCCATAGCCCAAGTTATAAAATGGGCTTGGGAAAAGTGGGCCAGAAAAAGCATGGTGTGTTAATGCAGTTGCGCTTTTTTGCACAAAGCATGGGCAAAAACGCACAACTGCAAAAAAGCGCTGCTAATACGCAGCATGTGAACACAGCTTAAGGGCCACAATGATGTTTTACCCAGGCACCAGGGGCTGGCTGACACATTTCAGACTGGGGGCACTCACAAGACAGAGGCCCTCATGTTGCGGCGGTGGCCCACCTTTGGCCTGTTTATCTCTGGCTGCTGTATTAACGCAGCAGAGGAAAAAGTTGTTTTTTTTTCCAATATAATTTGTATGGGTTTTATATCCATAACACGATAAATGAATAATACAGCATTTCAAGGCCAATAAGAAATACGTCGAATTGCTTAGCAAGTACAAAATAAAAACAAACAAGAAATAAAATAACAAGTCCCCTGAATCCCACCCTCCTCCCTCTGCCATCAATTCCAGAAAAGAGCAAAAAGCTCGAAAAATGCCTGAAAACGTGTTCATTGTACACAGCGGAAGATATTTCCGTACCCCACTCGAGATATTCGAGTCGGTGTGAAGTCCCCAGGTCTTATAGTTTTAAACTACCCAGGGTACCGCTCAATTCCTCCCGACTGTACCAAGCGGAGCGTGAAAAGGGAAGGACTGTATGTTTGATCTCATCGTTGGATAGCTGAGAGGATATAAATCTCCTCCATTTTTGAAAAACTTGTCTGTCAGCTTATCTACGTCCTTTTCAGCTTCCATTCTTTCCCAAGACATCACCTTTTTTAATTCAGTGACAATGGCGCTAGTCTGTGGTAATGCCTCAGCCAACCACAGGATCAGTCTTTTGGTTGCCATTGCCATTAGGTGAAAAATACGTGCCTCAACCCTCCCCAGTTCAGTGCCTCTTGCGTCGTGGAAAATCCACTACATGGGATCTAGTGGAATATCTATATCCGTCATTTCCCTCATCAATTGTCTGGTCCCGACCCAGACACGTCTGACATCAGGACAGAACCATAACCCATGTATCAAATCGGTCTTTTGCATTTTGCATTTGGGGCAGTAATTTAATCTGTCAGAGGTTTGCCGTTGGTGATCCGAAGATTAAAGCCCAAAATGGCCTTGTGAATGAGACGGAAGAAGGAGTCTCTCCATTTCTCATCTACTATGTTCTCCCGCAGTTGTTTCCAGCCTGCCAATATTTTGGTATCTATTTCTGGGTCTTGTAGTAGCATCGCCCACCCCTGGAACATCTTGTCATTCCCACTCGGGAGTAAATGGTCCATCAGAGAATGGAATATAGTGGATCTATTTGAGATCGAGGGGTCCAGTACCAATACGGTGTCCCATCTATTGTTAATATATTCTGCATCTAACGACTTCAGCGAGGCCATTATGTGGCTACAGACTTGGTTGTATTGGAGTGCATGTGATTCCTTCAGCCCAAATCTGTTCCTTAGTTCATCCCAAGTCGCCCATCTTGGTTCTGATGTGTGGAACAGGTCTTGGACCTTCATTATTCCCTTTTCCCTCCAGTATGCAAAAAGTTTGTTTTCCCTTTCCATTGGAAATGCCGGTTGCCTCCATAATTTTAGATGTTTGGAAATTCTCCACGCTAGATGGAGTTTTTTTGCGCATCGCCTTCCAAGAGGCTATACTATCTCTGAAAACGGCTGTTGATTTAATAAAGGGTGGTAGAGTCGAGCTAGGAGCATGCAGCATCGAGACCAGACTCCACGGGAGACACAGCAGGTGGCACCGCCCAAGTAAAGTCAGTGGTAGGGGTTCCCATTTCTTCAATTCAGATTCAATTTTAAGTATCAGAGGACCATAGTTTGATCGGTGTGTGAGCCCCCCTGGCTATGTAAATACCTAGGTATTTCAGTTGGGTCTTGGCTATGGGGATCCCGTGCAGCAGTTGGACCGGGGCCAGGGCCATCTTTCCTATTTTCGGGGAAGGGTCCCCCTCCCTCAGGAATAGAATTTCGGATTTGGTTTCATTGAGTTTGAAGCCCGAGAATTTCCCGAACTCCTCTAGGTGACTCAGAACCCCCGGGAAGTCCCTCTGAAGTTCTTTGAAGAATAACACTATATTGTCTGCGAACAGGCTTGCCCACAACGTCTTTTTTCTCATCTGGATGCCCTCGAATAGTTTGCCCGAGGCCAGCATCCTCGACATTGGCTCCAGCACCAAATTGAAAAGGAGGGGGGACAACGGACATCCCTGACGAGTGCCTCGTCCAAGGGGAAAAACATCAGACAAAAATCCCGGTATGCTAATCCGTGCCCTTGGGTTGGCATATAGGCAACTCAAAAATGTCCGTGCTGGGCCTATCAGTCCTACGCTATCCAGGACCAGGTCCAGCTATGGCCACCGAACATTGTCAAAGGCCTTTTCGGTGTCCAAGGTGACCATCGCCGGACCCGGTCCTCCTCCCACCCTCAATGTCCCAGCCACTTCGACCGCCAGCAGAGCCCTCCTAATATTGCTGGTTGCCAAGCATTTCTTAATGAACCCCGATTGTTGTTCTCCTATTATTTTTGGTAGTATCAGGGCAAGACGGTTCGCTAAAATCTTGGACGCAATTTTCAGGTCGACATTGATGAGGGATATCGGCCTGTAATTTGCCGGGTTCTCAAGCTGCTTGTCCCCCTTCGGTATAAGTGTGATGTGGGCCAGATTCATCTGGTCTGACTGGGGGGGCCCCCTCCATCAATCCAATAAAAACTTCAGTTAGGCACGGTGCCACCCGATCACTCAAGGCCCTGTAAAATCCACTGCCAAATCCGTGAGGTCCTGGGGCTTTGTTGGGATTCAGTGACTTGATTGCGTCTAGCACCTCTTTGTCATCAAATTTCTCCCCGCCTTGTCGCCATGTCTATATAGCTCCGACTCCCACTCCGATCTGTACACACTGTCCCTCATTTTCGTCCATTCGTCAAAGTTGGTTTTGTGTTTAATCCACAAATACTTTTTGTGTTGATCAGGGCACTCTTTAAATGCAGCATAAGCCGCTCTAACTTCCTTGCTATATTTTATGTACATGGATGAAATTTTCTTTTTTATTGTGGCCGTGTAGGCCATTATTTTTCCCCTCAATACTGCCTTGGCAGTGTCCCAAAACAGAGATGGGTCATCTCGATGAGCAGCGTTGTCCGAAGCATACACCGACCACCATTCTCCCAAGAGTTTGTTGAAGATAGTGTCGCTCTGAAGAAAGACTGGAAATCACCATATATAGTCCGTCCCCCTAGGGTATCTATCCAATAACTTCAAACCAACGGGGCTGTGGTCCGAGATCACCAAGTCTCCAATGTCTACATTTATTGTTCTATGTGTAATCCCATCTCCCACCAAGAACAAATCAATCCGCGACCAAGCCCCGTGCGGATGGGAGTAGTGGGTGTATTCCCTTCCCAATGGGTTTTTTAGCCTCCAGATATCCCGCAGACCCACGCTTTTCGCGAAGGTCGGCAGATCCAGGTCTCCCGGCCTCCCTCTTCACGTCCCCAGGTCTCTTTCGTATGTCCGATCGTCTGTCTTCTCCTCTATACATGGTGGTATTAAAGTCGCCCCCCAGGATGAGATGTCGGTGGTCTTGTGCAAGAATTTTGTCATGAATGGAGGAGAAAAAAGATTTTTGGTCTGAGTTGGGGGCATAGATGTTGTGTATGTGTAGTATTGTTCCAGAGAGGTCAAGAGACACACTGACATGTCTCCCTTCGTTGTCGCGTTCACTAGATATCAGCTTAAAGGTTAGTGATTTATTTATCAGGATGAGCACTCCCGCCCTCCTCCCCTGGGCGCCTGATCCAAACACTGCACCCACCCACAATTATTGCATGCGGTACATCTCATTTTGGCATAGGTGAGTCTCTTGAAGTAAAACTATATCCCCTTTCAGTTTTTTTAAATGCCTCAAGATCCTATTCCTTTTACCTGGGGACTTCAGTCGCTTCACATTCCAGGTCAAGATGTTGACCATGATGCATATGATAGGTGATAATAGCGGCGTACCGAGGACTTATAGTGATCAAACAAACAGATGGCAGTTAACTTCCCCAACCTTAACGTAATACTTTCAGGTCTAAGATCCCATTCACAACAATACAATTCCCACCCCCCTCCCCAACAATCCCCTCTTACATAAAGTCTTAGTAACCATAGCCTCCCTCCTATCAGCAATTGAATACAATGGACTTCCATATTTCCGATGGCAGCCTTCAGCTTCCATCTAGTCCCCTCGGCCTTGTCTCCGTCATGGCGACGGCGTAGTTTCGGGCTCCGCCTTCCTTGTTGGCGACTTGTTATGAGACGTGTTTGGAGTGTCCCTTCCAGATCTTGGCGATTGTCTGGTACTGGTCGTAAATCTCTTCAGTGCCTCTCGAGCATCCCTGAAGTACAAAGGGGGATTATTGCCATCTGAGACCTTGAGGCCGCAGGGTACAGGAGCTGGAAAGGCACCTTTCGTTTGTATAAAATGCTGCATATTTCATTGAACAATATCCTTTTTCTTGACACCTAAGGCGAGTAGTCGTTGAAAATGACCACCTTATGACCTCCGATAAACAAGGGTTGTCCCCTCTTCCGGAAGGCCTGCAGTATCCTTTCTCTTTCTTTGAAGTCCAGATAGCGTGCAATAGATTGACAGGATTTATGGGGAGCTTCCCGTCTCCCGTCGTCTCCCCCCCCCCTCCAGACGATGATCTCGTCCCCGAAGCAGGAGGTGGTCCCAACCTATGAGCCCTTTCTACCTTGCATTTGTCTGCCAAATTTAGTGTGGTCGGTATTTCTTTTTCCAAAATGTCATTCAGGTGGGCATAGGGAATGCTTTCAGGAAGACCCAGCACTCTTAAGTTATTTTGTCTCGATCTGTTTTCTAAGTCATCAGTTTTTTCTCTTGTCCATCTCGAGACACCGGAGCCTCCACCAATTCACCCTCTAGCTGGGATATCCTGTCCTCCTAATTGGAGAGGCGTTGTTCTACCTCTTCCAATCGTTTGTCATGTTGTGACAGTTCCTCTTTCATTGCTGCCATTGATGTCTTTATAGTGTCTCTCACTATGACCTGAAGGCTATCCAATAGGTGGCTCTTGAGGTCTTTAGCCATGGCTGCATAGGTGTCAGCAAAGTTAGATGGCATCTCTGGGTCTCCTATAGATGGGCCATTTCCTCAGTCCTCCCCGCGGTTTGTGTCTTGGTAGTGTTGTCATCTGTTTCCCTCTGTTGCGTCACTCGAGACTGGGGGGGTCTGTGTGGGCTTTTCCTTTTTTTTAGCGAGTTTGCCATATCAGATGGACCAGTGGCACCCGGTGTAGCCCTGCCGCCACTCTGTATGAGTTCACTGTTACGCAACCACCGTCTCATTCACCTCCGTCTCTCCGTGGCAGATGCAGTGTAAGCTACAGGTCAACAACGCGGCCCTATCATTGAGTCTTGCGTCAGCTGTATGTTCCGCAGCCCCCTGGGTGGCAAGGGGACCCAGAGAGGAGCAGGGACTATCTGGCTCCGTGCATTATGGAAGCAGCCACTTCTGGATCCAGCTCTCCAACAGACTCCCGGAACTTTCTCAATGTTCCCTGAATTGCCACTGCTGTCATGAAGAGACCTGATGCCTACTGTATAAACCGGTGTTATGCACAGAGCGGCCATTTCTCACCAGACACTGATCTGCACCTGACCACAACTCTCACTCCCGCCACACCTCTTATGAACATGATATCATCATTTTCTGTTTTGCACGGTCTCTTAGTTGTGGTATGAACACTTTTAGTATCTCGGGGGTCTAAAAGGCTCCCGCAGCATCTCCCCTGTGTGGTGGCTTATGTGCAGCTTCTGCCCTCACTCCCTCTCCCGGCTCCCCCCTGCACCTCTCAGCTGCAGGGCCGCAGCCACAAGAGGCAATATGTCTGCAAGGCTCCTCCTTCCCCTCTATCTTCCAAAAGCAGCAGGCGGGTTTGCGAGGGATATCACCGGCTTCCGCAGATCTCCCCCAGCTGTGCACCTCTAATTGTGTTGTTGCTGTTACTGGTTTTTCCCCGAGGCTGGGGGCAAGGCGCAGCAGGCCGCGTTGCGCACTCCTCCTTGCGGCGGCAGCCTCTGATCCGGGATCGGAGTCCTCCGATGTCTCCGGGACTCCCGCCCCTCTCCTCACTCGATCCCGAACGCGGCCACCTCCCGGAGCAGTTATAAGATGCGGGTATTTATCAAGGACAGTCGGAGCCCTTCACCTCCGTGCTGCTGCAATTGGGGCCGGAACCGGAAGTGGAAAAAAGGTTTTAAGGGGATGTCACACGAATCGATATCGCTGTCAATGTCGCTCGTACGTCACGGATTTTCAGTCGCTCGAGCGACGTAAAAGTGACGCAGGAGCGACATTGAAGTGTGTGACCAAGCGATGCAACCAGCGACATGTCGCTGATCGCCGATCGCAGGTTTCACTGCCAGATGTAAAACCTGTCGCTCATCGCTCAGTAGACCTTGTGCATCGCTGCGTGTGACACTAAATTCAGCGACGTATTTTCTATTTTGACATCGTACAAGCGACTAAATAAAATCGCTCGCAAGATGGCGACATCACCGCATCGCTGGGTCATATTGACGCGTGTGACATCTTACCTGCGATAATTCCACATCGCTCAGGCGATTAATAATTTGTGACGCATGAGCGATATCGCGGGCGACATTGACACGTGTGACAGGCCCTTTAAAAACAGACCGGTACATATAGTAGATAAGGGAACAGAACCGAGCTTACCAGAGAGATAAGAGAGCAGAACTGAGCTTACTACAGCGATAAGGGAGGAGAACTGAGCTTACTACAGAGTTATGGGAGCAGAACCAACATTACTACAGAGATAAGGGAGCAGAAATGAGCTTATTACAGAGATAAGGGAGCAGAACTGAGATTACTACAGAGATATGGGAGCAGAACCGAGCTTACTACAGAGATATGGGAACAGAATTGAGCTTACTACAGAGATATGGGAGCAGAACTGAGCTCACTACAGCGATATGGGGGAAGAACTGGGCTTACTACAGAGATAAGGGAACAGAACCGAGCTTTCTACAGAGATAAGGGAACAGAACCGAGCTTACTACAGAGGTAAGGGAACAGAACCAAGCTTACTATAGAGATAAGGGAGCAGAACCAAGCTTACTACAGAGGTAAGGGAACAGAACCAAGCTTACTACAGAGATACGGGAGCAGAACAGAGCTTACTACAGAGATAACGGAACAGAACCGAGCTTACTACAAAGATAAGGGAACAGAACTGAGCTTACTACAGAGATAAGGGAGTAGAACCGAGCTTACTACAGAGATAAGGGAGCAGGACCGAGCTTAATACAGAGATAAGGGAGCAGAACCAAGCTTACTACAGAGATAAGGGAGCAGAACTGAGCTTACTACAGAGATAAGGGAGCAGAACCGAGCTTACTACAAAGATAAAGGAGCAGAACTGAACTTACTACAGAGAAAAGGGAGCAAAACCGAGCTTACTACAGAGATAAGGGAGCAGAACTGAGCTTACTACAGAGATAAGGAAACAGAACCAAGCTTACTACAGAGATAAGTAGGCAAGAACTGAGCTTATTACAGAGATATGGGAGCAGAACTGAGTTTACTGCAGAGATATGGGAGCAGAACTGAGCTTGTTAAATAGAGCCATAGGATCAAATACTTAATTAACCTTAAGACATAAGGGCATGTGAGAAACGATCCATAGAGTCTAATATTGTACATTGCATAATCTTAATTGTTATTTAAACATGGCTGCCATTTCCTGTTTCATCACACCATGCCATGGTGTGTAAGATGAAGCCTGGACCTATGACTACATCCTGTTCCTGGAAGAAGCTGGAGTCCAGAGGAAGACTGACCAATCACAGAAATCACAGAATGCCACATCACTTGGAGACCCTCGATCAAGACCACACCCCTGATGACCTCATTGATCCGCCCATGGACTAACCCACTGACCAATGAATACATCTGAGTAGGGCTGGCCGAGCCCCTTCCTGATGAAAAACCTCATGCTTCTTAAAATAAACTATACTTGGAGCCACGCTTGGGGCCGACCAAGGAAGAGTGTACATCTGACTCTGTGCATCTGGTGTCTTACTTTTCACACCAGTACTTGGCCTATATTTATTTTGATCTGGAGCAGGCAACTTATTAATATTATAAAATATTAATCCATAACCAGCTTACTACAGAGATAAGAGAACAGAACCGAGCTTACTACAGAGATAAGGGAGCAGAACAGAGCGTATTCCACTGTATACAGTGTCATATGGGCTGGGCTGGTCTGCTGGGTCTTTACCTTGGCTCAAAAAAGGTGTCCAGTGTAATGGATCATGAAACTGAAAAATCATTATACCGTTTCTAAGATTGATTTTAGCTGTTTATATTTATCTGTGAGCTAATTGATATGGGTCTCAACTTTCGCTACTATGTAGCAGAACCACTTACTTTATTGCCAACAACAAGCAATCACAGTGCACTATTAATTTTTCCAGTGTAAACTCTAAAATAAATTTAAAAAGTCTGACGGGTGACTGAGCCAACAAGGAAAGGTTATTTTTGCTAAAATTCTTTTGGTAAATGAGGCCCATATAGAATGTTTAAAGACTCTGTGACCTAACTTCACATAAATTATACCATGTACATGATGAATACCATATTTATGAATGTCAATTTTGTGTGACTGATTTAGGGTGCTATCACATTGGCGTTTTTGCCCAGATCCGACGGGTCCGGACAAAAAAACGCATCTCCCGCAAGTGCCGCATGACGGCAGCACTTGCGGCGCATCCCATGCTTTGTCTATGGGGCTTGTGGTAAGTGTGCAGCAGACGTGGCAAGTGCGGTTTCGGCACTTGCGACAGATGCGGACGAGAAAAAACCTGCGGTCAGTGGTGTTTTTTTTCATGGCCGCATCTGCCGCAAGTGCCGAAACCGCACTTGGCGCGTCTGCCACACACTTACAGTAAGCACTATAGACATTGTATGGGACTTGCCGCAAGCGTGCCGCAAGTGCCGCCGTTAGATGCAGATGCGGGTTTTTGTCCGGATCCGGGCAAAAACGCCAATGTGAATGCACCCTTAGAGAAATGTTTTACTTACAGTGAATTTCTTTTCATGGCTTTTTATTCCACATTTTCTCTTTAGAGAAAAAAAATAAATGGGAGAAGACACATTACATATTAGAAAAAATGAGAACTCATGAGAGGTGGTGAGTTCCCCTTCAATAGAAGTCTTCAAACATAGGCCGGACAGATATCTGTCTGGGATATCTGTCTGGGATATCTGTCTGAGATATCTGTCTGAGATATCTGTCTGGGATATCTGTCTGGGATATCTGTCTGGGATATCTGTCTGGGATGATTTAGTAAATACTGAATTGAGCAAGGGCGTTGACAAGATGACCCAGGAGGTTTCTTCCAACTCTACATTCTTTCCAACTCTACCATTCAATGATTTTTTTGAATAAATAACTGCAACCAATCACTTCCTATAACCATCAACAATATTCTTACAGCTCACATCTGGAATTTTATACCACGTTTCTTCTTCAAATTGCTTGAAGTCTCTCATATTTGATGGGTGCCTTTTCCCTACAGCATTTTAATCATCTTTCCACAGGTGTTTAATGGGGTGTAGATTTTGACTCATTGCTGGTCACTTCAGAACTCTCCCAAAAAAAATTTTTATTCATTTGTGGGTGCTTTTTGAAGTATGTTAGTGGTATTTGTCCTGCTATCCTGCTGGAAGACCCCATTACCTAGGATGCAAACCCAGCATTCTGACAGTGGGCACTAAATTGTAACCCAAAGACATTTTGTAATCTTCAGATTGCATGATGCCTTGCACATAGTCAAGATACCAAGTGACAAAGGCAGTAAAACAACCTCAAAACATGTTTCAACCTCCACCATATTTGCCTGTAGGTTCTGTGTTCTTTTCTTTGTTGGCCACATTTCATTTTCGGTAAACAATAGAATGATGTGCTTCACCAAAAATCTTTATCTTGATCTCATCTGTCCACAAGATGCTTTCCAGAAGGATTTATGCTTATTCAGATACATTTTGGCAAGATTCAGTCTAGCTCTTTTGTGTGTCTGTGTCAGCAGTGGGGTTTTCCTGGGTCTCTAAATGTCGACAGATAGAATGCTACATGAGAACATAAACTAAGCCTGCTGCAGGACAAGTTACATTTCTGGATCATCCTGCGTTGCAACCTTTTATCAATTTTTTCTCTGTTGTCCACGTTTAGGTAGTTTAGCTACAGTGCCATAGATTGTAAGCATCTTCATGGTCTAAAAAAAAACAAGATTTCTGGCAATCGACTTGTAACCTTGAGATTGTTGATATTATTCAGAAAGTTTAGTATTCAGACAGTTCTCTTATCCTCTTTCTCTTCTCCATGCTTAGTGTGTCACAGACAAACAACCCAAAGACTGAGATAACTTCTTCCTATTTTATCTGATTTCAGGTGTGATTTTCATATTGCCCACACCTGTTGCTTGTCACAGGCGAATTTTAAAGAGCATCACATACATGAAACAAAGTTGTTTACCCAAAATTTTGGAAAGGTGGCAACAATTTTGTCTGGCCTATTTTGGGGGTTTTGTGTGAAATTATGTCCAATTTCTCTTATTTCCCTTCTTTCTTGAGTTGTTCCAATACACACAATGAAAATAAACATATGTATAGCAAAAATGTGTAATTGCATTAATTTTATTGGACAAATACTTCACTTCTGGTCATGACTGTATGTACTTTAGTGCTATTTATGTTTATGAAATTTTAAATGTTTTTACCTTGTGGATGTGCCAGGTATGGGTCGACCAGTGTCTACAAGCACACACCAGCAGTATCCTGTGGATGGGTGACACTGTACAGGCTTGTATAACCCTCCATTTGCGCACTCAGGAATGAATACATTGTCATTCTTTGGTTGTCTGGCTTCTTCTAGGGCAGACTGATGTTCCTGGTCACAGGATGATGCTGTGCAAAACAATAATAGTAACAGAAACAATTTTAGAAATATTGCTTTCTTAATACTAATAGCTTTACAGTCCAGACTGAAAAAAGGAGGCAGTTTATTAAATAGTCAACCAGTAAATATGTCCTGTTTCCAACATCTAATCTGTTATTTCTGATCTTTGTTTGCATAATGGTGTATGTTTATTCATTAGCATAACTGTAGAGATCCTGCAATCCATTCATAGTACTTTGGCTGCCTCTAGCGGTAAGTTATGTGTAGGGTTCAATTCTCTATTTTTTATGTATCATTCTCCTCCCTTTTGCAATGCATTGTGGTTGCTCAGTCTCCATTTTACCTTCATCTTTGCATTCATGAAGACACCTTCATTACATTCCCCTTGCGATTGCATTGCCGCTATGTATTTATGCCTTCTATAGCTCTCTTCCTGCTCTAATGTTAGCGCAGCTTAGGCCCCTTTCACATCAACGGTTTGCGCTGATCGCGTCAGTTGCAGTGAAAAAAAATGCAACTGCCGCGATTAGCGCATAATGGCCGCGATCGCCGCACACTTGTCTATGGGGCTTGCGGTAAGTGTGCGGCAGGTGCGGTTTCGGCACTTGCGGCAGGTGCCGAAACCGCAACTGTACCACGCTTGCCGCACCTGCCACAAGCCCCATAGACATTGCATGGGGCTTGCCGCAAGTGAACCGCAAGTGCGGCCGTTATGCGGTAATCGCGGCAGTTGCGTTTTTTTTCTTTGCAACTGACGCGATCAACGCAAACCGCTGATGTGAAAGCAGCCTAAGGGCCCTTTCACATCAGCGTTTTTTTAAATTCACGGCAGATGCGGTGAAAAAACCGCATCTGCCGCGTTTAACGCATAACCGCGACACTTGCGGCACACTTGCGGCAAGCCCCATGCAATTTCTATGGGGCTTGCGGTAAGGGTGCGGCAGGTGCGGCAAGTGCGGTTTTGGCACTTGCGGCAGGTGCGGCCGCGAAAAAAAATGCTGTCAGACGCGGTTTTTTTCGCAGCCGCACCTGCCGCAAGTGCCAAAACCACACTTGCCGCAAGTCCGCCTATACTTTGTATGGCGTTTACCGCAACCGCGCCGCAACCGTGCCGCAAGTGCAGCCGGTATGCGGTAATCGCGGCAGATGCGGTTTTTTCACCGCATCTGCCGCGATTTGAAAAAAACGCTGATGTGAAAGGGCCCTTAGTCAGTTGTACCCTAGGTCAGATACTAGCTTTGAAGATGTTCATGCATATTGTATAACTATGAGAAAGGCTGGGGTCACAGTAGCATTTTTCACATGCGTTTTTGGAGACCTGCGTTTTCAAAAATGCGTAAAAAACGCACCCATAGGCCCCCATGTTAAAAAACGCATGCCCTAATAGCTAAAAAGCATGTGTGATTGTCCCATGCGTTTTTAGGGTATATCCAAAAACGCATGCGTTTTTTAATAAGGGGCCTTATGGAAAACGCATGCAAAAACGCAAGTACAATTAGTGCCATTCAAAAACGCATGCGTTTTCCATAGGAGCCCATGTTAAAAAAACGCATGCGTTTTTTTAACATGGGCTCCTATGGGAAACGCATGCGTTTTTGAATGGCACTAAAAGGTACTAATTGTACATGCGTTTTTGCATGCGTTTCCCATAGGAACCCATGTTATAAAAACGCATGCGTTTTTCAAAACGCTCAAAAAAAATACTACAAGCACTATTTTTAGGTGCAGATTCAAAAACGCAGCCAAAAACACATTGAACCATCACACACCTTACAAAACTTATGCTGACATGAAAAAACGCATGAGTTTTGATTAATCACTAAAAAAACGCATGGCAACTGTAACCACAGCCTAAGATATGAGCTCTGGTGTATCATGGCACTAATTGTATGCATTCTGACTGTTCCCAGATTCACAACGCCAATATATACTACATTCAATAATAAGCACAGACTCCAGCATAGTCTCCTTATTGGACCCCGGTATAGCGGTTTATCTGCCTGCATAGCTACATGAGCCCCCGGCCCATTTAGAACAAAATATATGTAACACAATATACAGAATACACTTGTAACAATCAAAAAAAACTGAGTTAGGCTGTGGTCACAGTACCATTTTTCACATGCGTTTTTGGAAACCTGCGTTTCCAAAAACGCATGTAAAAAACGCACCCATAGGCCCCCATGTTAAAAAACGCATGCCCTAATAGCCAAAAAGCATGTGTGACAGTCCCATGCGTTTTTTAATAAGGGCCTTATGGAAAACGCATGCAAAAACGCATGTACAATTAGTGCCATTCAAAAACGCATGCGTTTCCCATAGGAGCCCATGTTAAAAAAACGCATGCGTTTCATGAAACGCATGCGTTTTTTTAACATGGGCTCCTATGGGAAACGCATGCGTTTTTGAATGGCACTAAAAGGTACTAATTGTACATGCGTTTTTGCATTCGGTTCCCATAGGAACCCATGTTATAAAAACGCATGCGTTTTCTACAAAAACGCATGCGTTTTTCAAAGCGCTCAAAAAAATACTACGAGCACTATTTTTAGGTGCAGATTCAAAAAAGCACCCAAAAACGCAGGGAGCCATCACACACTTTACAAAACTCATGCTGACATGAAAAAAAGCATCAGTTTTGTTAAATCAATAAAAAAAACGCATGGCAACTGTGACCACAGCCTAATTGTGTGTTTGACACTACATGGATAGTAAAGAATATCTTTGGCTACATCACAGTGCCATGTTTTAATGCCTTTAATGACAAGAAGGTTTTTAAGACAACTTTTACAACATTTGTTTAACCGTGAATAAAGCTAAAAATGGGCTAAGAAACTTTTTAAATAGTTTTTTCCAACACTCTTTTAACTCGATATTGGCATTTGAAATTTAGGGCACCCGATATATCAATTTTCCATTTAATCAATGGGGTGTTAACAGACATTCTTTTCTGTGGATACTTTTTCCTTTTTTTAAAACTGACCAATCATAATAAGGCAGCATCATAGAGGAGTGAAAAATAAGAGAGTGAGACAACACATTCAGTGAAATTGACATTGTATTATTTCACGCTTGAAGGAAGTTCACTGGAGCTGAAATGTTGCAAAAGTCAGAAATGGCTCATTTACCAAACTCGGCATATTTGTTGACTATTGGTGACTATATGATCAAGTCCATAAAGGTGCGCACCACCTCTTTCAAACTGCAAATGCTGCTGCCTTTCCTTTAAATACATAGAAGGGAAAAAGAAGCAAATGCCCAAACAGAACATCAAAAACATGCATTTTCAGTGTATCTAGGAAGACATACTATGTCTCACTTGATCATTTTAAGAACTTAGCACTACCACCATTACAAAAGCAAGAAGAACAACTGGGCACAGAGACATTGGAGAAGCACTGATCACATAGAACATTCTGGAACTACTAAAGATGTCAGGGCATACTATCAAGTCAAAGCTCCTTATAGCGGGGATACTTGTAGAAGGTCCAGAGCATTGTATGTGACAAACACTGCTCTCACCAGACACTCCAACACTGCAGTTCTCATTTTTCCCTGCACTGTGGATAGCTGTCAGCATGATCAGGTGATACACATTGTGTTTAATCAGTTAATGTAAAAAATGTAAAAATTGGAAAGGATAGGGAGCAGACTGTGTGAATTCAGCCTGTGAGACAGAGGAAAGTGAACAATCTGAGTAAGGCTGGGGTCACAGTACCATTTTTCACATGCATTTTTGGAGACCTGCGTTTTCAAAAACGCATGTAAAAAACGCACCCATAGGCCCCCATGTTAAAAAACGCATGCCCTAATAGCCAAAAAGCATGTGTGACTGTCCCATGCGTTTTTGGAGCATATCCAAAAACGCATGCGTTTCTGTAGAAAACGCATGCGTTTTTGTAGAAAACGCATGCGTTTTTATAACATGGGTTCCTATGGAAACGCATGCAAAAACGCATGTACAGTTAGTACCTTTTAGTGCCATTCAAAAACGCATGCGTTTCCCATAGGAGCCCATGCTAACAAAAACGCATGCGTTTCCGGAAACGCATGAGTTTTTGTTAACGTGGGCTCCTATGGGAAACGCATGCGTTTTTGAATGGCACTAAAAGGTACTAACTGTACATGCGTTTTTGCATGCGTTTTCCATAGGAACCCATGTTATAAAAACGCATGCGTTTTCTACAAAAACGCATGCGTTTTTCAAAACGCTCAAAAAAATACTACAAGGGCCATGTTCACACACATGCGTTTTTTTGACCATCTCTGCGTTTTTGGGCTGTTAAAAAAAACGCAGGTGCGTTAACGCAATGTACATTTGAGTGTAGCTGCGTTTTTCAGCTCCATTTGCGTTTTTTACCCCTAGTCCAAAAAACGCTGCATGCAGCGTTTTTGGGTGCTGTAAAAAAACGCATGTGCGTTTTTTTAACATGGGGCCCTATGGGAAACGCATGCAAAAACGCATGGTACATTAGTACCTTTTAGTGCCATTCAAAAATGCATGCGTTTCCCATAAGGGCCCATGTTAAAAAAAACGCATGCGTTTTTGAAAAAACGCACACGCGTTTTTTTAACATGGGGGCCCTATGGGAAACACATGCGTTTTTAAAAGGCACATTTATGCACCCTGCGTTAACGCTTGCGTTTTTGCCTGCGTTTTTGGTGAAAAAAAAAAGTCCAAAAACGTGGCAAATCCTTTCAGACACACAAGGGACATTTTTTAGCACTCTTAAAAAAACGCAAGTGCTTTTAAGAGTGCTAAAAAAAAACGCAAATTGTGTGTGAACATAGCCAAGCACTATTTTTATGTGCAGATTCAAAAACGCACCCAAAAACGCAGGGAGCCATCAGAGACCTTAAAAAACTCATGCTGACATGAAAAACGCATGTAAAAAAGCATGCGTTTTTAAAAGGCACTTAAAAAACTGTGACCACAGCCTAAGGCTGTGGTCACAGTACCATTTTTCACATGCATTTTTGGAGACCTGCGTTTTCAAAAACGCATGTAAAAAACGCACCCATAGGCCCCCATGTTAAAAAACGCATGCCCTAATAGCCAAAAAGCATGTGTGACTGTCCCATACGTTTTTGGAGCATATCCAAAAACGCATGCGTTTTTGTAGAAAATGCATGCGTTTTGTAGAAAAACGCATGCGTTTTTTATAACATGGGTTCCTATGGAAAACGCATGCAAAAACGCATGTACAGTTAGTATCTTTTAGTGCCATTCAAAAACGCATGCGTTTCCCATAGGAGCCCATGTTAAAAAAACGCATGCGTTTCCGCAAACGCAGGCGTTTTTTTAACATGGGCTCCTATGGGAAACGCATGCGTTTTTGAATGGCACTAAAAGGTACTAACTGTACATGCCTTTTTGCATGCGTTTTCCATAGGAACCCATGTTATAAAAAACGCATGCGTTTTCTACAAAAATGCATGCGTTTTTCAAAAAGCTAAAAAAAATACTACAAGCACTATTTTTATGTGCAGATTCAAAAACGCACCCAAAAACGCAGGGAGCCATCACACACCTTACAAAACTCATGCTGACATGAAAAAAAGCATGAGTTTTGTTAAATCACTTAAAAAAACGCATGGCAACTGTGACCACAGCCTAAGGCTGGGGTCACAGTACCATTTTTCACATGCGTTTTTGGAGACCTCCGTTTTCAAAAACGCATGTAAAAAACGCACCCATAGGCCCCCATGTTAAAAAACGCATGCCCTAATAGCCAAAAAGCATGTGTGACTGTCCCATGCGTTTTTGGAGCATATCCAAAAACGCATGCGTTTTTTAATAAGGGGCCTTATGGGAAACGCATGCAAAAACGCATGTACAATTAGTGCCATTCAAAAACGCATGCATTTCCCATAGGAGCCCATGTTAAAAAAACGCATGCGTTTTTTTAACATGGGCTCCTATGGGAAACGCATGCGTTTTTGAATGGCACTAAAAGGTACTAATTGTACATGCGTTTTTGCATGCGTTTCCCATAGGAACCCATGTTATAAAAACGCATGCGTTTTAGAAAACGCATGCGTTTTTTTAACATGGGCTCCTATGGGAAACGCATGCGTTTTTGAATGGCACTAAAAGGTACTAATTGTACATGCGTTTTTGCATGCGTTTCCCATAGGAACCCATGTTATAAAAACGCATGCGTTTTGTACAAAAACGCATGCGTTTTTCAAAACGCTCAAAAAAATACTACAAGCACTATTTTTAGGTGCAGATTCAAAAACGCAGCCAAAAACGCAGGGAGCCATCAGACACCTTAAAAAACTCATGATGACATGAAAAACACATGTAAAAAAGCATGCGTTTTTAAAAGGCACTAAAAAAAACTGTGACCACAGCCTAACAGAGGAAGGTAAAGGGAGCAGTCTGTGTGAGAAAGAGAGGAAAGAGAGTCAGATTTTGAGAAAAGGGAGATGAGCGAACTTTCTCTGAACAAGTTCGCCTATTTTAAATTCGGTACAAACTATTCGGTTCACGATTGGAAACCCGAGCAACGTACCAAAAAAATTGGCGAACACAGCTTTGTTCAGCAAAAAGTTCAATATTTAAAATGGCCCTAAAAGCTTCCATTATTGTTTGGGGCTAAAAAGCTTACCAGAAATCCCAAAGGCTGGGAACACTCCTAATATGGATAGGTGTTGTTCCCAGCCAACGGGTCTTCTGGTGAGCTTTGGGCCACCATTTTCTTTCAACCTGTAGAATTTTTTTGAGCTTTAAAATAATATTTTTAAAGGGATCCTGTCACCTCCAGAACGCCTCCTAAGCTAGCAAAACATGTCCCTGCAGCATCCTATCACTAATCTCACACTCCTTTTGTCTCCTAGAAGCATCCTGTGAAAGTGCATAAAAACGTTTTAATACTCACTCATTAGGGATTATAATTAGCAGGGGCCATATTCTTTAGTCACCAGGGCAGGCTGTTTTGCAGCTCCAGGGATCCACCCTGTCTGTGTGTGTTCTGCTGTGATGTGCAGGCATTGCCCTCCCCCCTCTCTATCACTCACAGAATGCAAATCATTAGTCCTGCCTTCAGCTCCACATCACAGCAAACAGACAGACAGAGGGCTGGATCCTGGAGCTGCAAAAGAACACCCCCTGGTGACTAAAGAATATAGCCCCTGCTAATTATAATCACAGTGAGTATTAAAACGTTTTTATGCACTTTCACAGGATGCTTTTAGGAGACAAAAGGAGTGTGAGATTAGTGATAGGATGGTGCAGGGACATGTTTTGATAACTTAGGAGGCGTTTTGGAGGTGACAGGATCCCTTTAAGCCTCCTTGAGTTTGCAGGTGTTTTGACACCCACAGTGTGAATTTTGAAAACAGTGCCACAGGGTGGTAGAAGTTCAAGAATCTTACAATGTTCTTTAACCCCTTCATGACCCGGGAATTTTTTGTTTTTCATTTTCATTTTTTGCTCCCCTGCTTTCAAGAGCCATAACTTTTTTTATTTTTCCGTCAATATAGACATATGATGGCTTGTTTTTTGCGGGATGAGTTGTACTTTCAGGTGCAATCATTTATTTTACTATATAGTGTACAAGGAAATCGCAAAAAAAAATCCAAGTGTGATGAAATTGCAAAAAAAGTGCAATGACACGTTTGTTTTTTGCGTTTTTTAGCCGTCATGTTCACTGTATAGTAAAACTGACATGACAGGGTGATTCCTCAGGTTGGTACGAGTTCGTAGATACCAAACATGTATACCTTTACTGGTATCTAAGTGGTGAAAATAAATTCAGAAGTTTGGAAAAATAAAACACACTTTTTGCGTCATGTTCTGTGACCCGTAGCGTTCTCATTTTTCAGGATCTGGGGCTGTGTGATGGGTTATTTTTTGCGTCTTGAGCTGACCTTTCTAATGATATCATTTTTGGGTGGATGCGCTGTTTTGATTGCCCGTTATCGCATTTTATAACAATGTTGCGGCGACTAAAAAAAACATAATTTTGGCGTTTGGACAATTTTCTCCGATACGCAGTTTAGGGCTCTCATTAATTGATTTTATATGTTGATGGATCGGGCGATTCTGAAAGCGGCGATACCAAACGTGTATTTTTTTTATTTTTTTAACACTTTTATTGTGAATGGGGAAAAGGGGAGTGATTTGAACTTTTATATATATTTTTTTTTTTTATAGATTTTCCTCCTACATCATGGGTCGTGAAGGGGTTAAACATCCATTTAATGGCCACTTTACACACACCATCTTATCTGTCCAACTTCTGACCAACTTACTGGTTGCAGTGAAATCATGGACACATTGTTCCATTGTACACAGCCACAAAATGGAACAGTGTGTCCATAATTTCACTGCAACCAGTAAGTTGTTCAGAAGTTGGACAGATAAGTTGGTGTGTGTAAAGTGGCCCTAAGAAAGTTTCATATTTATTGTTAATTTTTTGGATTTTTTCTTATTGTATTATTTGTTATTATTATTTTTGAAGAGCTAACCTTTATTATTGCAGAGAGTCAGCGGCAAGCGAGGTCATCTCTTCTACAAATGTGATAGCAATTCATATAAAAATAGCATATGGTCATTAAATGTTTTACATACATGGTCTTATAGGTCTTTTCACACTGAAAAAACACCACACTATGGATACTGCTTCTTGAAAATGTGCAAACACGTTATTTTATTTAATTCCATATGTTTAGAATACAGATTTTTGGTATGTGCACAAATGTTAAATGTATGATTAATATTGGACCTGTCTGTGCATTGCTGCCCACAAGCCTGATTCAACATTCTAGATGAATTGGTGATGAGCTGAATAAACTACTTTCTTTTTCTTATTTGGCCTCCAAATATGTCAGGCGTCAATCACTCCACCCAACTGCAAGCTCTGGAGTTATATGAGGCATGGGAAATGGGATTTGTAAGTAAGGTGCCTTCTGCAGCCCAACCCATGAAGAGGTTAATGCGGAGCTAGGCAACAAGACTGTGCAAGCAATAATATTCTGTAAGCAATTGTGTACTGGCACTGCAAAAATAATCAAAAAAAGGGGTGTGTATATAATAACTGGGATCAGTTAAATAATTTGTAAACACAAATCTCGATTTTTATTTAACCAATTGAATACAAGAAACAACAGGACAGACATTCATGAAAGACAAGTAGCTGTGCAAATGATACTGATACTGGGTTTGGTACTGGTATGTGCAATAACTACACCAGTCCTCCTCACAAAGATACTAAATTAACCCCAAAGATTTCAGAATAACAGTTGATATACAATTGTAGCAGATATGCCCATAATTCACCACAATTGATAAGCTATCACAGTATGCTTATAGATTACACATCCAGATGTGCAAGCAATATATGGTCAAGTACAGATATTTGAGCACATCGACCTAGTACTTAATAACGTAAATAGAATACATATTTGTTCCCCTCTTTCCAATGCGGACAATGATGATATTCAAAAAAGAGCAAAAAAGGTCAGGTTATATCAGGAGGTACAAGGCATAGAGAGAAGGAGTAATGCACTTGAACAAGGCATAGAAAGGAATAATACACTTGAACAAGGCATAGAAAGGAATAATACACTTGAACAAGGCATAGAGAAAAGGAGTAATGAAAAGGCAGAGAGAGGAGTAATGCACTTGAAAAGGCACAGAGAGAAGGAGCCTCAGGGGTTATGGGTTTTGCTATCTAGTCATCCCTTATAAAGCATAAATTGCATGTGTATACAATCAATACCTTAAATGGAACCTGTCAGCTAGTTTATGCCCCCCAGCTATCACTGTCTGTAGCTGTAGCTTTATAATACCAGTCTAATCATCCCTGTCTGAGCTCATGGTATAATGGGAAAGGTGAAAAAAAAGCATTTATACACTTACATTTCAGTCTACAGCTTGGAGGACGGAGGCTGTTTGGCAGGTTAATAGTTAACATTTCAGCCTTATGTTAGAACATGTTGGGAGACCTGATGTGATGTCATAAACATGTGACTACAATAGGCAGACCTAAGTCCCCATAACACAATATGAGTTTGCTTGCTTAGCTCCGCCCACTATGGTTACATGATCATTACATCACACAGGTCCTTTAGCCATGCAAGTTAATAGTGAGTTAACTATTATCTTGCCAGACAGTCTCCATCCTCCAAGTTGTAGGCTGAAATGTAAGTGTATAAATGCTTTTTTCACCTTTACCAATACACTCTGAGTTCAGACAGGGATGATTAGAATAGTATTATAAAGCTACAGATACAGACAGTGATAGCTGGGGGACATAAACCACCTGACAGGTTCCCTTTAAGTAGGGTGATTACAGTTGAAGATGGAGACGGTGAAAGTGCAGCGTGTCCGGCACGCCAACGTTGCCCAAAGATATAACCCATCACTATGTGATGTCCCTATGTGACCAAAATCAGGTGGGGGGAGGGACCATATGTCAAATGGCTCCCCTGGATCACGTGGACCAATTGATTCAGTTCCCCATAAGGGGAGTACAAATGCTCCACATCTAAACTGTTGCCGGTGGAAGGCAGTGAGTGGGGCATTTCCTGTGTTACCAGGAAAACGCACACTCATGTCGTCATGTAAGATGTCACATGACCTAAAGAGGGCAGAAATGATGCAACAGTGCAGCCACAAATGCTATCCCCGAAGTATCTGAGCCTATCTAGCCTAAGTAGTTCCAACCATTTAAACATCCACAATATGCGCACTTCCGGAAACACACCACGGATGTGATGCATCCTATTAGAGTGTCCACTGCAGAGTGCCTTGCTGTTTTAAGTATTATTTGTGAGATATTATGAGTTCAATTTAAATGTGGCGCAGCATTGCCCCTATAATGCCATGTGAGACACAATTGAGATACTACATATTATGCTATATCTCGGCTCTCACGGAGCAGCTAGTGTTACAAATGTTGATGTCACTGAGGTTATCTCAGGTCACACAGTGGGATTCCCTGCTGTGTGATACCCTCTGTGTAGCCTGAGACAACCTCAGGGAAGTCACACTGCCGAGAGCAGTGGAGTGCCTGGTGTACCTCCATATGGGAAATGCAGTCACTGATCTTTTTCCCCATAGCCTGGGACTACTTCAGCATTTATTTGGTTTTTATAATTTTTTTGGAGACGTTTCTAATTATTTTTTACATTCTTTTTTGGGGGAGCGGGGGTGGGTGGAATGGGAGACTTTAATCAAATGGATTTGAATTTAAAAGAAGGTGAAAGAGGAATGTATTGGGGTTATCTCTCAAATAAAACATTTATGGGCGTGGTTACTTGTGTCCTTACTGACTTAGTTAGTGATATCCAGCATCTGATCGATGCCTCGACATTACTAATCTCTAGCTTTGCTGCCAGCTGACATTACCCACCTGGCTTCAACTCAAATATCATTACCCTGTTTGCCAATGCACCTGGGCAGCGAGAGAGTCGGGGTGAAGCACCAGGAGTGGCGCATCTAATGGAGGCTGCACTCCTGGGGTGGCTGCGGCCTGCCAATTTTTTTTCAAGGTTTTAAGAATTTTTTTGATTTTAGAGATTACTCAACTTTTCAACTGTTCAAGTCGATGGATGGATGGATAGCTAGATGGATATAAACAACAGATTAATTTATAGGTAGATAAAAAAATAGATTTACAGATTGATAGACAGATGTCAAAAAGCCATATTATGTCCTACCCCTGTGTACAGGGAGGGCCATCTATATGGATAAAACATTTCCAGATAGGTGGTGACCATGGTGGCCATTTTGAAGTCGGCCATTTTGGATCCAACTTAATTTTTTTAATGCAAAGTATTCACTGATCACAGGGAGATCAGTCCAAGAAAACACTGCGGGCAGCTGGCTAAAGCGCTCAAACACAGTGAATTCCTAGGCACATTGCCCCCTGGGAAATATGAATATGCAAATAGAGTCTGTGGAGCCTCGGTTAGGAGTCTCAAACACAGGACTAGCCATATATCCCTCCAGGGAAGGACTCCGCAAGGATTTACAAGCCGATTTACACCTCCAACATGTATCAGGGATAGATGGAAAGATTTTATGGAGATCTAAGGGGCATCTATACCAACTGGTAATAAGCTTGTATTTTTGTTCCTGTACTTTACATGGTATTGCTAATTTGTGGGTGCAGAAAAATGCTTTCCTCCAATCAAGAGCCGTGAACATCTGACCCAGCTCCGTTTCCCACTTGTCAATGACCCATGTCGATCTGAAGTCGTCCGGCGCAGCTACTAAGGTATAAATCTAAGAAATCAGATGAGTCGGTACCAAATCTTGTACCAAAAGAGCCTCGAATCCAGAGTAATCCCCGACCAGGTCAGAAGTAGGGCGAGCAGCCCCAGAAATGATTGCAGTTGCAAATATTGAGCCATCTGGAAAACTAGAACGAAATTCTGAGAGGGTCGGAAAATAGGAGGTTCCCAACAGAGTCTCCCAAACCCTGGTATGTTGTTTCCATGACCATACCATAAACAACTCTGCATGGATCGCCGGTGGAAAATCGTTATTATCAAAAAGTGGGGTCATGGGCCCCCATCTGTTAGAGAGGTGATACTTGTTACATGCACCATCCCATACCTGCAATGCATCTCTCAAGAGGACAGAGGATAAGATGCACTCTGGTCGTTTAGATCTGGGTATCCACGGAAGAGAGGTCAGGCTCCAACCCGCCAAGCGGTGTTCCAGATTCAACCACTGCTTTGACTTGGCTCCGTGGAACCAATGTACCACCCTAGTAAGTACGGCTGCCATGTAATAAAGATGAAAGTCAGGGAGTCCTGCTCCTCCTCTAATTTGGGTCTTGTTAAAAGTCTGTAGGCCAATCGTGATCTGATCGTTTGTCCAAATAAATTTGCCTGTGACAGATTTCAACTGAGCAAAGAATGTATGGGGCAAAGCTATGGGGAATGTCTGGAAAAGGTAAAGTAGCTTGGGCAAAATGTCCATTTTGAGAACATTAATCCTGCCAAACCAGGACAGTCATTTCCCAAGGCGCGATTTAAGGTCTTCCTTAATGCGACTCAATAGGGGTTTGAAATTTAGATTGTATAATTGCGAAAAATTAGCAGTCAACTGAATACCAAGATATTGTAATGAAGTCGCACACCAGTTGAAAGGGCAGGCTGACTTGATATTCATGACCTCAGATTTGGTAAGATTGACCCTAAAATTACTGACATGGCCATAGCTCTTGAATTCTTGCAAAATAGATGGGAAAGATGTTTTGGGATTGGTGACGTAGATCAACAAATCGTCGGCGTAGAGTGCCAATTTATACATTTTCCCGCCGATCTCCACCCCATGAATGTTCGGGTTGCGCCTTAGAGCCTCAGCCAGATGCTCCATCACCAGAGTGTACAGCATAGGGGAGAGAAGGCATACCATTCCGTATATTAACGGATTCTGTCAGGATACCATTGCACCTAATCCTTGGGGTAGGGATTGTATATAAAGCTAAGACTCTATCTCTAAACTTCGAGCCAAGAACGATCTGCGAGAGCACCCGCTCTAGGAAGGGCCAACTGACCCTATTGAATGCCTTCTCTGCATCGACCGACAACACACAACACACAAACGGGAATGTTATTCGCTTTCAAGTGCGAGAGCAATAAAATTGACTTAATAGTGTTATCTCTTGCTTCCTGCTGGGGGATAAAACCCATCTGGTCGGTGTGTAGCATCCAAGGCATAGAAGGACCAAGTCTAACCACTTTGCAAATAGTTTCACATCAATATTTATTAATGATATCGGGCGGTAGCTCACGCAGAGCCCCGGATCCTTCCCAAGACGGGCCTCATTTAACATTAAAATTTTTTTATTCTCTTTTCCTTCACTAAATTTGGGGTTGCGTAAACTGAAAAACACGGCAATCATTAATAAAAAAAAAGCCGTGGGGTAGCCCCTATTTTTCTTTGCCAGCTAGGGTACAGAAGACAGCTGCATCCTGCAGACCACATCTGTTGGTTTTATCTTGGCTGCTATCAAAATCGGAGGAAGTGACTGTAGCCTCTCCTCTGCTCAATGACGTTCTGTGTGAGTATCCCAGCATGCACTCACACAATATGTCATCAGTGAAGAAATAGGAAAAACAAAAAACAAAATAGCTGTTACATAGTTTAGTTAGGGAACCGTAGGGGATTATTAACCCCTTCATGACCTTGGAATTTTTCATTTTTCATTTTCGTTTTTTGCTTCCCTGCTTCCAAGAGCCATAACTTTTTTATTTTTCTGTCAATATAGACATATGACAGCTTGTTTTTTCGGGACTAGTTGTACTTTCATATGCAACAATTTATTTTACCATATAGTGTACAGGGAAATTGCAAATAAATTCTAAATGCAGTGAAATTGCAAAAAAAGTGCAATAACACGTTTGTTTTTTGGGTATTTTAGACGCCATGTTCACTATATGGTAAAACTGACATGACGGGGTGATGCCTCTGGTCAGTACGAGTTCGTAGACACCCAACATGTATACCTTTATCTGGTATCTAGGTGGTGAAAAAAAATTCAGAAGTTTGAAAAAAAAGAAACATCTGACTTTTTGCACCATGTTCTGCGACCCGTAGCGTTCTCATTTTTCGGGATCTGGGGCTGTGTGATGGCTTATTTTTTGTGTCCTGAGCTAACGTTTCTAATGATACCATTTTTGTGGGGAACCGCAGTTTTGAGCGCCCGTTATTGCATTTTATATCAATGTTGCGGCTACCAAAAAAATGGAATTTTGGCGTTTGGACCATTTTTTCTGTTACGGAGTTTACGGCTCTCATTAATGGATTTAATACAATGATAGATCGGGCGATTCTGAACGCAGCCATGCCAAACGTGTATTTTTTTTTTTTTTAATACTTTTATTGTGATTGGGGGAAAAGGGGGTGATTTGAACTTTTATATTTTTTTTTTTACAGGTTTTTAAAAACTTTATTTTTTTATTAATTCTTATTTTTACACTGCCCCTTTAAGAGGCACCTTGCTGCACAGTCCGATTGCTTCTGGAAGATACCGATGAACTGCAGCTCATCAGTATCTCCCAGAATCGTGGACATGTTGTGGTTGGCAGCGCCTGCCAACCACAACACGAAACTGCTCAGTGACAGCATCTGGGGTCTAGCCAGGACCCCGGGCTGTCACGTGAGCACCGTAGGTCCCGCGATATTATCGCAAGATCTACGCAGCAGGCGGGGAACATCGCGTTCCCGGCCACGGCCGCTTTGGATCCCACTGTCAGTGATTGACAGCAGGATTCAAGGGGTTAACAGCGCCGATCGGATCTCGGATCCAATCAGTGCTGTTACCCTGACATCTCAGCTGATGAGATGCCGAGGCTTTGATGTGAGCGCCCCGCCGGAGCTCACATCAAACACCCCTTACCGGCCCATGACGTTGTACAACGTCATAGGTCGGGAAGGGGTTAATGCAAATATATTAGAAAAAAGCTTAGATTATAGGAATAAATTTGATAGGAAGTTAGAAGAAAAATGCTAGGTCTTGACTAACTAACCCCTAAATCAAATAGAAAAAAAATGAAAAATCTGGTATTTTTTCTCTTTTCTAGAACTATGACTGTAAAGTTTTTGAGGGTCAAAAGTGTGGAATATAGTTTGCGTCCAGCAAAAAAAAATCAACAGGACTCACTTTTCAAAGTAAGTTACACATTGCTGATGTGCTGTTTCAATCTTGTAACTAAAATTTCTTTATGAGCTGTGCATGGCATATAAACAGGAGAAATGGAAACTCCCAATTCTCTGATTTATTTTGCACACATGCAAATTATAGTTTTTACTCAATATTACATAATAAAAAGAGGAGAATCCAGATAAGGGTGAAAAGAGCTGAGATGTCACGCCACGCTGACCACAAGAATAAACACAGAGTTAATCACCCACTCTGTTTATTTATGCCTACACGTGTTTCATGGCTAACACGCCACTTCATCAAGGCACCACGATCTTAAAACAATCAAGGATATATATACACACACAAGAAAAGTGTCATACTGTTTGTGGGACCTGCATACAAGAGGTACTACTCTATGTGTGCTTCCTTTCTCCCTTAATTTATAATAAAAAGAGGCAAATAAGTAAAATATCTGTAAATGGCCTGCTTGGTCAGAAATGGAACAACATAACCTGAATGGCTTCTCACAAATACAAAATGCTACATACTATATATTCCTATTTCCTGACCGTCCTATGACAGCACATGATGGGTTAATCCCTTAATCCCTAGTCAGAATAGATTTGTATTTTAATGAGGAATACATGCAAACTTTGACTAATTTGTACACTCCCCGCCCCCATCGTTCCCCTCCAATAAAGGGGGCAAACAGAACACACACTATGTACATTTCTTTCTTAAGAGGAGCAGAAGTACAACATTGTCTAATCTGCTCAGTCTGACACGGGTGATAAAATCCTTGGAAATCCATGACTTATTCATCTTGATGAAGTTAGGTGGTCTACACTTTCAGGGACAGCTGGATGCCCTTATCCGACAGGACACTACCAGCAGTGCTGAAGACATGTTCTGAGAGAACGCTGGCTGCTGGGCATAACAAAACCTCCAATGCATGACTGACAATCTAAGTCCACTCCTTCATTTTTGAAGCCCAAAATGCAAAAACATCCAAAGCCCCCTGATGGTGTGGATATTGAGCTTGACATACTCCTGCACCATCCTCTCCAGTCATTCACTATGTGTCAGGCTTGTACTCAGTTCTGCTGGTTGATGACCTAGTTTAAAAAGTTGGTGAAATGACTCCCAGAAATTGCTTCTGACTAGAGATAAGCAAACTTTACCCAGACATGTTTGTAAATTTCTAATTCAGCATGAACATTGACAATTTGGTTCCCGATTGAAACCCGAGCAATTAACTAAAATATAGGCAAACGCGACTTTTAGGAAAAAAAATTAAAATTTATAATGGCTCCAAAGCTTTACCTGAATGTTTGGGCCCAAAACGCTTGCCAGGAGACCCACTGGCCAGCAACAACATCTAACCTATGGATAGGAGTGCTCCCAGCCATCCGATCTGCCGTCTTATATTAAGATGTAGAATTTTTTGCACCTTTAAAATGTTTTTTTTAAAGCTTACTGGAGTTTGCAGCTGTTTTTGACACTTGCAGGGTGGGAACTGTGGAAATACTGCAAACGGGCCAAACACTGTGAAGTCCAGGATGCTTACAATGTCCTTAAAAGATCCATTTAGGAGAGATTCGTATTTTTATTATTTTTGGGGAATACTATTTTTTTATTACATGCTTCACATACAGGTCTGTTCATACTCATGAAACACCATACTATGGATATTGCATTTTGAAAATATGCAATCACTTTATTTCATTTCATACACTTACAAGATTTTTTGTCATGTGCACAAGTGTGTTATATGTATAATGAATATTGAACTTGACCTTGCATTGCTGCCCACTAGCCTTATTCAGCATTCTAGTTAAATTGGTGTTGAGCTGAATAAACTTATTTGTTGTTATTATTTCTCTTCCAAATATGTCAGGCTTTAATAACCATTCCACCCAACCGCAAGCTCCGGTGTTGCCTGTGGTATGGGGAATGGGAATATAGGCAAGAAGATTCTGCAAAAAGTAATATCCTGTAAATTATTGTTTGTGTCCTGGCACAGGAAGAAGTGGGCACCTAGGCAAAGCAAAGAGGCGTCACCATGGAGCTCGGTGCTTTCTTAGCAGTATAGTGCAGTACAAGCAGCCACACTCTGCTACATTTACTGTTTGCTAATGTGTGCCTGCAGTACACAGTTTGGCTGTGGATCCCCCGCAAGATATGCCTGCCCTGGAGGATGTCATCTTCCTCACTACCACAGGGGCAGAAGGTACTTCAGCATCAGGTCATGGACACATATGTGACTTGGAGCTCCATCACGGCTACCCACATTTGGTCTTATATACAGCAGGTCTGTATCCAGTGCTAGACTGGGATTCCAGAGGAGGACCTGAGCAGCTCACAGTCAGGAGGTGAGCCAATGCCCATGCCGGATGTCAGACTCCAGAGTATTTTGCAGCATGCCTCGCCGGTGCTGCAACTACTGGATCAGCAAATCCACCAGGACCATGAGCATGATGAGGAGGCTGGGGAGAATGAGGAAAAGGAAGAGGAAGAAGAGACAGAAGGATCTGATTCCCAGCTGTGTGTAGCACCCCTGACAGAAGCCTTCGACTGGAAAAATGCCATGTGGGGATGCCTATCCACTCCAAGCAACTATACTGTATGGCATACACCACAACGTTCAGTGTCCTTTGTTGAGCAGAGTCATCTTGCAGATGCCCATTGCCCGAGAGTGGTTGCATAAGCTTAAGGACAATCACTTAAATGACCAATGTACCCAAGACAAGGTGGTGGCATTCTTCCAGTACAGCGGGTTTGCATCAGTGCTATGTCAACTGATCCACCCTGTTTCATGACCATATTTGCAAAATACTCCACACAATCTTTGTCAAGGAGAAAGTCACCTTTATATGGGTGACGTAAGTTGTGTTACCACCGCTGACAACTTTGAGAAGGTGTAGCAGGAGTCCGACAAGGAGAGAATGAGGTGTTGGGTAGAGGCCAGGCATCTCTTGGTTAGCCAGCCAGCTGAAGCCAAACTCACAGGGGACATCGATGCTAGAGGGCCTGTCAGTGTTGCCCAAGTTGCTCCTGTCTCTCCTAGAGGGGGTGGTCCTCCCCTAATACTTAATTTCTACTTCTGACAGTTAAACTGCTGCTGCTAATCTTTCTACGCTGATCTGTGATGCGTACTGTGTCCCTCAATGCTGTGTTGAGGAAAACCAGTCTAAGGACTGTCTACAAGCTTTTTGGATACTCCAGCATGTGCATGTCTCTGTCCAGGGTGGAAAGCATCTAGCTAAATTTACTCTTGTACCGCGGATCCGACAGTGTTGCAATCCAGTAGTCATTGCTAATTCGAATCCTAACAATATGATCATCATGTTGCAGATAGTGCAGCAAAAAGGCGCTCATGTGTTTGACGCATCCATGAAGCCCAAATCCTTCTTGTGTTGGTGGCAGGATAACAATCCAGCTCCATTCAGACAACAGAAAGGGAAATAATTTCTTCTTTATCTCCTGACTTCTGTGCCTTTCTCCTCTTCACTAACAGTTTATCTGGTTTCATGAGACCCCCTCAATTGCTGTTCTCCATGTTGTCATGCCATTCAGCTGTGCAAGATTCCAGACTTTTTGGTATCCCTTCCACATCCACTGTTCTTCCTCCTCCTCTTCATCTGAGACTACCACCTCATCCTGCAGACTTTTCAAAGTTTACTCCAGGTTGTAGATGACTGGAATACTCATACTGATGATGGCATCGTCAGTGCTAACCATCTTGCTCCTGCCTAACAGACACCTATGTTTATCAGCACTTTCTCTTACAATTCAGGATGAGGCATCTAGTATCTTCTCCAGAGTTACCAACTCTATTGAATTTCTAAAAGTACCACGTATTGAAATCTGCTTCTGGAACTATGAAAAGAATCTCAGGCGACAGCATTAGAATTACACTCCACTATTCTTGCAGAATATCATCATGTAAGCAGAATCCCACAAGGCCTAAGATTCTTGCTATAACCAAGTTTATTTCAAGAGAACAAAGAATATTGTTCAAAATTTGAAAGTATGGGGGGGCGTGGCTTGCCGATGCAGAGATAGGACACTGATCTGAGCTGCTCCGCTCCTGAGGCTCCCAGTTAAGCCACATTCACCTCCTCACCGCCGACCTGTAACACATGGGCAAGTCGGGGAAGTCACAGGGAAGCACCAGTACCGGTTCCCAGGGCTCCAGCGGTAATATCGACCGCTTTTTGCGCTCCTCCCATACTCCCAGCCGGGAGCACAGTGGACCCAAGATGGCAGCGTCCTCCCAGCCCCGAGGTCAGAGAGTGCGGGAAACCAGAGAGCAGGGAAGCCGCTTCACAGCACTGCGGCAGGACTTAGACGAGGAAGCAGCCCTGATGGAGGACGCAATTAATCTCCCAGACTCACAGATAAGTAACATTCTCAAGCTTCTCCCTACCAAACGTGATCTGGACAGGCTGGCCAGCAGACTGGAGGGTACATATGGGAGGGAGCTGCAAACCCTCAAAGCAGAGTTCACTAAACGAGTGGAGGATGTGGAGACTGTGCAGGAGAGTGTGCTGAATGAGCTACAGGCTCACAGGGACATGCTGCAGCTTCACTCAGATATGATGGAAGATATGGAAAATTGAAATAGGAGGAATAACATCCGCATTAGAGGCATCCCAGAATCGGTGTCCCCTGTGGATCTGAAGGAGTCTGTCCAGCAACTCTTCAATACCATTCTGGGAGACCCCTTGGACACTGAAATCATTATGGATAGGGTACATAGGGCCCTTGCCCCCAAACCGTCTGGCGATCTCAGACCCGGGACGTGATTTGCCATGTGCATTACTACACCAAGAAGGAGGCTATCATGCAGGAGGCCAGGCAGCAGGGCCCTGTCCAGTTTCTGGGTGCTGAGATTACCCTGTTCTCCGACCTGGCCAGACGTACCCTGCAGCAACGGAGAGGCCTGAGACCCCTTCTATCCCTCCTAAAGTCTAACGGTGTTAATTACAGATGGGGATTCCCTTTCCAGCTTGTGGCACATAAAGATGGGAAGTCCACCACGTTTCGCAGAATAGGAGAGCTGTCCACTTTCCTGAATGTTTTTGACCTTACACACGTGGACTAACCTGATTGGTTCCGCCACCTGCCTCCCCCTCCAACGAGATTGCAAGAGAGACGCCGTGGCCGAAGCTCACCGGGTCCGAACTCTTGAATGCTTCTACCTCCTCCAGAGTTATTTCAAGATACGGTGGCCACTGACTTGTTATGCTTGCTTTGCAGTTAAACCCATTCAGTACGGCTATGTTTCCCTATGGAGCTCTCTCTTCCCCCCTCCCTTCCTCCCCTGCTCTCTTTCCATCTCCCTACCTTTGTACCTGCTTTTAACCACCCTTCTGCACGCCTTTACACTCCCCCGTACCCCCACCCCCTTATTTTCCTCTATGTCCCTCTATTTTCCTCTATGTTCACCCTTTTACTTTTTCCCCTCTCCTCCCTCCCTTTAAGTCTCCGGGTGTTTTTTCTTTTTCTAGGTTACCATAGCCGGCAGCGATGGACATTAGTTTAAGTTCATATGTTTCTGGGATGCAGTCGGGAGTGGGAGCGGCCACCAGCTAGGCTCCCACAATCCCCATGAGTGCTGGACGGTTGTCACACTGTCCGAGGTTGCACGACCCCTGGTTTAAGCATACGATTGTGCTTAATATTTTGTTCTTCTCTGTTTCTTTTTCTTCTCTACTGTATTTCTTTCTATACTTCTTCCTATAATGGATGGGCGGGATCCGGGCTACAGCTAAAAAGAATAACCTTAGTAGAGTATGGCTGATCTCAAATTTTGTTCCTATAACGCAAAGGGATTGAACATTCCGGCCAAAAGACAACAGGTTCTGTATTCGGCCCACAAACAGCGGGTGAGGTCCTGATGCTCCAGGAGACATACTTTAGACGGGATGCGATTCCCAAGTGTGAATCACCCCTTTATCCTCTGTGGTTCCATAGCCCGAACCCAGAGTCGAAGTCCAAAGGTGTCTCGATTGGTTTTCATAAATCATTTGTCCCGGTGGTCCTGAAACAGCACATAGACCCGGCTGGCAGATTTATATTTCTTTTGGTGAAGGTCTCTGCACGCTCATATGTGTTTGCTAATGTATACTTTCCCAACAGAGGACAGTGGCAGTTTGGAACCAAAGTAAGATCATCCCTTCAAGATTTTGCAGGTTCAGCTCCGATCATCTTAGGTGGCGACTTTAATTATCCGGTCAACCCTGTGATGGATGTTTCTGCAGGTAAGTCCAGCCGACCTGTGCCATTTCTTCGCCACCTGGGAAAGCAGTGGGAGAGACTTTCCTTAGTTGATGCCTGGCGTATTCTCAACCCGGACACACGGGACTACACGTACTTCTCGTCTGTCCATTCTAATTATTCGAGAATCGATAGATTTCCCACTCCCTGCTAGACGCCCACCTGCGGACGGAGATAGGCCATATCCTCCTCTCAGTCCACGCCCGGGTGTACTTATCCTTGAGACTCCACTCTGATGTTCTTGGGGAATACACATGGCGCTTAAATGATAACCTACTGCGTGATCCCATTTGCAAATCTGCTGTGGAACAGGCTGTCTCTGACTTTGTCTCGGATCACAGACTGGATCCTATTCCTGCCCCGGTCAAATGGGAGGCACTTAAGTGTGTCCTTAGAGGGCTCTTTATTTCTCATGGCTCTCGACTCAAAAGGGCCAGGGCTGCAGAGGTGGCCTCGCTTCTCCAGCAGATTTCCAGACTCGAATCCAAACATTAGACGGCCCCATCCCCATAGACGTTCTCTTTACTATCCACAGTTAGACATAAACTCCTCTCTTTATTAGATGAAAACGACCGCATTTTCCAAAGCAAATTGAACTCGCATTTTTATTATCTTGGCAATAAAAAGGGGAGGTTGTTAGCCAGAGCTCTTCACCGCAGAGAGACTAGACCCACTATCCTGCACATGAGACTCCGCGGGAAGGTGATTCATACGACTAAAGACATTCTCTCTGGTTTTCGCCAGTTTTATGCGGACCTATATAACTTGAAAGGTCACTTAAATGATTTGCCCATACCCCTCTTGAGAACAAAAATTAGAACATATCTAGGGGAGTGCGGGATCCCTACCCTGCCTCAAGCAGCTATCGACTCATTAACCACAGAATTTACTGCTGACGAGATCGCAGAGTGCATTGCGTCTATGACAACGGGTAAATGCCCTGGACCTGATGACTTCTCTGTTGGTTTTTATATACTATTTTAGAATCAGTTGGGTTCACATTTATTGGGTGTATGTAACGCTGTGGCAGGGGGGGGTTCCTTTCCCTCGCAGGCATTAATGGCATATATAATGGTTCTGCCAAAGCCTGGTAAAGACGCCTCACTATATGGTAATTATCGCCCCATCTCCCTGATCAATTTAGACATTAAAATATATTCTAAATTGATTGCAAACAGATTGAAAATATATCTCCCGAATCTGGTGGGTGCTGACCAGGTTGGTTTTGTGCCTGGGCGGGAGGCCAAAGATAACACCATCCGATCAATCGCTCTCATAGACGGGGCAAAGAGATGCGGTGTTCCCATGTGGATCCTGGTCCTCAATGCCGAGAAGGCTTTTGACAGGGTGCACTGGGAGTTTATGATGGAAACACTCCGTTATATGGGTCTGTCAGCTCCCACAATACATAGCATCATGGCCCTGTATGACGGCCCCACAGCATGTATCCGCATTAATGGCTCCCTGTCTGAGCCTTTTGGTATCAGCAATGGTACGAGACAGGGCTGTCCTTATCCCCTTTTCTGTATATACTATGTATGGAGTCTCTGGCTTCCTCGCTCAGAGGTAACCCATCAATCCAGGGAGTGGGAGGGGGAGTGAAGGAGCATAAGCTGGCTCTTTTTGCTGATGATCTCCTCTTATATATTACCAACCCCCTAATTAGTATCCCAAATATTCTATCTGAGCTGAAATAATATGGTCGTCTCAGTAATCTAAAAATTAACATGTCTAAGTCGGTGCTGTTGAATGTCTCGCTTCCCAGGTTGGTGTCCCATCTTTTACAGGAAGATTAATCCTTTAAGTGGTCTGAAAACTCTCTACCTTACTTAGGAATCCAGCTGACCCGTGATACCGCTGACCTCTTTAAACTAACTTTGTCCCTTTGATGACCCGCTTGGAGAGAGATCTGACTAACTGGCCTAAATTGACCCTTTCTTGGCTTGGTAGAATCCACGCAGTGATTATGAATCTTCTCCCACACATATTATATTACTTTCAAACAATCCCTCTTAGGCTGCCCACTTCATTTTTCTCCAGGCTAAAATCCAAGCTGTTAAGGTTCATATGGTCCCACAATAGACCTAGAATTTCATACTGCACCCTTTGTAGACCATTAGACAGGGGTGGTTTGAGATTACCAGATCTTCAAATGTATCACTAGTTTGGAGAGTTGCATCCTAAACTTGTTCAAGAGTGAGAGAAAAAAGCGTTGGGTAGAGGCGGAGTCCATTTCTGTAGATGACCCACCCCTGGCTACACTGTGGAGGACGAGCCTGGGAGGTATTAGAGATGTCCCGTTCATAACCTCTCAACTGCACCTCTTCCTGCGTCGCCGCAATGCGCGCTTAAACCTGACGTCTATACTGGGCCCTTTAACCCCTATATACGGGAATCCACAGTTCTCAGTGGAAGCGGGTAGGGCCTCGTTTCTGAACATCCCAAGAGACTCCTATCCCACTTTATCTGAATATTTGACCTCTACAGGGATAAAACCCCTTCCTGAATTGTTTCGGGGTCGGGATCCCTCGCCTGACTCTTGGTTGCTACATGCTAGACTGGTAAGCTATGTTAAATCCCTTACACACGAGCAAGTTTACCGCCCACTGACTATATTTGAGCGGAGATGCAGGTGAAGCGAACCTTTAGATCATGCAGTCTCAACTCTTTATAAATAGTTCTGTGACTCCTTATCAGGGACTCGGCCCTTGACCCTTCCCTTTGTCCGCAGGTGGGAGCTAGAGTTGGGGAGGACATTCACACCAGAGGAATGGGAAAATATCTATGTTTTTACCAATAAAGCCTCCATCTCAGCCGATGCACAAGATCGTAATTACAGGGTGGTGGCGCGATGGTACAGGTGCCCAGCTGACCTTAATAGACACTATCCAGCAGTTCCAGACTCGTGCTGGAGGAACTGTGGAGAGGAGGGATCTTACTTACATACTTGGTGGAGTTGTCCACCAATAAATGCTTTTTGGAGAGCAGTTGCAGATTTGCATCAGAGGGTTGCCCCGGAGGGTGAGTCGTTTACCCCGGAGCTGGCTCTCTTAAACTGCACGCATATGTCTCTGTTCAGGTTTAAAAAAAGTATGCTGAGACACTTCTTGACGGCAGCGAGACATCTGATCACGAGAAATTGGAAGACCTCAATCTGCCCGACACGTCATGAGCTGGTAACAGAATTGAATAGGTTGTGCAGAATGGAGGAGCTGATCACTTTTTCTGTACTGGACTCACATTCTTTAGACAGACACTGTAACACTTGGGCTCCTTGGATTCTGTTCCGTGAGTCTCCAGGACTGAAGGCCTGGCTCTCTGAGTCTTGTTAATCCCCTATGTGGGAGTAGCCCTTTTCTTTACCTGATGCTGTTTGGGTACCTCGCCCGTCCACATATCATCTTATTTCTAGTGATGAGCGAGTACCAAAATGCTCGGGTGCTTGATGCTCGGCCCGAGCGTCCCAAGATACTCGTGTACTCGGCCAGAACAATGAGCCCAATGTTATCCTAAGGGAGACCCGAGTATTTTTATGAAATGACCCCCGGCAGCATGTAGAAACCCTAAAAATGTCACAAAAGTCTCAGAAGAGTGCTCAAATGACATGGCAACAGCATGGGGAAGACCCCTGTAAGCATTTCTCACTCAAAAGTCACAGCTGTGAACAATGTTGTCCAAGTTTTACGCCATTTTTACGGACTCACCAGAAAACCTTCCAAAATGACACCAAAATGAATTTTCATGGCGGAAATGTTAAGGGCACATACCCAATAGTGAGATAGAGCTGGTGTATGTTACTTTTTGTGAAACATGAAAGATTTTACGTGAAAACATTGTGTGGCACTCCGATGTCCCTGAGAAGAGACGTACATGAAGGCCTGTTGACATAATGTGCCCATTTTGGGGAAGTGGGTCTATTGTAGTATTTTCCTTTGTCAGGGCAGTCCAAAATTGTGAGGTTCACCAATGCCCCTGGAAACAGACGTGCATGAGGGCCTGTAAACCTGAAGTGCCCATTGTAAGGAAGTGGGTCTATTGTAGTATAGCCCTTTGCCAGGGCAGCCAAAAATTGCGAGGTTCAACAATGCCCCTGGATACAGACGTGCATGAGGGCCTGTAAACCTGAAGTGCCCATTGTAAGGAAGTGGGTCTATTGTAGTATAGCCCTTTGCCAGGGCAGCCAAAAATTGGGAGGCTCCACATTGTCCCTGGATAGAGACGTGCATGAGGGCCTCAAAACATTGTTCCCATTGCAAAGGAGCGGGTCTCCTGTCGTTGTAATGCCCATTCTGAAAGAATGGGCGAAAAAATTTACCACTGGGGTATACATGAAACAACGGCCTAACTTTTGTAACGGTCATCATGGTGGCGCATGAGGAGAAGGAGGAGCAGTCCAGCGATTAGCCAAAGTCCAGAAGTGTGTACCCATGGGTGAGTGGAGGTACATGGCAAATTCCCGTTACAAAATTTAAAGGGAACCTGTCACCTGATTTTAAGTCCCTACACTATCTCTAGTTGTCCCTACACCTTCCTAGCAGCTCCCTATCTATCCCTTTCTTATCTAAAGTGTTCCTATTAAACATGTGTAAATGAAGTATAAACTTACTGCAGTCCCCGTGGTTGGGGGACTGGGTGGCGTGGCCACGCTGCCTTCATCACTCCTCCGTGCTGTAATGCACGCCCCGCTGGGCGGCATTATTCTGTGTCCTCTCTGCCCTCTTATTTGGAATCTCCCCCCTCTTTGTAGTTCTATGCATCGGCCGGGCGTCACATCCGGCGCGGTGCATTATCGGCCGGTCACGTGATCGGCCTTAGTGCATTATGGGCTTGATCACGTGATCTGCCCGGCTCTGCGCATGCGCAATGCACTTATTGAAGCCGTGCCGATCACGTGATCAAGCCCATAATGCACTAGGGCCGATCACGTGACCGGCCCCATAATGCACAGGCGCCGGATGTGACGTCCGGCCGGTGCATAGAACTACACAGAGGGCGGGAGATTCCAAATACAGGGTGCAGAGAGGACACAGAATAATGCCGCCCAGCGGGGCGTGCATTACCACATGGAAGAGTGATGAAGGCAGCGTGGCCACGCCTACTCAGTCCCCCAACCATGGGGACTGCAGTAAGTTTATACTTCATTTACACATGTTTAATAGGGACACTTTAGATAAGAAAGGGATAGATAGGGAGCTGCTAGGAAGGTGTAGGGACAGCTAGAGATAGTGTAGGGACTTAAAATCAGGTGACAGGTTCCCTTTAAATTCCGCTCTCATTTGCTGGTGGTGTGGTGAAGTCTGGCCCAATCCAACCCTTGTTCATCTTGATCAGAGTCAGTCTGTCAGCATTTTCAGTTGACAGGCGGGTGCATTTATCAGTAATGATTCCACCTGTGGCACTAAAAACACACTCTGACAAAACTCTAGCGGCAGGGCAGGCTAGGACTTCCAAGGCGTAGAGAGCCAATTCATGCCACGTGTCCAGCTTGGTTACCCAATAATTGTAAGGCACAGAGGAATGTCGGAGTACAGTTGTTCGAACTGCAAGGTACCTTCAGCATCTGGGCAAACTTACCATTCTTGTGGCACTACCCCGCACCTCAGGGGCTGTGGTACGTGAGGGGCTGAGAAAACTGTCCCACATCTTAAAGACTGTTCCCCTACCTCTGGCGGATTGGACTTGTGCCCCTCTCGGCCGTACGCCTTGGTTGTCCACCGATTCCTGACCTATGCCGCTAGCGTTTTGTGAGGGGAATGCTTTGCCTACTTCCGCGACTATGGCCTTCTGAACTGCTGCATTTTGGCTGACCTCTCCGCCTCAGGAATAAGAGACATAAAGTTCTCCTTGTAGCGTGGGTCTAACAGTGTTACCAACCAGTAATGATTGTCGGCCAAGATGTTCTTAACGTGAGGGTCACGAGCCAGGCAGCTTACCATAAAGTCAGCCATGTGCGCCAGACTCTTAACAGCCATCACTTCAGTGTCCTGACCAACACGATTACTGAACATGCTGTCCTCCTCCTCCTCCTCATCTCCCCTGTCCTCTGGCCAGCCACGCTGAACCGAGGGTATGACTGGTGTGCATGTCATATCCTCAATTTGGCCGGAGAGTTGCTCCATGTCTTCATCCTCCTCCTCGTCATAGTCCTCCACTGCATGTTGTGATGAGATGAGGCTGGGCTATGTGTTATCACCCACACCCACTACTGTTTCTTGCTGCAACTCATCGCGCTCCGCCTGCAATGCATCATGTTTGCTTTTGAGCAGAGACCATTTTAGAAGGCAGAGAAGCAGTATGGTGACGCTAATAATGGCGTCATCGACCGCTCACCATCTTGGTGGAGTCCTCAAAGTTTTGGAGGACGGTACATAGGTCGGACATCCATCTCCACTCCTCAGGTGTTATGTGTGCAGTTTGACCCATTTCCCGACGGCTTAGGTGATGCAGGTACTCAACAACTGCCCTCTTCTGCTCACAAATCCTGACCAACATGTGCAGAGTTGAATTCCAATGCGTGGGGACATCACACACCAGTCTGTGAGCCGGAAGATGCAAACAGCGCTGAAAGCCAGCAAGGCCGGCTGAAGGAGTAGGTGACTTTTGAAAATGTGCAGACAGGTGGCAGAAATTTTACGAGCAGATCAGACAGCTCTGGGTATGATTTTAGAAACCGCTGAACCACGAGTTTGAGCACATGAGTCACGCATGGAACATGTGTCAGCTGGCCTCGCCTCAAAGCCGCCACCAGGTTCCGACCATTGTCGCACAAGACCTTTCCTGGCTTTAGGTTCAGAGGTGTGAGCCAGTGATCTGCCTGCTGTTTCAGAGCTGTCCACACCTCTTCTGTATTGTGGGGTTTGTCACCTATGCATATTAGCTTCAGCACAGCCTGTTGCCGCTTCGCCAAAGCAGTGCTGCAGTGCTTCCAGCTTGGGACTGGTGTGGAGGGTAAAGTGGATGAGGATGCACAGGAGGAGGCGGCTGAGGAGCATGACATTCCGGAGCTGTAGAGTGTGGGTGAAACCCTGACTGAGGTCGGGCCTGCAATCCTTGGTGTGGGAAGGACATGTTCCGTCCCTCGGTCAGACTGGGTCCCAGCTTCCACAATATTAACCCAGTGTGCCGTCAACGAGATGTACCGGCCTTGCCCACAAGCACTTGTTCACGTGTCTGTGGTTAGGTGGACTTTGGCTGAAATAGCGTTGTTCAGGGCACGTGTGATGTTTTGTGACACGTGGTTATGTAATGCGGGGACGGCACACCGGGAGAAATAGTGGCAGCTGGGGACCGAGTAACGTGGGACAGCTGCCGCCATCAGGTCGCCGAATGCTTCCGTCTCCACCAGCCTAAAAGGCAACATTTCCAGCGCAAGCTGTCGCAAAATGTTAGCATTTAGAACTGTGGCATGTGGGGCGTTGACAGCGTATTTGCGCCTGCGTTCAAAAGTTTCGTGCATGGATAACTGAACGCTGCGCTGGGACAAGACCGTGCTTGATGTTGGTGTTATTTCTGCGTGGGCAACTACAGGTGCAGGGCAGGAGGCTTGTTCGCATGCAGCATGGACAGGGGATTGGCTCGCACGCACAACACGTGAAGATGTAGCAGTGACATCAGCAAGCACTGCTCCTCGACTCTGTTGTACATCCAACAAAGTCAGGTGCTTGGCTGACATGTGCCTGATCATGCTGGTGGTGGTCAGGCTGCTAGTTTTGGTATCCCTGCTGATGCTGGCATGGCAGGTGTTGCAAATGGCCTTTTTAGAATTATCTGGAGCCAACTTAAAAAACTGCCAGACTCGGGAAGACCTAACATTTGTACAGGCACCTTGTGTCGTGTTGCTGTTCCGGGGAACGGCTGCCTGACTTCTGCATGGGGCCACCACCCTGCTTCTTACTGCCTACTGTGATGCTACGCCTCCCTCCCCCTGTGCACTGCTGTCCTCGCTCTGCATCTCCTCCTGCCAGGTTGGGTCAGTTACTGGATCATCCACCACGTCGTCTTCCTCTTTTGCACGCTGCTCCTCCTCCTGACTTCCTGGCAATCATATCTCATCATCGTCCATCCCTTGTTGAGACACGTTGCCAACGTTCCCTTCGTGACAACGTGGCTGCTCAAATATTTGGGCATCTGTACATACGATCTCCTCATGACCCAATTCAACAGGAGCTGGCGAGAGGCCAGAATGTGCGAATGGATACGTGAACAGCTCTTCAGAGTGTCCAAGTGTGGGATTAGTAATGTCCGTGGACGTGTACTCGGCCTGGTGGTAGGAAGGAGGATCAGGTTGTGGAATGTGTGGTGCAGTATCACGGCTACTGACACTTGACCGTGTGGAAGACAGGGTGTTTGTGGTGGTGCCAATCTGACTGGAAGCATTATCCGCTATCCAACTAACAACCTGTTGACACTGGTCTTGGTTGAAGAGCGGTGTACTGCTGCGGTCCCCAAGAATTTGGGACAGGACGTGCGAGCGAGTAGATGTGGCCCTTTGTTGTGGCGAAATTAGAGCTTGCACACGACCTTGGCCTCTGCCTGCACCACCATCACGTCCACTGCCTTGTCCCTTGCTAACGCCCTTGCGCATTTTCAATGCTGTGCTGACGGCACACAGCTAAATGAAGGCGTCCCAACAGACGGGTTTTACTTGGACAATCAGATTATAGCTATTGCTACCAGCTTTTTAAGAGCGACAATTAGAGATTAAGTCAGACACAAACGGAGACGTGTATTCACTCTACTTTTGCGTTATATCCTAGTTTGTGCAAAACACACAAAAGTGCACCCGTACACTGCCACCGACGGGCACACACTTGCGGTTTGTAAATGCACGCACTAAGAACCTAACAGCTTTTTAGGAGCGACAATTACTGAGAAGTCTGCCACTATCAGGTGCTGCTGACGTGTATTATTCACTCTACTTGTGCGTTATATTCTGGTTTGTGCAAAACACACAAAAGTGCACCCGTACGCTACCACCGATGGGTACACACTTGTGGTTTGTAAATGCACGCACTAAGAAGCAAACAGCTTTTTAGGAGCGACAATTACTGAGAAGTCTGACACTATCAAGTGCTGTGCAGACGTGTATTATTCACTCTACTTGTGCATTATATCCTGGTTTGTGCAAAACACACAAAAGTGCACCCGTACGCTGCCACCGACGGGCACACATTTGCGGTTTGTAAATGCACACACTAAGAACCTAACAGCTTTTTAGGAGCAACAATTACTGAGAAGTCTGACACTATCAGGTGCTGCTGACGTGTATTATTCACTCTACTTGTGCGTTATATCCGAGTTTGTGCAAAACACACAAAAGTGCACCCGTACGCTACCACCGATGGGTACACACTTGTGGTTTGTAAATGCACGCACTAAGAAGCAAACAGCTTTTTAGGAGCGACAATTACTGAGAAGTCTGACACTATCAAGTGCTGTGCAGACGTGTATTATTCACTCTACTTGTGCATTATATCCTGGTTTGTGCAAAACACACAAAAGTGCACCCGTACTCTGCCACCGACGGGCACACATTTGCGGTTTGTAAATGCACACACTAAGAACCTAACAGCTTTTTAGGAGCAACAATTACTGAGAAGTCTGACACTATCAGGTGCTGCTGACGTGTATTATTCACTCTACTTGTGCGTTATATCCGAGTTTGTGCAAAACACACAAAAGTGCACCCGTACGCTGCCACCGACGGGCACACACTTGCGGCTTTTAAATGCACGCACTAACAACCTAACAGCTTTTTAGGAGCGACAATTACTGAGAAGTCTGACACTATCAGGTGCTGCTGACGTGTATTATTCACTCTACTTGACATTATCAGGACTGTTTTAGACTGTGTACACCAGCCCCAGATATGATGAAGGCTGGTATACTGTCACTAGGAATTGCTTTATACCCTGTCTGCCTGCCTGTATACAGCTACAATAGTCCTGAGAAGGACTGTTGTGGTCACTAGAAAGCCTGTACTCCGACCTGGCTATACCCTCCCTGCCTGCCTGCCTATATCCACCTAGATTAGTCCTGAGAAGGAATGTTGTGGTCACCAGTTTGCAGCCCTGCTCCGGAACTAGCTATGAAGGGCCGCGGCGCATACCTCTCCCTGATTCAGCAGATACTCTTCCTGCACTGACTGTCTGGATCGCTGTGTACAGAGCACAGCGTGGCCGGGTCTTATAAAGACTCGGTCACGCTGTGCGGCCGGCCAATCACTGCAATTCCACAACTAATAGGGCTGTGGCATTGCAGTGGTCTGCCAGCCAATCCCTGCATGTGGGCTGGCTCTCTAAAGAGCGCCAACATGCAGGGATGAGGACCACGAGCACAGCACGAGTATCGCGAGATTACTCGGTACTCGCCGAGTAGCCCGAGTACAGTGATATTCGTGCAAGTACCGAGTAGTGACAAGCGTACTCGCTCATCACTACTTATTTCTTCTCTTTATTTCCTATCTTTATCTTTCCTTTTCTATTGTCCTTGTCCTTCCTATCTCTGTACCCTCCCTTGCTTTGTCATGAGGTGTTTACCTGTAGCCTGCAGGGATGGTCTTTTGGTTAGACGGATCCTAAGATCCTAGGTTTGAAGTTTATTACTATTCTGGAGTTCCGGATACATGGGATGTTTTGGGACCCGTATAGTTCTGCTGGAGCTGCAGCATTCTTACTATTTTTATTTCCTTCTGTGCTGATTGTGACATAAGCAGTTGATGTTATGGTCTATTACAATGGCTCTGTTATGTGTACTGTTATTATACCTATATTTACCAATAAAAACTGATTTACCAAAAATTTGAAAGTATTTTGAACAAATGTTCCATGTACATAATAATCCTGATGATTGAATACCTTCGAAAATAACTTGATGATCTTGAAACCCAGATAGCTAATGCTGAGGAACAACTGGTTAATATTTTTTCGTAGGAAAGCGTTTACAATAAACAGGAAGACTGATGACTCCCTGTAAAGAATTTTGTAAAAATCTACAAGAAAAAAAGTCAAGTTAATTCATGATCAGGAGGATTATTCCAGAATCAAATCTATAGAAGGCATATTCCAAACTCTCAGAGTCTCAAGAAAAGATCCATATTCTACACCTTCAAGTTTGGAGGACAAACAAGACCTCTTAAGCCAGGTCATTTTTATAGACCAAAGGGGCAATAGCTCCCCAAGAGGAAGATGAGGAGGAGCCAGAGAAGGCTAAAGGAACCCGAATTGCATGATGACCAGATCACAGGTAGGAGTGTGAATATTGCCTTTAATCCCTTCACAACCTATGACATAAGGGTACGTCAGAGGTCGTGTCCCTAATTTTGTTGTGAGCTCCCACGGTAAGCTCACATCATTCAGATGTGGGGCTAACGCGTCGATCAGAGCCGTGATCCAATCTGCGTTGTTAGCCCTTTGGATCACGGTATCATTCACTGATGGCACGATCCCCACCAAGATTGGAAATCCTGCAATGAGGTCACAGGATGTTGCTATCTCACCTGATAGCCCGGGGTCCTGCAGTGACCCCGGATGCTATCAGGGATCACTTCCTGTGGGTGGTTGGCAAGCACTGCCAACTACAGAAAGTGATCATTTGTGCTATATCCCGATTTGCTGCAGCTCATTGGGACATAGCACAAGGGATTGGACAGTGCAGCACTGTGGTGCCCTATGGGGCAGTGTAAAATAAAGAATAAATAAAAAAATATTTTAAAAATATGAAAAAAAAAATCCACAAAATTTCAAATCACCCTCCTCTTGCGCCATTCAAAATAAAAGTACGGTATACATTTTTTTTCAAAAATAGACATATATGGTATTGCCACATTCAGAAATGCCCTATCTATCAAGATAATAATCAATTAATCAGATCGGTAAACTGCATAATGGAAAAAAGGTTTAAACGCCAAAATTAAATTATTTTGGTCAGTGCAACATTGCAATAAAATGCAATAACGGTTGATGAAAACAGCGCATCTACCCAAAAATGGTATCAATAGAAATGTCAGCTCAAGCCACAAAAAATAAGCCATCACACAGCCCCAGGTACCAAAAAAATGGCAATGCTACGGGTTGCGTACCACGGCAAGAAAAGTGCAATGCTTTTTTTTTTTTCTTTTTTTAAAACTTCTGAATTTTTTTCATCACTTACAGAACAGTAAAAGTTTACATGTTTGGTATCTACACAACTCGCAACCATCCAAGTTATCATACTGTCACATCAGTTTTACCATAGTAAACATGGTGAATTAAAAAAAACAAATATGTAATTGCACTTTTTTTGCAATTTCATCGCACTTGGAATTTGTTTCCCATTTTCCTGTACACTATATGGTGAAATAGATTATTTCATCTAAAAGTACAACTTGTCCAGCAAAAAACAAGCCATCATATGTCTATATTGACAGAAAATTAAAAAGTTATGGCTCTTGGAAGAAGTGGAGGAAAAAGCGAAAAATGAAAATCGCCGACTGGTGAAAGCGTTAATAACTCCTTCCACAGCCTCTTACCAGCAGATACAAAAGTACTACAAAAAGGTCTATCGTTTTGCCATTCCCTCACATTTAAAAAGCCCAACCAGCAGGTATAAGGGCTATAAAGTAAAGCCACTGCCATATAGGCTCTGGGATACTGAGTGCAGTCATACCTTTACTTCAATGATTACATATACCCAGGGGCGGATTAAGGATAGCCAGGGCCCGGGGCTGTTCAGACTCTTTGGGCCCCCCATGCGACGGTGTCATTATCATATACCCGAAACAGATTATTTTGGAAAAATAGTTGTCAATGGAAACTATAACCTGCAAAACATCCATTGATGTAGTCAATCTACCCTTCAGTTAAAAAAAAAAAAGGCAAAAAAAAGCAATAAAAAAAGTTGCGTTTTTGCCACAAAAATGCACCAAAACCTAACCAGAAATGTTGCTGTGCACTATTTTTTAGTCTTTATTGCTTCAAATGGTTGAAAAAAATAAAGCATAAACGCTGCAATTAACATGCTGCCTCTTTTAAAAAATGCAACAGAAATAAAGCTGTTCCATTTAAATCAAGAAAAAACAGCAGGTGTGTGTGAAGGAGATTTCTGGAATCTTATAGGTTTTGCTGGTGCTGTAAAAAAGTTTTTTATTAGCATGGATTTGCATAAATCCAATTGAAAATGCCCTGTGTGAACTTAAACAATTACAGCACTGAGGTAAACAACATCAAATACTGAACATCTGCACGAGGCCTTACAAATTCTGAGTTAACAAATGGAAAACAAGCGGTTTCAGAGATTTGGAGCGCTAAAGAACCACGGGTTGGTGATTAAATTACCGATAATTTATTACACGAACAGCAGGGGTCCAGTATGCCACAACGCGTTTCGACGCACAGATGCGTCTTTCTCAAGTTGATCCACTTGAGAAAGACGCATCTGTGCGTCGAAACGCGTTGTGGCATACTGGACCCCTGCTGTTCGTGTAATAAATTATCGGTAATTTAATCACCAACCCGTGGTTCTTTAGCGCTCCAAATCTCTGACACCGCTTGTTTTCCATTTGCTAATCTCTTTCTCCCTTGTTGGGAGTGCGGTGTGTGAGCTGCTCTAAGATCCACAGTACCTGGCAGTACATCATAAAGACCCACCCTTGAATGATCAACTGATACACAGTGTGGAGCTGGGACGGAAGCCAGTGCAGCGAGTCTGCCTCTTCGGGTGGAGGAGTGAAGGAGCCCACCTCCATCTCCAGAGGAACTAAGGAGCCGACCACCAAGCCCGGAGTATCTGAGGAGGAGGGAATATTGGCCCTTGTCACTACAGTGATCCACATTAAGCCATCAGTCTGGTTGTGCGGGGTGTTGCACAACCAGTAAAGGTTAGTGCAAACATAGTATAACCGTGTATTAAGTTCCTCCAGTTGCAGTGTGGCGCAATATCTGTTTTTTCTTTTAAATTCTGAGTTAAGACCTCACCAAATACTCAGCGTGTGAACGAGGCCTTAGGGTATATCCTCACGGTCCGGAGGAGCTGTGTTTTGGATGCAGCTCCTTCGGACCTGAGTGAAGCCGCCGATCCCCGCAGGGAGACCGCAGCCGCCCTGTACTCACCGTGTGCGGTGGGTGCAGGGCGGCTTCTCCCTCAGTGCACCCTATGGCAGCCGCTTCTGACTCTGCAGCATGAAATAAACATGCTGCGGAGGAACAGAATGCCGGCAACCCGCACCGCAGCTCCAAAGACGCTGCGGGCGGGTTACGCATAGCGAGGATGGGATTTCTTGAAACCCCATCCCCTATGCTTATACTGTACTACATAGCGTTTTGGACGCAACGCAAAGATACTGCGTCCAAAACGCTGCGTATCCTGATCGTGAGGATGCACCCTTACAGATACTGAAGTAAAACTCACCAAATACTAAAACGTGTGCATGAGGCCTTACAAATACTGAGGTAAAAACTGACCAAATACTCAGCGTGTGCACGAGACATAACAGATACTGAGGTAAAATCACCAAATACTCAGTGTGTGCACGAGACCTTGCAGATACTGAGGTAAAACCTCACCAAATACTCAGCATGTGCATGAGGCCTTACAGATACTGAGGTAAAGATCACCAAATACTAAAACGTGTGCATGAGGCCTTACAAATACTGAAGTAAAACTCACCAAATACGGTACTCAGCGTATGCACGAGGCCTTACAGATACTGAAGTAAAACTCACCAAATACTCAGCGTGTGCATGAGGCTTACAGATACTGAGATAAAGATCACCAAATACTCAGCGGGTGCACGAGGCCTTAAGGTAGGGTTACACGTTTCAATATCGTTGCGATATCGCAATTCAATGGCGCAGGAGCGCGCACTTAGTGCACGTTCCTGCCGCATCGCATCGGAGGTTTACACGTTGCGATTTCTGAATCCAACGTCCGTACGATGTCTACGCCCCCCAACCCAGGAACGACCATTTAACATGGGAGAGAATGGGTGACATTGAACTTCACATCGTAGTTGGGCTGTCACACAGCACGATCCGGCTCCAATCTCCATTCAATATCGGAGCATTGAATAGCACGCGCATTCAATCCCCGATATCGCATTGACATCGTTCTTGCATCGTATTGGACGTTCACACCATACAACGCAGGAACGATATCAGCTCCAACGATCGAACCATGTGACTTTTCATTGAAATTGGACGCCGATATCGCAACGTGTAAACCCACCATTACAGATACTGAGATAAAGATAACCAAATACTCAGCATGTGCACAAGACCTTACAGATACTGAGGTAAAAACTCACCAAATACACAGCGTGTGCACAAAGCCTTACAGATACTGAGGTAAAAACTCACCAAAAAGGCCAGGGTCACATTTGCGTTTTGACCCTAGCCTGCCGGATTCCGGTTTTATCTTAGAACTTTTTCCAAACGCTGTCTGCAACGGTTTCCTGTGCAGCGCTGTAAAGCGCACTCCAAGCAGCTGCCTGTGTGACAGGTAGTGAAGGTAAACATAGGGTAACTAGGGACTGCGTTTTCCGGCACCGCATAGCGGTAACGCTATGTGGTGCTGGAAAAAGTTCTAAGATAAAACCGGAATCCGGCAGGCTAGGGTCAAAACGGAAATGTGACCTGGCCATACTCAGCGTGTGCACGAGGCCTTACAGATACTAAGGTAATAACTCACCAAATACTCAGCGTGTGCACGAGGCCTTACAGATACTGAGGTAAAAACTCACCAAATACTCAGCGTGTGCACGAGGCCTTACAGATACTGAGGTAAAAACTCACCAAATACTCAGCATGTGCACGAGGCCTTACAGATACTGAGGTAAAAACTCACCAAATACTCAGCGTGTGCATAAGGCCTTACAAATACTGAGGAAAAAAAATCACCAAATACTCAGCGTGTGCACGAGGCATTACAGATACTGAGGTAAAAACTCACCAAATACTCAGCGTGTGCACGAGGCATTACAAATACTGAGGTAAAACCTCACCAAATACTCAGCGTGTGCAGCAAGAAGTAACACAAACAGATGATGTGAATGTGATGCTTTTTTGTTCAAAAAAAAAATAAAGGGATCCATTTCAGCTGCAAAAAATGCACCAAAAATGGATCTCCTAAATGGAGTATAAACACACTATGGGTACAAAGCTTTACAGTTGTGGATAAAATTAGGTGTGGTCTAAAACTACATGGCCCGTATAAATGCTGCTGCTGCAAACTGTGCCCACTGCCCCTCCATCTTGGATAGTCACTTGTGAAATAGCTGTGCATGCTGTGGTCCATTGCATACTGATACATAATTCAAGAAAATTATAAAGCTAAAGGGGCACACACAGCCTACAGGGGCATTTCACATGTGACTATCCAAGATACGGGGGCAATGTGTGCCGCAACAGCATTTATGATCATTAGCACCATGTAGAGAGTCCTCCACTGTCTCCCATACCCTGACCAAGTGACCCCACATTAATACAAATGCTTTTGTCTTTTACCTCTGAAGCGCAGCAACAGGATTAACACTCACTGCACCACACACTATACACACACTCACTGCACACAGTATACACACAGCACACACTATACACACAACACACACTCACTGCACACAGTTTACGCACAGCACACACTATACACACAGCACACACTGCACACAGTATACACACAGCACACACTATACACAAAACACACACTCACTGCACACAGTCTACACACTATACACACAGCACACACTATACACAAAACACACACTCACTGCACACACAGCACACACTATACACACAGCACACACTATACACAGCACACACTATACACAAAACACACACTATACACAAAACACACACACTGCACATAGTATACACACGTAGCACACACTATACACACAACACACAGCACACACTATACAAACAACACACAGCACACACTATACAAACAACACACAGCACACACACTTCACACACTATACACACAGCACAAACTATACAAACAACATAGCACACACACTATACAAACAACATAGCACACACACTATACACACAGCACACACTCACTGAACACACCATACACACAGGACACACTGCACAGTATACACACACAGCACACACTCACTGCACAGTATACACACAGCACACTATACACACACAACACACACTCACTGCACACACTATACACACAGCACACACTCACTGCACACACTATACACACACAGCACACACACACATCACACAATATACAAACAACACACAGCGCACACACTGCACACACTATACACACACAGAGCACACTCACTGCACACACTATACATACAGCACACACTCACTGCACACACTATACACACACAGCACACTCACTGCACACACTATACACACACAGCACACTCACTGCATACACTATACACACAGCACACACTCACTGCACACACTATACACACAGCACACACTCACTGCACACACTATACATGCAGCACACACTATACAAACACACAGCACAGACAGCACACACACTGCACACACATCACACACTATACAAACAACACACAGCGCACACAGCACACACTATACACACAGCACACCCTATACAAACACACAGCATACACACTGCACACATCACACACTGACTGAACACACCATACACACAGCACACACTCACAGCAAACACTCACTGCACAGTATACACACAGCACACACTCACTGCACAGTATACACACAGCACACACTATACACACAGCACACCCTATACAAACACACAGCATACACACTGCACACATCACACACTGACTGAACACACCATACACACAGCACACACTCACTGTACACACTATACACACACAGCACACACTCACTGCACAGTATACACACATGACACACTCACTGCACAGTATACACACAGCACACACTATACACACAGCACACACTCACTGCACACACTATACACACTGCACACACTCACTGCACACACTATACACGCAGCACACACTGCAAACACTATACACACAGTACACACATAACACACACAGCATACACTATACATCATCACAGCACACACTATACACACTGCACACACTCACTGCAAACATTATACACAGCACACACACTATACACACAACACATTCACTGCAAACACTATACACACAGCACTCATTACACACACTATACACACAGGCACCTTCCTCCTCTGTGCTGTAGATGATTGTATTCAGCCAGGCCCAGGAAGGAGTGAAGCAGGTGATGACTGTGGGAGGAGAGCAGGCCAGGTTGGCAGACTGAGCTCCTCCCCGGCAGGCAGAGAGGCAGTGCCGTATGTCTCCTCCAGGTCCAGCAGGCACCCACGTTCTCTCTGCTATGTCCTCCTCCAGGTTATGACTGTGGGAGGAAAGCAGGCCAGGTCGGCAGACTGAGCTCATCTCCGGCAGGCCGTACTGCCGCATGTATCCTCCAGGCTCCAGCAGACACCCGGCACCCGCGGTCTCTCTGCTACGTCCTCCCGCACGGGAGACAGGAGGGGCGGGGCAGCCACGGCCTCAGCTACCGTATGCTCAAATTCAGAACCGCGGTGCCTGCTCGCCGCTGCATTGTGCGGATTATAATGGGGGCAGTTTACCATGGGCCCTCCCCAGAGACCTGGGCCCGGGGCGGTTGCCCATATTGTCCTCATTATAATCCGCCACTGCATATACCCAAAAAGAAACCTTATTTTTGGAGAGTTTCAACCTAAATCATCATGGTACACGAATAGCCATAGTGAAAGGTTTTATTAATAGAAAAAACATGAAATTACACTGGCATCACAAAGTACCGAACATTACACGTTATAAAAAAGACAGAGACGGTCCAAAGGACAGCGGAGATGGTAAACCAACACACAGCACATCATGGTAAAAGGCCTAACAGTGAGCCAGTGGTGTAGAAAAAAGCTAACACAAAGTGGGGCTAATAATTACTGTGAATGACCAAAAAGGTGTAGTCCACTGGTTCCTCACCACAAGGGGAGATATAGTTATCAATAAACTACCTGGACACCCATCCTATGATCAAATCAAAGTAAACACATAGGCACCCCATACTCACACTTACCCATGTTGCCAGTGACCTGATGGTGGTAAGGGGATGCCCCAACGCGTTTCACCCTTAATGAGCTTCCTCAGGGGGCTACTCTACAGCACTTACAGTCCCTCTTATATATGCCCCCCACCAGGTGTGCGGCTTTACCGGATTAGTCACCGCACACGTGCTGCCGCTTCATCGATGAGATCCCGGCCGCCCTCCGTCGCCACCGGAAGTGCGTCAAATGACGCGATACTGGGAGAGGGAGATTTTCGTGGAGGCTGCCCACGCTGCTACCCAGGCGCTGTGTTGGTATCGTTATATCGACGACGTCCTTTGGGCCGTCTCTGTCTTTTTTATAACGTGTAATGTTCGGTACTTTGTGATGCCAGTGTAATTTCGTGTTTTTTCTATTAATAAAACCTTTCACTATGGCTATTCGTGTACCATGATGATTTAGGTTGAAACTCTCCAAAAATAAGGTTTCTTTTTGGGTATATGCTAGTTGGGAGAGGCCCATTTATGATGTGTCACTTTCCATATTATGTTCAATTTCTTATACTAATTCAATGATTACATGTATGATTGCAGAGAAAACTTGTAGAAGGCCTTGAAAAGAAAGCAGCAGATGAACAAAGTGTGCAGCACAGCATCATTATGAGGGACTGGGTTTCTTTTTATTACTCACCTATTTTCTCTAAGTTACTGGGGGATCGCAAGCAGGAAATTATTCCAGACAACTTCCGGGGTCAGCACAGGACCCTGGGCTGTCAATGTAACAGTGGCAGTCCCGTGATTGTTTCTGATACCAGCGGGAAGCAGCACGATCCCCGTTGTGGTGCACTCGACCGTGCTGTCAATGATTGATAATGCTATCCAGAAGATTAATCAAAGAAGTCCGACCTGTGTGCACTGGGGTCTGGGTGGAGGGGGAGATAGAAAGAGAGGGCGCAAATCTAAGTGTAGATTATATAGTATAATAATAGATAATAGGTTTTTTTGCTCACCCTTTTGATGTCTTTACTTTCTCGTGTAAGGCCACATGCACCCGCTGAGTATATGATGAGTTTGTTACCTCAGGATTTGTAGACAAAACCAGGAGTGGAAGAATCAGAGGAAAAGTCTAATAGAAACACCTGCATCACTCCTGTATTTAATTATCCACTCCTGGTTTTGGCTACAAATCCTGAGGTAAAAAACTCATCAAATACTCAACGTGTGCACGTGGCCTAACAATTCCTTATGTGGTCACTTGATTTAACCACTCTTTAGTGTGCTTACCTCCTGGTTTGCAGCTACGTCCCAGAATGGCAGAACTCCCAGCCTGGAGTCTGTTAGGTGTGTCCACAGAAAAGATTATCTGGGGTATAGACGAGCACTCCCAGTTCCAGAAAGACACAATCCCAATTCTTCTTATTTTCAAAGAAGTAATTTATTCCATCAGTATATATTGGAGAACATATAACGTGTTTCGGCTTTACAGCAGGGATAATATATTTCATTAAGTGTTCTTGAGGTCAGGGGTATGTGGGTGAGAACATCCAACATATCCGAGACATCATGAGTCCGCACAAGTCGACAATTAGATGTGAACGGTAAATGTTACCTATCCCTTCACATTTTTAGAGAAAGGACACTTAATTTCCCAACTGAAATTTCAGGTAATCGAACAAATCTGCCAACCAGACGTGGTGGCAATAGGATACTACAGTTGAGGAAAAGAGAATCCTATTATATTCCGGTCATTGTCACACACGAACATGCCTGGCTTTAGGTTCAGCAGTGTGAGCCACAAATCTGCCTGCTCTTTCAGAGCTGTCCACAACTCTTCAGCATTGGGCGCTTTGTCAGCTACGCATATTAGCTTCAGCACAGCCTGATGCCGCTTGACCGAGGCAGTGTTGCAGTGCTTCCAGCTTCTGACTGATGTGGAGGATGAAAAGGAGGAGGAGGAGGCTGAGAAGGAGGACGTGCAGGAGCTGTAGACTGTGGGGGCAACCCTGATTGAGATAGGGCCTGCAACCCTTGGCGTCGGCAGGACGTGTTCCGTCCCAAGGTCGACTGGGTCCCGGCTTCAACTATATTAACCCAATGTGCCGTCAGCGAGATGTACCATCCCTGCCCACAAGAACTTGTCCCCATGTCCGTGGTTAGGTGGACTTTGCCGGAAACTGCGTTATTAAGGGCACGGCTAATGTTTTGGGATATGTGCTTGTGTAATGCGGGGATGGCACATCGGGAGAAATAGTAGCGACTGGGGACTGAGTAACTAGGGATGGCCACCGCCATCAGGTTGCGGAATGCTTCCGTCTCCACTAGCCTAAAATGCAACATTTCGAGCGCAAGGACTCGCGTAATGTGCAAATTAAGTAGTGTGGCCTGTGGGGCATTGACTGCATATTTGCGCTTGCATTCCAAGGACTGGGGTAGGAACTATTGAACACTGCACTGGGACAAGGACGTGGATGTGGTTGCTGATGGTGGTATGTCTGATTGTTCAATGACAGGTGCAGGACAGGAGGCATCTTTGCATGCACTATGGACAGGGGATTACCTTGCATGCACAACAGCGGAAGAAGCAGTGGTGTCATCTGCAGACACTGCTCCTGGACCCTGGGGTTCGGCCCACAAAGTCGGGTGCTTTGCAGCCATGTGCCTGATCATGCTGATGGTGGACAGGCTGGTAGTTTTGCTACCCTTGCTGATGCTGACATGGCAGGTCGTGCAAATGGCCTTTTTGGAATTATCAGCAGAGTCCTTAAAAAACAGCCAGACTTGGGAAGACCTGAGAGATGTACTGGCAACTTCCATCTTGTTGGTGTTACGGGGAACGGTTGTCCACCTTCTGTCTGCGGCCACCACCCTGCTTCTTTCTGCCTTTTGGGGTGCTACGCCTCCCTGCCCCTGTGCACAGCCGTCCTCGCACTGCATATCCTCCTGCTAAGTTGGGTCAATTATTAGATCATCCACCACATCGTCTTCCACTTCCGCAACCTGGTCTTCCTCCTGACTTTCTGGCAATTGTGTCTCATCAACGTCCACATCTTGTGACACTTTCCCACCATTGCCTCCATGTGACCTTGGCTGCTAGTGGAGTGGGCAAGAGACCTGAATCTATGAATGGAAAAGTAAACAGTTCTTCAGAGTGTCCAAGTGTGGGATCATTTTTTTCCAGGCACTCGGAATGGTAGGAGGAAGGAAGATCAGGGTGAGGAATATGCAGTCCAGACTCACGGCTACTGAGACCTGACCGTGTGGAAGACAGGGTGGTTGTGGTGGTGGCAAACTGACTGGAAGCATTATCCGCTATCGAACTAACAACCTGTTGACACTATTCTGGGTTTGAAGGGAACCTGTCACCTGGATCTAAGCCCCTACACCATCACTACCTGTCCCTGCACCTTCCTAGCTGCTCCCTATCTATCCCTCTCTGAGCTAAATCTGCCCTATAAAACAGCAGAAAAATAACTTATAACTTACAGAAGTCCCTGAGGTTGGGAACTGAAAAGGCGGGCCCAGGCTCCATTCTGCCCCTCCTCGATGCAGTAGCACACGCCGCGCTGGGCGGCATTATTCTTTCTTCATCGCCACCTCCTCCATTTGGAATCTCCCACCCGCTTTACACTGTAAGGTAGCGGTTAGGATCGGCACGACACAGCACACAGTTTAATGGCACAGTTCAGGTATTCACAGACCTCCAGGTTCCAGGGCGCAGCCGAGTACAACCTCATACAATCCCAACAGCTGATATAGAAGCTCTGTACCTTCCCCCGGGTAGGCTGTGTTAGGTCAGCACACAACCTTTCTCTCCTCACCGTCTGCTCATTAGCCTCATGAACATCCACTCTGAGAGAGCTCACAGGCTGTGTTAAATCTTCACACAGCTCTCTACACAGCAGCTCCTGCTGCTGTCCTGACACACTCCACACCCTCCCCACAGCCCAGGGCAGCTCATATCATCTCCTATTCACCCGCACACATGGGCATCAGTGCTTTCAATCAGCACTCAACTCCAGTAGCAGCTAACCTTGTGTGTGCTGCTACCGAACAGATGATACAATCGCCCATATGCTGTGTCCCGGTCAGGGGACACATAGAGGTCGCATCACCACAACATGATAGGTGTAAAGCAGGTGGGAGATTCCAAATGGAGGAGGCGGTGATGAAGAAAGAATAACGCCGCCCAGCGGGGCGTGTGCTGCCGGATCGAGGAGGGGCAGAATGGAGCCTGGGGCCGCCTTTTCAGTCCCCAGCCACAGTGTCTTCTGTAAGTTAAAAGTTATTTTTCTGCTGTTTTATAGGGCGGATTTAGCTTAGAACCAGGTGGCAGGTTCCCATTAATAGTGGTGTGCTGCGGTCCCCTAGGAATTGGGACAAGAAGGTGAGGCGAGAAGATGTGGGTGTTTGTTGTGGCACAATTCTAGCTTGCCCACGGTGTCAGCCTCTGCATGCACCATCAACATCACGTCCAGTTCCTCGGCCCTTGCGACCGGCCTTGAGCATTTTAAACGGTGTGCTATATAGGTTTTAAAAGTGTGCTATATACCCTGCCTGCATACAGCTAAATTAATTCTAAAAAAAAAAGAACTGTTGTTTGGATGGCTAAATAGATATTAGAAGCCTGTACGCCAGCCCCAGATGTGCTGACTGGTATACAGCCTCTTGTGGTACACCGAAGTGTGCTATATACCACTCCTGCCTATATACAACTAAATTATTCCTTAGAAGGACTGTTGTTTGATGGATATATAGATATTAGAAGCCTGTACACCAGCCCCAAATGTGCTGACTGGTATACAGCCTCTTGTGATACACCGAAGTGTGCTATATACCCCTCCTGCCTGTATGCAGCTAAATTAAGCCTTAGAAGCACTGCTGTTTTGATGGATTGATACATATTAGAAGCCTGTACACCAGCCCCAGATGAGCTGACTGGTATACAGCCTCTTGTGGTACACCAAAGTGTGCTATATATCCCTCCTGCCTGTATAAAGCTAAATTAATCCTTAGGACTGTTTTGATGGATAGATATTAGAAGCCTGTCACCAGCCCCAGATGTGCTGACAGGTATACAACCTCTTGTGGTACACCGAAGTGAGCTATATACCCCTCCTGCCTGTATACAGCTAAATTAATCCTTAGAAGGACTGTTGTTTTGATGGATATATAGATATTAGAAGTCTGTACACCAGCCCCAGATGTGCTGACTGATTACAGCCTTTTGTGGTACACTGAAGTGTGCTATATACCCCTCCTGCCTGTATACAGCTAAATTAATCCTTAGAAGGACTGTTGTTTTGATGGACAGATGCATATTAGAAGCCTGTACACCAGCCCCAGATGTGCTGACTGGTATACAGCCTCTTGTGGTACACCGAAGTGTGCTATATATCCCTCCTGTCTGTATACAGCTAAATTAATCCTTAGAAAGACTGTTGTTTTGAAGGATAGATATTAGAAGCCTGTACACCAGCCCCAGATATGCTGTGCCTGCGCTACACTGGGATGTCTCAATCAACATCACTTGTTCCTTAAGAAACTCTTTATGTGACAGAGTGCATATCAACACTGACACCTGGATGACCAAACATGGCCAGGCGCATTACTTCTCACTGACTGGGTACTGGGTAAATATCATAGGGGCCAGGCGGGAAGGGGCTATTCCTCAAGTCTTGAAATTCCCATGACTTTTGGGACAAACCTCTGTATCTGCAGCTTCATTCACTGCCTCTGCCTCCTCCACCTCTTGTAGGGACTCCATCTGCACCCTCAACTTCTCCCTTAATGTTTCAATAGTCCAGAGAGAATCCCCCATCTCTTTACTGATCTGCTGGGGCTCACCACCTGTGTTGAAATTAAAATGCCTTTGAGATGTCAGTCACAGCTGAAGACTTGTGGACAGCTATACAGGCCAAGTTTGGCCAGGGCTTGTCACTGCTGCCAGAGTCACTGCCACAAGTGCAGAGTGGAATTATAACGTGTCGGCACATCACATGTTAAACAGTTATCCAATTATCGGGGCTGCGATGTCCATCAGCTTTCAGAAACCATCTGTATCCACCATGCAGAAAGGTAGCATTTCCATGGCCAACAAATTGGAGATGTTACAGTTGAAACTCTTTGCTTTGGAATATGTGGCAGGAAATAGTCTTTTACATGACCACAACTGTGAGGCCGAGGGCTGGCTGTTGTTCTGAGAGAAGGTGCAGTAGGGTGTACCCGAGAAACTGCTGCACTGTGAAGAAGGTGCAGGCGGAGATGTTATGGTGGGTTGACAAAGAAGCGGTGTGCTCATTGTCTGAGATCACTCAAAAACAGCATTCATGTCCACTTCTGAAACAGCTGATGGGTTCACACTCACCCTGACTGTAGCGGGTAAACAAGTGGAGGTCCTGCGGCCAGAGACCTGTGTGACAATACTTGACACGCTGACTGAGGAGGTAAAAGCAGCAGATACGGTTTATGTGGTGGACGAAGTTCAGTGAGACCCGTTGGGCCTTGTTTTAGCACAGTAAGTTTGCCAAAGTAATAGTCTTGTAGTTGGAATACCTTTTAATGGTTTACAAAAATAAAGTAATTGATGTTACAAAGCAAGCTTTCAAGACTTCTCATGTCTTTTCATCAGGCATGATATAACAAAATATTAGAAGAAACATATACACACACAAGAGCAGATGCAAGGTATAATAAATGGACATTTATACAAACAAACAGACCTTAGGGAGAGAATCCTTAATTAGCCAGGCTTATTAACCACTCTGAGACCAATCATCTCGGGATGGGAACGCTCACTGAAAACAATCTCAGAATGGGTAGAAAATGTCCTTAAACTGCTGGTAAGGATGAGAGCCAGCTATATACAGGACACTACAGATAGTGATGAGCGAGTGTAATTGTTACTATTCGCCACTTGCACGGATAGTATGGTATTTGCGACACTCATTACTCGGCAAGTATCACTGGTGCTCGTGAGTGATGTGTCAATTGTGAATGATATGACATAAATTAACAACTAACTTCAGTGCACAATGGTAGCTGGCACCCCAGTGAGACCAGATTGAACGTTAGGATCTCTCTAGGGGGCACAGCAAGGTGTTTTAGGCATTGAAATCATCAAAAAGCCCACCCTCCCCCCTGTCCCGGAAAAAAGAAAATAATAAAATAAATAATACCAAGAAATTTCATCATATCCTATACAAGGGTGACTGACTAAAATAATATTCAATGACCCTCCCTTGCTATGCTACAACCTCCCAATATAAGAAACATCATGCTCCAAAGTTCAATGCCCTCAGATACACCAAGAGGAACTTATCTATTGAATGGGAAGAGCTGCAATCCTGTGCTCATATAGAGACCAAAGACAAGATCCAGATCCCCAACACACAGCAGGACGTACACATGCTCCTCTTCCAATGTTGTGTATTAAACTGAGCACTATATGTCTTGTGGGGGGGTTGTATGTTGGAGAAACAGGACACAGTCTCAGAGCAAAGAAGAGTTCTCATCGTCAAAAAATTACAGACAAAAAATCCATTTACATGTAGCCAAACATTTCTATGGTCCAGGACATTATATTGACATTATATTGAGAATATGAAAGTTATCATATTAAAAGGCCATTTCAAATCACAGAAACATAGATAGATCTGTGAATACAAATTCATTGCAACCTTTGACTCTGTCAGATCAGGTTTAAATCTATCAGAAGGATTTATGACTCACTGCAAGATCTGAAGAGCCCTTTCTAAAGACACTGAGGGAACCAGGTTGAGAACGTGTATATATAAATTGGGACCATAAAAACTTTCACAACAGTAATTAAAGATTCTCTCCTTAAGCTGTTTGTTTATTTAAATGTCCATTTATTATACTTTGCATCTGCTCTGGTTGTGTGTGTATATATTTGTGTTTCTTCTAATATTTTGTCATACCATGCCTGATAAAAAGATGTGAGAAGCCTTGAAGGCTTGCTTTGTAACATCAATTACTTTATTTTTGTTAGCCATTAAAAAGTATTACAACTACAAAATTATTATTTTGTTTTTCACTATGAGAGCAATCAATCTTTTTTTAACTGGCTAATAGGGATGGGCGAGTCTACTCACTAGGACTCGTTACTCGGCGAGTAGTAAGGGACTCGCAGGACTCGGTACTCTGCGAGTTTCCCAGCGATTACTCGCACAGTAACGAGTCCAATGCAAGTCAATGGCAATCCTAGTTTTGTCAGAGTTTACTTTTTCTCACTCGCTAGACTCGCTATATCACATCGCTATGTAGCTTGAAACTCCCCAAATCGTTTAAACAATCGCACCGCTTCACGGATACCCACTGTCAGCAGCGAGTCTGAGCGAGTCTTAGCGATTCTGAGCGAGTCTACGAATCCGAGTCCTGTATACTGTATTCGGGACTCGCGAATACAGAATCTGTTATGTTCCGACAAAGCTTTCGAGACAGCCTAGCGTGTTAGGTCAGAAAACTTGTGAAGATGGACAAGCATGTTAGCCAATCATATTCAGTAATGCCACAGCCATGTTGGTTGCGGCAAGACTATGATTGGTTTCTGTCCATCGTGATGCCTATGTCATGTATGAGAGGCGAGGCTGTATATAAGCCTTGCCACCGCCATTTTCTCCACATTCCTGTGAGATCTGACCTAGTGCAGGGTGAGGTAGATGCTGGAGCAGATTATAGGGAGTGTCAGTCAGTGTAGGGAAACTTAAAAATTCCTTATATTTAACCCAAACAGCTCTTCTGAGAGCTACCAGGAGGACAGAGGAGTACTGTGTAGAGGACTGTAGGCAGGCAGGGGAGGTGCAGCCTTACAGTGCACACAGGACCGACCTCATAGCTTAGCTTACTCACTCAGCTGTCCTAATAGCTGAAGTCAGAGGCTTAGCTGAGGTACTATTTCCTATTTTTTTGAACCTGATAGATTTTGGGTCATAATAACCCCTTCAGTTTTCTTTTCTCTGTGGCAGACCAGTGCGTTGCTGCTCTCCTAGCTGCAAATAGCATGTACGCCACCTACTTGTTAATAATTTTTGCAGGGACTAGTGTGCTGCTACAAAGACACGGACATATTTCTTACTTAGGCTGCCTTCACACTGGCGTTCCCCTCCGCAGCGTTCTGCGGAGGGGAATCGCCATGTGTGCGCAGCCAGCGCAAGCCCCTATGTTTAGAATAGGGATGCACGGTGCTGCGCTTGACAGTGCAGGATCGTGCGCACCCATTCACCTCCATATGTGATCTGTGCGCAGGTGGATGCCTGCGCACAAATCACACACTCCCGCCCGCACCAGGGACGCGACATGTTGCGTCCCTGGTGCAGACGAGACTGTGTGATCTGTGCGCAGGCATCCGCCTGCGCACAGATCACATATGGGAGTGAATGGGTGCGCACAGTCCTGCGCTGTCAAGCGTAGCACCGTGTGCTCCCATTATAAAGATAGGAGCTCGCGGCCGCTGCGGTCACATTGCGGACCCCTCCGCAGAACGCTGCGGAGGGGTCCGCAAATGTGAACCCAGCCTTAAGGTGCACTTTTAAAGTATAACCTTTAATAAATATTTGTTAAAATAACAAAAAAGTGTTCTCCCACACCTGGTGTCTATAAAACACACATTACAGACAGGGATGGGACAATATCCCTATTAAACCCTGTCTCTTGTTCTCTTGTTATCATATAATTTGGATAAAAACCACAGACACGGACACAGCAGCAAAAAACTGTTGCGAGTCGGGTTTCCAAAACGGCAATGCGAGCGCTTTCCGAGACATCTGCGATTTGTAAATCGCACATTACTCGCTATTACTCGCTTCCCATTCATTAACATTGGACTCGCTAGACTCGCAACGAATAGCGAGTCCCGGGCTCGGACTCGCTAGAGTCAAACGATTCCGAGTAATTTAGGACTCGCCCATCACTACTGGCTAACACGGTACCAAACCCCTTTTCTTCTTTGTCAGAGTAACACAGATAACAACCATGTGCCGATTCATACATGTAGTAGTCAAATCGTTGTTTTTTTGCCGCTACTGAAGTTTTTTTTTTTTACAAACTTTGCAAATAATGTTATTTAGGTCATCCTTTGCGGTCTCAAAAAAGACCCAGCCTCGGCAGCCCTTGCCATTCCTGACAACTAAAGACCCGCAAATTCTGATGTTCAGAGCATTAGCTGTGGCGGAGGATGAAGTGCTTGTCATGGTTGCAACACTCATTCTCTGTGCAAAGATGCAACCGAAGCTCCTCGTCTTCATCCTCCTCCCCTTCCTCTGCTGAGCTACTCAGCTGCATGACACTGGTTAATTCCGAGTGGGATCTTTAACCTCATCATAATCTTCTTTGTTGTCCCCCTTCTTGCCCTGAGAGTCATCCTCCTCCTCTTCATATCCTGAACGCACAGTACAGTGCGAGTGCGCCTCAGGTATGTGAGTCTCATCATCATTATCTCCACCATCGGGGTGTTAATGTCTGGTGACAAGGGTCTGAATTCTGCTAAAAGCCTACTTTGTCCATCCCTGGATTAAACTCCAAAAGATTTTGGGCATCGGTGCAGATGCTTTCCTCCTCTGGAGTATGGGAAACTTATGAGCAGACCTCTGATGCACATGGGATACAATGTGTGAATGACTCACCGTTGCCAGGGTCGCAGGTCTCAGGCGTTGCTTCACCTGTCACGGTTCCGCGCCTGAGGCTGTGGGGCCCGGTGGTCAAATAAGAAGGATTGAAGGATTGGGATAAGTCTTGATTGTCGTGACGCCACCTGTGGGAATCCGGTGATGGCACCGGCGCTGCTTGGGCCTCCGGGGGATGTGCAGCAGCTAGATGTGATGCTCCCCACAGGATGAGCAGTAGTCCCCGGGGCCAGGAGCTGCACTGGATGGAATACGGCAGCTTGGGTAGTTTGATGAGCAAGGTTAATAACAGTTCTGGAAGAAATGAACTGGCACAATGCTCCTCTGTAACGGGTCTTTACTGTAAGTTTGGTGCAGTACACGGTATACAGTTTGTCAGGTAACGGACCGGGTGGTCCCAGTGATGAACTGCCTCTGTCCAGAGCTCCACAGTGTTCCTCCTTTACTAACTGTCCTATTTTTGTTGCCGTTGCTGTCTTAGTGCACCAGTTCAAGGCACTGGGAATCTCTATTGGATTACCTCAGCCAGGTCGCTAGCCTAGGCTGTGAAGGGTCCAGAGGCCAAATGGTAGGTACCCTGCTGGTAAGACTGCTGGGTTAGTGGCTGTAGTGAGGCGCTCCTAAGAAGCTTCTCCGTCACTCCGGTTTTGCAGAACAGCGGTGGACAGCTGTTTGCCTCGAATACGGCGTCCGGTGAGACTGGGCATGGGTGTCTTTTAACCCGTTGCTTAGTTGCTTTGTTGCCCGTTTGCTGGTCTGGGTCACCGCTTGATGGTGCTCTCCCGACTGGGTTGCCTTTTTCAGGGCTGCACGGCACTGTGCAGGCTCCTGCTCCTTCTCCTCCTTCTTCCTGAACATGACTCTCACTCTCCTACTCCTCCTAACTTCCCCCACACTACACCTTACACTCTTCCCACCAGGACCTGATTGGTCCTCTACCTCTGAGTGGTGCGTGGTATATGGAGCTCTGGATTTAACCATTACATCACTGAGACGGAAGATATTACATCTTCAGTCAGGGATGCAATACCTTCCTGTGACGCACTCGATGCGGGGCGCCACACTCCCCCTTGGGAAATTACACTTGTCTCCAAGTGTCACGGAATAGAGATGGGCGAGTCCTAAAAGACTCGGAATCGCAAGACCCCAACGAGTCCGAGTGCAGGACTCGGGACTCGTTGCGAGTCCAGCGAGTCCAATGTTAATGAATAGGGAACCGAGTAATAGCGAATAATGACATTTACAACTCGCTGATGTGTCTCTGAAAGTGTGCGAGTCCAAATTGGTTTTAAGTGCGCACAGCCACCGAGATGTGGTTTGGTGTTGCTGTATGCGTCACTTGCTGGCGGGGTAAGTGTGCGCGCTCACACTTGGCAGTGAAGCCGCACACTACACTCCCTAAAAAAATTGGTTTTAAGTGCGCACAGCCACCGAGATGTGGTTTGGTGTTGCTGTATGCGTCACTTGCTGGCGGGGTAAGTGTGCGCGCTCACACTTGGCAGTGAAGCCGCACACTACACTCCCTAAAAAAATTGGTTTTAAGTGCGCACAGCCACCGAGATGTGGTTTGGTGTTGCTGTATGCGTCACTTGCTGGCGGGGTAAGTGTGCGCGCTCACACTTGGCAGTGAAGCCGCACACTACACTCCCTAAGGTGGTGTACGTGCTATTTAAAGGTAGGACAGCAGCAACGCACTGGTCTGCCACAGAAAAAATAACGCTCTATGGGTTATTAGGAACAAAAATCGATCTGGTGCAAAAACAAAAAGGAAACAGCACCTCAGCTAAGCCTCTGATTGCAGCTGTTAGCAAAGCTGAGTGAGTAAGCTAAGCTATGAGGTCCGTCCTGTGTGCACTGTAAGGCTTCTCCTTCCTTCCCTCCCTGCCTGCCTGCCTGCCTACACAGCACTACTCTGTCCTCCTCCTAGCTCTCAGAAGAGCTGTTTGAGTTAATATAAGGAATCTTCCCTACACTGACAATCCCTGATCTGCTCCAGCATATATCTCTCTCTCCCTATACTAGGTCAGATCGTCTCAGGAATGTGGCCAAAATGGCGGGGACAAGCCTTATATACTGCCTTGCCTGTCATACATGACATAGGCATCACGATGGACAGCAGCCAATCATAGTCCTGACACAACCAACTTTGCTATGCCATTACTGACTATGATTGGCTATCTTCACAAGTTTTCTGACCTAACACGCACGCTGTGCTGACTCGGAACATAACAGATTCTGTATTCGAGAGTCCGACTCCCGAATACAGTATACAGGACTCGGAATCGTAGACTCGTAGGACTCGGAATCGTAGACTCGCTCAGACCCGCTGCTGAAAGCGGGTATCTGTGAAGAGTCAAGCTTATTGCCATTGAATTCCATTGGACTCGTCACTGTGCGAGTCCAAGCTGGGAGATTCGCCGAGTAACGAGTCCTGCGAGTACCTTCAGAATCGCCGAGTCCCGAGTCCTAGCGAGTAGACTCGCCCATCCCTATCACGGAACCCGAACAGTACAGAGAAATTTTTATATTTTTGCAAACATAAAGGAAAATAAAACACTTTTATTAATAACATGCAAGCTGGCTAAATTTTTTTCCCGTTCGAAATTATTGAGAATTTTCACAATGGAGCAAGCTGCTTTCCCAGAGGGAAGAAGGAAGGGGGGGTAGGGGTTAAGTTCCTATCCTCACCTAGTGATTGGTCTTACTGCGGTGCCCCTACTTACTTTAATCTATCCCAGAGTACCGCTGTTAGAATGTCTGTTTCATCTCTACTAGATGAGATCTAGGTTTAGAGGTTGATCCTGCACACAGAACTGGAGGATCGCTCATGCATATACTGTTGCAAACTTGTTGCGTTGGGCAAACTTCTCTAGATTGACACAGCGCAGCACCTCCTAACACTGACGCTGCAAGGAAGGAGGAATCGTGTGTGCCGATACGTCACGTCCAGTATCAACATCCGGTGACGCGGACAGACGAGGAGACCAGGTGTACGCCGCTGGCCACGGCATACACTCCAGAGGACCTCGGACGAGACAAGACCCTGACAGCAGCACACGAGACGTAGTAAGTGGAGACACATTTACAGCACCGCTAGTTTGCAACAGTATATTCATGAGCGATCCTCCAGTTCTGTGTGCAGGATCAACCTCTAAACCTACATCTCAGCTAGTAGAGATGAAACAGACATTCTAACAGCAGTACTCTGGGATAGATTAAAGTAAGTAGGGGCACCGCAGTAAGACCAATCACTAGGTGAGGATAGGAACTTAACCAGCGTTGATCCCTTTTCAGCTTAACCCGGTCCAAGGGTAGCGGGCCAGTGACAGAGGATCACAGAGAAAATGAAGCAGTTTTTTCCTCTCTCATGTGGATTACAGGTACAATATTAGTTATTCAGATGCGTAACCTTGTGATGTGAGTGAGGACTAAACTAATTACCTCTCTAAACAAACAGGAGGATCTGGCAGATGAATCAGGACATACAGCTATTGTCATTTCCAAACAAAGAACAGCCCCTGGACTGATAGGATTCTTGGTACAGAAAGTACAGTTGGCTAAAGAACTGTTATAAAGAAGTACCCATAAGAAGAAAAACTATTTAGCAGCACTTTCCAAGTTACAGATCTCAGCCAAAATTTTTTAACCCAAATCCCTTATTTATTTAAATTTTATCGCGTTTTTAAAATTGACAAATGTATTGTTAGTTTTATTGTTTGAATAAATTTTGTGAAAATTTAAAAATTCCCCTTGTTTTCCCCCTGTTTTAAATTTGCTATCCAACCAAAGGTTATTATCTATCAGGTGTAGTTACTTAGTTAGCGCTGGGTCCATTATTATTCTTATTTAAATTTTTTTCCCGTCCGGGAGGCACATTTTCTTAAAACGTTTCAAACATTTTTATTAAACGGAATCGGTTAACTATTGCGGACCCGGCGGGCGGGGTCACTGTCTTTTAGCAATGTCCAGGTTTTTCCGCCGGGCCGCTTACTGGCAGACAATTAAACTGGAGAGCATTCTCAAAGAAAAGTTATTTTCAACGTTTCGAAACAGAATTGTGCAAAAGTAAAGTTACTTTTTAAGGGTGAAGTTGACATCTACAGACCCGGAGAGCATACCATCCCCTGTAGCCGACATGGCGCTCGTATGAGATGGTTTCTCCCTGGTACAGGTCGCGATCGGGGTGTCCCTTGGGAAGATGAGACTCAACGTCCCGGCGGGATACAAAGATCTCCTCATATACCCCCTCCTCCTGGGCAAAACCCACCCGTTGTCTAAATTGAAGGTGATAACAGTACCTTTCTTGCAGAGTTCATCTGGTAACGGTGGTTGGCGGAGAGCTTCAGCGCGAGCCCGCAGATTTGTCTGCTCTTGGGCCCACTACTCAGCTCTGTGGCGTTGACGGATGGCATCGTCGGATCGGCAGGCAGTGTGGATGTAGTCCCACCGTTTTACGGTGCTGTTTGGAATCCGGTCTTGGCGGCAGCTTTGTAGTGGTACGCGGATGTTGTGGTCGGGGGCGGATGCCGCGGCGGCACCAGACCATGCAACCCGAGCTGCTTGTAGCTGCTCAGCGGGAACTTCCGCCTCACCCTTCTCCTCGGAACTGGTATGTATCAAGTCCTCAGGTTCACTGGGACTCTCGTTGTCTTCCTCCTCTACGGCTTCGACAACTACATCAGGCTCCTCGGTAGGTCATGATTCTCGGTCGGGGTCATCCGGTTGATTGGGTTCTGGAACCGCAAGGTCCTCTTCTGTCTCGTGCTGCGGGGATTCTGGGCTGCCCGCCTCTCCTTCTTCTGCCTCCTACGCACCCGTTGGCGGTGGTGCGTCTCCTCTGGTAACCAGGTAGGCCTCAGTTGGTTCGGGGCCGGTCTCCGGTTCTGGAGTGGGGCAGGTGGTCAGTCTCTGGTGCACAGCTCGGTGTAGTCGGCTGGCTAGGCTTGCGCTCCAGCTCCTGATGGTCCACTCCGTGGCCTCCATCAACCGCACCCGCAGATCTTGGAGCGTGGTCTCCCAAAACTCGGGGTCCTGGTCGATAGTGAGAACGGGACCCGGTCCGGGGTTGCCAATGGCAGCTCGAGCTTCCTCCTCCACCTCTCTCATCAGCTCGCGGAGCCTCAGGGTTGCCATTTTGCTTTTTGCAGGAACTGCACCCTAGCAACTGGTACTCGTTCCCGAAGTGGAGCTTGCTGCGAAGACCCCGCCACACCTGCTTTCTTTTCGTTTTGTAGTCTATGGGTGGGCTGAAGTCTTTGGCCCGCCCCCTTAGTTGTTTCCAGCAATCGGGGCGGACAAGGATTTTGGCGCCTCTGCCATGGCCCTCCCACGACGAGGGGCGGAGGCACGCCCCTGGGCCAGCACGTAGTCTTTCACATGGCGGGATCCGCCATTTTGGCCCAGTAGAGAGGGCGGGAAAAGTTCTTTTTAGCCGATAAAAGTTCTGTAAGGCACACAATACCCGTTGGAAACGAGCCTGTTCGTATCCTGTTCGTGATCGCCAGAATTTGACTCACCGTTGCCAGGGTCGCAGGTCTCAGGCGTTGCTTCACTTGTCACGGTTCTGCGCCTGAGGCTGTGGGGCCCGGTGGTCAAATAAAAAGGGATTGAAAGATTGGGTTAAGTCTTGATTGTCGTGACGCCACCTGTGGGAATCCGGTGATGGCACCGGCGCTGCTTGGGCCTCCGGGGGATGTGCAGCAGCTAGATGGGATGCTCCCCACAGGATGAGCAGTAGTCCCCGGGGCCAGAGCTGCACTGGATGGAATACGGCAGCTTGGGTAGTTTGATGAGCAAGGTTAATTACAGTTCTGGAAGAAATGCACTGACACAATGCTTTTCTGTAACGGGTCTTTACTGTAAGTTCGGTGCAGTACACGGTATACAGTTTGTCAGGTAACGGACCGGGTGGTCCCAGTGATCAATAGCCTCGTCCAGAGCTCCACGGTGTTCCTCCTTTACTAACTGTCCTATTTTTGTTGCCGTTGCTGCCTTAGTGCACCAGTTCAAGGCACTGGGAATCTCTATTGGATTACCTCAGCCAGGTCGCTAGCCTAGGCTGTGAAGGGTCCAGAGGCCAAATGGTAGGTACCCTGCTGGTAAGACTGCTGGGTTAGCAGCTGCAGTGAGGCGCTCCTAAGAAGCTACTCCGTCACTCCGGTTTTGCAAGAACAGCGGTGGACATCTGTTTGCCTCGGAACGGCGTCCGGTGAGACTGGGCATGGGTGGCTTTTAACCGTTGCTTAGTTGCTTTGTTGCCCATTTGCTGGTGCGGGTCATCGCTTGATGGTACCCTCCCGACTGGGTTGCCTTTTTCAGGGCTGCATGGCACTGTGCAGGCTCCTGCTCCTTCTCCTCCTTCTTCCTGAACACGACTCTCACTCTCCTACTCCTCCTAACTTCCCCACACAAACACCTTACACTCCTCCCACCAGGACCTGATTGGTCCTCTACCTCTGAGTGGTGCATGTGGTACATGGAGCTCTGGATTTAACCATTACATAACTGAGACGGAAGATATTACATCTTCAGTCAGGGATGCAATACCTTCCTGTGACGCACTCGTTGCGGGGCGCCACATGAACATCACAGCAGAATCACCCATCTGTGTTTCCCCACAACAGTTGTGTGGTTGGAGAGTTGTGACACGGGGTGAAACACTTGGGGCACCACCTCTGAGGACTGTACTGTGTGTGATGTTGATGAGGAGGAAGAGGTTGAGAGGACACTTGATGCAGCACTTACTATGAACTGTAGCAAAAGCCCTTTCTGGGCCTCATCCACAACTCATATTGCTCTGCTCATGGAAAACAAAGAGACTGGAGTAGGCCGTCGAGTAACATAAATTGTCACTTCGTTTGGGATACGACGAGCCAGTGTTTGGGAAGTACAGCTTTCAGTAACATTAGCAGTAGCACCAACCCCATGTACACCTCCAACGCCAAACCTACTACCCCTTCCACCATGCTTATTCTCCACCCACCACACTTATTCCCCTTTCCACCATGACCTCAGAATTTCCCACTCATGTTTAATGCAAACAGATTTGGAAAGTACTTGTTTGAGGCCCAATAAAAGGTTATTTCACCAACTGAGTACGAGGCAGGGCCTACCTTCCCTCACTGAATTGCAAGACAGATCTCCCTTACAGCCCCTTTCTTGGCTGGAATATGAACAGATGAAATAATTTTTTTGGCGAACTACAGGAGGGATAGGTTCTTCACCCCCATTGACTCAGTTCGAGATGGTATTTACCCAGGAGTCTCCACCATCACACCAGATTTCCCTTCGATGTGGAGGAAGTTGCAGCAGCCTTCCTCTATACACACAAGATGTCCCCGGCTGGTTGTATGCAGGAAAAGAATTTTAAAATTCTCACTCGATTGTATCAATACCCTGTACAGCTACATGCTATTTTCCCCTCGGTGTCGGACAGGTGCTGGCGGTGTGGAAGTGCCAAGGGCATCATGATTCATATATGGTGGCAGTGTCCGGGTGCAAGGAGCTTTTGGGACAAGGTCTTCTTGGCATATACTGCCATTACTGGGGATGGGGTACTCCCCACACCTCAAATGACCATTCTTTATACGCTACCTGGCCCCATAGCGAGCCAAAAATGCAGCATTCTTAGATTTTGCCTGACGGCAGCTCGTATGGTTATACCCAGGCACTGGCTAACAGCAGTGGTTCCAACCATGGCAGAATGGTTGGCTGAATTCTCCCACGTTCATCATATGGAGGAATTATTGGCTCAGGCCTCGGGAGATTACTCTGGGTTTGTGAGGACCTGGCAGTCCTGGATCATGTTCAGGGAGTTTGAGGACTTTAAGAAGTTAACTGAAAGCTGGGATGGATCGTAATTCGAACAGGTCTTTCCTGTCCGGGGGTGACGAGGTGGCGACCCATTTCTTTGTTTCCCCCTTTCATCATCTCTCTTACCCTTCTTTTTTCACCCTTTTTTTTAATACTTAAAGTATCCTTCTATTACCCTCTCCTTTTCACTAAGCAGGCTCTTGTATCAGTTGACGTACATTGAAAATATGAATCGTGTAGATGTTATTGAGCCAGGGCTAGCAGATATGATGGCTAGAGAAGCTACATGACTGCTAACGTTAAATGCCCAATTTTTATGGTAACTGATAATAGGTAGGCGCAACATGTGCCATAGAATAACCTGATATTGACAGGAATACCTGCCATCTGCGCACGATGTATGGAGATACTATAGAAGATGCTTCAGACAACAATCCATATTGAACACTCTTAATGTACATTAAGTGCGTACGGCTTAGAGTCCAGTAATGGGCCGAAGCCTATGTATAACAGATTAATGTTAAACTAGAGAATGGAATGATAGAAATTCTGGTTACTTTATTGAGGGAAGAAAGTAAAAGGATAAATACTATGCATTGATGAATGAACATAGACTACATAGATACCCAGTGTAAGTGAAATGGAGAAAGTACTCTTGCATGGTGTACTGGTATATTTTATACATTCCTGCATAAATGTTTGTTTGTTTATACTGTAATAAAAACGGATTAAACATAAAAGGTTATTGGACAACAGACAGAGATTTGGCAATGAGTTTTTTGTTGGTCAATAAAAACCTTTTTAGGGGAAAAACAAATATTTGCCAATCACTGTTGGAGGTCAAATACAGCCTTTTTAGGGGAAACTGAAGGATTTGGCAATCAGTTGTTTGAGGCCAAACAGACGGTTTAGTGGAAACTGAAGGATTTGGCAGTCAGTTGTTTGAGGCCAAACAGACGTTTTAGTGGAAACTGAAGATTTGGCAGTCAGTTGCTTGAAGCTAAGCACAGCCTTTTTAAGGGAGTCTGAAAGATTTGGCAATCGGTTGTTTGAGGCCAAGCACGGCCTTTTCAGGAGAACATGAAGATTAGGTAATCACTTGTTTGAGGGCAAAAAAAAGCCTTTTTAGGGAAAACTGAAGGATTTGGCAAACACTTGTTTGAGGCCAAAAAAAAGCCTTTTTAGGGGTAACACAAAGATTTGACAATCACTTGCAAATATTTGCAATATCCAAAAATCGCAGCTTTGGAAATGCACACAGATTTGGCAATCACACTTGTTCTCAGCAAAAAAATGTCTATGTCCAGATGGAAACTCTCTCCCTCCTATTCAATGTAAAAAGCAATCAAGTAGCTAGCTATCTTTTAGTGTAGCACAGATGGAGCAGCACGGAGCAGCAACAGCAATGTCCCCAACAGTAACTCTCTGAAAATGGCGATGACGGCAAATAGATGCTTCGTATATCCCGAGGGTTATGTGATGTAGGTAGCCAATGACATAAGCCAGCCAATAACATAAGCCCTTGAGGTTACAACTTGTGGATGTTTTATGCGTCCTGATTGGCTGTCAGCCCAGAACATCCACACAGAAAGTGCCAGGAAAAAAATGGAGTCTGACGCTCTTCTGATCTCTCCTTTCCCCTTCCCCTCAAACACGTTCTGCCCACTATCCTACAGTCATAATGTAGAGGAAAAGTATTACTTAAATGCAGTAATACTCTTTCATCTAAACAATTACTGAACAAAGCAGCATTTGCAGATTTTTTTTAATACACAGATCATGTTTTCCAATCACTAACCAATTCTGCAATACTCAGGCTGAATTTGAAATTGGTAAACATGTTCAGGAAAAGTATGTTTATCTCTACTATGGATCTGCAAAGCAGGCACGATCTAGTATCGCAATCAGCCTTACTGCGCTTAAATTCAGACACACACGATGAAAGGTGGAACAAGGAGCAGACTGCTTTCTATTCCATCTTTGTGGATGGTGGGTGGCAGCACTGGACTCCATCAAATCATAGATGGTGCACCACTGTTTCCAGCCCTTTAGCTGTAACGATCAGAGGACAGGACAGTAACTGCCAATGGGCCACATGTGGCCTGTGAACTGCAGTATGCCCAGTCATTCCAAAACTATGCATATTAATGAGTGGATTGATTCAGTGGCTAAATAGAGCAACACAAATTGTTATTTGTTATTTCATTCAATATAATACTTACCGTATATACTCGTGTATAAGCCGACCCGTGTATAAGCCGACCCCCCTACTTTTGCCCCCAAAACCTGGGAAAACCTATTGACTCGTGTATAAGCCGAGGGTGGACCCCAGCACAGGTATACAGCCCCCAGCAGTGTGGTATACAGCAGCCCCAGAGGATATACAGCAGCCCCAGTGGTAGTATACAGCAGCAGCCCCAGTGGTATATACAGGAGCAGCCCCAGTGGTTAGTATACAGCAGCCCCAGACATGTATACAGCAGCCCCAGTGGTAGTATACAGCAGCCCCGAGGTGTATACAGCAGCCCCAGTGGTAGTATACAGCAGCCCCAGAGGTAGTATACAGCAGCCCCAGAGGTATATAAAGCCCCAGTGGTACTATACAGCAGCCCCAGTGGTAGTATACAGCAGCCCCAGTGGTAGTATACAGCAGCCCCAGTGGTAGTATACAGCAGCCCCAGAGGTATATACAGCAGCCCTAGTGGTGTATACAGCAGCCCCAGAGGTATATACAGCAGCCCTTAGGTAGTATACAGCAGCCCCAGTGGTGTATACAGCTACAGCCCCAGGGGTGTATACAGCAGCAGCCCCAGGGATGTATACAGCAGCAGCCCCAGAGCTGTATACAGCAGCAGCCCCAGGGGTGTATACAGCAGCAGCCCCAGGGCTGTATATAGCAGCAGCCCCGGAGGTATACAGGCCCCCCCATCAAGATCCAGGGCCCCCCCCTTGCGCGGCACACCTGTAAAGTAAAATCATACTTATCAGTGTCCTGTCACGCCGTCCCCGCTGCCGACATGACGATCCCGGGCTTCATTCCGCGTCTTCCGGCTTCCTGTGGTCGCGGGCAATGACGTCATTGCCCGCGACCACATGAAGTGCGGAAGACGCGGAATGAAGCCCGGGATCGTCATGTCGGCAGCGGGGACGGCGCGACAGGACACTGATAAGTATGATTTTACTTTACAGGTGTGCCGCGCAAGGGGAAGGGGGGCCCTGGACCTTGATGGGGGGGCCTGTACACCTCCGGGGGCTGCTGCTGTATACTTATACTCGCGTATAAGCCGAGGGGGGACTTTTCAGCCCAAATTTTGGGCTGAAAAACTCGGCTTATACGCGAGTATATACGGTAAATGTTTTATGTCATTACATATTTTATTCTTTATTTCAATATATCACATTTTAAATTCTTAAACCAATACAGAGTGGAGCTTGTAGTATTTATACACGTATTTATAGTTTTATATTTATGCAGTTCAAACATTTATGTTGTAGCATATTTTCAAGGCTAAAATTAAATCCACATACACCGGCTGAAAGAGCTTTTCTTCCAAAAGACATAGTTGTTGACCACAAACATTAGGTAATGTTTATTTGGAAGGATAAGGTCTTATTTATACACTATTCCTGGCCCTACAATAGCTTATTCATTAAATATGATTATTTTTATAGTTTATTTTTATTATTCTACTTGTAAACTCAAGGATGGTAATGGCTTTAGGTGCTATTGTCCTAGAAATAAATACATATAATAATAATATAATAATAATAATAATAATAATAATAAAATACTTTAGCCTATCCAAGATAAGGTTATACATTCAAGTATTAACTTACCAAAAAGAATTAAAACATAAGTGTAATTTCAGGTAAACTTATCTATCACTGCTTCTGTCTACCTCTAGTTCATTCCTTCTCCTTCACCTCACATCACCATGCAATTTTATGAGCAGGAACTAAAATGTGCAAATTGTCTATTCAGGAAGGAAGATGATGAACAATAGTGTCACCTATTGGAAGTAGCAATCTTAAAAAACAATATCAACCCTTTGACAAGTTGTTTTATGATTCAGGATTAAATCAGACCAGACCAGACTCACAATTTTCAGACAAGGTGTTGCAGAGTATTGCTCCTCATCAGTGCAAAGCACGAGACCTGATCTCCCAGAGGGAGCATTTTGGCTTTTAATTCTCCTCATTATGGCAAGCAGGGGAGGAGGCTGACAATTTGAAAATGACAAAGACCATGAGAACGCTGTCCATGATGATCAACTCTCGAGGAAAGTAAAGTAACAGCTTCCTACCTTTGCATGACACGCATGGTAATTGCCCCAAAAAAAATGTTGATAGTTTTTGCAATTTAAGTAGCCTAATTAAATTGTTACTGCAGTGTTGTTAAATAGGCTGGCTATTATCACCCAATTTCTCCTTGACAGATATTTTGAGGTTTCTTGCACATTACTAAGGCAATTTATGTGTTGAAAAAGAGAGATTTTATTGAATAAGGCAGGCTTCACACACAGTGTATTGCTGAGTTTTGTGACGATCCATTTTTGGTGCAAAAACTGCACCACGAATGGATCCTCACAAAGTGCAGCATTCTGTGTGTGAATCCGCTGCGCTTTTCGCCTGTGCTTGCTCACCTCGCCGCGCTCCCTTGGTGACCACCAGCTATCTCTTCTCATCCAGAGGCCGCAGCGAGCGCTGTCTCTAGGACCCTGCAGCACCATGTGACGGGGTGTCGTTGCTCGGTCACATGGTGCTGTCCAAGGTCCTTCACAGGTCCCACAGCATCGGTATGAGGAGAGATCCCTGTTGGAGCGTGGCGAGGTGAGTAGAAGTGAAGCGAAAAATCACCCAGAAATTGACTTGTGACTTCTTTTTACAGACCGGCTTTTGAGCCCAAAAGTGAGTCCGTAAAAAGTGCAGTGGCAGAATGAAGTGCACTGCAATAGCGGATCCGTACAAAGCGGATCAATAGCACAGCAGTTGCGCAGTGTGTGAACATAGCCTTAGGGTGGCTTCACACTGCGGCACGATCCGGTCCAGGGCTGTCCGGGATGACCCTGACAGCCGTGGACTGGATCAGCACACAGGACTGGGGGGCTATTATGCCCTCCGGTCCGGTGTGCAGAGTACGCAGCTGCAGCCGCTGACAGGTCAGGATCGCAACGCCCGCGGTCCTGACCTATCAGCAGCGGGTACTGCGTGCGGCTGTACACAGAACCGGAGGGCATAATAGCCCTCCAGTCCTGTGTGCTGATCCAGTCCACGGCTGTCAGGGTCATCCCGGACAGCCCTGGACCGGATCGTGCCACAGTGTGAAGGCACCCTTAGTATTAAATCTATAAATCTAGTGAGAGACCAGATTATCAGTATCTGGCTAGATCATTAAGTAACAAACTGGAATGGTCCTGAAAGGGTTAAAGATGTGCTCCGGGAATAAGAAAAAAAAATGTTATTCTAAATAAATTCCTATATTTAATAGGTAAAGCATACTCTTTGTCTCAGGATATAATTACTACAGTACATTACTTCGAGAGCTTTGAAAAGTACCATATTGATATCCTGCAGTTTTTCTTGTTATACCACCCAAACATAAATGTATTTTATTCTGATTTGATGTGATATACCAACACTACCTAGCAAGTATTTGTAAAGAATAAAGGAAATGATAGATGTTTTCTAATTATTTTATCGACAAATTGATAGCACCCATAGAAATAATACTGGTCTGAAAGAGTTGTAGGAAATAAAATGAATAAAGAATTGCCTTTGGTCTTACCAGTCACATGAAACATTCCAAAAATGTGACTTTTCCAGACAATCGTCATCACAGAATGCAGGATTACTCATATCCAGGCACCTAATAAAGTTATTTTTATTACCGCTTCTTAGCAGTTGCTGTGCCCACAATTTCATCCTATTAACACAGATCCTATTTTGCCTCATCACAAATTCACAAACAAGTGATGGAAGATGGTGGTATTTTTTTTCCATTTTCACAAAAGTGGTACTGTGCTATAGAAATCACTTCAAAATATTGAAACAAATAGCAGTGCATACTTCATGTATGTCACTAACACTATTTGACAGAATTTCACTCCTTGCAGCATGTTGTCTATATGATGCTGCACATTTTCCCCTTCTTTTCTCACATCTCCCATTATTTGTCTGTGAATATGGCAACACAAGGGCTTGTTTCTGTTTTTAAAATTGTACTTTTAGCTGCACCACTTTGGGGTACATATCATATACTGAATAAAGTTGTAAAATGCAACAGATATGTGGGGGTGGGGGCACTAGAGATGACTGAATCTTTTCAAAATACAGTAAATGTCCAAAACAATCTCTATGGGTCATTTGTATCAGGCAGAACAGTGACTCGAACCGCTGAGTCAGTGTAAGGTAACATCATCCTCCTACAACTAGGGCCCTTTCACACCTAAGCCTTGGCTGCGTTTTGCTGTGTTTGTGTTTCTATGCGTTTTTGCCCCCATTGATTTCAATGGAAACACATACAAAAGCGCATGTCCATTTCCCAAACGCAAAAACACATGCGTTTTGCAAACGCAGCTCTAGATGCATTAGGCGACGTATTTGCCTGCTTTTGCAAAAACGCATGCGCTTTTGCATTTGAAAAATGGACATGTGTTTTTGCATGCGTTTTGCATGCGTTTCCATTGAAATCAATGGGGGCAAAAACGCATGCGCTTGGATGCATTTTTTAGCGGTAAAAACACATAGAAACACAAATGAAGCAAAACGCAAACCTGCGTTAGATGTGAACTAGGCCTAAGACTAATGATGTTTCATATACTCTTTAATGTAATGCCTTCATCTTCTTCCACACTAATATTCTTGCTAGGTATAGGATGCCAGTCATGTCCTGGATTTGGTAGTACTACTGAACAGATGGCTGGTGCCATTGGTGGAGGTGGTTCTTGTACTGCTGGCGGCTTCTTTTTTCCTTTTTTTACAGTAGCCAGTCCATTGCCAATTTTGTTTTCACCACATAGTTTGTGCAACACTATAATTCTTTTTTTACAATCTTTTCAACTACAGTTATTCATCCCTTGCAAAAAAGGATGTAAAACAAAATGCTAGGTAAGTAGAAACATATACATAAAAGTAAAATGCTGCAGCAGGCTGCAGTATAGGTGTGGTGTGAATGGTTGATAAACTCAACTAGTCAAACAGCTGTGCAAAAACAGACTTGAGTAGCTCAATATCTGCTTTTTTTTGTATGCTTGACAAAATTTTACTTTCCCCGAAAATGACAAAACAGGAAATGTCAGGTATGTTTACAACCAAAAAGTCAGGACCTGCTACAGGGAGCTGTATTAGGCCGGCTTCACACCACGGTGAAATCCGATCCGGGGCTGCCAGCAGTGCAGCCAGATGCTGCAGAGCTCAGCTGTCCCCTACAAAGTGGTGCTGAACAGCTTCACAGGGGACAGTTACCTGGTGCTGAAGTTCAGCGTAGCTCACGCTGAACTTCAGCCACAGGTGTCCGGTTCCCAGATCCTCCCAGATCAGGGCAATCTGGGCCCATAGACTCCCATTTAGGGAGTGCCGGATTGCCTGGATCGGAGAATCCGGAGGATCCGATTTGGGGAGATTTTTCTCCCCGGACACAAAAATGCTGCATGTTCCGTTTTTGTGTCCAGGAAGAAAAATCCGATTCCTTCCGGATTCTACCGGACACATGGAAACCAGATGGCAGAGAGCTGCCATCTGGCTCCATCCGGCCCCATAGGATATACACTGCTCCTGGTGAAATCCAGATGCCTTGTTATTAAAATTAATTTGGAAAATGGCTCTATCATTGGAGGATTTCTGTTTGAATGTGGATTTCTCTTTTGAAGTGGCACAATTGATAGTTGTAAAATGTATGTGAAAAGCAACATAGAAGATTGAGACAGAGACAACGCTGGCAATTTTGGTTGCACCCCATTACTTCACAATGAGAGACAAGTGGTGTATTCTCATGCTTATAACCCAAAGCTAAGGAAACACTTTGAAAAGGTTTTTTACTGTTCACGGATCAGTGCTGAAAGCTTTTATGACTTGGTGCAACGTGTCCAAGGCTTCATGACCAGGCAGGAAATGAGATTGCACAGATCTGTTGCTCCTGAGGAATGTCTTATAGTGAGACTTGGATGCAACAATTTTATTGTAAGACATCTTTTATTTAAATAGTACCGTATATACTCGTGTATAAGCCGAGTTTTTCAGCACAGAAATTGTGCTGAAAAGTGCCCCCCTCGGCCTATACACGAGTCAGTGACGGCTGACTGTGTGGGGCCGGTGTCCGGGGGCTGGAGGAGGCAGGGGGAGGCTGTATAGTGAGCGGCCGGTCACGTGGGGCCGCTCATTAGTGCAATGCAATATGCACTGCATCCCCCTGTCCATCAGCGGCAGGGGGAGCCGTGCATATTACATAGCACTGTCAGTGCTCTCCCGCCCCCCTGTGGTAGTATACAGCAGCCCCCCCCTGTGGGTATACAGCAGCCCCCCCGTGGTAGTATACAGAAGCCCCCCCGTGGTAGTATACAGCAGCCCCTCCCCCGTGGTAGTATACAGCAGCCCCCCCGTGGTAGTATACAGCCCCCCCATTGCTGCCGCACACCTGTAAAAAGAAGATCTTTCATACTTATCCTCCTGCTGTCACCGCGCGCATCCTCCGCTCTCCTTCTTGCTTGCACCCGGGCCCCGGCGTCCATCCACGTGACCGCGCACAAATAATGACGTCATAATGACGTACTACCACAGGGGGAGACTGCTGTATACTACCACAGGGGGAGACTGCTGTATACTACCACAGGGGGAGACTGATGTATACTACCACAGGGGGAGACTGCTGTATACTACCACAGGGGGAGACTGCTGTATACTACCACAGGGGGAGACTGCTGTATACTACCACAGGGGAGGCTGCTGTATACTACCACTGGGGAGGCTGCTGTATACTACTACTGGGGAGGCTGCTGTATACTACTACTGGGGAGGCTGCTGTATATACCTCTGTGGCTGCTGTATACTACCACTGGGGAGGCTGCTATATACCACTGGGGGGGGACTGTATACCTGTGCTGGGGTCCACCCTCGGCTTATACATGAGTCAATAGGTTTTCCCAGGTTTTGGGGGCAAAAGTAGGGGGGTCGGCTTATACACGGGTCGGCTTATACACGAGTATATACGGTAGTACTATTGGGAACATCTACTAATATTTTGCTTAATTCTGTTCTGCAGATTCCTGGCTACTGGAGAGACTTTATTGTTACATTTCCAGTTCAGGCTTTGAATCTCTAATGTGCCCAGACTTATCCGTGACACCTGCCAGGCTTTGTGAGAAGTCTTACATGATCAATTCATCACCCATCCCAAAACAGAAAACTGGATTGAAATTGTAGAAAAAAAATTAGTAGATCTGTCAGTTTCCAAACTGTTTGGGGGCTGGGGATGGCAAGCATATTCAGATTATTAAACCTGGAGGAACAGAATCAGAGTTATTGCAGCTATAAGAAGTAGTTCTCTATTGTTTTGATGGCTATTGCAGATGCAGAATACTGTTTTGTAGCCGTGGACATAAGCGCATATAGACAATCAAATGACTCTCAGGTTTTCAAACTTTCTGCAATCTGACATTGCTTATATGGAAATTATTTTAATTTCCCACCACCAACACCATTTCCAAACACTGAAGGACCACCAATGCTGTTTGTTCTCAATGGCCATGAAGCATTGCATATATGTGGAAAACTGTTCAAATCGTACTTCAGTCGTGGGTTGAGTGCTACAAAAAGGATCTGTAAAAAATTGTTAAAAGTTTTTTTACAACAGAGTATTTTACACGTTTGTTTGACTGTTTTTTTGTGACTCAGTCTTTTAGTGGTGTGAACACTGTCTTACAGACATGTTCACTGTGGGCATGGCTCATTAGTTTGTGTCTAATCTGCTTCTTGTTTCCGCAAGAGAAGGGAGTCGCCTCCCCTCCCTTTGAGCCCTGCACATAAAAAGCCGTCTTCTGCAGCGTGTCCATATCAGACATTGGACCTGTCTGGATCCTGCTCATATAGGTACCAATACACATGGTCAGGTTTTTAAACTCATCAGTTAGGGACTGCTCTGATACGGATTACCTTGGCATTGGTAGAGCGGCTTAGTATACATTTTTTGCAAAAAACGTATCAACTAAATACCCTGTTTTTTACAACTTTTTTAGCAGCGCTTTGTTTTTTTTACTTTTTTTTAATTTAAAACAGTATGTTTACACGTTTGTTTGACTGTTTTTTTGTGATTCAGTCTTTTGGTGGTGTGAACACTGTCTTACAGACATGTTCACAGTGTGCATGGCTCATTAGTTTGTGTCTAGTTTGTGTCCATTTCCAAACACGGAAGGACCACCAATGCTGTTGTACTCGTTGGGGATGAAGCATTCCGTATTCCATGTACTCTAGTTGTGGCTTGAGTGCTACAAAAAGGATCTTCAACTACAGACTGACAAGGGTCAGAAGAACTGTTTTATGTGCCTTTGGACTGCTAACATTAAAACAGACATTAATCTGAAAACGGACTGGATGAAGTAGTGAAAGTGTGTGTCATTCTTCACATTTACTTATACTGGCGAAAGAACGATTCCCATTTGGAGCCAGGCACATTTGTGAAAAGCACATAGGCCGATTATGAACATATCACTCTGAGAACAATAGTAGCTGTTGTACAAATGAGGGATCACTTTGCTGAATAGTTTGTGTTGGACAGGGGGCAAGTGCCATTGCAGATGCAAATGGTATAATCTTTTTGTGTCTGTCCATCAATAAATGTGAGGCCGTGTCATTTACTTCCCCCCTCTACCCTTCATGTACCCTTAGGTATTCAAACGTGAAATATTAATGCTTTTGTTAAATTTAATAATGTTGCATTGCCCCTTTAACCTTATGCCCTATATGTAGTTGAACCAGAAATTTTTGCATATTTGCAGTAAGGAAGGAATTTATTACCCTAAAGCCCCCATCACAAGGGGCAACATCGCCGCCCATTACAGAGGCGACGTGGGGGCGTGGCTTATCACCGGCGTCATCGCCCCTACGTCGCCTCATGTAAAGGGGCGATGTCAGCGGTGCCAGGCGGTCGCCTGGTTTCAAAGCAGTGCTCTGAAACCAGGCGACCATCATGGGGCGATGTGCACACATCGCCCCATGTAACCGGGCGCCGGCGACCTGTCAGGAGATGGCAGCCATAGGCTCCCATTGTCCTGCATCGCTGCTGGGGTTTCCAGACACCCCGGCGGCGATGCCGCCTGACAGCTCGCCGGCGCGGGGCTGGAGGTGTCGCCCCGTGTAAACTGGGGACGGCGACGCTGGCAGGGCGCAAAAAACGTGCGCGCACCCACCAGTCGCCGCCGACATCCCCAGCTCCATCGCCAGTTGTGACGGGGGCTTAATGCTTATCTGTCTCCTTATGTCGGCAGGCAGATTCCTCTCCATGAGGAGAATAGTTAGTTCCCCAGACCTCGTCTCAGCCTCACATACAGCCAGGTCAGAATTCCCACACACTGCACTGATGATGGGCAGTCATCCCGAAACGCAGCAACTGCAGTTTGGGGTTCTGATCTGGCACATATTAAAAGGCTTGTTAACCCCTTCACCCCCGGGCCTATTTTGACCTTAATGACCAGGCCATTTTTGTCAATTCTGACCAGTGTCCCTTTATGAGGTAATATCTCTGGAACGCTTCAACGGATCCTAGCGATTCTGAGACTGTTTTTTCGTGACATATTGGGCTTCATGTTAGTATTAAATTTAGGTTGATAATTTTTGCGATTATTGGTGAAAATATTAAAAATTTGGCAAAATTTGGCAAAATTTTGCAATTTTCAAATTATGAATTTTTATTCTGCTAAACCAGAGAGGTATGTGCCACAAAATAGTTAATAAATAACATTTCCCACATGTCTACTTTACATCAGCACAATTTTGGGAAAAAAAAAAAAAAAATTTCGGATGTTATAAGGGTTCAAAGTTCATCAGCAATTTTTCATTTTTCCAGCAAAATTTACAAAACCATTTTTTTTTGTGACCACATCACATTTGAAGTCCCTTTGAGGGGTTTACATGACAGAAAACACCCAAACGTGACACCATTCCAAAAACTGCACCCTCAAGCTACTCAAAACTACATTCAAGAAGATTATTAACCCTTCAGGTGCTTCACGGGAACTAAAGCAAAGTGGAAGGAAAAAATGGTAATTTTAATTTTTCCAACAAAAATGTTCTTTTAGCCTCAATTCTTTCATTTTCACATGGGCAACAGGATAAAATGGATCCTAAAAATTGTTGGGCAATTTCTCCTGAGTACATCGATATCTCATATGTGGTCATAAACCACTGTTTGGGCACACGGCAGGGCTCAGAAGGGAGGGAGCGCAATTTGACTTTTGGAGCTAATTTTCCGTTCAAAAAGTCAAATGGCGCTCCTTCCCTTCTGAGCCCTGCTGTGTGCCCAAACAATGGTTTATGACCACATATGAGGTATCGGTGTACTCAGGAGAAATTGCCCAACAATTTTTAGCATCCATTTTATCCTGTTCCCCATGTGAAAATGAAAAAATTTAGGCTAAAAGAAAATTTTTGTAGAAAAAAAAGTACTTTTTCATTTTTACGGATGAATTTGTGAAGCACCTGGGGGTTCAAAATGCTCACCACCCATCTAGATAAATTCCCTGGGGGGTCTAGTTTCCAAAATGGGGTCACTTGTGGGGGAGCTCCAATGTGTAGGCACACAGGGGCTCTCCAAACGCGACATGGTGTCCGCTAACAATTTGAGCTGATTTTTCAGTCAAATTGTTAGCGGACACCATGTTGCATTTGGAGAGCCCCTGTGTGCCTAAACATTGGAGCTACCCCACAAGTGACCCCATTTTGGAAACTAGACCCCCCAGGGAACTTATCTAGATGGGTGGTGAGCATTTTGAATACCCCAGTGCTTCACAAATTAATCTGTAAAAATGAAAAAAGAAAATTTTTGTAGAAAAAAAAGTACTTTTTCATTTTTACGATGAATTTGTGAAGCACCTGGGGGTTCAAAATGCTCACCACCCATCTAGCTAAATTCCCTGGGGGTCTGATTTCCAAAATGGGGTCACTTGTGGGGGAGCTCCAATGTGTAGGCACACAGGGGCTCTCCAAACGCGACATGGTGTCCGCTAACAATTTGAGCTGATTTTTCAGTCAAATTGTTAGTGGACACCATGTTGCGTTTGGAGAGCCCCTGTGTGCCTAAACATTGGAGCTCCCCCACAAGTGACCCCATTTTGGAAACTAGACCCCCCCAGGGAACTTATCTAGATGGGTGGTGAGCATTTTGAATACCCTAGTGCTTCACAAATTAATTGTAAAAATGAAAAAAGAAAATGTTTATGGAAAAAAAAGTACTTTTTCATTTTTATGGATGAATTTGTGAAGCACCTGGGGGTTCAAAATGCTCACCACACATCTAGATACGTTTCCTGGGAGGTCTAGTTTCCAAAATGGGGTCACTTGTGGGGAGCTCCAATGTTAGGCACACAGGGGCTCTCCATACGCGACATGGTGTCCGCTAACTATTGGAACTGTTAGCGGACACCATGTCGCGTATGGAGAGCCCATGTGTACCTAAACATTAGAGCTCCCCACAAGTGACCTCATTTTGGAAACTAGATCCCCCAAGGAATGCATCTAGATGCATAGTGAGCATTTGAACCCCAGTGCTTCACAAATTGATTCGTAAGAATGGAAAAAGTACATTTGTTTTCACACAAATTCTTTTTTTCATTTTTACGGATCAATTTGTGAAGCACCTGGGGGTTCAAATGCTCATTATCATCTAGATATGTTCATTGGGGGTCTAGTTTCCAAAATGGGGTCACTTGTAGGGGAGCTCCAATGTTTAGGCACACAGGGGCTCTCCATACGCGACATGGTGTCCGCTAACTATTGGAATCATTAGCGGACACCATGTCGTGTATGGAGAGCCCCTGTGTGCCCAAACATTGGATCTCCCCCACAAGTGACCCCATTTTGGAAACTAGACCCCCCAAGGAATGCATCTAGATGCATAGTGAGCACTTTGATCCCCAGGTGCTTCACAAATTGATCCGTAAGAAGGAAAAAGTACATTTGTTTTCACACAAATTTTCTTTTTTCATTTCTACGGATCAATTTGTGAAGCACCTGGGGGTTCAAAGTGTTCACTATGCATCTAAATACAGCGAAGCCCATTTTTTTTTTTCTAGGACTAATTTTAGAAAAAAAATGGCGTAGGGCTTCGCCATATTTTTGGTCCAGCCAGGTACAACTTGGCAGCTACGGACTGCCAGCAACCCCCAGCTGCCTCATTGTACCTGGCTGGCAACCAAAAATACAGCAAAGCCCATTTTTATTTTTTTTCTAGGACTAATTCTAGAAAAAAAATGGCGTGGGGCTCCGCCATATTTTTGGTCCAGCCAGGTACAACTTGGCAGCTACGGATTGCCACCAACCCCCAGCTGCCTTGTTGTACCTGGCTGGCCACCAAAAATACAGCAAAGCCCATTTTTATTTTTCTTCTAGAACTAATTCTAGAAAAAAAATGACATGGGGCTCCGCCATATTTTTGGTCCAGCCAGGTACAACTAGGCAGCTAGGGGCTGGAATCCGCAGCATGGAGAGGCCCAAGCGTTCTGGGCCCCCCATGCTGCGAATTGCAGCCCGCAGCCGCCCCAGAAAATGGCGCATTCATTGAAGCGCCATTTTCTGGCGCTGTACCCAGACTCTTCCAGTTGCCCTGGTGCCGGTGGCAAACTGGGTAATAAAGGGCTTAATGCCAGCTTTTTATTGGCAGCTGGCACTAAGCCCGAGATTCATAATATAGGGCCAATGTTAGACCCGCCATTAGGAATCTCTGGTAAATAGTCAGAAAATACACACAGAGAAAAATCTTTTTATTTGAAAAAAAAACACAAACAAAATTCGGACTCCATCTTTATTATAAAGATCCGACGTAGTCCACAACGAAGGTCCCACGACACTCGATCGCCTATGACGTAGTCCACAACGAAGGTCCCACGATGCACGATCGCCTCCGACGTAGTCCACAACGAAGGTCCCACGACGCTCGATCGCCTCTGGTCAATCCAGAGACTGCAGCAAGGGATGAAGTGTCCTCTTCTTACAGTCTCTGGGGTCAGAGTTATGGTGCACTGTATGACAATGACCTGTCATACAGTGCACCATGACTATGATCCCAGAGACTACAACAAGAGGACACTTGATCCCTTGTTGCACCCATCCATCCACCTATGCACCCATCATCCACACACGCACACGTCTATGCACACACACATCTATGCACGCACACGTCCACACACATGTCCACACACGCACACGTCTACGCACGCACACGTCTACGCACATATCCATCTATGCACACATCCACGCACGCACACGTCTATGCACACACACATCTATGCACGCACACGTCCACACACATGTCCACACAAGCACACGTCTACGCACGCACACTTCTACGCACACTCACGTCCACGCACGCTCATGTACGCTCACGTCCACGCATGCACCCCTATCCATTCACCCACCATCAATTCATTCATTCATTCATACATACATACATACATAGATACATACACATACATACATACATACACATACATACATACATAGATACATACACATACATACATACATACACATACATACATACATAATACATACACATACATACATACATATACACACACATACATACATACATACACACATACATACATACATACACATACATACATACATACATACACATACATACATACACATACATACATACATAGATACATACACATACACACACACATACATACATACATACATACATACATACACATACATACACATACATACATACATAGATACATACACATACATACATACATACATACATACACATACATACATATTACATACACATACATACATACATACATACTTACCTCCCTCGTTCCACCGATGAGAAGGAGGAGGCCGGGAGAGGAGGCGGGGCCACAGACCGGCGGGCCGGGCAGAGAAGGAGGAGCTGCAGCAGCGGCGGCGGCAGCAGCGGCGGGTGCACCAAAGTGTGCAGCCCGCCGCAGGAGGTGAGGGGGGGGCCAGGCACAGGGCCCAGAGGTGAGGGCAGCCTGGGGGGGAGCACCAGCGCAGGGAGCAGGCAGTGTTGCCGGCGGGCGCACGCGGGTGCAGCCCGCCGGCAGATACATTATAATAGAGGGGGGCGGGCGGTTGGGGGGGACGGCGGGGGGGCCCTGGACAGTCCTGGAGCTGGAGGGGGGTGAGGAGGGGTGGTCACTTGCCGATCCGCCCCTCCAGATCTGATTGGAGAGCTCCAATCAGATCTGGAGGGGTGAATCCCTATGATTCCCTCCGATCGGCAGTTTCACTTTTAAACTGCCGATCGGAGGGGTCCTGGGCATGGGGGGGTTAATCCACCCCCTGTGGGGTCATCTACAGGTTGTCACAGAGCAGCAGCATCTGTGACACCTGAGTGACCCGGCTCACAGGGGGTGCAGCAGCTAAAATCTGCCAGGACGTTGTGCAACGTCCTGTGTCGGGAACGGGCAGAAACACAGGACGTTGCACAACGTCCTATGTCGGGAAGGGGTTAAAGAGTCAATTATGACTACAAGGATTGCTGCCCTTATTGGGTGGCATTAGAGTTTTTCACTCTCTCACTGAAGTGACAATTTACTCTAATGTAGAAATTTGACTTCTACCTCATTGGATTTTTTCCATCCTTTGGATCAACGCTATAGGATGCTGAACTATATGTCAACAGTTTTCAGTAAAACCTACTTAGCTTACTAATTGGTTACGTTTAAACATATTTTATTTTAATTATATACTTAAGTCTAAAACATTTTTTTACTATTCATACTCATTGGAATATGTAGAAGTAGTAATGAGACTATTAGTAAAAGCATATAAAATAGTATGGTTTTCCTAATATATCTATTCTTCATGTTGCAGGGCATTACAGTAAGTATCCATGGCTAAAGCCACTCAAAGTGGTAATAACCATGTACACCAGGGATCTCAAACTCCAGTCCTCCAGGACGGCAAACACTTCATGGTTTCAGGATTTCACAAGGGTTGGAATCATCACCTGTGCAGGTGATTCAATTATCACCTGTGCAATAATGTTAAAGAAATCCTGAAAACATTAGAGGAGTTCAGATAGATACTAGATAGCTTCTAATTGAGAAAGACTTGAGAGGAAGCCGAAACACATCTTATGATCTCTGTACATGATGTGACACGAATAAAGAATAAGAAAATGAAAAATTGGGTGCTGATTCCTTTCTATATCTATACTGGAGATGGTTGATAACTTGCAAACATGGGGTAACCAATTTAAACAATATTTAAATAATGACAATCTTGAAGTCCAATGCCATCTCTCTGCCAACAGGATACAAGTTTATACTGCAAGTGTATATATACAGAATAATACGGACACTGAGAATTACACCCAATATGCAGGACAGGTAAAGTGGTACCATGCAGTGTATATGTACAAGATAATACATATACTGAGAATTACACCCAGTATACAAGACAGGAGAAGAGGAATTGTGCGGTGTGTATATACACTGAATAATACAGATACTGAGGATTACACCCAGTATACAAGACAGGAGAAATGGTACTGTGCAGTGTATATATACAGAATAATACAGATACTGAGAATTACACCCTGTATACAGGACAGGAGAAGTGATACTGTACTGTGTGGTGTGTATATACACAGAATAATACAGATACTGAGAATTACACCCTGTATACAGGACAGGAGAAATGGTACTGTGCGGTGTGTATATATACAGAATAATACAGATACTGAGAATTACACCCTGTATACAGGACAGGAGAAATGGTACTGTGTGGTGTGTATATATACAGAATAATACAGATACTGAGAATTACACCCAGTATACAGGACAGGAGAAATGGTACTGTGCAGTGTATATATACAGGATAATACAGATACTGAGGATTACACCCAGTATACAAGACAGGAGAAATGGTACTGTGCAGTGTATATATACAGAATAATACAGATACTGAGAATTACACCCTGTATACAGGACAGGAGAAGTGATACTGTACTGTGTGGTGTGTATTTACACAGAATAATACAGATACTGAGAATTACACCCTGTATACAGGACAGGAGAAATGGTACTGTGCGGTGTGTATATACACAGAATAATACAGATACTGAGGATTACACCCAGTATATATATACAGTGCAGTGTATATATACAGAATAATACAGATACTGAGGATTACACCCAGTATACAAGGCAGGAGAAATGGTACTGTGCAGTGTATATATACAGAATAATACAGATACTGAGAATTACACCCTGTATACAGGACAGGAGAAGTGATACTGTACTGTGTGGTGTGTATATACACAGAATAATACAGATACTGAGAATTACACCCTGTATACAGGACAGGAGAAATGGTACTGTGCGGTGTGTATATATACAGAATAATACAGATACTGAGAATTACACCCTGTATACAGGACAGGAGAAATGGTACTGTGCGGTGTGTATATATACAGAATAATACAGATACTGAGAATTACACCCTGTATACAGGACAGGAGAAATGGTACTGTGCGGTGTGTATATATACAGAATAATACAGATACTGAGAATTACACCCAGTATACAGGACAGGAGAAATGGTACTGTGCAGTGTATATATACAGGATAATACAGATACTGTGGATTACACCCAGTATACAGGACAGGAGAAGTGGTGCTGTGCAGTGTATATATACAGAATAATACAGATATTGAGGATTACACCCAGCATACAGGACAGAAGAAGTGGTACTGTGGAGTGTATATATACAGAATAATACAGATGCTGAGAATTACACCCGTATACAGTACAGGAGAAGTAATACTCTGGAGTGTATATATACAGAATAATACAGATATTGAGAATTACACCCAGTATACAGGACAGGAGAAGTGGTACTGTGCAGTGTATATATACAGAATAATACAGATACTCAGGATTACACCCAGTATACAGGACAGGAGAAGTGGTGCTGTGCAGTGTATATATACAGAATAATACAGATACTGAGGATTACACCCAGCATACAGGACAGGAGAAGTGGTACTGTGCAGCGTATATATACAGAATAATACAGATGATGAGAAATACACCCAGTATACAGGACATGAGGAGTGGTAGTGTGCAGTGTATATACACAAGTGGTCAAAATTGTTGGTACTCCTTGTTTAATGAATGAAAAAGCCCACAATAGTCACAAAAATATCCTGAATCTGACAAAAGTAATAGTAAATAAAAAATCTATGAAAATGAACAAAACGAAAGTCAGACATTGCTTTTCAACCCTGCCTCCACAGGATTTTTAAAAAATTAAACTCCTGAAATAGGTCAGGACAGAAATGATGGCACCCTTGAAAATAATGTGACAAAAGGGACATATTAAATCAAGGTGTGTCCACTAATTAGCATCACAGGAGTCTACATGGAGTTTAATTTTTTTTTTTTAAATCCTTGGAGGCAGGGTTGGAAAGCAATGTCTGACTTTCATTTGTTAATTTTCATAGATTTTTTATTTATTATTACTTTTGTCAGATTTAAAGGGAACCTGTCAGGTAGTTTATGCCCCCCAGCTATCACTATCTGTACCTGCAGCTTTATAATACAAGTCTAATCATCCCTGTCTGAGCTCATGGTGTAATGTGAAAGAAAAGCATTTATACACTTACATTTCAGTCCCCACCTTGGAGGAGGGGGACTGTCTGGCAGGATAATAGTTAACTCACTTTTAACTTGGATAGCTAAAGGACCTGTGTGATGTAACGATCATGTGACCATAGTGGGCGGAGCTAAGCCAGCAAACGTATTATGTTCTATGAGAACTTAGCTCCGCCTATTGTAGTCACATGGTTGTGACATCACATCAGGTCTCCAAACATGTTCTAGCACAAGACTGAAATGTTAACTATTAACCTGCCAAACAGTCCCCATCCTCCAAGCTGGGGACTGACTGCCTCATTACATGAGGAAATGTAAGGGTATAAATGCTTTTCTTTCGCATTACACCATGAGCTCAGACAGGGATGATTAGGATAGTATTATGAAGCTGCAGCTACAGACAATGATAGCTGGAGGGGCATAAACTACCTGACAGGTTCCCTTTAAGTTATTTCTGTGACCATTGTGTGTTTTACTTTCATTACACGAAGGGTACCAACACTTTTGACCATGTGTGTTTACAGAATAATCCAGGTACTAAGCATTATAACCATAAAAAAGGGGAGTATCCAGCACATCATTATAAGAAAATATTTTTTTATAAAAACAGTTTCTTTTATTTCAAATCCTTAACACATGAATAGAAAACAATCCACAGGGTGGCTACTTCCATACAGACATGCTCTTTTTTATGTATTTCGATCAGTAGGGATCTTACTTATACATTTATGATTGATTTTTTTTATTGAAATCATGATGGACTGATCATTAATTTTACTATGTATACCACCTAGTATATCTACACCTTCTCTCTCTGAATACCGGGTGAACTGAATTTTTTTTATAAATATATGAGAATTACTTCCATTATACAGGACTGGAGACAGTGTTGTGCTGTAAATATACAGAAGAATAGAGATATAAGAATTAATCCCAGGTATAAGGTTTATCAACATGGCCGGGGACTTTAAGTTAAAAACAAAAAAACTTTTTTTTCTTTTAAAAAATTCCATTTGGAAAAAAAATAATAATAACAAACAGAAAAGAATTTTATGCATTACGAACAATATTGCCTTACTAATAGTATAATTCATAATAATATTTTTGTCCATTCAGAATACATTTCCATTTTTTCTTAAAAACATAAAGAAGAGGTGGTATTTAACAAAATGAGAAGCATGATGGTATAATTTTAGACAAACATACCCCTGACTACAAAACTATAAACAAACATAGACCATTTCAATATAGAAGAAAAGAAAGTCCAAGAAGACTTTAGATTTAAGTATTTAATTAAAATAAAAAATACTCAGGCGTAACCAACTAGTAAGTTAAAGAAGTTTTATTGAAAAGTATTGACATATAGTTCAGCATCTTATAGCGTTGATCCAAAGGAGGAAAAAAATCCAATGAGATAGAAGTCAAAAATTCCTTCGTATCTGCAATTATGTAAAAAATTCCTGGATCAACTACATATAGTACACAAGGTTAAAGGGGGGCAATGCAACATTAATATTCCTAAGCAATAAACACTTTTATTACAACATTGCAATGCAAACATTATAGATGGAAGATGAAGTGAAATCACAGGCCTGAAGCTTTATTTAATAACACACACACTACAGGTGAAAAGGGATTTATTCAATTTAATAAACATTAATATTTTACATTTAAATACATGAGGGTACATGAGGGGTAGAGGAGGGGAAATTACATCGCTTCACCTTTAATTAATGGACAGACACAAAAAGATTACACCATTGCTTTTGCCATGCCACTTGCCCCTTGTCCAACACAAAATACTCAGCAAACATATCCCTCATTTCTACAACAGACACAGTTGTTTTCAGAGTAATATGTTCATAATCGTCCAATGTGCTTTTCAAAAATTTGTCTGGCTTCAAATGAGGTAGCTCTTTCACCAAAAAATAATTGTGGAGCATGACACATGCTTTCACTACTTCATCCAGTCTCAGCTTTCAGATTAATGTCTTTGCCCCAAATTCTCCATTTTAATGTTAGCAGTTCAAAGGCACACACAACAGTTCTTGTCTATATAACAGTTGATTGTCTATATGCGCTAATGTCCACGGCTACAAAACAGTATTCTGCATCTGCAAAAGTCATCAAAACAATGAAGAACTACTTCTTATGGCTGTAATACCCCCCAGGTTTCATAATCTGAATATGCTTGCCATCCACAGCCCCCAAACACTTTGGAAATTGACAGATCTTCTGAAATTTTCTGCAATTTCAATCCAGTTTTCTGTTGTGGGATGGGGGATGAATTTATCATGTAAGATTTCCCACAAAGCCTGGCAGGTGTCTTGGATAATTCTGGATACAGTAGAAATTCAAAGCCTGAACTGGAAATGTAACAATTAAGTCTCTTCGGTAGCCAGGAATCTGCAGAACAAAATTAAACAAAATATTAGTAGATGTTCCCAATAGTACTACTATATAAATAAAAGATGTCTTACAATAAAATTGTCGTACCTGAGTGTCACCATAAGACATTTCTCAGGAGCAACAGATCTTTGGAAACGCACGTCCTGCCTGGTGATGAAACTTCGAACGCGTTGCACCAAGTCATCGAAGCTTTCAACACTCATACGTGCGTACTAGAAAAAAATTTCAGGGTGTTTCCGCAGCTTTGGGCATATGCAAGAGAATACACCATGTGTCTCTCATCATGAAATAATGGGGTACAATCAAAATTGCCAGTGTTGTCTCCGTCTCATTCTTCCATAGGGTGGGCCATTTATATGGATACACCTAAATAAAATGGGAATGGTTCCTGATATCAACCATTCCCATGGCATCAGTCAAACATCCCTTTGGCGGATATTCTCTACTCGCAAATGGCACCCTTACAAAATCTAGCTGCTGCAGCATCTCAATGATGATCACCCTGATCGGCACACTGAATTTGCAGAATTGGCAAAACAAAAATTGAAACAGGACCCTCAGTTTACACAACCCATTATGTTCAGTGATGAGGCAAACATTTTTGTGAATGGTAAAGTTAACAAACAAAACCACCGCTATTGGTCTGACACTAACCCACGGTGGATAGATCCCTCTAAGACTGTTGGAACACAAAAATTGATGTATGGTGTGGTATATGGAGTACAAAGATAGTGCGGCCATTCTTCATCAATGGAAACCTCAATGCCACTGGATATCTGAAATTGCTGCATGATGATGTGTTGTCCTCTTTATGCACTGAAGATGGCAGGTTCCCTGAGTTTTTCCAACCATATGGTGCATCACCACATTATGGGTGTGAGGTCCGAGCATTCCTACATGAAGTTTCCTGGAAAGTGGATTGCTTGTCGTGGGTCAGTTGAATGGCCACCAAGGTCTCCCGATCTGACCCCCTTAGCTTTTACCTTTGGTGTCATCTGAAGGCAATTGTCTATGCTGTGAATATACGAGATGTGCAGCATCTGAAACTATAAACCTGTAAATAACTCATGAAAGAATAACGTTACGTTAAAGCCAAGCACACCGTTGTTGTTCTTATGAAATTCTCAATACATTTGATGTGTCACATGACCCTCTCCCCATTGAAAAAAATAAAGTTGGATCCAAAATGGCCGACTTCAAAATGGCCACCATGGTCACCATCCATCTGGAAAATTTTCCCCCCTCCCATATACTAATGAGCCACAATCAGGAAGTTGATATCACCAACCATTCCCATTTTATTTTGGTGTATCCATACAAATGGCCCACCCTGTATGTTGCTTTTCCCATGCCACAGCTATCAATCGTGCCACTTCAAAAGAGAAATCCACATTGAAACAGAAAGCCTCCAGTGATAGAGCTATTTTTCAGCTTAATTTTAAGAACAAGGCATCTGGATTTCAACTAGAGCAGTGTATATACACATTTTTCCTATAACACACCCACTAGACGTGTCCTATGAAAAATTCTAACTTTTTGACGGATTCGGCAAAAAAACAGATGTAATAACGCTGCAGTTGCATTTGGTTTCAGGATCCAGTCGAACACAGATCACCACCAGAACATAAGTGTGATACCAGCCTTAGTATACATTTTTAATTTTCACATGAAATTAGTTTATTACAAAAAAGTAATCTAAAGCTATATGATTCATACTTCTAAAACATTTATTCTGAAGAAAATATATTTCTTTAATCTGTCTATTAGAAGCTTTCCGTTCCTGTTATCCTTAACATTTGAAAAGTTGTCACTTGGCTTTAAATTGTGTTTTGATATTGTACTAAAACAAATAGAAATTGGAGATACATTTCAATTCTCAAGCTATTAGCAATTTTGATTTCTGAGAGTTAATAAAGCCTGCCAGTAATAACAAAAGAAGACGTTTGTCTAATATAAAATCTAAGTAAATCTTCTTTGAAATGCTTGCCTAATAAATAGTGCTACAGCGCTGAAGACACTAAACTTTAAAGGTACCTTTACACACCTCAACCGTGGTGACAAATCTGACCAGCGAAACGTCGCCCCGGTACCATCGCCGTCAAATTGCCTCCCAGTTGCGGCGTGTAATTGGAGAATTTGACGGTGATAAAAAAGGTGGCACCTGGTTCCGATTTCACAGCACTGTTCCAAAATCAGAGGCAATCATGAAGGCGACATTCCCGGCTTTTGGCGTGTGAACGGGCGATAGGGATGGAATCTGCATCGCCTATTGATTTCCCGTAGGCATGCCACAGAGTGCTGGAGTCCGCGCCCCATCAGTGATGATTGGTCGTGGCTACTGTGTTTCCATTGGCTGTCACTTCACAGGGCGCCATATTTGAAGAGCTGTCCAATATCTACTACACAATGGCAATGGCGTCATATATTAGCCAGCCTTCCAGAGGAGGCTGACCAATCATAACGCTATTGTGTTGTCTAATCAGCGTGTTTGGGGCGCGTATACACCAGCCTGCCACGCCTATGTTCTTGCCACGCTGAACATGTACGCCCAAATTCCTTTAGGGATTGCGCCGTGTGAAGCGGCGACGGGAGTCTTCCGGATGTTTCCCGCACGTTGCCTTAGGTTGAGGGTGAAATTGTGGCATGTAAAAGCGCCTTCGGAGATCTGAGGCAACCATGAAAAACGTGCACGTGAACGTTAGATTGCCTCCTATCGCCGCCAAAAATTGCGGCGTGTAAAGGTACCCTAATATGTGGAGTTAACAATAAAATTATAATGCTTAATTTGTTATAAAACCCACCTTGTAGAAGAGACGTTTATGACTTCCATGTAATCCACAAGATATAAAACACAGCAATTTTATTAAAATTCTGCTTTATTTTAGAAAACACTGTTCTAACTATTTTCAAATATGACTGGTTCAGTTTTGAAATGAGCCATTTCTTAATGACTTTCACCTCCTGAATTTAAGCCTGACAATGAAAAATATTAGTTAGCTCTTCTTTCTCTGATATCAGAGTTTATCTTTTGCTGCTACATTTAATCATCCTGTTCCCAATCTAGATAAATATCAGCACTTGCTGGGGTTTTTACAGGATTAATGTTTATCTAAGGACCCCCAGTGTCTTGGGATAAGGACCCACCAGTGTCTTGGGGATAAGGACCCCCAGTGTCTTGCACGTGTCGGAATTCCAGAGCAGAATGCTAGTTCTGACCGGCGACTTCATCGGGACCTGATTGTCTCAGCTTCTGATGATGTTAACCCTTTTATCTTCTATATGCCGTAATAAATAGCAGTAATTTGTGCATCCACACTGGAGACCAAGTAAGAGTGCAACCACCTATAAGTCACCACTGAGAGGCCACAAATGTCTGTGATAGCTCAGTCACCTCAACAGCTTTTTATGTTGTCATAGGTTTCTTTCATGTGGACTGCATAACCAACTGGAATTAAATGTAGCTAATTGCCATTATGCAGCAAGATCTCTTTTAGGCTTGTTTTGAGCCTTTTTATTAATTCAAGAATGAGGCGTATCTGAAAAAAACAGATACATAAATACATACAGATATATAAACATATAAAAATATGTCAACATGTCAGGAGGATACTGATGACAAGCATGGGGGTCTTCAGCAGACCCCCAGCTGTCATGAAAGTCTGTCGACGGCATGCATTCAAGTGATGGGCAAGATCAATGATGGTCTTCCTGTCTGTGCATGTTAAATGCCACTGTCAGTGTTTGACAGTGGCATTTAACTGGTTAACTGGATCCACCAGTACCTGTTAAAGATAGATTCTGAAAGATTCAGCTCACACGCTGAGGCAAGTACATGGTCAATGACATAAATATACATCATCGTTCGCAAAGGGGATAACAGGTGAAATTGATTTAAAGTGGACCTATTAATTACTGGAAGAATGTAAAAAAATATAGTAGTTTAAATTATATGAATTTTCTGAAATATACATTTGTAAGGGGGGTGAAGGGCATGTGTGCCCCCAGCACTGAAGACATTGGTTACTGAGAATAAGAGTAATGTGAATTGTACTAATACTTGTATTGAATTTAATGTATACTGTGTTTAAATGTGAAATGTGGGAATCTGAATACAAAGTGTGTAGTATGGCCACTTCGTAGCCAGTTATAGATACTGCTTCCCTGGTTTCTTCTAGGCAGGGAATGGTTGGGGTTTATTATAGACATCCCATGAAGAGAGGGGATTAAAAGTTAAAGCAGGCTCTAGAAATGTTGGTTTAGGGAGCAAGAACAAGAGCAAAAATCTGCATCTATGGGAGATGTGGCTGGCAGTGGCCAGAACTTCAATTCAGCTGGACCCTCTGGGTCACCCCAGGGATCCGATCCTGGACATGTAGAGAACTTATAAAGCGTATGGTTAGTTTGGTGTAGCCATACATATGATACCAGGTATGAACTTTTGGGTGAACCTGCCTGGGCAGCGACTGTCTTCCACATTGCCAGTTTAAAGAACAATTTAATAGAGGCTCTGGCGCAGATATAACAATTAATGAGCAATGACAGTTTCACTTATTCCTCAAAATTAGTCCCTGTGAGATGGACGAGACGAAAGTCATGTGGAACTTTTTGAATTTAATGTGCGTATCTGTGGTGTTAAATGTGGAACTAAGAAATAAAGTAGTAACAACAGAGGTACCAGAACCAGAGCAGATATATGCAGTTACATTTCAAGTTAAAGTGAACTGTACGTTTCCTGGAATGTTAGAGTGTCAACAATGTACCTGCTGGGCAAGTGTTGCGTGTGTATACAAGTAAAAAGATGTTTAAATCAAAACAAAATTATGCGTCCGTGTCATCCCTTGGGATGCCACCTAACCAAATTAATGCCTTTGAACTGTGGAGGTGGCCAGAGCGCAGACTGCTCATGGAGTCATGGCTCACCCTCATCTGTGACTACTACCCCGCACCACCCCTACACAATATTACAAAATTAGACAAAGTGTACAGTAGAATCTGGTGACAATCTCTGCTCTCTAACATACTATCTTTGAGGGGCTAGCTGATTCTGTGCTCTATCAAAAATGTAAAGTAGAGTCTTGGGCTCCTATCTAAAAGGATTTGGTCTTTTTCACCATTTTATTGAGTCCCTCTTCCATATAGTATAAATATAGAATTAATTCACCTATTTTTCTCATAAATTCACTAAAAATGTTAATTGTAGAGCAAGTAAAAATCGATTTCACGTCCAACCAGGAGCCTAAACGTTACCTCAAATTGAATATTATTATTTATCATCCTATCAGCCATGTAATAGTCAGATAAAAGGGAATCTATCACCAGGTTTTGGTTAGAACATCTAAACTAGGGGCAGAGACCTTTCAGCAATGTATCACCTACTAAGGTGCTTTCTGCAGTTGTGATATAATTAATGTTTTTAGCTAGCAGTTCGCTGAATGCTGATACATCCTGCTTGCACCACGGATTGAAAGATTTGCAAAAACAGTAGTTTCTGACCACATATTAAGTATTGTACTTTGAAGAAATTTCACAATAAGTTCAGTGGTCTGTTTTCTCCAGTTACCCTTGAGAAAATTAAAATTTGGGGCTAAAGCAGAGTTCATTCAAGTAATTTCATTTCCATGTTCAAGATGATGAGAACACCTCTTTATGGATTCTTTGAAAGTTTTAGTTTACAAAATATGATTAATTTGGGAGGGGTTTCTACTTTTTTGTATTTTCGGGGGCACTACACTACTTGAAGAACTCATTCTCATTTTTTTCTCACTTTAAAATAAAAATACTTACACTCTCTTCATGTGAGCAGCAGAGTTGAAACTTGCGTTTCTGAGGCTCACATGAGGTGGTTAGGGCACACAAGCAATGCACTGTCCCCTGCCTTTGGACGTATGAGTAATCAACAGGAAGTGAGTGGTCAGCACAGCTCTCACTTCCTCTTGATTACTTAGATTTGCAAAAGAAAAAATAATTAAGCTGGCGCTGATTGGGTGCAGGGTGAAATAACCTTACATGAGCTCCCATAATGCAAACACTAACAATGTTGGAATGGTACCAGCATTGGAGACAAGTACAAGCTTTTTTATTTAAACTGTGGAAATTATGGGGTATGAGAAAGGGTTGTCCATGTAGCAGACAGCCCTTTTAAATGCAATGCAACATGATGTCCACAAATTATTGAAGACAAATTTGAACTCCTAAAATCTGCATTCCCTTCTGAGCCCGAATGTGTGCCCAAATAGTATATTCTGACCACACATGGAGAAATAGTGTACTCAGGAGAAATAACACAATAAATTGTGGTATCAAACCTCTACTGTTACACTTGACACTTACTTCAGGACAGCCGGGCACCAGTAAGTCGACACAGAGCTCTCCTCTCCCTTCTCTCAGGGGCACACTGTGTTTCACCTCACAGCAATGCTGGATTTCCTGTCCTAGGGTGCACTTCCAGGTTAGAGATACCGTTACACAAAACAGCCATCCAGAGAATGGCAGCAACTCACCGGGTAGGTTTCAGCAGTGTTTCTTTATTGATTATTCCATAAAAACAGGCGGTTTTGCAGGGGTAGTGGAAGGAGGATGGGGGTCGCAACAACGGGCCATTTCGCACGGTCTCGTCGACCCGTCGAAGCATGAGACCGTGCAAAATGGCCCGTTATTGCGACCCCCATCCTCCCTCCACTACCCCTGCAAAACCGCCTGTTTTTATGGAATAATCAATAAAGAAACACTGCTGAAACCTCTACTGTTATCCTTGTAAAACTTAAAAATTTAAGGCTAATGCAACATTTTCATGGAGAAAATATGTTTTTAACATTCATGGTCTAACTTTACTAAAATTTATTTAATTTAAAATCTTACTCAATTTTGGAAAGTGCACCTCTCAAGAAAAATTTCCATGGGTGTAGTAAGTACTGTTTTTTTGTTTTTTTTTTCTGTTTTGACAACTCAATTACTTCCCAAAAGTAATATAACATCCTCAATGAGGTTCTTCACCTTGTGAGCCATATTATCTGTTCAAACAGTAGTTTTCAACGAAATGTGGGATAAGGTTGTACTGAGGGGAATATGGAACCACCAATCTATTGTTCACTTTCTCTTGTTACAATTGTTAAAATTAGGAATTTGGGGCTAAAGCAACATTTTGTGGAAAAAAATAAGTACCGTGTTTCCCCGATAGTAAGACCCCCCCGAAAGTAAGACAGGGTGGGGGGGGACGGGGGGTCTGCTGATGTAAGACCCCCCCGAATGTAAGGCAGGGGAGGGGGGAGGGGGGGTCTTACTATCGTGGAAACACGTGTGGGGGTTTACATACATACATACACACGTACAGACACATATATACACATATATACACACCATACACACCACACACACATAGCACCGCTTCTTACCGGATCCGGTGTGGGGTCCCTGATGGTCCTGTGCCGTCCTCTGTGCTCCGGTCCGGTCCCCGAGATGATCCGCTGCCGTCCGCCATGTTCCGGTGCCGGTCCTAGGCTCCATGGTCCCTGCTCTTCCGGAATTCAGGCCTAGCTCCGCCCAGGTCATAGTGTGGGCCAATCAGCATAGCGGCGCTGACGTCAGAGGCAAGCGCCCGATGACGCTTGCTTGAGCGCCGCTATGCTGATTGGCCCACACTATGACCTGGGCGGAGCTAGGCCTGAACTCCGGAAGAGCAGGGACCATGGAGCCTAGGACCGGCACCGGAACACGGCGGACGGCAGCGGATCATCTCGGGGACCGGACCGGAGCACAGAGGACGGCACAGGACCATCGGGGACCCCACACCGGACCCGGTAAGAAGCGGTGCTATGTGTGTGTGTGGTGTGTGTGGTGTGTATATATGTGTATATATGTGTATGCATGTGTCTGTCTGTATGTGTGGGAATGTGTGGATGGATGGCTGCAGTGTGTGGATGGATGGATGGATGGTGGGGCCTCCAATGTAAGGCCCCCCCGAAAGTAAGACAGGGGGCCACTTTTGGCCACAAAAAGAATGTAAGACCCTGTCTTACTTTCGGGGAAACACGGTATTTTGTTTTTATGACCTAATAAAATGCTCTGAAGCACCTGTGGGCTCAAGATGATCAAGACATCTGTATATGAACTCCCAGAGGAGTGTAGTTTCCAAAATGAGGTCACTTGTGGGGGGAGACTTTTCTGTTTTGTCACCTTAGGGATCTACAAATGAGACAAGGCACCCATAACAGCCAATTTGTACTCCAAAATCAAATTGTGCTCCCTCCGTTCAAAGCCCTACCATGTGCGCAAACAGTACTTCACAACTACATATAGGTGCCCATCAAGAGAAATTGCACATCAAAATATTGTGTCTATTTTCAAAGCAACAGACAAAATACCCACTAAAATTTTGTTAAAATTATGTTAGATATGCATTAAAAATCTAAAATACCATATTTTTCGGACATAAGACTAGTGATTAGTGAACTTTTCCGAACAAGGTTTGCCAATTTCAAATTCGGCATGAGCCTAGCCGATTCGGATTCGGGACCAGGAACCCGAAGACTGCTAAAAAGTCAACAAACTCAACTTTGTTTGGCCCTTGTTCGGTTGAAAAAAAACATTAGTGCGTTTGCACTTATACCTTACTTCTACCTTATTAACCCCTTAAGGACCAAGTCACTTTGTACGCTAATGACCAAGCCTCATTCTGCAATTCTGACCAGTGTCACTTTATGAGGTTATAATAACTCTGGAACAATTCAACAGATCACAGTGATTCTGACAATGTTTTTTCGAGAGACATTGGACTTCATGTTAGTGGAAAATTTAGGTCGATATATTTTGTATTTCTTTGTGAAAAAAATCGCAAATTTGTGGAAAGTTTTGAAAATTTAGCAATTTTCAAACTTTGAATTTTTATTCAATTAAAGCAGAGTTATGTGACACAAAATAGTTAATAAATAACATTTTACACATATCTACTTTACATCAGCACAATTTTGGAAAAAAAATGTTTGTTACATATTAGAAGGGTTGAAAGTTCATTAGTAACTTCTCATTTTTATAACAAAATTTACAAAGCCACTTTTTTTTAGGGACCACATCACATTTGAAGTGACTTTGAGAGTCAAGATTACATAAAATAACCAAAAGTGATACTATTCCAAAAACTGCACCCCTCAAGCTACTCAAAACCTCATTCAAGAAGATTATTAACCCTTCAGCTGCTTCACAGAAACTTAAAGCAGTATGGAAGGTAAAAATTAAAATTGTACTTTTTCAAACAAAAATGTTACTTTAGCCTTAAATATTGCATTTTCACTAGGGTAACAGCAGAAAATGGACCCCAAAATTGGATATGCAATTTCTCCCGAGTACGCCAATATCCCACATGTGGTAAATAAACACTGTTTGAGTGGGTGCACGGCAGGGCTCAGAAGGGAAAGAGCAATATTTGACAGCAGAAAATTAGCTGTAATTGATAGCGGTCACCATGTCATGTTTGGAGAGCCCCTGTATGCCTAACAGTAAATAAAAACCCACAAGTGACCCTATTTTGGAAACTAGACTCCCCAAGGAACCTATCTAGATGGTTGGTGAGCACTTTGTACCCCCAGGTGCTTCATAGAGTTTAAAAAATTCCTTTTTATTTCCACAAAAATGTTCATTTAGCCTCAATTTTTTAATTTTAACAAAGGCAAGAGGATAAAATGAATCCTAAATTTGTTGGGCAATATGTCCTGAGTATGCCGATACTTCATAATTGGCAGAAAATTACTGTTTGAGTGCATGGCAGGACTCTGAAGGGAGGGAGTGATATTTTGGAATGCAGATTTTGATGGAATGGTCTGTGGGTGTCATGTTACGTTTGGACAGCCCCTGTGTGCCGAAACAGTAGAAACACCCCACAAGTGACCACATTTTGGAAACTAGACCAACAAGGAATTTATTTGGATGTGTGGTGAGCACTTTGAATCCCCAGGTGCTTTACAGATTTTTATAACATTGAGCTGTGAAAATCAAAGTATGGAGGCTTTTTTTCATTTTCACACAGGCAACATTATAACATGGACTCCAAAATATGGGCAATTTCTCCTGAGTATGCATTACACCGTTCTCACAGCAGCAGCTCTTGGTGAAGTCATTGTGTGGCAAAGCTCGCACTGATGGGTCAGCTCTCTGATCAGCGTGATTTCTGATGCAGCAAAGCTGAGAAGCTTTGAGTGACATCATTGTGAATTTACCATTGGAGGCTAAGTTTGGGGTGAACAATTGGGTAAAAGAGGACATATGCATATTTTATTTAAAGGATTTTTTCTCTCTGTGCGTGTATTATACCTATTTAATCACCAGATTGGTAATGTGGGTGTCTTTTAGAGGCCTGAACATCCTAAATCCAAGGCTTGATGGCAGTTGTAAGTAGTCAGCTGTAATTAATCTCTTCTATTACCCCATTTGCCAATGCACCAGGGCAGTGAGAAGAGCCAGGGCAAAGCTCCAGGATTAGCACATCTAATGGTGGTACCAGTTCTGGGGTGGTCTGCGGCCTGTAGTTTTTAAAATAGGGAGGGCTAATAGCCATGTTCCTTTACACCCTGAGAATACCAGACCCTAGGTGTTGGCTTTACCTTGGCTGGTTTTCCAAAATAGGTGGAGACCCTACGCTGTTTTTTTTTTCAAACTATTTATAAATAATTTTAAAAAATAGCATGATGCAACCTCTGTTTTGTGTCACCAGCCAAGGTAAAGCTGCCAGCTGTGATTTGCAGGCTGGAACTGTCTGCTTTACCCTAGCTGGCAATCATGAATAGGGGGAACCCCATGTTGTTTTTTTATTATATATATAGTGTCTTCCAGCTCCCATGGGTTGCATCCTCTGCGCAGGACTCCTGGGAGTGCGCTTAGGTGTCACCCACCGCACACTACCAATATTTAAAGGGCCAGTATGCCCTAACACAGAACTGCCTCTTAGCCTATGGCTGAAAGGGGCTGTATATTTAAGGCACCTTACTTCATTGGGATGTGCCTGAGCAACATAGTGCTTTCCTAGAGACATTGCTAGTGTTCATCCTTTCATAAATTCATAGTTATTAAGGTTGAAGGTAGGCTTTAAATCCATCTAGTTCAACCCTAAAATGTTGATCCAATGGAAGGCAAAAAAAACCCATGTGGCAAACACTAAGCTCCACATTAGGGAAAAAAATACCTTCTCGACTCCACATACGGCAATCAGACTTGTTCCTGAGATCAATGTCCTATCAAGGAATCTAGTATTTATAACCAGTAATATTAGATTTTTTAAGAAAGGCATCCAGGCCCTTCTTAAATTTTAGTAGTGAATTACTCATTACAACATTAGGCAACAGAGAGTTCCATAGTCTCACTGCTCATATAGTAAAGAATCCGTGTCTATGATTATGATTAAACCTTCTTTCCTCCAGACGTAGAGGATGCCCTCTTGTCCCAGTCAATGGCCTAAGTGTAAAAAGATCATTAGAAAGATCTTTTCTCTGTACTTTCCCCTCATATATTTGTACATTGTAATAAGATCACCCCTAAGCCTTTGTATATTCAAATGAAATAACCCCAAGTTTAATAACCTGTCTTGATATTGCAGTCCACCCAGTCCTTCAGCTAAGTCTTTCTTATAATACTGGAAGACCAGAATTGTACACAATATTCTAAGTGTGGTTGCACTAATGACTTGTGGGGGTAAAACTGTTTTTCTCAAAAGCATATATGCCTCTTCTAATGCATCCTATTATTTATTAGCCTTTGCAGCACCTGCCTGACACTGGCCACAAAATGTGAGTTTGCCATCCATCCATACACCCAAGTCTCTTTCTGTGACAGTTTTACCCAGTGTTCTACAATTAAGTACATAATTATAAATTACCGTATATACTCGTGTATAAGCCGACCCGTGTATAAGCCAAACCCCCTACTTTTGCCCCAAAACCTGGGAAAACCTATTGACTCGTGTATAAGCCGAGGGTGGACCCCAGCACAGGTATACAGCCCCCAGCAGTGTGGTATACAGCAGCCCCAGAGGTATATACAGCAGCCCCAGTGGTAGTATACAGCAGCAGCCCCAGTGGTATATACAGCAGCAGCCTCATTAGTTAGTATACAGCAGCCCCAGAGGTATATACAGCAGCCCCAGTGGTAGTATACAGCAGCCCCAGTGGTATATACAGCCCCAGTGGTAGTATACAGAAGCCCCAGAGGTATATACAGCCCCAGTGGTAGTATACAGCAGCCCTAGAGGTATATACAGCCCCAGTGGTAGTATACAGCAGCCCCAGTGGTATATACAGCCCCAGTGGTAGTATACAGCAGCCCCAGTGGTATATACAGCCCCAGTGGTAGTATACAGCAGCCCCAGTGGTATATACAGCCCCAGTGGTAGTATACAGCCCCAGAGGTATACACAGCCCCAGTGGTATATACAGCCCCAGTGGTAGTATAGAGCAGCCCCCATGGGGTATATAGCAGCCCCCAAATGCTGGCACTCGCCCCCCCCCCCCCTCCGCTGCTTATCTTACCATCCCGGTCTTCTGCTCAGCGCCGCTCCTCGGTGCTCCGTTCTTCATGCTCCGTCCTCGCTGCATCCGGGATCCCCGGCCGTCGCGAGATGACATCATATGCCTGCGACGGCCGGAGATCCCGGATGTAGCAGGACGGGAGCAGCTAGGACGGAGCACCGAGGAGCGGCGCTGTGCAGAAGACCGGGATGGTAAGATACGCAGCGGGGGGGGGCCCTTACAAGGGGGGAGAGTGCCAGCATTTGGGGCACATATGCACTGCTTCCCCCTGCCGCTGATTGACAGGGGGAAGCAGTGCATATATAATGAGCGCCGGGCCCCGACTACTGTATTGACCCGTGTATAAGCCGAGGGGGAGACTTTTCAGCCCAAATTTTGGGCTGAAAAACTCGGCTTATACACGAGTATATACGGTATATTTCCTCTCCACAAGAAAATAAATCCAGAATAAAATTCAATTGCCTATTCTCAGCCCAAACCTCCAGTTGACATAAATCCTCCTATAATATAAAATTGTCCTCCTCTGCATTGATTTCCCTGCAGAGTTTAATGTCATCTGCAATTATTGAAATTTGACTCTGTATGCCCACTACAAGGTTGTTAATAAATATGTTAAAAAGATGCGGGCCCAATACTGACCCTTGTGGCACCCCACTGTTAACTGTGACCCAGTCCAAGTGTGTTCCATAAATAACTACCCTTTGCTTCCTTTCACTGAGCCAATTTTTAACCCAGTTGGACATATTTTCACCCATCTCCATTATTCTCATTTTATGTATCAACCTTTTCTGTGGCTTTTGAAAAGTCGATATACATAACATCCACTACATTTCCTTGGTCCAATCTGGAATTTACCTCTTCGTAGAAGCTGATCAGATTAGTTTGACAGACACAGTCCCTCATAAACCCATGTTAATACTGGGTCATAAGGTTATTCTTCTTCAGATACTCCAGTATAGTATCTTTTAGGAAACCCTCAAGGATTTTACCCACTGTAGAGGTTAAACTTACTGACCTTTAATTTCCAGGATCAGAGTTTGTTCTTTTTTTGAATATTGGCACCACATTTGCTATGCGCCAGTCCTGTGGTACAGGTCCTGTTATTATGGAATCTTTGAAGTTTAACACTAATGGTTTGTCTATGACAGTACTTAATTCCTGCAGTACTAGGGGGTGTATCCCAATCGGGCCCGAGGATTTGTCAACTTTGTGATTTTTATATGGTGCTGTACTTCCTATTGGGTTAAGCAGGTGATAGAGAATTTATGTTACCGTGCATCCCTGAAAGTAAGACATCCCTTGAAAATAAGACCTAGTAAGAAGTTTTGCAAAACTGCTAAATATAAAGCTTCCCCAGAAAGTAATACCTAGCAAATTCTTTTTTTTGAAGCATGCCCACTGAACAAAAGACCAGGTCATGCACCTGTGATTCATAATACTGTAGCCCCTGTAGCCCACCGTCATTGTCCAGGTGACCATTGCTGTATGCATTTCGGGCACCATTCTGACTCTGAGCCCCCTGGCTCATCTGCTGTAGATGTACGTTAACTGCCGGCCAATCAGGGGACAGCAGCCACCGGCCAATCAGACGCCATCAGTTAACGTTGCCGCATGACATTACATGCGGATCGCTAATTGGACAGTGGTTACTGGCCTCTGATTGGCTAGTGGCTTACCATACATCTATGGCAGCTGAGCCAGAGAACTCAGAATCAGAGCGGCACCCGGAATACATACAGTGCAGACCACAGAAGACCGGTTAGAATAGAGGTGTGTATGTTTGTGTGTGGGTGTGTGTATGGTATGTGTGTTTTTCTTTTTTTTTTGCAGGTAATGTAATGGGGATATTGGGAGATGGAGATATTGGGAGCAGGAAGGGGATGATGGGGGCTGCAAGGGGATAATGGGATTATTGGGAGCTGCAAGGGGATGATGGGGATATTGGGGGCTGCAAGGGGATGATAGTGGCTGCAAGGGGATGATTGGGATATTGGGGGCTGCAAAGGGGATGATGTGGGCTGTCAGGGGATCATGGGGATATTAGGGGTTATAAGGGGATGATATGGGCTGCGAGGGGATGATGGGGATATTGGGGGCTGGAAAAAAAGACATCCCCTGAAAATAAGACCTAGTGCATCTTTCGGAGCAAAAATTAATATAAGACACTGTCTTACTTTCAGTGAAAGAGGATATTACTGATCATGTTGTCAGTCATGGAATTTTCTTGTGTAAATACTGTTGAAAAAAAGTCATTTAGAATGTTGGTTTTTCCCTCATCCTCATCCATCATTTCACACAACTAACTTTAAGGTGACCAATACTATCATTTTTCAATTACTATTTATGTAGTTAAAGAATATTTTTGGATTATTTTATTATTTTCATTATCTTTTCTTTCCTCCTAATTCTAGTTTGTTTATTCCTATATGGTATATATTGTACACAGGTCCTATTCAGGATGCTAATAAACATCTCCCATTTGCTTTGTGTACTTTTATGTCTCAGGATATCATCCCAGTTTATTGCAAGATCATCTCTCAACTGTTGGAAATTCACCTTCCTGAAGTTTAGTATCTTTGTACTCTGTATCTGTGACACTGTAACTTGCCTTGTACCTAGTATTCTGTACCCAAGTAACTTGCCTTGTACCTAGTATTCTGTACCCAAGTTCCTTTGCACGATTACTAACGTGTGCATCATCATAGACCCTGCTACAGTCTGCTAAAGACTGTTACAGTTTCTGACAGCTTACATCTGTCAGGTACAGTCCGCTACTGTCTGCACTGGACTCTCATGCTGTATCTACCCATCACTCTAATTACGGGTGCCAACCCATATAGAGGCCATTAAAATTCCTTGTCTCTGCCGAGACCCAGGTCATGTCAGACAACATAAAGACATAAGCAGAACCTGGCAAAGGAGTTCATTCAAACTCTTCCTCACGGCAGGAGTCAGCTTATTCTTTGTTAAGAAAATGGTCGGATTTCTGCGACAGCGCATCGACTACCAGGGCCCTCAACCAGATCACTGTGAAGAAAAGTATCCTCTTCCCTTTATTCCTGAGTTATTTGACCAGCTCTGAGGTGCCAGAACTTTCACCAATCTAGATCTTCAAGGTGTTTAGAATCTGATGTGGATGTGCTCCAGAGATAAATGGAAAACTGCCTTCAATAATCGCGATGGCCACTACGAGTATCTTGTAACGTCATTCAAGTTAAGCAATGCTCCAGCGATCTTCCAAGAGTTTGTCAATTACATCTTTCATGATCTCCTCTATTCGTGTATGGTTGTGTATCTGGACAACATCCTGGTGTTCTCACCTGACCTGCCCACGCACGGGAGGAATGTTTGCCTGGTTCTTCTGAGGCTGAGGAAGAACTGACTTTATGCAAAATTTGAGAAGTGTCTCTTTGAGCAAAGATCCCTAACCTTTTTTGGCTACATAATCTCCAACACTAGCCTTGAGATGGATCCAGAAAAGATGTTGGCCATGCTGAAGTGGCCTCGTCCTGTCAGCATTAAAGCTATTCAGCAGTTCCTGGGATTCAGCAACTATTATTGTCAATTCATACCACACTTCTCTGTCCTGGTTCTGCCTTATCCTGTAAGGGAGTGATCCCGAGCATTGGACTCCATAAGTGGACTCATCCTTCCTCGCTCTTAAACAAGCCTTTTCTTTGGTTCCAACACTACACAGGCCTGAGATCAATAAACAGTTCTTCTTTGAAGTAGACACTTTCTCCTCTGGGGTTGGTGCCATGCTCAAGCAGAAACTGCCTACTGGCTTAATGAAGTCTTGCAGTTTCTAAAGCATTCTTTGCATGTGAGCGCAATTACTCAATTGGTGAGCACGAATTGTTAGCGATCGAGCTGACATTAGAGAAGTGACCAAAAGTTCTAGAGGGTGCAGTTCATCCTGTCCTCATTTTCACTGAGCACGAGAATCTGTTTTACTTAAGGTACTGTCACACGCCACAATCTCGCCTGGAGATCTGAAAGACGATGTGTCGCCCTGGCGAGATCTCTGTGAAATTGTCTCACGGTTGCGGCGTGTGATTGGGCGATTTTGCGGTGATAAATCGCCCATCGGCCGTCACCTGATTCCTGAACAGTGCTCAGTAATCAGGCACAATTGGCAAGGCGATATTTTTGTGTTTTAGTGTGTGACAGGGCGATAGTGATGGAAATAGTGTTTTCTGTGATTTCCCGTAGGCGTGCCTCAGCGTGCTGTAGCCTGCGCCCCGTCTGAGATCATTGGTGTGGGCTACTGTGTTCCCATTGGCTGTCAGTTGAAGCCGCGCCATATTTGAAGAGCTGTCCATTCAGCACCACACACATCTTCAGCTACCAACCATCCGCAAACTCAGTGCAATTACGCGCGCCATTGAATAGCGCAAGCTATGTTGTCCGCGTGTATTAAGTTGCGCTGTGTGGAGTATAGTGCCACACATGACAGCTCAGATGTTGGGCTACACATTGTAGATGGGTGCCATGGGCCACGCACTACAATCACCCTACGTGTGTGAATTTGGTGATGCTGCTGGGTACATTCTACTGCTCCCGCTCCGCGGACGTCTACCTTGTTAGCGCCCTGAACCTTGTTTGGCAGCGCCAGTGTGTGTGGTGACATCATGACGTGTCTGCTCGTTGATCCCTGCCTGCCAGGTGCCTGCCCCTCCCCTGCACATAGTACAAGAGTCATGGCGGCCGCACAGCGAGCTGCCACATGGGGTGTGGCAGAACTTGTGATCCTCATCGACCTGTGTGACCGGCATGACTACTGGTGCCACCAGCATCACCACCACCCACGTCTGCGCAAGAAGAACATCCTGTGCAAAATCCAGCGGGCCCTGCTCCGGAAAGTGCGTGCTGAGAGGACCGGCAAGCAAATCCAGAAAAAGGTGGCGGACCGGAAGCACAAGTCCCCAGGGCGGATTGTGGACATTTGTGCCCAGATTGCCAGGCTGTGTGGTGAGTATGTGGCAATGACAAACACACACATGCCAATTATCCTACTCCAAACACTACCCAACCATCACGTGGTATTGTGCCATGGCACATAGTGTGACATAAACCAGCATGTGGACCTGTCACCAATGTGCATCTGCATGTTGGTCACACTGCAACATGAAGGTGCAGAATACACTCATATGTTTTATTTTAATGCTGACGTCTATAGTGGTCCTTGACCTGTGTGTGTGGCCGAACATAGGTGTGTAATGACAGCAAAGTTGACCACAACATATTAATGCAAATTGAAGGGCCACATCACACCTGGCAGCACATATGTGCGCACTCTGACACATAGCACTTCACAAGACATTGATCACAATCCGGAAAAGTGACTACAAGCTGACTGCTATGTGTTTGCCCCTATGGTGGCACCACCAGATGCTTACTGTCTGTTCTTGTGTTTTGTGTAACAATCCATCCTCTGCTAATCCAAGGGTGTTTTACATCCCAATATGTGGTCACTGGTGTTGTGGTCATGTCCAAAAACAGACTGGCCCCTAACCATAGGGTCACTCCAGACCCAAATCTTTTAGGCTAGCCCTCACGCCCTAATGACATTGATACACACACAGTACGTTTTTGCCCTATGTTGTGTTCCTTTTTTAAAATCGGTGTCTTGTCAGTTTTGATATTACAGATGAGGAGGACTCCCCGGAGGGCCGACGGTCCCCTACACCACCAGGGACCCTCCCCTTCCCCGGAGGGCCAAGGAAGTCCCTCATTACCAGGGACCCCACCCTCACCTTCCCCGGAGGGCCCAGGAAGTCCCTCACCTCCAGGGACCCCACCCTCACCTTCCCCGGAGGGTCCAGGAAGTCCCACACCAAAATAGGGACCCCACCCTCGGGAGCAGCCAGCCCAGGAGCCATGGGACCAGGAAGCCCGGTCCTAGGCCACCAAGTCCATACCCCAAGCCCAGGCCCAACCCTCCCCCCCCCACAAGCATCTCCAGCTCCCGGGCCAGCCCTGCTGGGTTGTGGCCCCCACACAATGACATTGAGCCTGCTGGAGTTGTGATTGGTAGTAAGTGTTGGCAATGGGCTACAAGCTTTGTAATATACATGTTGGTGTGTGTCCCTGAAATCAGTATGTGAGTCATGATGTTTTTTTTTTCCTTTCTTTGTCAAGGGGCAAGAGCTTGCGCTGCAGGCTGTGCTGTCAGTGCATCACCATCTCCTCAAGATGGAAACCGGGATGGGGATATGCTACGTAAGTGAAATCCTGACCAATGACATCACCCACCCACACCTACACATGTCACTGACTAATGTCCTTATTTCCCATACAGGGGTACCAACTATTGATGACCTGCTGCAGGCACACAGTGTTCTCTAGTTTTGCCATGTTGGCACCCTTCTTTTTTAGGCCATGTTGGCCTTTATTCTTATAGTATCCCACATTGGGAGAGTGGGTAGTATGGTTTGCCGACAACTAATCTGAAAAAACATCATTTTCAAAAAAGATGTGGAAATAATAAATGTGAGTGCAAACCAAAATACTGTGTGATCCTTTGTCTCAGCACACACAGGCACACCTTTGGGAGGTGACATTTTTAAACACAACACATGGCTAATGAATTTGCGTAGGTGTGCAGTGTGACATGATAAAGACCTGACCATAGTGTACCATTTCAACACAGATGAAGCCATAATTTACATCAATGTCTCCAATATCACACCCACATTAACAAACACACAGACACAAACATACTCGCCAATGTCGGCCAGAGAAGACTCGCAATCTCTCAATACTCACACATGTCACCTAGGGATAGGCTCCTGTCTGCTACAATGACACAACTATGTTATTGTGGACATGAGGCCTCTCCTTCTGCCACACAAACATCACCATTACACCACAACAACAACACACTACACACACAACCATACTACTGAACCTGACACATATGTGGACGTAGGTATGGCAAATAATAGTAAGGTTTATTACCCCAAGATAAAAATACAAATACTATTGGTTTTAGATAAAAAAAAAAAAGTCCAGTATGCAATGTAGTGCATTGCCTAGTAGCGTCTTGCTGCTTCGTCCTCTGCTGGATCAGACAATGGCTCCTCCCCCTCATCCCCGTACTCCCACACATTGGGGGCCCTTCTGTGGTGGAGTCTTCGTGGGGGACGTGCAGGATCCTGCTTTTGGCGAGCTCTAGCCATGGGTTGTTGGGGTGCAGGGGGCACTGGGGGTGTTTTCTTGGGGATGGCGATGTAACCACCCCATCTCAATGCCCCATCCACGCCCGCTTCCAGGACCCGAATGATGGCCCTCTCGGCGATGTCAAGTTGTTCTGGCTCCATGCGGCACACCCACTCACTGGCCATGTGCCTGATTGAAGTGGGGGGTCCTCTCTCTGTCCAATAGGACCCATTTTGCCCAGGAACCCAGCTCAGTGTTGGGTGGGGCAGGTGTGCGACACCGTTGTATGCCTAAGCTGAGCCCTGGGCACGGCCCCCCACCACTGGTATCAGGCACCTGCTTCACCAAAGATGATGAGGGTGGAGCCCGGCCAGCGGGTGGGTCCTCTGCACTGGAGCCAGACTCACGAGGGGCCTGGAAACCAAACATATAAAAAAAAAGTTAACAAGAGTATTAATGTACTGACATCAATTACCACAACCAACCACCCAGCACCAGATGGCGCATATCTGAGCATGCCAAACACCAAAATCAACAGTAGCAGGGTTGGAAACAGAGTTGAAGAGAGAAGTAGACCAGTGCTCTGTACTCACCTGAGGCTCCAAATTGATATGCCAAGTGCCCAACATAACACAGCCATGAGCCAACTCACAGAAGAATGGTGAAAGTCCAACACGATTGTGCCTTCTACATGTCACCAACCCACACATCAGTGCAACCACCAAGGTGTGGACATAGGTAGCAAAACAACAATTACACACCTCCTGTGATGGGGCAGGCTCTTGGCTTGTGGCCGAAGATGGTTGGGCAAGCGGCTGCTGCACCATGTTGGGCGATAAGCCTCATAGCCTAGGGTGAAGGTGAGGAGGTGGCTTAGAGACCTCCTCAGCTCCAGCCCCGGACCGAGCCATCAACACCTTCTTCTGTTCTTTGGTGGACATGGTTCGCAGCCGCTTGATTTTTTCCACAACCATCGGCACCGTCCAGGTCTTACTTTGGTCAAGCCGGTTTTCCAGCTCGACAAGGTGCATATAGGCCCCAGCCCTCGTCGCCCTGTTCTTGTAGTCGCGAGACGCAACCCGCCACAGGCATTCATGGTCCTGGTATATGGCTAGGAGTTCACGCACAAAATCAGGACTCTCAGCCATTTGCCAAAAAACAACATAGTGTGTTTCCAAAACATATACATGTACATATCAGGTCACAACCTACTCTGTGTGGCCAATCCATGTCCAGCACTAGCAATGACAGGTGGTCTGGTAGTTAGCTTGTGTATGCAGAAGCATTAATGGCCTTTATATGTGTACACAGATGTGACATGCTGCACATGACACAGGACATATGTGGTTAGGGCCTGGGCAGGCAAATTTACAAAGCTATATCATGTTGAAATGGCACACATGGCGTACCACACAAAATTTAGACACAGGAATGACCTCAACACATATTTATAGAACGATGTAGTGCTGTATGACACATTGTCATGTCATTGGTGGCAAGGATCATTATGTGTGAAACAGGATACGGAGGGGGGTAACGATGCGCAGGCGTCGTAAACCACACATCTACATGACGCTACATGAAGCTGTACATAACCCGCCCATACATCTTGCAAAATATGGCTCGGAAGCCGAAAATAATATACCATACATGAGAAGCACAATAGCATATCCACCGACTTACCATCTGTCCAACAGAGTTTGGGTGATGAGATGCTACTAGAACAATGCACATTGAAGTAGGAGCATGGGTGGCGGACCAGATGGCCACATTTTCAACACAACATGACCAATCACAGGCGCCTAATCAGTAGTCGCACTTGGCAACGCCCAGGCAGCTACGTGAATTAGATGACGCAGATGCTCTGTGATTGGATCGTTACCACATAAAAACCGCTAACGACCGAGCTGCGGCACACTTGCTGCCCAGAGTCATTAAGTAAGCACTGATGTTCACACATGATTTGTGATACGGCTGTGTATAGCGTTTGATACATCTTTGCATTCCGGATCGTTCTTGTGTACTGTAGCAGACGCCCAAGTCCTGGTGTATGCAGTTTGTAATGATGATGTGTTTGACTAATCTATTGTGTGCCACAAAATGCATGGATGGCTTTACTTTCCACAAAACAACCTCCTCATTGACAATCCATTTTGCCTTCGCCATACAGGATCATGTACCAAGGAGGCCTCTGTGGTTAGTTTAGTGGAACATATGAAATGTGGGTACATAGTACTGGCCTTTACCAGACAGAATGGAAGTATTCTGGCGATACTGAGATGTGTAGTGGCCCATGTGGCTTCGGAATGTCTGCCTGTGAAGATCTGGCCATATCAACACAACAGGGATGTGTGTTGGACATGATGAATATGCGATTGTCAGCTGCGTGGGATGATGATTTGTCAGTAGCACATCGCTCTGGTACGTTTAGCATGTTCTTGTATTTAATTGTTAACAAGCATCTGTCTGTGTGGTTGAGCTTTGTATTTTCCTAGGCCTTGTGGTAGTACATATACATTATGGGCAGCTATATGGGGGTATGGTAATGATGTCACAATTTGGACGATATAGATATAGTTGTGGAGGAGGCCCATGGGTGTAGTGATAATAGGTGTTGTTGTGAGGCAGTATAATGTTGTTTGTGTCCGTTCAATGGTGCAAAATATCTATGTGGGTGGCCATATGAGCAGAGTCTGCTAGGATGTGGGTAACTGGCTAGGAGATGTGTAGGGAAGGAGGTAGTGGTTAATTTTGATGCCTGATAACGTGTTCTTTTGTTGCTAGGCTTTATTTGTTCCTTTTGCAGGGGTTGGTATGTGAGATCATCATGGACCCTAATGGAGATGTTATCGTGGCTCTTGCCTTAGTGGAAGAGGACTTGTGGCTGGAGGAGAGAGCTGAGAGGTTGCGGGCTCGCAGACCACAGTGTGTGTGGGTTAGGGATTGGCTTTGGCAACGGGACAACCCGAGTCACATGCGCCTGCTGCATCAGCTGGAGGATAGTGGTCTGCATGATTTCAGGAACTATCTCCGTATGTCCGAGGACTCTTTCACATTCCTCTTGGAACGCATAAAGCCATTGATAGCCCGACAAAACACTTTGATGCGTCGAGCATTGGGGATCAGAAACCTGCAGTTCCAGCAAAGGTAATAAGTTTTTGAAAACTATAAGAGACAATTACCTTTCACAATTGGTTCAGGACCCAACAAGAAGGGGGGCACTGCTGGACCTAATATTAACCAACAGGCCAGACCGCATATCAAATATACGGGTTGGGGGTCACTTGGGTAATAGTGATCATAACTTAATAAGCTTTCAAGTATCCTTTACTAAGACGTGTAGTAGAGGGGCCACAAGGACACTAAACTTCAGGAAGGCAAATTTCCAACGGTTGAGAGATGATCTTAGTGCAATAAACTGGGACGATGTCCTGAGACATAAAAGCACACAACACAAATGGGAGATGTTTATTAGCATCCTGAATAGGACCTGTGCACAATATATACCCTATGGGAATAAGCATGCTAGAAATAGGAGGAAACCACTATGGCTAAATAAAGCGGTAAGAAGTGCAATATGTGACAAAAAGAAAGCATTTAGGGAATTAAAGCAAGTAGGTAGTGATGAAGCATTAAATAAATACAGAAAATTAAATAACATTTGTAAAAAGCAAATCAAGGCAGCAAAGATTGAGACAGAGAGACTCATTGCCAGAGAAAGTAAAAAGAATCCCAAAATATTTTTTAACTACATAAATAGTAAGAAACTAAAAAATGATGGTGTTGGCCCCTTTAAAAATAGTCTGGGTGAAATGGTGGATGAGGATGAGGAAAAAGCAAATATGCTAAATGACTTTTTTTCAACAGTATTTACACAAGAAAATCCCATGACAGACAATATGATCAGTGATAACAAAAATTCTCAATTAAACGTCACCTGCTTAACCCAAGAGGAAGTACGGCATCGACTAAAAATCACTAAAATTGACAAATCCCCGGGCCCAGATGGGATACACCCCAGAGTGCTGCAGGAATTAAGTACTGTCATAGATAGACCATTATTTTTAATATTTAAAGATTCCATAATAACAGGGTCTGTACCACAGGACTGGCGTATAGCAAATGTGATGCCAATATTCAAAAAGGGGACAAAAACTGAACTTGGAAATTATAGGCCAGTAAGCTTAACCTCTACTGTGGGTAAAATCCTAGAGGGTTTTCTAAGAGATGCTATACTGGAGTATCTGAAGAAAAATAACCTCATGACCCATTATCAACATGGTTTTACGAGGGACCGTTCCTGTCAAACTAATCTAATAAGCTTCTATGAAGAAGTAAGTTCTGGACTGGACCAAGGAAATGCAGTGGATGTGGTGTATATGGACTTTTCAAAAGCTTTTGATACGGTGCCACACAAAAGGTTGATACATAAAATGAGGGCAATGGGGATAGGGGAAAATATGTGTAAGTGGGTTAAGAACTGGCTTAGTGATAGGAAACAAAGGGTGGTTATTAATGGAACACACTCAGAATGGGTCACAGTTAACAGTGGGGTACCACAGGGGTCAGTGTTGGGCCCGCTTCTATTTAATATATTTATTAATGACCTTGTAGGGGCATACAGAGTAGAATCTCAATATTTGCAGATGACACTAAACTCTGCAGGGTAATCAATACAGAGGAGGACAATTTTATTTTACAGGAGGATTTATGTAAACTAGAAGCTTGGGCTGCTAAATGGCAAATGCGCTTTAATGGGGATAAATGTAAAGTCATGCACTTGGGCAGAGGAAACAAAAGGTATAATTATGTGCTTAATTGTAAAACACTGGGCAAAACTGTCACTGAAAAAGACCTGGGTGTATGGGTAGATGACAAACTCACATTTAGTGGCCAGTGTCAGGCAGCTGCTGCAAAGGCAAATAAAATAATGGGATGTATTAAAAGAGGCATAGATGCTCATGAGGAGAACATAATTTTACCTCTATACAAGTCACTAGTGCGACCACACTTAGAATACTGTGTACAATTCTGGTCTCCGGTGTATAAGAAAGACATAGCTGAACTAGAGCGGGTCCAGAGAAGAGCGACAAAAGTTATTAGAGGACTAAGGGGTCTGCAATACCAAGACAGGTTATTAAACTTGGGGTTATTTAGCTTGGAAAAACGAAGGCTTAGGGGTGATCTTATAATAATGTATAAATATATGAGGGGGCAGTACAGAGACCTTTCTAATGATCTCTTTACTCTTAGGCCTGAGACTGGGACAAGGGGGCATCCTCTACGTCTGGAGGGAAGAAGGTTTAATCATAATCACAGACGCGGATTCTTTACTGTAAGAGCAGTGAGACTATGGAACTCTCTGCCATATGATGTTGTAAAGAGTGAGTCA